>CM052895.1:92096213-92130488 GCA_028534135.1 Potos flavus
TTATATTTTAAAACTTGCATTCCCTAAGGATTTGCATCAAGGTTTATCTTTTTCCAGAATACGAGATCAGAGTATAACTAAAGCCAGAACTTCACTTGATATATCCAAACATTTTTTAAGACTGAAAACTTGTTCTTGAATGGGGGCAGTTACACTCTGTTCTTGTGTAAATTTAATTAGTTTAATTCTATATATCTGGTTGCTATCGCCAAAAAATAAAATACCAGCAATTGCTCTAAAGCCATAGTAAGAATATAGTTAAAGACTATTTAATTGGGCTGAATCTCCCAGAATTAGGGTAAGTCTGATGTATTATTCCTCAAAATGGTAGTACCTTCATGGTTTCTGCTGATTATAAAAGCAGTTACTTCTTATTTGAAGGTACCAAATGCTGGTAAAAGCACTCCATTATTACATTCCGAAAATATAATTAACGTTAAACAATCTGGTATACATCCTTCCAAATATTTAATTATTGCTTAATAACAAATTATGTCACACTCTCAGTAGTTTATAAGGGTCCATACACCCCAGCCTGTGGGCCCACTCCCTGTTTTCGTAAATAAAAGTTGCATTGGAATCCTGCCACACTCATCTGTTTACATATTATCTACGGCTGCTTTCACACCAACACAGCAGAGAAGAGGAGTTGTGACGGAAACCATATGGCTTGCAAAGCCTACAACATTTACTATCCGGTCCTTTACAGAAAATGTATGTGGGCCCCTCCTGCCAAGCCTGCATTTCCTGTCCATGTTCTCTCAGGAATAGTCGTTTATGAGAATGTTATCTGATCTAGCCCATTCTTTTTAAAAAAGACATACTATTAAACTTCATATAATTTTAATAATTTAACTAATACCGTACTCCTGGACATTTAAAATTATTTTTATAGGTCGCGTTTTTAAATTTAAGAAACAGAATCGATGAAGCATCTAAAAGTGGTGGGTGGTAGAGATCCACAAGCAACTTGCTTTTGGAAACTAGAAAACTATAATGAAAAATGTTTGCCAAGCCGTCTCATAATGGGTTTTCCATTCAGTTCTCGGGGACAGTTTAATACTGATACTACTCAATGTATTTAAAATATTCTTTCAGAAGTCCTGGGAGCAGAGAAAGGGACTGCCAGGACACCATATTATACCCCCTACGGAGAAGTGTTGACAGAAGAAGTTTCTGGAAGCTCACACATTTTGTATCACCTAAATCCAAAGGAAGCGGCTTTCTCTCTCATCCAGCACCATTTTAAAGCAGCAGTCCATATGCCCCCATCTTTGAAATCTATGCACTGTGTTCTCCACGTCTAAGTCCCAAGCTCTTTGCTAAGATACTTGCTTCTATTAAAAAGGCTTCCTTTCCCCAATTCTCTTGCTTCAGTTCCAAGAGGCTAACCTGTAAGAAATGCATTTTGATTGCCCTGGCCGTCAAGACAGCATCTGCTGTACATGCTGAGAAGGCTCAAGAATGAAGTAAATGCTAGGGATGTGATTGTGCAGCAACTGCAAGAGATTCAGGGTTTCAGCTGTGACAGGAGAACCCTCTACCTCCATCCTGCTGCGAGAAGCTTATCCTGCTGCGAGAAGCTTATCCTGCCTTGCTGGGTTTAAAGGGTGAAATGCCTTCTCACTCCAAAGTAATGTGTTAGGTTTGGTCTTCTCTCTCTCCTGTGTTTCTATTTAAGAGCTAAGCTGAGATGTCACAAATGTGTTAGGCTACCTCCTTTTCTCTTGGGTTTTAGATTAAATGTCAACCCTTCCAAGAAGTCCTCCTTGATCATCCAGTTCATACAGAGGCCTCCCCTGACCCTTTATTCTCCATCACAGCACCTGCCAATTTTAGTTACAGCATTTATCATTAGGTGCAAGTATATTATTCCCTCATTCACATGTTTATTTAACTACGCACCAGCCTATGAACTCCAGGAGAGCAAGAACCAGGACTGTAAGGTTCCCTCTAGCACCCCCATGATTTGCCCCACCTGACACACAGTAGATGATTACTACATATGTGCTACAGGAAGGAATGAGTCAACAGTAGAACATGGAATTTCTCCATATGGCCATCAAGTTCATGGACTCTGGAGACAGACTGCCCACATGAAAACTGACACCTCTGATTACTACCCAGGACTTCAGGCAAAAGTAACTTAAGATCTGTGTGCCTCCCTGTCCTCATTTGTAAAAGGAAAAACAAAGAACCTAGTTCATAGGATTCTTCGAGGTTCAAGTTAGTTGTCATGAAGCACAGAACATCTATGTCTGTTGCAATTTTTATTTCTATGTTGTTTTCAGTTTAGAAACATGAGTGGGGAAAAATGGCTGTTATGTTGTATGTACTCATAGAGCACTACAGTTTTGAGAAGCGGTTTCATATATGTACACTGATTTTAATCCTTGTGAGTCTGGTCAGCTAAGGGTCATGCTAATCATTTTGAACGGAAAGGATGAGGGAACTAAAAGGCCTCCACACTGGTGTGTCTCATCCAGGTAGGATGTCGCCAAGTTCAGTGCCACCCTGATGCCCACCTAGTCTAATGTTTCAACATGCCATTTCCCTAAGTCACTTTAAAAAGGTGAACAGAGGGGCGCCTGGGTGGCTCAGTCAGTTAAGCATCTGCCTTTGGCTCAGGTCATGATCTCAGGGTCCTGGAATTGAGCCCTGCCTTGGGATCCCTGCTGAGCCAGGGAGTTTGCTTCTCCCTCTCCTTCTGCCCCCCACCCCCACTCCTGCTCTCTCTCTGTCAAATAAGTAAGTAAAATCTAAAAATAAATAAATAAATAAATGAACAGAAAAACACAAAGGTGAAACAAACATCCTATCAAGGGCCATTCTGAACGCCCGACTCAGCAATGTTAGTGAAATTTCAGACTGCCTTATTGAATTCTCCTCTTTAGGGAACATAAAAATTGACCAGGTCTTGAAATTTCTAAGTAAAAGGACAAAGGCAACTTTCAGACTTTTTTTTTTTTTTTTTAACCGGCTGTCAGGCAGGAAATAACAAAAACAGCCCTAACTCACAGGTGTACTTTATCACATTTTCCCCCTGTTAAGCAAGAAGAACAAAATAATCAACTTTTAAAAATGATTTGACAACAGGCCTGAATGTAGATGAGAAGTTGTTCGCCAAGTGTTTGGCACACACATCAATAATTTCGGCAGCGTTCTCTTTGGGAGGCATCCAAACACCTCTGGGACTGAAGAATAATCGTATTCAATGTCTATGCTGGGCCAGGAACCATCCTAGGAGCTTTCTACAGAATTTCTCCAACCTTACAACCTTACAATAGTCCAGTAGGCAGATATTGTTATCTCTCCACTTTCAGGATTGAGAAACAAAGATTGAAGAGAGGAGGACTGATTTGTCTCAAGTTCCAAAGCACATAACAGGCAGAGCCAGGATCTGAGCCCGGTCTTGTCTGGCTCCAAAGCACCTTCTTCGTTCCACTATAGAGAGCTCTCCCTGCTTCATTTCTCAATGCACCTTTGGGGATAATAATCCGAACCAGGATTTGACAAACTTGAGCCTACTTTCAACTCCCCGGTGCTCCATCTGACGTCCCCTACTTCTCACTTACCCCAGAGGGGCTGCCCGCCTGCTTTCACAGTTTACGAGGGGGGTGGGAAAGGAAATGACTCATGAGCTAATTTCTGCAAAGCAGATGGAACCTCTTGGAGGGAGAGGTTCTGCACAGGGGCCAAGAAATAAAGGGTGCGACCTAAGGATCAGATGGTACATAAGCTGAAAAGTCCATGAAAATGAACATAGGAAATCACCAAGAGTTTATTGAGCTTTTCAGTGTGTAACGGCTCAACATCCATTTCTCATTATAAAGGCAACACAGGCAACAAAGAAAAAGCCATCAAAAAATGTGTGTGTGTGTGTGTGTGTGTATAAACAATACTATTTTTAAATAATGTCAAATACCATAACATCGTTTGTTAACATAACACATTTATATACTGAACAGGACAGAGTTCCAATTTAACTGGAGCATAGTAAGGTCTAGATCCCTTCTATCTTTTGATTTCATCAAGTTAGACTTGATCGGGTCCTGGGAGAACAAGAGGGATTGGTCAAGAGGGAAGGAGAGGGGATTGGGATTCCAGAAGGGAAGACTTGGCAAAAGAGCAGGGCAGAGGCTGAGAAAACCAAGACCCCTGACGTGGGTCGCACAGCTCACGTAGGAGGATACTAGGAAGGGAGACAGCAATGGTGGCAGAAAGGTCAGGTTGCGGCTGGACTGTGGATGAATTTGACTGTCCAGCAAAGCTTTTAGGAGAGCATTCCTTGGGTTATTGAGAGCAGGGCGCTGATGTAATATCCCGCTGCTACCATTTACCGAGAGAGAGCTCTGTCCTCGACACTGCACTGGGGGGATCTTGAGAGCTGCAATCCCTACACGGGCTCTGCATGCGTCTGGGACCATTTGGATATTTAAGTTGAGGCAACTGAAACTCAGAGAGGCTTGGAAGTCAGACCCAAGTAACCCAGCTAAGAAGCAGCAGAATGAGGATTTAAATGACCCAAAGCTATTGGATGCGGAAAGTTCGTGGTGATCCGGCGAGAACAATTTCCACAGAGAGAGGAAGGAAGAACAGGGTTTGTAATGGCTAGGGGCTGAGTGAACAGGTGCTTAGACAGGAGGACAAAGAAGAAGGGCTTCTCTTGAGCTGCAGACGAAGTAAAGTGAGAAAGTAAGCAGACTTCAGGATGCAGTGTCCAAGTCAAAGAAAGTTCATTTCTTTCTAAGGATAAAAGAATCTCAAGTACATTTTTAGGTAGTTTTATTATGGCGCTGTTGGCTGGCTGTCTTCCTGCTGCCTAGAGGATATAAGCTCCGGTCACTGGGGGGAAACACACAGCAGCAGAGACTAGGGATGCCAGCAAGAAGGGAGTCACTGGCCCCTCTCTCTAGAAGCAGAAACCAAGACACAGCTGCATGGGACCTGCTTGAAATCTCCGAGTGCAAGCCGTGCACCTGAGCACGGAGCTCTGGGTTTTCCCCTGTACTTCTTCCCTAGACACAGATGTCTTGGCCTTGAAAAGGCAGGACACAGCTTCCTCTGGAATAGTAAAGGAGGGAGTGCCTCAAGGTGACAGATGCTTTGAGGAAGTAAGGAGAAGGGGACCACAGAGAAGAAGGGGCACAAAGAGGAACAAGGGCGTGTCGAGCAAACGAAAATGAGGGTGGATTCCTGCTCAGGGATTATACTTATATTTGTATATTTATATAAATATATAAATTACATTTAGCGGATCAACTAAATATAAAGCTTCTCGCGTTGGTTCCATTGTAAGCCCCACCTGCGCAAATCCAGAGAGTCTGGGGGCGGCTGTATCAGTTCGCTTTTACTGGATGCCTCTTACCCCTTGTAAAATGCTGAAATCACTGAGAAACAGCCATACTTTCAAAGGCGAAAAGGGTTAAGGGGGCAGTGATGAATTTTATCAGATTGCGTAGGACTTTATAATCTCACGTTACATATTCAACGGTAATATCAAGGAGCACGTCCATGCTAATTTGTTCCGATCCTCTCTCCCTGCATCACCATCCCTGAGCTGGACATTTATATTCCCCAAACCAAGCATTAAATGCCAATCGGCCGCTGCTTCGAGGAAAAGATCTTTCTTCTCCACACATGTTATATATGATGGCATAAGGCAGAAAGTTTGTGAAAATGAGCTTTGGGAGTGGAATGTCTTAAAACCATTCCTCCGAATGCCGACAATGGCAGACAGCAGACTTCATCCAATATTTATTAAATAAGCGGAATTAAACATCAATGATCCAATAAAACCCGTATAAGTGAGAAAGAAATGGACTTGCTCTCTCCCTCCTTTATGTCCCCCGCTCCGTGCGTGGCTCTTTCTTGCAATTTTCCTTTTCCCTTCTAGGAAAGGACAGTGGAAGTAAGGCTCTTCTAATGAGGCTGTTATTGGCCTTCCCATAGAAAATTTAATTGTGAGAGGAGAATTTCTCTTAGAGATTTCTTTCCTTCATACCTGTTTCCTTTTGCTATTTTTTTCCCCCTGAATTTCTCATTTATTAAGCTCAGGCGTGTCCCACATTTTAGGAGATGCAGAAGGTATGCATTAAGGCAATGGGGACGTGATCCTGACCTCATTCACAGACCAACACCAGAGACAGATTTGAATAAACAGTGACAGGCAGGCCTGAGAGCTCCCCCAGGGCCAGGGACAAGCTGTGGGGACCCAGCTGGCAGTGAGACACAGCTCGGAGGTAAAGAAAAGGGCCTTGACATTGTAAGCAGGGGCTCTGGGCAGGTAATTTAACCTCCTAAAGACCTGGCTTCAGCCTCTGTAAAAATAAGGCTAACGTCTACCTCATCGGGCTGCTGTGAGTGCTACCCAAGCAGGCAAAGTTTGCAAAGGAGTCCACTGCCTGGGGAGGTCAGCGGAGGGTGTGAGGAAGGGCTCCCAGAACGGAGTCTTGCAGGATAACTGCAGAATCCCTGGACAAACAGGAGTGGGGCAGAGGCTGTAGGAAAGTTCACTCCAGAACAGGCACATGCATGGGTAAAGCCCGGGGACGGCACAAAGGCTCCCAGGTGGGTGAAACTCCATCAGAAGCCTGCACAAGGACAGCGGCGGGGAGGAGGCTGTAAGGGGCTGAGAGCCTCTGTGCATGAGATGTTGGAGGTTTTCCTGCGCTTAATGAGAAGCCTTTGAAGGGTGTCTGTGCTAACGGCCCAGGAATTATAACAGGACGCCTCAAGGAAGGACGCCACCACTGACAATCCTCTCCCCTGCTGTGTCCAAGGCCTGTAGCTCTCAGGTTATTTCTTGCCTTACACAGAACTCCTAACAAGCCAACCATGGTCTGAACACATTACAGTCATTCAATCTTTAATGCCACGGACCAGCTGCTGCTCAAATTATTCTCTCTCTGAAAGAGGGATTTATACCCAGAAGTCTTTTCTTTCTCTTTCTTTTTTCTTTCCTTCCTTACTTTCCTTCCTTCCTTTTTCTTTTATTTTTCTTCCTTCCTTTCCTTCTCTCTCTCCCCCTTCCTTCCTTCCTTTCTTTCCTTCTTTCTCGCTCGCTCTCTTCCTTCCTTCCTCTTTTTCTTTCTTTTCTTCTTTCTCGCTCTCTCTTCCTTCCTTCCTCTCTTTCTCTTTCTTTCCTTCCTTCCTTCTCTCTTCCTCCTTCCCTCCCCCTCCCTCCCTTCCTTTCTTTCTTTCTCTTTTTGTTTCTTTAGCAAAGATGGGGCCAAATACAGCAGTTGACATCTAAACACAGGACTGGGTAAAGAATCAAAAGGTGACTTACTTGACTTTATTTCATAGGGAGTGTTCATCCTTGACTTGTAAAATCAATCAATCCGAGAGTGGGGCTGCATCCCTTTCTGAGACGCCGATAATTTTCCAACTCAGGTGGTTGTGGGGGGAAGTCGGCCCTTGGGAGCTGTGGAACCGAGGCCCCTGTTTTTTTGCTTGTGGACTGCTGGGGGCTACTCTCAGCTCCGGGAAGCTACCTTAGTTCTTTGCCATGTCGTCCCTCCCTGTCCCCTCTCACACTTCCAATCTCTGCCTACCTCAATCTCTGACCTCCACGCTTCAATTTAAAGGACTCAAGAGACAGGGTCGGGCCCATAGAGATAACAGCCCCCTTTGACTAACTCAGAACCAGCTGAGGAGCAACCTGCATTACATCTGCAAAACCCCTTAGGTCATGTAACATAATAGCATGATCACAGGGGTGATGACTCATCATATAGCCTCAGTTCTGCCCTCACTGACACAGAGAAAATTATATAAGGCAGGCATATAGGGAGAAGATCTTGGGGAATAGCTTAGGTTTCTGTCTACTAGTGTGCATTTCTTCCCCAGGAGAAAGCGACACATTTTTACAAAGATATTATAAAAGATATCTTTAAAGATTCCTCAATGCACAAAAAACAGGCACAGTTTTGCATCAATTCCTTTTTACATATGTAAGAGAAAAATATATGAAATCTATCGCTGCCTTCAGAAGGAGGGTGTGGATGGAAAAGCCCTTTGAGGCTGGGATAACTGAGCTGTGTAAGGACACGTAGGACATGGGGAGTGGCACGGAGGGGGCATTTGAAATGAAAGAGGTGAATGCAGGAGGGAGGACATTTAGAAGAGAGACCCTGGGTGTGCTCGGGGAGAAAGACAGGGGAAGGGGGGTAGTCCCCAGTGTGATTTCAGGGGACATGAACTGACTTAGGAGGGAAGACTGAGCTGATGCAAACATCAAGGTCTTTGCTACAGAAGATGCTCCTCACTCTGGCTCCCCTATGAAATCTTCAGCAGAATCTGAATTCCTCTCTAATGCTCTCTGTGTGCCTGGAAGTTCCCTGAAAAATGCAAAGAAAGGGCTAAGTTCTGCATCAATGATGGGTGGTGTGTGAAAAACACAGAGCGCGCATGAAGACAGCAAAACAACACTGGGCATGCATGTGTGTACACACGTATGCACGCACACACACACAGGGAAGCTGAAGGGAGTAGAAGCAGCATTCTTAATATTGTCTGTATTCAATTTTGAATACTGAGAAAATGAGACATGGCAGGCCACCTTAAGCCCTTCTCTAGGTGCTTTTCCATCCTCTCCCCAAAGATCTGGAAGAAAAATCATCCACAGATCAGAAGTTGAAGGGCAAGGACTGCAGATGACATCATGACTGGAGCTCAAGCCCTACGAAGCACTAAGAAATTCAGCTGGAAGCGACACACTTGGGTATCCCAGCTCTAGATATGGACACAAAGACACAGGAGCAAGAAAGTCAAATCTAAGTCTTGTGCAGCCAAGTGAACAACCGACAGAAGGCTTTGCAAACACTCCTTACTCTATCATGATGCTGTTCCTTACCGCGAGTTCCGAAGGGAGGTTATTACCATCATTTCAGTGCGTCAGAAGATGGGGGAATTGTGGCGGTTAAATGACCTGTCTGGGGCTGCCATACATTATGGAGCAAAATTGAGATTAGAACTCCGCAGGGTCTCTGCCCCAGGCCTTTGCTGAACCTTAACAGAGTTCGAGTTCTCTAAAATCGGCAGCGTTTCCTCTGGGGCATGGCAATGGGATTATGGAAAATTGTACCAGGATGGAGGAACTGTGATTCAGAGGGACACATTAGAAGCCACGTGACCCCAGGCTTGAAATCTTGTCTCGATTTCTTATTCTGGAGGCTGAAATGCGGTGTTGTGGCTTTTCTTCACTGGGGACAATGGACTGAAGGATGAACAGGGGATGGTAAGGTGAGTGGCTTATTTCTTCGAATAATTAAACAGAGAATTACCATATAACCCAGTAATTCCACATCCAGGAATAGACTCAAAAGAATGTAACACAAGAGTCAGAACAGATAATTGTATATGAATGTTCATGGTGACACTATGTACAATAGCCAACAGGTGGGGATGACTCAAGTATCCACTAATGGATGACTAGAGCAACAAAATGTGCTATATGCACACAGTGGAATATTACTCAGCCTTGAAAAAGGAAGGAAATCCAGATGCATGCTGTAACACGGATAAACCTTGAAAACATTAGGCTAAATGAGATAAGCCAGTCACAAAAGGGCAAATATTGCATTATCTTATTTTCTATGAGGTTTCTAGAGTAGTCCAATTTATGGAGACAGGAAGTAGAATGGTGGGTGCCAGGGGCTAGGATAGGGAAAAACAGGGAGTTACTCTTTAATGGAAATAGTTTCAGTTTGAGGAGATGGAAAAGTTCTGGAGATGGGTGGCGATGGTGGTTACACAACACTATAAATCAGCGTAATGCCACTGAATCGTACAGCTGGAAACGGTTAGAATGGTAAATTTCATGTTACGTGTATTTTATCACAATTTTTTTATAGGGAGAAGAGAAGACCATGACTGCTTATCTCTTGTGGACATCTCCGCTAGACCATAAGGCCTGTGATGGCAGGGGCCACAGGGTTTGCTTATGATATCCCTAGTAGCTGGCACAGTACACGTTTTGGATAAAGTAAGTTCTAGATAAATATGTGTTAATAAGCAAGTGAACCAACCCGGGCCCTCTCTGGAGGAGTGACACCACCTGTGGCTTCCTCTGTCATAGCACCTTGCTTTATGAGAATGTCATCGCTGTCCTTTAGCTCCGTTTGCAGCTTGCCCTCTCTAGACAATGCAGCTCTCTGTACTGGACTAATATGGGCTCAGCCCAGCTTCCCTGCCTTTCAGTCGAACTGGCCAATAAAAGAACAAGATTGGATCATACAGACTCTACAAAATAGGACATATGGACTAAGAAGAACTTATCACAATAGTGTACTACAGAGCATCTCGTAATATTCAAGAATTTTAAATGATAGTCAAGGGATTCCAGTTCTACCTGGTCAAGAGCATCAGCTGGAGAGTGTATTAAAAACATATTCTCTGGGTCACTCTTCTGATGTCTGACTTCGTAGGTCTAGGATGGGCTCTGGGAATCTGAATGTTTGTTTGCTTAAGCTGCTGTGCAAACAGATTTGGGAAACTCTTGCTCTAAGGACTTCACGAGTATGTCTTGCTTCCCAAATGGTAAGCTCCATGAGGGCAAGAAATAGGTCTTATATGTTTTGTGTGTCACCCAGAAGGTCGGGGGATTTAGTAAGTGTCAAGTTGAGTGATTGATAACATCGCTACAAGCATAAAACAGCACAGAGCACTGGGCCATCCTACAGCCACTGCTGCCCTCCCAGCGTCTCTAAACCTAAAGACCCAGATGCAGCTCTTCGTCCTAACACAGGGACATATATAAGTGTAAGTATAAATATACATAAATATATCGCCTTTTGGAGCAATACCAGCAAGACTTGATTACTCCTCTAGGTCCACATCTGTTCCTTCAAATACTTGGAATTCAGCAGACTTATGAATAACACATTTCAAATCACAGGAGAGTCTAAGAGGCAAAAAGCCGCACGTTGTCAGGGCCAAGCAATGTGTATTTAAACTGGAACAGCTGCAGATACAAAGCATCGGAGTTGCTTTAAACAATAAAAATGTTGATGATCTGAGTTATAAACAGTCAGGTTCTTTTCCAGGCAGTCTAGGGCTATGATCAACCTTGCTTTATAACTAGGAGGAGAAAGTGATTTTTTTTTAATACTCCACCCTAAAAGTGTGTCATTATTTTGGAATGAGGTCTGAATTCTACCAGCAGCAACATGTTCTTTGTGCATCAGACAGTTCTCTGCCCACATGTCCCTTTTATAATGTGGATGCATGAATTTATAATTCACTGACACTTGAGTACGAACTGGGTCAGCATATCCTAAAGTTAGCCAGAACTCTAGATTTAAGAAGACCTTTAGTTGTATAGTTTTGGGAATTGGTGAAAACTTTATTTTTTCCCCAAGAGTCAAAAATACACCTCTACAGTGTTTCTCAAAGTGTGGTCACTGGACCAAACATCGGCATCACTTGAAAACTTGTTAACAATGCAGATTTTCAGGCCCATCCCAGGCCTACTGGTTCAGAAACTCTGGAGGTAGAGTCAGAGATCTGTGTTTTAATGGTCCTTTGGGTGAGTCTGATGCTCACAGGAAGTTTGAGAACCACTGTATTACCACCTTAATGGTGTAAGAAGGTCTACAGTTAATGAAACCTGCTTATTGAAAGCAGCATTACTCAAACGTATTTGCCTCCACACCTCTTCTTCATGTAACAGCTGTCAATTTCCATGGAATCTATGGTCGATGAGATACACATTAGAAATCGCTATGCGAGATTATAGAGAAGCGAACTATATTCATGGCACAATTGGTCACGTAGAATGCTAAGAACAAATACTTATTGTGTTACACTATGTGCCAGACACTGGGAATACTGTGAGCGATCCGACACACATGATCCCTTCCTCCCCAGGATATATGATGGTGTAGTGGTAAAGACAGATACACAGTGAACATATGGAAATGTTATATGTGAAGTCCACGCAACGTAGGAAGATGTGACGGCACACTGAGAGGGACAATGGACGATTCACCATTTCTTGGGTCATTAAGTTTGCTTTGTAAGCCATTTTCATTGTTCTCTTGTCCGAGCTGCCTAGACCACGGGGACTACAGTACCTGCCTACAGCAGAGACAATCAGACTAGTTCACTTCAGACACACTTGGAGCAAGTCCCAAGTACAAGGGCTTTAGACTCATCATGGTCATCAGCAAGGCTGGTGCTATGGTCGGGATGCTTGTGGCCCTGCCCAAATTCTATACTGAAATTCTAGTCCCTACAAGGTGATGGTATTAGTAGTAGGTGGGGCCTCTGAGAGGTGCTTATATCATGAGGCTGGAACGCTCTTGAATAAATTAGTGTAAAAGTCCACAGAGATCGTTGGCCTCTTCCATAGCAAAATGTTGCCAGTCTGTATCCCAAAAGTCTTCGCCAGACACTCAATGGGTCAGCACCATGATCCTGAATGTCCCAGCCTCCAGAACTGTGAGAAATAAACTTCTATTGATTATAAACCCCCCAGTGTGCGGTATTTTGTGGTAGCAGCCCGAACAGACTACCATAGCTGGCCGGCAAAGCGACAGCACCCAGGCTCACAGACAGGTGTGTCTCCTCTTAGGCCACTGTGACTCACTGGACCTTCTGAACCTCCAAAGTCAGGCCCCTGGTCTGGTGGGCCTGCTGCTTAGAATGTTGCTGAGGTTTGGGGAACCGGTAAAAGATAATATTGCTGATACAAAGACAACAAAAGCCTAGATGACAAAAGCCTTCGGCCGTGCTCTGGTTCAAGGCAGGGCGTTTTGTCCATGGTGTTCCATTATACGTTCCCAGACCCCAGAACAGTGACTGGTACCCGACAAGTACTTGCCTTTTATGGTTCAGCAAACCCTCTGTGTCAACCTTGTCTGACCTATACATTAGTAAGAGCAGGCTAATTGTTAAAGTAGTGTGAAAAAATGGGCAGAAGACATGAGCAGACACTTCTCCAAAGAAGACATACAAATGGCTAACAGACACATGAAAAAATGTTCATCATCATTAGCCATCAGGGAAATTCACATCAAAACCACATTAAAATACCACCTCGCACCAGTTAAAATGGCAAAAATTGACAAGGCAAGAAACAACAAATGTTGGAGAAGTTGTGGAGAAAAGGGAACCCACTTACACTGTTAGGAATGCAAGTTGGAGCAGCCACTTTGGAAAACAGTGTGGAGATTCCTCAAAAAATTAAAAATAGGGCTATCCTATGACCCAGCAATTGCACTACTGGGTATTTACCCCAGAGATACAGATGTAGTGAAAAGAAGGGCCACGCACACCCCAATGTTCATAGCAGCAATAGCCACAATCGCCAAACTGTGGCAAGAGCAGAGATGCCCTTCAACAGACAAATGGATAAAGAAGATATGGTCCATATATACAATGGAATATTACTCAGCCATCAGAAATGATGAACATCCAACTTTTGCATCAACATGGACGGGACTGGAGGAGATTATGCTGAGTAAAGTAAGTCGAGCAGAGAAAGTCAATTATCATATGGTTTCACTTATTTGTGGAACATAAGGAATAGCATGGAGGACATTAGGAGAAGGAAGGGAAAAGTGAATTGGGGGAAATCGGAGGGGGAGACGAACCATGAGAGACTCTGAGAAACAAACTGAGGGTTTTAGAGGGGAGGGGGTGGGGGGATGGGTGGGCCTGGTGGTGGGTATTAAGGAGGGCACATATTGCATGGAGCACTGCGTGTTATAAGTAAACAATTAATCTTGGAACACTACATCAAAAACTAATGACGTACTATATGGTGACTAACATAACGCAATGAAAAAATTTTAAAAAAATTTAAAAATAGTGTGAAAAGGGGCGCCTGGGTGGCTCAGTGGGTTAAAGCTTCTGCCTTCGGCTCAGGTCATGGTCTCAGGATCCTGGGATCGAGCCCCACATCGGGCTCTCTGCGCAGCAGGGAGCCTGCTTCCTCCTCTCTCTCTGCCTGCCTCTCTACCTACTTGTGATTTCTCTCTGTCAAATAAATAAATAAAATCTTTAAAAAAAAAAAAAATAGTGTGAAAAGATATAAAAGCTCAAATATCATACAGAAGAGACAACCAAGAGAACTTTCTGCAAAAATGGCAACGTTCTCTGTGTTGTCCGATAGGATAGCCACTCGCCGCGAGTAGCTATCAAACACTTGAAACGTGGCTAGTGTGTCGGAGGAACTGGAGTTTTAATGACAATTAACTTAAACAGCCTTACAGGCTTGTGTCTGCCACAACAGACAACACACGGAAAGCGGCATATGACCCAGACTAATGAGAGCTCTGCTACCCTCAGTACAGAACATTCAACCCTAGTTATAGAATCTTAGCAGTAGATCAAAACTAATTGATTGTTTCACTCAGTTGTCAGTCAGATGTTTGGGCAGATCATGCGAGAACATTCCGCGTGACAAGTCTTTCCAGTTCTAAACAGATAGGTTCCTGAAGAACCTGCAACGAGGCCTGCAACCCCCTCCCCCACCACATTCCTCACTCCCGGCCTTTCATTTCTCTTTTCCTTCAAGTTCAATATAACTGCACTTTCTCTTAGAGCCTGTCTGGATGGCAGTACTGTCTGACGAACATTCGCTTGTGAATGAGAATGCTCACAATCCTGTTACTTGCTCCTCTCAAGTTTCCCCGGATACAGGGCCGCATACTAAATTAAGGACTTTAATGCCTAAGCAGAAGCAATGACCCAAGAGGGCAACTTCAGGTAGGGCCTTGGGGGAGATATTAATCTAACCAGTAGGACTAGCTCTTAAATTTCCCAGAACACTTGCAAAAAGGGGTTAAAAAGGTTTGAATGTTGGGTCCAAACTATAAGGGCATTATGTCAATAAATCTTTCCTGGGCCAGCCTCCCGAAGGATTTCAAACCATTTCTCAATAGGCAGGATGAAAGGAAAGCAACAGATCTCTTTGCCCAGAAACTCATCAAAGGTGCTCCTGCCCTTGGTTAGGAGATTGCAGAAATCACTTCACCCTGTTTCATTGGAACTCCGCATTTAAATAAGTGTCAGTCACTTTCCTGGCAATGATTTATGTACTGCTTTGGGGAGGGTTCTGTATTGCTGGTTAACTTTTCTTGGGTCTGGGTCTTGTCTGCACAGACCCTAAGCTGCTAGAGAAGGTAGGGACCTCATTCCACGGGTGTGAATCCCCAGCCACCTTGCTCTCTGGTAAGCCACGGCACGCGGTGAACTTAGGCCTGCTCGGTTTGCTCAATAGGGTCCAGTAAGTGATTCTGGATGATGTGAGTTCCTGTCCTGGATGAGTGGCCTTATTAGGCAATTCGCTTGCCCTTTCTAAACTTTGGATTTATCTTCCGGAAGAGAGTTCAGTGAACTACCGCTGGTTGGCCCACTCATGTTTTTGGTCTTGTTTTTCTACAGCTTATGAGCTAAGGATCACTTTTATACCTTTAAAGGTTTATAAAAATAAGAATATGCAACCGAAACCATGTGTGGGCCTCAGAGTCTAAAAGTGTTATTATCTGGCTGTTTACAGAAAAAGTTTGCCAACCTCCGCACTAAAATGAAGACAATAAACCAGAAAAAAATCTTTTTATTCTTTTTAAACTTTGTTCCCTGCCCCCCCCCCACCCCAACCACCATCTCATGAAAACTATCTCTCTAAAGAATTTACAGGGAATCCGAACAGTGACTATATAACCCAAGGGCAAGCCACTCAGGTTGGTGCGAGAATGAGAACTTGATCAATAAACCCCCCTTCCTTTAGGGCAAACCCCTGAGGCCTCGGACCAGAGTGATCTGTGAAGTCCTGTTTTGGCCACACTATTTTTTGTTTCAGGGCATCAGTAGAGTTCGCAGTTAGTGCTTAAGGTTCTGAGACAATATTCAGGCTGAGGGCTGGATTTATCTCTTATGACCTCTGGGCGCTGGTAAGTTACTTAACCTTTCCAAATGTCAATTACCGCAAGTAGGAGCCATGACAGTAACTTAACTCTACAAAGGCAGTCAAGGTTAAATGGAATAACGCACGAGCAGCATTTAGCAGAAGGCCTTGCAACATGCTAATATATCAATGTAAACTATCATTATTATTGTGATAATCCACTCCTTCTATCTCTCGCGCATGCCTGCCTCTTGAAGCAGCCTCACTAGTACCATTCAGAGGCAAGAAAGCCCCACATGGAAAAGTACGCTCCACTCCGCTCCACTCCAGGGAACACTCACTACATATTAACCAATCAATACTGTTGGCAAAGGGCTCAGCATCCCACAGTTGAGAAGCCTAACAAGGGCAGGAAATATTTTCCGAGTGTCTCTCCATCGCCTGGCTTACCTACGCCCAAAGCCCTCCAGGTACCCTCCACGCTGCAGTAATAACAACACACGCAAAACCACATATATAAATAAAATATTTTGCTGCTAATGAGAGGCGATCCCGCAGTTTTCTCATCACTTCAGTGACAAGTTTATGCGCTCCACAATTGCAGTCGAAATATTTTTGCTATTTTCATGATTTTCTTGGCTTCCTTCCCAAGGAATTAATCATTTCTACAGCACTGGGGAGAAGCTGAGAACTCGCAGACAAGACTGAATGACATGATCGCGCATTCTCTTCGCCCACGCCCGATCTCTCTCTGTGCATGAAATTAAATCATTCCGGGGGAAATGGCTTGCTGTGGTAGAGAAGGTCTGGAAGCAGAACTCCTCCACGGCTCTGGCTTCATGGCAAGTGTTCAGTGGGCCAGGTAGGTTGATTTCTGTTCTTTTGAGATTCTCACATTCTAAGTGAAGCAGGAGGAACATACTCAAGGTCCTGTGGCCATCCCTGAATTAAACTCATGGTGTGATGGTGTTCTGGGGTGGGGGGAGGGATAGCTGCTCTGGTGGACCAACTACAGTTATGACCAAGAGAAGAGACTTCTGCGATCAAGTTCTAAATCAAGAAATTCCACCCGAGGAGATGCCCCAGATCATCCTAGTTCACCTCCTGGTTTTGGGAGTGAGGAAGCTATGAACCCACAGGCTCCGGAGATAAACACACACGTATTTGAAACCCTGCCTCTTGTTACCAAATCCCCTCATCTTCCTAGGATTCAGTTCTTTACTGCAAATGTTAAAGTCCCTTCTTCACAGGGTTAGTAAAGGGATTGGAGATACAATGGAGACAGGACTTGGTACATACGTCTCAAGGATGGAATATGTAAATGGACGGTGGCCAGACCACACATACAAGTACAACTTTGACCCGCAACTGTAGCAACCTTCCCAGAAAACCAACCCCTTGATTATAATAAACTCAGGAAACCAGCCCGCTTTAAGTCAAATGTGCAGGATGTCATATTGCTATCTCTAGTGACAATGCAGGAGGTTAAACAGTAATTTCTTTAACAATTATCCCCAAATGATTTGAACTGAATAACTGACAGCCTCCCTGATTTTGTCCCCGCTTCCAACTTAGAATGAATCAGAGAAAGCCAATACCCTCCTCTAACCAATCACAGAGAAGCCCCACTTCTAGTAAGCCCACCTACAACTTCCCCATGCCAACAGCCTGCAGTCAGTGCCCACCTCGAGCTTTCCTACTCCTCCGTCTCTGCCTTTGAGTCTCTGCCCAAGTACAAGCGATGGTGGCTGATCCCCCTGCTGTTGCCAGCTCTGAATAAATTTGATTGTTCCCATTTAATTGGTCTTCCTTTATTTCTATAAGGCACACACATACCTACCCCACACAACATCGGCACAACCACACACGTTATTACAGAGTGAATAAAGAAAAGACACGTTTCTTGAAAGCCTGTGTTGTGCTTTTCAATCTGATATACCCAATTAACAAAGGAAGTAATCACCAGAGTATGATTATTCAAGCTTATTCTATCCAACAAGAATTCTAAAAAGGCTCTAAGTTTGTATAGTGTTTAATCTTCTAAGAGCTTACCCAAATGTTCATTTGCTCGCTGACTTTATGAATGGAGCAGAGACAGAGGCAACTCCTCCATTAAGAACAGTAGGCACCAAGCCAAGGACCCACAATACTTTTAGAAGCCGATAAAAATAGTTTCATTTCTTATAAAATCAGAAGGAACAAAACCCCCAAACTTTTAGGGGGAAGAAAATAATTTATACATACTGTTAGTGTCCTGGGTTTTGTAACAACAGAGTTGTAAAACATAATTTCAACATATTTTTGTGGAGGAAGGGGCCAACAAAAGCAAAAGTGCTTAGGATCTTCACAAGTCATAGTGTGGCCCTGGTGAGAAGAAATAATATTTGCTCTTTTCATGGATGGATAAAGCACTGGTCAGCTATCACTTACTTCTTTCAGCCTCCACACCCACCCATAATCTCGCTTTTGTATTCTGGTAATTCTGATGGGTCTTATGCATTTCCTGGTGCACTGATACTCTGAACTCATCCTTTCTGTAGCTGTCAAAGCTAATATGTTGAAAATACAGAAGAGATCATTTTGCCACTTGCAGAAAAGTAATTTAAAAACTTTATTAGCACCCCACTTTTAGGATCACAATCTGATTCTAATTTATAATCCTATTTTACCCATCACCAACCCCCAGAATTCCCCATCCTCAGCCCAGGCATGACCCCATCACACCTGCCCAGGTGCATTCTACTCAAGTCCTGTTTCACCGTTCACATCTGAATGAACTCCTCTCAAGTGGCCCATATGACACTTGTCTTACTTGTCTTATTCACAAAGCACCATTAGATCAGAATTCATTGTAATTAGTTAGATACATGTCTGTCTTAGAATACGGCCTTGTTGAGGGCAGGAATCAGATCTTGTCCACACCTTTTTTGATGCCAGGAACTGACACTTATTAAGTGACATCCCTAGAATGCAAAACTCATGAGCAGCAAAGTTGGTATTAGAAGTGAAGTCACCAGTGCCCTGGTTTTGCTTCCTTTCGGTTCATCATACAACCTCTTGTCACCAGCCCGCCAGACCAGGGACCGGGAGGAGGATGTCAGGCACTTAACTATACAACAGTACTGTGCTAAGAAATACTTAAAAACAGGCTCACCAGGCAAAGACAAAAACACAACAAAAACAACACAACTCCTTTGATTTAGAGTGTCTGCTCATTTCCATGGCATAAATACCTCCGTCATGGCCAATTTTAAGCTATCAACTATCAACATGACTTTACTGGACACAGCGCTAGGAAGAAATGCACAGGGGCGTACCATTATGTAGTATTTCCACTTTGTAGATGCCACAGTCCAAATAATCATAAAATCCAGGAAAAAATAATTAAAAAGTGAGGACTTTTGAGTACCTATTACCTTTATTTCAATTAATTTAACTGTACACTTATAAATAATTTAATTTTAATCATGGGTCAATAACTGACTCAATAGGCAACATTTTTGAGAATTTAGCAACTGGCTCCCATGAGCTAGTACAAGCTCTCTCCTCTGCACCACAGACAGCATGGAGTTTGCTTGGATGTAGCCTACAGGAGTGCTGTGAAGACAAACACCCGTAATATTTGGGGGTGTAGATCAATAACACTGTAAAGGCACTGTTTAGATTCTATTTCATTTATTGCGGTAGGTCTCCCCTGTCCCTTTCCTATGCTTTTCTTTTCTTTTTTTTTTTTTAAAGATTTTTATTTATTTATTTGACAGAGAGAGAGATCACAAGTAGGCAGAGAGGCAGGCAGAGAGAGAGGAGGAAGCAGGCTCCCTGCTGAGCAGAGAGCCCGATGCGGGGCTCGATCCCAGGGTCCCGGGATCATGACCTGAGCCGAAGGCAGAGGCTTTAACCCACTGAGCCACCCAGGCGCCCCTTCCTATGCTTTTCTATGACATGCTTCTGTTTCATCATGTGTGTTCTGTGCTGACCTGTCCCAGCAAACCACAGGCTCTGCAAAGCAGAAGACCCTGTCTTTTCCTCGTTGCTCTATTTCTGATGTCAGGACCTCAATAAACATTTGTTGAATGTGTGGATGGAGTAAATATATGAGCATCTTATTGCCACTCGATTATTTATACTGACATGATAAGGGTAATGCTGTAAGACATATGTTAAGGGACACAGGGTTTGCAATGGAAACCATGAAAGGATAAGTTTTTACTCAGTATGACCTAATATTACTTATGTTTGAGAAATCCCCAAGACAATGCTCAGTATATGTGAGCTAAAACGGCCCAGGCTGCAAATAGGAGTTACCTGCTATACTTTCTTGATCAGTTTATATAAAGCACTAGATATTAACTATGAATTAAAAGGCAGAACAGCAAATAACAACAAGCCAACTAAAGCAATCCTGCACAAAATATCAGTTTTGTCCACAATTTAAGAAGGAAGTGTCATCAAAGAAGGACATATAGGACTTAGATCTTTTTTAAATGCGTTGCCCTGTACATTTTCAAAAAAAATAATAGTAACGTAGTGTGTGTATTCATATACGTATTTATATATGTACTTATATATTATGTGTGTATGTATATACACATACACACACACATATCTACTATGTGCCGGGAACTATGGATTCATTTAGTCATGTAACAACCCTCTAATATATGCACTATTATTATCATAAGACAACTGAGACACTAGGAATTTAAATAACTTGCCCAAGGTCACATAGTTAGAAAGTAATGGCAGTCTGGCTCCAGAGTCTCTGCTCTTAATCATCATGCTATACTACAGTTGACAAAACAAACAATGTCCAGAATGTCCAAAATGTCCTTGGAGCTGTATCTTTCTGGAGTTAGTCCCAGTTGTCATGAGCAAGAGTTTTTTTTACTCTTAGGAGATCTCTGCGGTAGGCATCCGATCTCTGGATGAGACGAGCAACAACCCTAGTCTGGGGACACATAAATGACTCCCCTAAGCAGTAGAACAAGGATCAGGAACTCCTGCTAGCTGCCCAGCTTTGGGCAAGCCCTTCCGGGCATCATCCTGGATGGAGCTATGCCTTTCAGAAGGAAGAATTTGCTAAGACCCTATTTGTCCTCCCAGATTAGGTAGCCACCAGAAGGCCCATGGTAATAAGACATAAGGAAAGCTTATTTTTGAAGAGGCATGGGGAAAGGAGGCTTCAGAAATTTGTGCCTCTTCAAATATGTGAGTGATTGCGTGCATGCCTTTGTGGGAGGGTGTTGGGAGGGAATGTGCAAGTATTTTGACAGGCTCCCTCTAGATAAGAACCCTGCCTTCCTTCTTCTTTCATGCACATTACAGAGTCAAAGCAATATTTCAGGTATGCATATGTGATGAGACTTCAGTAGATTTGCAAGTAACATGATACTTTACAAGGTTAGCATCTGGACCTTCCAGTTTCAGTATTTTGTATTTCAAAATATTATCTATATTAGGTTTTCACCTCCAGAAATGTTTAGGGAATTACTTAAAATACAAAGAGGTCTCCATCATTTCTTTTCAGCTGCTATAAGTTATAGATTAATAAAATCATGGAAGGATACCAAGATTGCAAGTGAGGAAAATTTACAAGTTATACTTACTTTGTTAAGAAAAAACAGAGCTTTTCTGGAGGAGGAGAAATTGGTCTAATTAACTGATCCAAGCTCCTAGCTGTACTTTAATGTGGTCCATGTGTGGATTTTGGCACAATAGGGTCTTCAGGTTGCCAAATCCAGAATCAATTTGTAAAAGAAACAGCAATCGTCATTAATTGATTTCTGATCCCATTCAGCTTCAAATTAAAGGACACCTCCATGTCCTTGCAAATAAAATAATGATCAGTGATTGGGCACATCTGATAGCAATTTGATTGCTGTCCATATCAGACTACTGGGCTTGCCAAAGATCGCCATTTGTCTGGCACCTGGTCATTGAATGAATCTGCCTTCCATATTTAACCCATTGACTATTTTTCTGTTAATGATCCAGGGTCCATGGCACAAACAGAAGTGTTCAAGGAAACTATCATTAGGAGCCTTTTAAAGGAGCAGATAGTTCTTGTACTCACAGCTTGTATTTCTCAGTAGCCATCTCATCTTTCTATTACACAATTGTTTCTAATGGTAATTCAGAATAACAGGCTAGTGGTGGTATCACCAAAAAACGGGTTCACTCCAAAATTGGAATATGACTTCTCTGCAGACTCAGAATGAGAAATCTAACCAACATAGCTTTTCTGGCTAGAGAATCCATCAATATCCACTGATGCTGAAAAGATTAAGTTTCAGCCCAACTTCATACCTATTGAGTCTTAATTAGAATCTCTTTCTCTTCTTCCTCTCCCTCTGCCTTTCTAAGAAGAGTTAGAATGTAAAGAGCAGAGCAGACGACTTGGAGTTAAAGGGGCCTTTGCTGTCAGAGATATCAAAATTGATGAGGTCAGTTTTAGACTGTAATGTAAATGTCAGCAATGGGTCGCTAATGTCCTCCACCATTTTGTTTATCTTACTTCATGCCAGAGACAATGCTCATTTCTCCCGTCAGGAGGTACATTCTTCTAAATGAGGGAACTGTTCTTGGGATTGTTCGGGGGCACTTTTTTCTTACTAAAATACATTCTCTTCCCAACATTTCAGAAAGTTATTTAGATGCCATACTCTATGCCAAACAATAATTCTGCTTTTATAAAGTAATGCCAGGCTTCAACATCTATTCTTCATCTGCTAAGACAGAGTTAGCAAAGAATATTTTATCTTCAGCTGAGCCCGGTTAGTCCTTCAACTCAGCTTATAGGTGCAATACATCATGCCTGGAGGCCCTCTGGTATTATGTAACCTCCCATGCATAACTTGAATTAGCAAGGAAATGACATATTTATATAGCAATTAAAAATATGTTTAGCATTCCCTGAGGTGCCACCCCTCCCAATTAGTTAAGCTAAAAGCACATTAATCATCCTGCAGGGTGTAGTACAATAGAGACAGCGGTTGTTTCTATATCCAGTGTTTAATACTGCACATGAAAACGTAGCCTGAATTTCCACAACCTTGACATGTCACCATACATTGATTATACTCGAACTTAAACACAGCACGCTCTTTTTCAAACAACACCATTTGGAGCTGTCACATACCCAAAAGCATGAGGCTCATGTGATTTCACGTTAATCCACTTCACAATAAGACCATTTATTATGGAGCATGAACAAGAGGGAAAGGAGAGTCAAGCTCATTCCCATAAGCCTTCTTGATTTGAAAGCCTAACGTTAGACAGTTCTCCCAGGCTGTTAGGTCCCAGAATCTGTCAGATATCTGGATGTTTAGTCTTGACCGCTCGTAAATGGCATTACTTGAAAACCACACTTTTAATGGCTGTATACATCCTCAAACATAACAAAAATGAAAAACAATGGATAAACATACCCTAATTTGGTGACCATTCTGACATACTTTTTAGCAGCACTAAAATTTTTTGAAATAGTAGGATAAGCCTGAGATGGTTAGGGCTGATCCTGAAGTAATGACAATCAAACAAGGAACAACCAGGGCGCCTGGGTGGCTCAGTTGGTTAAGCAACTGCCTTCGGCTCAGGTCATGATCCTGGAGTTCCGGGATCGAGTCCCACATCAGGCTCCCAGCTCCACGAGGAGTCTGCTTCTCCTTCTGACCTTCTCCCTCTCTTGCTCTCTCTCTCTCTTTTGAATAAATAAATAAAATATTAAAAAAAAAAAGACATTATGGGGTGCCTGGGTGGCTCAGTGGGTTAAGGCCTCTGCCTTCGGCTCAGATCATGATCTCAGGGTCCTGGGATCGAGCCCCGCATCGGGCTCTCTGCTCAGCGGGCAGCCTGCTTTCCCCTCTCTCTCTGCCTGCCTCTCTGCCTACTTGTGATCTCTCTCTCTCTGTCAAATAAATAAATAAAAATCTTAAAAAAAAAAAAAAAAAAAACAAGGAGCAACCAGCACTCTAATAGGGGAGCACCCCACTCCTCCATGACCTGGAACACCCCCAAATAATCAATAGTGGAGGAACCCCAAGCAGCACATCATCAGCGAGGTCTCACCACTATCTGTATAGGGCTCTGTGTTTCAGAAACCAAGTCTACATACTTACTTCATTTCATTTGGGCATATGACAACATTCTGAGGAGCTATTATGACCTCTCGTTTACAACTGAGACACCAAATTTCTGGAATTTTATCAGACTCAACAGTGCACATTTTAAAAGTCACGAACTCAGATAGTTAACTTATTTATGTCTCTAAGTATATTGTTATATATCATATTTTTATGCATACTATGTATTTACATTTATTTATACTATTTATACTTGAATACGTCAAATGTGATAATATGGACAATGATATTAACAACTGTTTATGTGCTGTATTTTCGCTGTGTGCTATGTAATACCTGTATTACATTTTTATATACATTAACTCATTAGTCCTCACTACTCCATTAATGGTTAGGAAAATCTAGACTCAAGAGGCAAGCGGGCCTGCCCTGGGGCACACAGTCAGGAGCCGGAAGGTAACCAGTCTGGAGCCAGAGCTCCCCACTCCTCTTTACGACTCAGACTCCATGGTCCCCAGATCATACTGCTGCCTGACCACTGGATTTAGCATGGGGCCTACAAGAATATTCATGAACGTGAAAACTCAGGGAAGTCAAATAACTGTAGTACCACTAACACGCATGGGGGTTTGTGACCAATTTTATATAGAATAAAAAACATGTTAGCCATCATCCCTGCGGGAAGGTCTCCGGATCTAAGCATTTGGAGTTCATACTCCAACTCTAATTAGCTTGATGTTCCTGGGCAAACGACTTACTTGCCCTAATTCTTCATTTGTCCTCACTCATACAGTGGAGGTAGGGATGAAAAGACCCACAGGGAGGGTAGTTTGGGCAACCGTATGAGATCATACCTGGAAACCACTTAGCACAGTGCCTGGTGATTATCTCAGCAGATGGGGATGTCTACAGGTTTTTTTTTTTTCCTTTTTTAATTTAATGATGCATCTAAATCCATCATGCTGAGCATATAAAGCAATAGTTCTATGTTCAAGGCATTCCTGCAACCCAAAATGGGAAGTCTGCCTCTATTCCCAGCTTAACAATCATTGGTCAAAGTCCTTTCCTTTCTTGCAGGCTAAGAGAAGCTCTTACCTCCTCCAGAGAGAGTGCTCAGATGGCCCTGAATCCTCCTTTGGCTCTGACATTCCCACACAATCTTCTGAGTCACTCTTTCAGACCTTGACCCAAATATATTGTGAAAACACCAATAATGACTATCCAATATTTTTAAGATTTTATGTATTAGAGAGAGAGCATGAGCGAGCATAAGCTGGGGTAGAGGCAGAGGGAGAGGGAGAAGTAGACTCTCCACTGAGCAGGGAGCCTAATGGCTGGATCGTGGGACCCAGGGATCAAGACCTGAGCCAAAGGCAGATTCTTAACAGACTGAGCCACTCAGGCGCCCCTGATTGTCCAATTTAAGATAACTTTTCTTCCCACTGATTCTGACTTCAAATGTAGGATCTTTGTGAAGAACTACGGGACTTCATAGTCACTTCTTCCCCATTCACTTTATTCTCCCCTACTCCTAGGCTCTAGACTGTCCAAACGTGAGACTCACTTGGGCTGCAAACAGAAATAGTTGTTCACCGGGTCCTTGCTTCAAAAACTCCCTCTGGCCAACAAGCAACCATGGCATCCCACTGCCTACTGCTGAGAGAGAAGCTGAGACTTTACATTTAGGAGTGAGCCAATCCACTCATTGTGCAGATAGAGAAAATGGAGCTCAGCAAGTGAGGTGGTCTGCCCAGGGTCCCACGACTGGTTACTATGCAAGCTGGAATCAGACCTCGTGAATTCCTGGGTTATTGGTCTAACCACTGCATGTCACTCTCTGAGCATGGATCCCTGATGGCTCAGACTTCTGAGGAGGCTCCTGGTATTTTCAATAGTCTACATGTCTGGTTGGATTCCTGAATCCTCCCACTATGCACCAGAAGGCATGCTGCCTGCCCAGAGATAGTGTCTCGCTGACCTGCTGTCCCCCTCCCTCCATCCATACCCTGACTCCTCCCACCTCACTTGAGAACTCCAGCTCCCCCTCTGGTCCACTGGGTACAAGCCCTTCCACTCATACCTGACTTGTTGTCCAGGCCAGACCATGCCCCTTCTCTCATCACCCAAGACCTAGAGTGACGATCAAAGTTTGCACATAAACATGGAGCAACTTGTATTTACATAGTTTTATATTTGATCACATTTGATGTGCTATTTGATACACCTAGAATCAAGTATCCTAGATTCTACCCCATCATATCTGATGCCATTAACAATAACAGCAGAGGGGGAAAAAAAACTAGGACATTTTGTTAAGATGTTTTTTTTTAATTGAATTTATTTAGGGATCCTTTTTAGTGTTCTTCTCTATAGATAAAACTCTGATGACTTTATTGATTCTTGGCATTTAACTTTCTAAGAAGTTTCTTTGTGTATTTATTCAATTATTAAACACATGTTTACTGTTTTATCATCCTGCCCAGAAAAGTGACTGGCACACAAGAGAAGCTCAGGAAAGGGAATAGATAAGATTCTCTCTCTCATGGAATTCCTCTCCTAGTGGTGAATGGCTGAGTCACCAAACAGTCACCCCTAAGTGTGAGAAGGGCTTTGAGAGGAAAATCCATGATGCTACAGGGGGGGTGCAGGAAGGACATCTAACTTAGATTTAAGGGGTCAAGAAAGGCTTCCTGGCAGAAGGGACTGCTAGGCTAACAGCTAGTGGAAGACTAAGAGCTAAGGAAGTAAAGAAAAAGTCAAGCAAACCATTGTTATCAGAAGAGAGACCAGGGGGCGCCTGGGTGGCTCAGTGGGTTAAAGTCTCTGCCTTCAGCTCAGGTCATGGTCTCAGGGTCCTGAGATCAAGCCCCACATCGGGCTCTCTGCTCAGCAGGGAGCCTGCTCCCCCCTCTCTCTCTGCCTGCCTCTCTGCTTACTTGTGATCTCTCTGTCAAATAACTAAATAAAATTTTTTTTTAAAAAAAGGAGACACCATGTACTCAAAGGCTTAGAAGGAAGAACATGGTCCATTTGGGTACTGGAAGTATCTATCCCCCTAGGCCCCACTTCTTTGGCTCTTTCTGAGGTCTGCTGCAAGTGGACATATTTAGGTGCTATTTTGATCCAAATACCCCAACCTCAGCCACTAAATATGTACCTATAGACATGCATATAGATGTACGCCCACACAGGCTAGAAACACCACGCACTCCACAGCGAGCAAGACAGATAAGAGATCTGATACGCAGGTGATCTCGGTCCCCACATCTTTCTCGCACATACTGAGTCTCTTGCCACATTCGTACAATTCTGGCATTTAGCAATACACTTAAAAAATATATGATTACCTCCCAAACACAAGCCAACTGTTGCATCTGGCACCTGGTGCTTAATCTAGAAACCATAATCTGTTTCCAAACTGGAGGAATACATTGCTGTTGCAGACCCCCGGACAAGTGACATCTAAGTTTCTAATGTGAATGGACAGTCAAAGGACCATTCAGAGCACATCTATATTTTGCATGATGGGCCCTGAATCAACCTCCCTTGAGACCCCAACAAAAAGTTCCCTTTTAAAGACCAGAGATTCAAGGCTGCTAAGAAAGACAGTGACTTGTCCAAGCCCCCAGCAGACCTGGGACAGCAAAGCCCCCGGAATCTCATCTTTCTGGGAAATACTCCTCTCTCCAAGCACCCTATTCCTCTTGTGGATGAATTTCGGTGGCAAGCACAGACTGTCTTAGTTCAAGCTTCATGACAGGATCATAGTTAACCTTTCAGACTCCATGTCTTCTTTTTTACTAAAATATCATCAGTCTTTGCAATCAGGTAGCATTCATGAATGTTTATCTTCTCAGTAACAGCCCCTAATAAAATGGCTGGTGGGCTTGTTAGCTATAGGAAAGAGATGGGTGGCTGCTGTGAATGTAATCCATCATACTAAATATAGCTATTCACCATGATCTCGGTGCCTGGGATGCCCTCATCAACTAGATGCAAATGTAATGATCTTTTTCTCCCAAAATTGTGCAACGATCTTTGAAAGCCCATACAATTTCTTATGTAAATGACCAATTCCAGCAACCTAGAATAAGAGGAGAGATACTTTTTGGTTTACCTGTTTTGGTGAACAGACTTTGGGGAGTTAACAAACTAAACATGAGTGTCAGTATATTCTCAACTGGATTTAGAAAATGTTATATTCTCAGGGCGCCCGGGTGGCTCAGTCATTAAGCGTCTGCCTTCTGCTCAGGTCATGAGCCCAGGGTCCTGGGATGGAGCCCCACACATTGGGCTCCCTGCTCAGCAGAGAGCCTGCTGCTCCTCCTGCTTGTGCTCTCTATCTGATAGATAGATAGATAGATAGATAGATAAAATGTTATATTCCCACTGCTATGATTACAAGTGAAACTGAATGTTTTTAATTTGTATTATTTTTTTGTTTTAACACAGCCGTCAAACCCACCCCTGTTGTAGTTCTTGAAAAGGACAATTTTTAGGTTTAGGTTTTGAGTAACAACCGATTGGCATTGGAATGAAACGAGACAGAAGCACTCCATAAAACTCGGCCCCAATTTGTTAGTGAATCAAGACACAAAAGTGACCTTCCCATTATTCTATTAAACCTGGTCCTCAGCATTTTCTTGGTTTTTATGTCTGTGTATCATCTTGCAGGCATCTTACTTGTTTCTGACATACACCCCGCACGACTGAGCTCCTCTCCTCCAAGTCTTTCAATGCTGCAAAACAATGTTGCCATTTTTTAGCCAGCTTCTTCTGGCAGAAGAATGTTGACAGAGGACATGGAAATGTGCCAGAGGAACATCTAAGAGGCACTAATTCAACACTTGGAGAATGACCAGTGAACACCATGTGGCCCAAGAGCACAGTTTTTGGAATGAGACACACCTGAGTTTGATTGCTGCCCCCACTATTATTGCTTATGTAACGTAACATTCCTGATGCCGGGGTTGAACAGCTGTGAAGACGAAGACCATGCATACTATCACTAGTAGTGGGACCTAGAGAGACTATACAAATAATATTTATGGTATTAATAACAAAGATACACTGAGTGCTTACTATGTGCTACGTGTTGTACACAGAGTCTAGCATTCAGTCCTTCCAACAAGCCTGGGAGGAACACACTCTTGCTATTCCATTTTATGGATAAGAAAACTGAGGCACAGAGAGTAACTGAGCGAAAATCAAAGAGGCTTCAATGGCAGAGCTGGGATCCAGCCCTGAGCAGACTGCCTCTGGAGCCACACTCCCAACTATTAACCGGGCTCCCTTACTGCTAAGGACCAAACTCTCTACGGGTCCCCTTCAGCCCTAAGATGCTATGATCCTATGACTTCTCTAACCAAGTGTGCCTTTCAACACAGACACGGACGACCTAGCTAGTTGTGCCAGAAAGAGGTGTGAAATGCGAAGGATATCTTTCGAGCCTCGGGAGACACGTGCATGTTGACACGAAGGTATATATCTGTCCGAGCAAGCATGATGCTCATGTTGGAACCTAATTTTTACAAGTGAACTGTAATGAAAACATTTCTTCCCCAAACCTCCTAAGCTACTGAAATGGTCCACAAACTCCAGTGATGCTGCAGCTCGGGCTACAGCTCCAGGAAAGCGTACAGCTTCTACTCACCTCGGAGAGGAAGAGTTACACCACCACAGCCCTTCTCTTGGCCTGCTCCTTACATACTTCCTCCAAATTTAAGATTGCAATAAAAACCACAACCGGTCTATATACAATTTCAGGCTCTGCTACACATGTCCTTTACATTAATTCCTTGGCTTCGCTCAAAAATCTTGTGAGATTGGTACTACTCTTCCCATTTTACAGATAAGGAAACTGAAGTCCACAGAAGGGGAAAGATAGACTTCATACCGCGGGGCTGGGAAGCGGCCGAAGCGGAGTTTAGCTCACATTCATCTTAACAGCTATGCTGTATACTAAGTGTCTGCTTCTCAAGTGTTAACACTATAAAACACAAAAAAATAAACCTTCCAGTCTTATAAATCACACTTCGGAGAAGTTATTTTGGTAAGATGTTCTTTGGATGAGGATGAGTGCCTGAAAAACATGTTCCTCCAGATTTTGTAAATTCAGCCTGGTCAACCCGTTCTGCTGTAAGCTGGAAGAAGGTTGTGTTTACGTGTTTGTTTTTTTTTTAATAAGAAAAGGAAATACAAAATACAAATTATGCACTGATCAAGTTACGGATCTCTAAGGTATGATTACGTAGGAGAGCATTTTCGACATCTGAATTGGACTTTGGTAAAGTCCATGCGGTACATTAACTTCTTTATTATTGTAGCAATTCTCTTTGAAACCCAGAGGGAACAGAGATGAACCCACAGGACCCTGCAAAGAGAGTCAAAAGCAGATGTTCACCACAGAATCTCTACTGAGAACAGAAAATTAGAGGTTAGGGTTCAAGATTCAACCACCAATAGCTTTAGGGAACACACAAGATGGCAAATGTGGTGCCTGGAATGGGCTCTAGACCTGGCTGGGCTCAAACTTTGGAACTCTTTTTGTTCAAACACAGGGAAATTATTTTAAACAACAGATGCATTTAGCCAAAACAAGCTCTTCCAATGGACCATTTGTCATTCGTACTCAGGTGTTGCTTTGTCTTTTTATCTAAGAGAGTGTTCTCAACTATTCTGAAGAAATCTTCAAATAAAGAGACTGGTGTCATCTTGGATTGCTCTTTTTTCCCCTCACAATCAGCATCCTATCCAGCAGCAAATCCTGCCAAGTCTACTAAAAGATATCTCCCTCCCTACTTCGCCATCACCCTGGTACACGTCACTATACTTCACACCTGGATTACTGTAATAAACTCCTACCGCATCCCTGTTTCCCATCTGCTCTTTTGCTGTGCATTTTTAAGAAAATTTTTATTGTGTTATGTTAGTCACCATACATCATTAGTTTTGAATGTGCTGTTCCATTGTTTATGTATAACACCCCGTGCTCCATACAATACGTGCCCTCCTGAAAAATGACACTACAAAGGGCTGATAGCCAAGATCTATAAAGAACTTCTCCAACTCAACACCCAAAAAACTGATAATCAAGTCAAAAAATGAGTAGAAGACATGAACAGACACTTCTCCAATGAAGACATACAAATGGCTAACAGACACATGAAAAAATGTTCATCATCATTAGCCATCAGGGAAATACTGCAGTGCATTCTTATCACAGCAACCATAGCCATGCCGGTAAATAAACAAAATCTGGCCATTGTTCTTTTGCTTAAGAAGTGGCTTAGAAGTAACGTTCCAGAATAAAAGCTCAGACCTTGTTCTGATTTACAGATACTCTATGATGTGACCCCTGCTAACTCTTATTCCTACCATTCAAGCTATCATCACACTTCATCAGCCACCCAGTAAAATGCTCTTCTCTGCTTCTTGAACATGCTAGCCATACTCTACCACAGGGCTTTTGCACATGCTGGTTCCTCTGATGGAACGCTTTTTGCCCAGACATCTGTATGCTTAACTCCCCCACTTCTTATAGATCTTTACTCAAATCACCCAAATGAGGTTCTTCTGGACTATCTAAACTTTTAACTCCATCCCTCCAATGATGTTTTCTAATCTTCATCTAGGACTTATTTTTCCTCCTTAGCAATTATCAGTATCAAAAACACTATGTATTCCTTTTTCTCTTGCTTAATGTAAGAATGCAAGCTATAGGGGGCCTGGGTGGCTCAGTCGTTAAGCGTCTGCCTTCAGCTCAGGTCATGATCCCAGGGTCCTGGGATCGAGTCCCACATCGGGCTCCCTGCTTGCCGGGAAGCCTGCTTCTCTTTCTCCCACTCCCCCTGCTTGTGTTCCCTCTCTTGCTGTCTCTCTCTCTGTCAAATAAATGAATAATACCTTTAAAAAAAAAAAAAAGAAAGAAAAAGAAAAAGAATGCAAGCTATATTCAGGGAAATTGTTTTTTTTTTTTTTCTTTTCTTTTGCATCTTTGGAACCTAGAATACTGTGTGCCACATGATAGTTGTTCTTAATAATTAATTGCTAAAAGAACAGAATACAATAATACATGTATAGGTATATGGGCAAGTAATTAAGTAAATGGAATGGAAGTAGATGCAAATACTTGGTACATAGTAGACACTCACTGACTTAGAAGATTACAAAAAGGGATGAATCATAACAGTAGTATCTGGGATGGTGATATCACCGGGGATTTTATTTTATTCTTTAGGATTATCTACATCACACATTTATATATGATAAAATTTTACAATTATTTTTCACTTACATAGAAGTTTAGTTAATAAAGTTTTTTCACATACCACATCTTGTTTTGTTCTCTGGGTGGTACACCAAATAGGATTATATTGTCTTTTACATGTGAAGAACAGAGGCCAAGAGAATATAAACTGATTATCCATGAGCTCACAGCCAGTAAGTGACTAGGATGGAAAAATCAGAAGGGATTTATTCTTTTGTTTATGTAAAATGATGGGGAAATGACAGGAAAATTTTTCTTTTTTCTTTTTTTTTTAATATAGGCTTCTATTAGAATTTCTACACACAAGGAGCTTGTTGCTGGTAATAAGGTTAGAGACATCTAGACTTGAGGCTAGATATATAGAATGCTGGACAGAAAATTGAAAAAAAAATATTTTAAGCTGTGGCAAAATACACATAAAAAGGTTAAGACGGTAAATTTTATGTTCTATATACAGCTCCGTGGTATCCAGCATTCTGATGCTATTATGTAACCATCACCACCATCCATCCCCGGAACGCTTTTTATCCTGCAAAAGTGAAACTCTATACCCATTAAACAGTAACTGCTCATTCCCCCTTCCCGTCACCTCTGACAACCACAATTCTACTTTCTTTCTCTTATGAATCTGACTCGGTACCTTATTTAAGTGGAATCAGATTTGTCTTTTTGTGACTAGCTTATTTCACTTAGCATGTCTTCAAGGCTCATTCATGTCGCGGGTGTCAGAACTGCTTTACTTCCTAAGGCTGAATGATGTTCTACTGTTTATATACAACCCATTTATATGTAATATAAATGTGAATCCATTTATCTGGAGATGGGCACTTGGGTTGCCTCTACCTTGAGGTTACCGTAAATAAAGCTACTATGAACAGCAGTGTACAAATAACTGCTTGAGGTGTCTGTTTTCACTCCTTTGGGGTATATTCCTAGAAGGGCAGTTGTGGGATCGTATGGAAATTAGAGGTTTATTTTTATGATAAAGAATGATAGACATCATTGCTACAAAGTGGCTGCTTAAGCCTACACTTTGCTGGCCTTGAACGCAAGAATACACCAGTACACAGGGTTTTCATCCCAAACTGCATTGCTGGCTTTATTTTCTGCAAGAACAGTCATTCGTGTAGACCATAATCTCCTGAATGCCTGCCATCTGCTGCGCTTGGTAGATAGAAGCAATCCTTGCCTTCATGGGGCTTGCCATCATTTAGAGAAGTCAGGCAGATATTGAGTAAATCATAACAAATCATTACTTTAGGACAGCGATACATGCTTTAATGAGAAAACACAGTGTTGTGAGAGTACTGAGCTAGTGAGCCATCAGGATGGAGAAAAAGGAGACTTCTGCAAGAATCAGAGTAAGCTTTATCATGTAAATGGAAGTTTGGCACCCATTAAGTATCAAATTTATTTTGCGGAGTAAACAACTGATGTTGAGCATCATTAGATTACTCCCTCCAAATTTCAAAACCGTACTCTGAAGATTCAGAATAATGTTGGCAATATTCAGATGCTCATCAGATGAATGAATTAGACTAATTAGCTTAAACTTTAATTAAATGGTAGCTATTAAGTTCATTATCCCCATGACACTGATTTTTTTTTTTTTAAGTAGTGGTTTGGGATTTTACCTATAATTATTTTCCTCTTATGTTTTATTTTCTATTTTGGTGGTTTAAAGATATGTATATGTCTTGGGAAACTGTTGGAGAGGTCAGCTCTATCTCTCTCATTCATTATTTTTCAATGATAATCAGTTTTGGTTCTCATCTGTTCCAAGGCTAATACGTAACCAAAGTAGAACCTGGAGACTCAAAAGCTCTCACCATCATCTGTCAACAAGTGGAAATTATTTAAACATTATAAAAAAAAACTTCTATTTTTATAAAACTATTAAGAGAGCACCTTGAGACACTGATAATTCCTTAATAAACTAGGAGAGTATTTCAAGTTCACTAAATCCCTTCTCTCTAAAGTATCCTTTCTCTCCCCCAAAAAGTATAATTCAGGTGAAAAATATTTTTTAAAATTATAGGAATACTTGATTAAGAACCCTCAAAACCCAA
>CM052895.1:92130988-92260110 GCA_028534135.1 Potos flavus
AAAAAACTTCTATTTTTATAAAACTATTAAGAGAGCACCTTGAGACACTGATAATTCCTTAATAAACTAGGAGAGTATTTCAAGTTCACTAAATCCCTTCTCTCTAAAGTATCCTTTCTCTCCCCCAAAAAGTATAATTCAGGTGAAAAATATTTTTTAAAATTATAGGAATACTTGATTAAGAACCCTCAAAACCCAATCTGACACACAGAAACCATTTTATTCTACTCCAATCAGTTATGCTGGGACTCAGTTGCTCCATTTGTAAAACGAGGGTATTTATTGATACTTGCCCTACTGATCTCAAGAGAATCCACGCAAGAATCAAAAGAGATGATGTAAGATTCACACAAAATGACTAAATGACACTGTGAATCGAAGAGCCACAAATGCAGGTGTCTAGAGAGAGCTAGTTGTTCACCAAAGATCTATATTCACTTTTCACTTTTGTAGTTGCTGCTTGAAAGCAGGACCCCGTCAGCAACAACACTCCCCAGCCTTTTCCTGCCCAGTCACGGCCCTGGGGCTGACTCCTTATCAGTGGAATGTGCCTGTAAATGATGCAGGCCAGTCCCATACAAATTTCCCTCTCAGTTCTTTACACTCTCTCGCTTCCCTCTGGCTGGCCAGATGTAACACCCAAAGTGATTTTGGGAGCCACTGCAATAAAAATGACAAAACCACCTTAAGCCTGGGTTTTTGAGTAAATATGAGGAGCAGAGCCCTCATCCCCCTGATCCCCCCTCACCCCCACCCCCACCCCCAATGCCCGCTCTGCCACTGTATTCCAGGTGAGTTAGAAACTAGCTGTTCTGTCAGTCACTGATAGGGGATTTATCTGTTAGATTCTAGATTTTGCCTCATGGAGTAAGACACTGCTGTGAAGTTACACATCTTACATCTACCACTGTATTTAGAGGAAAAATCAAGAATATTTTAAACATAAACCTTACTTTTTGGTTATATTGCAGTTATTTTCAAAGTTCCAAAAGAAGGTTGACTAGCCTGCAATTGAAAAAAAAATAAAAGAGAAATGGATTTTTGAAGTGAAATAAATACTGTGAAAATATGTAACAGTATTTCCCCAAGTGAACTAAATACATAACCGAGGACATCAAATGGATCGTCTGGGTGACCCCAGTTAGGGAAATTCTGGGTTAAACAAATAAGGAGGTCTCCTCATGATATAAATATGTCAATGGTCAGAGCCTTTTATAAGCCAATGAATTCTGTAAATCTCCAAAAAGTGAACAGAATGGAGGTGAATTAAGTATTGTTCAAGGTTTTCTCCAACTTTGAACTCAAAATCTTTACTTCCCATAGCATTTCCTGGAACAAGCATTTTATGAAGCATGCTTTAGAAAATGCTGACATAACGTATAATCTCGAGATTATTATAGAAGAGTGACCATCTTGCTCGCTCTCAAGGTTTTGAGTGTCTGTAAGGAGTCAGGCTAGAGGATAGGTAATGTTACTAATGCTTTCAGAAGTGCTGAAAAAAACAAACGATCTTACTGGGACAATGGTGTGGATTAAATAATAGAAGTGAAGTAATTTTAAGTGTCTTGATGTTGAATTATTTGCTATGTTTATATAAGGGAATGTTCTTTTCATTAGGAAATGTGCACTGAAATATTTAAGAGCAAAGAGGCATGATATCTCTGACTTACTCTCAGATTGTTGTTTTGAAAAAAGCATATATAGGCGGTGAAGAGAAACGGAGGGAGTGGGAAAGGAAAAGAGAGAAAGAGGAAGAAATACAAAGGGAGGGAAGAGAGGGGAAAGGAGGGGAGCATGATAAGCCCATGGGGTAAAATAGAAATATTTGGTGAATTTTGGTTAAACAACTTCAAGATTTCCTCCTTACTCTTGTCATTTTTCTGTTTGTTATTTTACACACACACACACACACACACACACACACACGAGCTCACATGTTTCTAGAAAAAGTATAAAGAACAATGTCCTATAGTGAGTGAGTTCAATGTTCAGTTTGGTTGTGCCTCATTTTAATGTGTCCCACATGGTTATTTAAAACTGCCCTTCTCAGAGTTGACTAGCACCTGAATCTGTGAATTTTGACTTAAAATGGCTCTTATCTCTGGCTGGAGGGGTTACCACCTCCATGACCCAACCATGCTATCACTGGTTGGTGGCCAAAAAGTAAGTGCTGCTTTGCATTATTTATTCTTTCAGGAGGCTTCTGCTTTAAGAAACAATTTAGACTTTTTTTTTTTTCTTTCTTTTTTGCCTTTCTGGTGAAAACTACAGCCCCCTCTTTTTTTTTTTCATCAAAGTTAAGCCATGTGCTGAAAAATAAAGGTCACAGACAATTTGCTAGGTTTCTGTTGCTCCTGGAGGAGAAGGATTGGAAACTCAGTAGCTGCTGGTCAAGGAAACTGTTAATATTTTGCCAAGTCAAGCTGACTCGCAGTAATTACCCCACAGATTACTTCTGTGTTGCGCTGCCCGTTGCTCATTTGTTAGTTTCCCCGCAGCTCTAAAGATCCCGAATGCCGGTTACTGATACCATGCCAGACCTGGGGGGGTCTGTTCCATAGCTTACCTGTGATGCAGTTTCTGGGTAAGGCAGCCCCTCGGAGTCCAACAGGTATTTAAAGCGAGGGAGTGATAGGAATTCTCTGGACACTGAGGATACCGATGTGTACTGCCGCACTTTGAATATTTTCTGCCCTCCTTGGACTCTGTCATCTCTTCCTCTTGCATTATTTCTCTCTCTCTCTCACCGCCCACCGGACACTATTTTCCTCAGTTACTGCCTACCCCAAATAAACATATCAGTTGACAGCACTTCTCCTCTCCCAGCTTCTATTAAATTTTTCGAGTCCCCTTCTCAGAAAACTACCTTGAAAGAGAGGTATCTGAAGACCTGGCTTCTTCTTCCTCAGCAATGCAACACAGTCTGATTGGTCTCTCCAGACAGAGCTATCCCTCCATGTTGACCACTGAGTGACGTGTGGTTCTCAGCGGCCACTCACAGGACACAAACCCTAACAAAAATATCTAAGAAAGGATGAGACCTGTTGGCCCGAGTTAATCATAGCCCCCTATGTCTGTGCCTCGTTTGACTGTTGAAATGGTTTTAAGACAGCTAAAGGAGGTAACGTCCTAATTACAACTGCTATCCATTCACTTGCAGTGCTAAAATTCTGTGACTCTTAAACATTAATATAGTCAGAGCCACGGCCATTTCTGGAAATTTAAGAAAGTTTTGCCCACTGTGGCATTCCCTAAAATTAGGTCTAATTTCTTTTTTTTTTTAATTTTTTAATTTTTTTATTTTTTAATTAACACATAATGTATTATTTGCCCCAGGGTACATGTCTGTGGATCCTCAGGCTTACACATTTCACAGCACTTACCATAGCACATACCCTCCTCAATGTCCATAACCTGGATAATAAATGCTTTCACAGAGATAGAAAGAATCCTGGTGAATTTCCAAAGTAAAATGTGTAATACACTCTTGTTAAACTAATTCTTAAATGGAGTGATTTTTCCAAATATAGGCTAGCCTTGGGCGGTCTTAATGCATTACTTACTTTAAAGTGATTAAAGATAACTCCTACCAAATCGATAGAAGAGATACTAAAGGGGGAACATTAAAACCAAAATTAGCATTCACTGAGGATAGATATAAAAATAATATGAGATGTTTTTATTTAAAAGTCCAACAAAATTATTAGAGGTTAAAGAAAAAGAAATGAGAAATTGGAGGTGTAATTGGATTGGCAAGCACCCTCCCTTATATCTTTTAGAGGAAAGCATACTTTTCTGCGAATTATCTAAAAGACATGAATGCTAACACCAACAGAAATGAAACATGCCCTAATGCTTAGACAGCTAAATTGCGATCAACTGTTAACTGTTCATTTAAACACCAAATACCTCTAATAATCAAGAATCGCTATTCTGTCCTACTGGGATGGTACAAGAAGAAGATGCAAATCACTCCATTTCTGTACATTTTATAAAATGTCATCTTCATTAGGGTATCTCAGGCTGATAACACAAGGGCTAAGGAGTGATACATGACTGGAATCTAGAAAGACCTAAAGGGAATAGAACAGGGGCCTAAATGCACAAGCTCTTTTAGCTTGAAAGAGATGCACTGAGAATGAATGAAATTAATTTTAACACCCACTCTGTAGTAAATGGAAGGTATCCAGTACCATGACAGAATGTGGAATGCTGTTTTAAAAGCTTAAAGATATTTAATTCATAGGAGGCAAGTCAAGTCCTAGAGTTCTGAGGTAACTAACTAAAATAGCTCTATGTCCCCCCAGAGCATTCATTTTCCTGGGTAAATTGTTACTCTTGCCTTCACAGAATTCATACATTGGGTGATGTATACACATTGTTGGCAAGAAATATGTGGAAGAGAGTCTACGAGTAAATATGAATGGTGATCTATACTGCTACAATTTCTGGGCAGCGCAAAGGGAGGAGGTAAGAGGAAATCTAAAGGCAATTGAAGGCAACTTCCTGGGGAAGGTAAATCAAATGAGCCATGACTAATGGCTTAATGGGCTGAAGAGAGTTGGCTATTACAGGTGAGAACAATAGTAAAGCTACCCATGGTTGAAGACTATAGACCATCTCCTCTTACTGCATCAACAATCTCGTAAAGGGTGTGCCAAAGTAAATTATGCCACTCAAATAACAGATTAACACAGCATAAAGACACTACAAAACATAAAGCCCATTATGCCTCACCTTGGGAACAATCTTCAATGATAACACTGCCCGCGAGGCAGCAGGTTCTTTAATTTTCCTCTTTTCCATTAGAATGTCACACAATCAGCTAGGTCAAGTTCAAAGAGGGCCCAGAAGAGAATGTAATTTCACCACTGTCAACACCAAGTGCCCAACTTTTGTCTCAACTGTCTTGGGACCTCTGCTGTTCATCATGAATACTGGTTTATTTTCTAATTATTTAGAGATTAAGGAAAACACGGGGCATTTTTGCTATGATGGCAGGCTAATGGGTAAATGGAAGTGGCAGTCATCCTATGATAGCTTGCAAGGACGAAAGGCACAATTCAACATATGCAAGGCAGATTAGTGTAGTCGGTGTGTGTCCTGTATCTTTCCTTAAATGTAAGTCAAAGGCTGTAAGCATCAGGCTCAAAGGCATGGAGATCAGAAGAGCACATTCATGCATGGGACAGTGACCAAGTCACCTGAAGGGAAATGGGGGAACATCCCTTGGAGAATCTGAAAAGCCCAATGGACAGCTGCAAGGGCAGTGTGATTAGAGACCCCCCCAAGTCAGGCAGAGGAATGCCCTCTTTTATACAGCTGGCCCTTGGGGACTGATGACCATTCTGCGGAGGGGAGTGATACATCAAAGTAGCATTTAAGAAGGATTTGTTGGGCAAGGCTGGGCCCACAGGAGCCAGCAGGGGTTAGATGAAATAAAGCGGGCCTGGATTACAGTTGTGACCATGAAAATGGAGGAGGAAGGCCAGAAGGAACAGGAAGAACTTTTAAAAGGAGATCAATTTCCCCAATGCTACGGGAGATAAAAATGCTGACTCAGAGTCGGTATTGCACACCCTGGGTTCTCAAGAAAGTCCGTGACAGCCCAAGGAGGAAGCTCGCACTTTGAATCCAGGCTCTCACCTCCCTACTTCCCTGATGGGACAGTCCAACTCCACAGCTGCCACACACCTGACACTGGGTCTCTCCCTTCTCTCCAGCTTCCGAGAAGGAACCTTAACTCGCTGCACCCATGCCTTTGACTTCTGCTCTTCGACCATGACTCACTCTTTGTAAGCATCAGGAGAGGAATTGACAGTGTTCCCTACATCAATCCGAAAATGATTTGCCTCAGTATAAAACAATGTTAAAGATTTTTTTATTCCTCAATTTATATTATACAAGATTATTCCTAATAATAAACACTTCCCAGAGTGAGTAACTAAAAGGAAAACTTTGGGGTGCCTGGGTGGCTCAGCTGGTTAAGCATCTGCCTTTAGCTCAGGTCATGATCCCAGGGTCCTGGGATTGAGCCCCATGTTGGGCTCCCTGCCCAGTGGGGAGTCTGGTTCTCCCTCTGCTCCTCCCCACTACTCATGCACACACTCTCTCTCTCTCAAATAAATAAAATCTTTAAAAAAATTTTTGGTTTTGCATGATGCAAACACCAGAGGACTAGCTGTTTCAATTGTTCTCAGTCCTATTTAAAATAATCCTTAGGCATGGCAATATAGGCATTGTTCTCTATATTTAGCAGAAAGGTAAGAAAATGAATTGAGCGTATTTGTAGTTGCAGGTTTCCTAAATAAGGGAAAAACATGCTCAGGGACTAGGGTAGGGTAAAAATAGAAAGCTAAGCTGGTAACTAAATGTTATAAAAAAAAAACCTCATTGTTTTTCCCCCCATACATGAATCATCTACTTGCTGATTTACAAGCAGGAAAAAAATATAATAAATCCTCTATTGGCCTCCCACAGAATCTTAGGAATTAGAGTCCAATTACTTTTAACTGCATACCACTTTGCTGACTATTTTAGTATTCCACTTTCTCATCACTCTTTTTCTATTGGCTCACAAAATCTCCCCTTCCCCATCTTTTTTTCTTTTTCTTTTTTTAATATTTTATTTATTCATGAGAGACAAAGACAGAGAGATAGAGAGAGGCAGAGGGAGAAGCAGGCTCCTTGCAGAGCAAGGAGCCGGATGTGGGACTTGATCCCAGGACCCTGGGATCATGACCTAAGCTGAACGCTTTACCGACTGAGCCACCCAGGAGCCCTGTTTGTTTGTTTCTATTAATGGCATGAGATGATCTCTTCCTAAATATTAAATAAATAAATAAATAAATAAATAAAACATCTTGCAACCACCTGCACTCACTCTTGGAATGTGGATGTTTCAGCCTTGTAGATTTCATAGTGACAATCGGATGCAGGTGACAAAGGGTTCTTATGTCAACATTTACGGGAAGCTTATTTTCAGACACCCGAACATCATGATAAATGAATAAAATGCATAAATCATTCATCAGGCACCGGTGTGCAGAGAATAGTTATATGCAGCTTCGTGAAACATGTGCAAACCCTCAAATCTCTCTTAGACAGTTGGGTTCCCTTACCTCTGCAAGCCTCAGTTTCCTTGTCTGTTATACCTTGTGGTAACAGTGTTTACTTACTCCCTAGGCCTCTGGAGAGGCTGAAACAAGGTAAGGAACATGGAGCCCCTCACTGTGTTTGGTGCACAAGAAATTTGCCACCCTCTTTGGCAGCAACCCGCTTCCCTCTATCAGAGAGAGATACTCAGTCCCACAGTCCCCACCCCTCCCAGCACTCAGGTTTTTCAGCAGCCTCTCTGCTTTGCCTGGCAACACCAACCAGGGGTCTCCTGCTCTAGAGCTGAGCCTTCTGAGCTCTGTATCTAAGAAGTAATTATTCTCCCAAGGTCACTGAGCAGAATCTGCAATCTTAATCTTGGATGTTGATTTCTGGAAAGTGAGTGACCTTTAAGGGAGGCGCCCTCTGAGAGCACCTGACTCAAGCCGTGAAATGCTGAATCATTAACAATTTAAAGCAGAAAAGAATTTAACCAAGTTAGACAACCCGTAATAGCTCCTGTGACTGGGGCCATTACGACCATTTTGGTGTCGTTCAGGCCAAACTAATGGCTGTGAAGAGAAGGCACCTGAAAACAAGTAGACTGATTCAGCTTTTCTATTTCTATTTTCAAGCCCATTTGGAATTTCTCTGGTGTGTCTTCCTAGACTATCATTTTTTCCCCACATCAATCCATTCTAATTAGTCAAATAGTTTTTAACCTCCAAAGTCTACTAAAAAAACCCAAAAAACCCAAAGACACACACCTTTGCACACCGAACGTCCCGAGGCTGCAGAGCAGAAAAGCTAATGTTAGAAACAAAACTGAATCCTCCTTTTAGGTTACTATCAAATGCCTGCAAGGGCCACCAAGGCGAGCATCAAGGAGTGGTGCACGCTGGCGTCACGTAGCAGGGGGTGGCGTGGGCCTTGGCAGAATGCAGGGCACACGCACCTCCTCTAAAGGCTTTTCCTATTAAGGACAATTGTCAACACTCCGGAGGCCCGATAACACCATCTGCCAGGCAGGTGGGCCAACCAGCAGTCCACAACTCCTGATCTAATTTAAACCTCTCCATTCACAAGCACAAATGCAGCCCAGAGAACCCTGAGTGCATTGTCTTAGCCGCCTTAGATGCCGAGCTGCTGGTGGGATCTCATGACTCCAGATCCCAAGCCCCCAATTTCCTCTTCAACTTACTCTTGTACCCTCAGGCGCCTGAGGAAATACACCGCCATAAAGCCAGGTCTCTACAGAATATTAACTAGGTTCACGACTCGGTTCTAAGCCCTGGGGTGGATAAAGAAATCGTCAATTCATAGCCCTTGTCCCGAAGACAGTAATAAACTAACCTCTTTTGTTAAATCTAAGTCCTCTCTCACACACACAGGCCCCCACAAACACAGATCTTAGAGCTGGAAGGCATCTCTGGGAATCATCTGGCTTACCCCTTGCCCTCAGGGACATAAAGCATGAGCCGCCATTTAAAAATTAAAGTTACAAAGGCCCTGAAAAAAATGAGAAATTGACTATAACGAAGAAGCCAGTCATCTTGCTTTTTAGTATAGAGCTTCTCCCGGGCAGAGACACTTTTTCAAAACTTAAGATAAAAAGTAATAAATTTAAGTATGTGCTAAAGCTTACAGTACAGACTCTACATGCTGCAGACACTGGAGAGAAGCCTCAGCTCCTCACCAGGAAAAGCAGGAACAGGTCTTAGGGCTTCTCGGGAAACTTCACGTTTAAGAGGGGAAAAAACATTTAAAGTGCCAAAGAACTACAGACACTGGTTTTGCCATGGGGTAAAGATTCCCCAGCATTTCTGAAGGTCACACGTAGATAAGTCACTCTATTTGTCACTGGCACAATGCTCACACTGTGGTACCAAGCTGACACGGAACCATCACGAACTGTTTAGTTTACGACAGTAACCAAAGCTGAGTGGAAACCACCAGACCCCGTTGCCAGAGTGGCTGCACCCAGGGCATGGCTGCCCCCACGTCCCTGCTTGGCTCTAGTTCCCACAATCCAGTGGGAACCTAGCGTATTGCATGAGGGAGTGGTGGGGGGATGTCTAAATGTCCCTGTCAAAGATCCAAGACTAAACGATATTTTTTGCATGTTTGCATATGCCATGAAGGCACAAGACAGCTTCCTTGTTAGCATTAGTAACAATGAGTCTTTTATATTAATCTGAATACCCTTCGTACTTGTTTGTCGATTTAGTGCTTTGCGTTGCTTCTGAGTTATAATTTCTTCCCCTGACCTCAGGTTTAGAAGAAATACACTTTTAAGGGTTTTTTTTTTTCCCTTTTTTTCCTTTTTTAAAGATTTTATCCACTTACTTGAGAGAAAGAGAGAGGGAGAACACGAGTAGGGGAAGGAGCTGAGGGAGAGGCAGAGAATCCCAAGCAGATTCCTCACTGAGCACAGAGCCCACGTGGGGCTCAATCCCATGGCCCCGAGATCATGACCTGAGCTGAAATTGAGTTGGATGCTCAACAATGGAGCCACCCAGGCGCCCTAACATTTTTATTTAAAAATTGTTATTTATTTATTTGACAGAGAAAGATCACAAAGAGGCAGAGAGGCAGGCAGGGGGGGGGGGGAAGCAGGCTCCCTGACAAGCAGAGAGCCCGATGTGGGGCTCGGGGTCCCAGGACCCTGATCATGACCTGAGCTGAAGGCAGAGGCTTTAACCCACTGAGCTACCCAGGCGCCCCCTTTTTTTTTTTTAAACATTCTTTTGTTCACTTTGGTTTTATTTACTATCAAAGTAAAACCAGAAATGGTAGTTTTTTTATTGCTTGGATATAATACACAGAATTTTGCCCAAATTCACATCTTCCTGCCCCTGTCCCCATGCCCCTAGTTTGCCCCTTTTTTGGTCTTTGTGGATGTCATCTGGCATCTTGGATATTGGTTTGGAGATTATGTAACAGACTATATCTCTTTTTATCTGTTTAGAATTGTGTTTTATAATTTTCAGCAAGTGTGTAGAGATCTTTCATATGTAAGTGGTTCCAAACCTCACCCAGCAGCCATTTTATGTCACAGCCCCTCTCACAGGGGTTAATTTGTGTAAGTTTTCACTTGGCCAGAGCAAACAGGGAAGGGAACGGATGTCTTGTGAGGCTAACGACACGTGAGAAAGCATTTTCATTTTCTCATCAGAAGGTAGACAACTTCTCTGACTGTAACATTCACGGGACTCATTTTTCCCATCCACTCCTTGCTGCCATCCCCCTAAGGAGAATTCTTTGATCAGCAGCACTTCTGTCCTTTTATAAGATTTTTCTGTTTTTACATTGGAAACATATGTTTTGCCTGGGTGTAGTTGCGGGTGGTTGTCTTTCCACTTATTTTATATGGTTCTCAATGAAATCATTCAGTAAATCCAGCTCAGAAAAATGTTCTTCGATTGTGGCTTTGAAGTGTTAGTCTCGTTCTGCTCTTTTCCTCAGGAATCTCTAGAAGAATTCGGAGAAATTTCTGTAACTCAGTCTCTATCCACCATAGTAATCATCTTAATTTTTTTTTTTTTAAGAATTTATTTATTTATTTATTTGACAGAGAGAGAGAGAGAGAGATCACAAGTAGGCAGAGAGGCAGGCAGAGAGAGAGGGGGAAGCAGGCTCCCCACTGAGCAGAGAGCCCGATGCGGGGCTCAATCCCAGGACCCTGAGATCATGACCTGAGCCGAAGGCAGAGGCTTTAACCCACTGAGCCACCCAGGCGCCCCTCTTAATTTTCTTCTGCTCTATCACGTTGCTTCCTTATTCATTTCCAGAAAAGCACTTCAATTTTATTCTTCACTTAGCTGATTTACTTTTTCTCAGGATGAATTCTGCAATGATTCCAAAGTGGGTTTCAATTCTGTTACTGCCTTTTCAGTTCCCTTTACGACGTTTCCTATGTCATTTCCCTCAATTCTCTGACCTTTTTGTCTGCCTGACCTGTCTTTATGGATTTCCATTCCTCTGCCGAGGAGAAATCACAATGACCTTTCCCTGTTCCACCACTTCCCGCCCCCTCTGTTTTCAAAACTTTTCCTCTGATTTGTAAAGTAGATCATTTTTAGAAGTGTGTTTTTTCTCCACATCTTCAAAATGATGCTTCTGTTCGTTATTCTATAGTTCTCGCCACAGGCTCCGGATTGCCTCTACTGGCACCAAGAGGAAAGAGCGATGTAGACACACGCTATCCCCATCGCCATGGGCACCGACTGGAATGTCCTTCTTCCACGGCTGCTCAGCTGTGCCCCTGGGGGTTGGGAAGGTGCTCATCTCTCACGACTCTGAACATGCAATTCACGAAGGACATTTTCCAGCTGACATGCCTATTTGAATCTCCCTGTACCTTCCCTTGCTTAAGGAGCTTTATACCTGGAAACTGCACCTCCCAAGACACTAACCTATCTCTGGCTGTTGTTATTCGCGCATTAGAGCTGCTCACTAGTTTGTGTGCGTATATGTATATATATTTGTATACACACATATGTATATGTATTTGTGCATGTTTGTATATATGTGCGTATATTAAATAAGCATGTGTATGTATATATACAAATGTGGGTGTTTACTCCCTGAGGGGGATGATAACTGAAAAGTACACTGACTCCAAAACAGCACCCACAGGGAAGAGAGGAAGACATGTGGGTTTCTCATTTTCTGCCCATACTGGCTTTTTTCATCCAAGGCACAGATACGGGTCCAAAAGTAAAGCACCTCCTTTCTGGTGAAGGGGGGGATTCTGTCTTTACAATGGTCTAACAGGCAAGTACCTTTACCTGTGCCCTTTTAATGCAGTTTCATAAACCTTAAAGGTTCCCGACGATCCCTCCAAGAGTTTGGTAAGAGACTGATTGCCATTTCTAGCTTCTGATGATGGAGTAATTCCTCATTCTCTGTTTTATCTTCCATATTTTAGTAGATGGTTAAGAGAGACTGAGTAAGATGCCATTTTTAATCCAAGAGGCCCTGTTTTACATCTCCCATCCCAGATGTTTACAACTTTAAAGATAAAAACAATCTGAGATGTAACTTGGTTCTGTATGCCTTTGAAACTCTCCATTTTATCAACATGTACCACGATGCCCAGAGGGGACAAGAAGTGTGTGCCCAAGGTCCCAGAGCTTGTGACGAAGCCCAGACCATAACTCAAGTATCCTGACTTTAATAATGATGAGACTCTACAGGGTTCTGGAGAGAAAATGGTAATGATAGCTATTTAAAAAAAAAGCTACCATGTCTGTGTGTACCTTTGCTTTCCCAGTCCTTAGGGAAAGGAGGAGTGACTCTCATTATTCTTGAGGCACTGTCCTGTCACTAACAATAGCCAGTTCCCATTTCTTATTCTCTGAAATGAGCAAAAACCCCACAAAGGTAGGGAGGCTGACTTCATACACATAGGGGAAAATGACCTTCCTATAGTCTGTGTACAAGATTAAAAAGGTACTGAGCCTCTGCAGATCCTCTGAAAGTCATGAACTGCATTTCTCTCTCGCTTTTTTTTTTTTTTTTCCTCAACTGCTTACGGCTAACTGCAGCCTAGAGATGGACCAAAGGTTTTTCAATTCATGCAACTGCCACGCACTTTTCCTTCCCCCATAAGCCATGCACAGCCCCCAAAGCCAATTTTGAAAAGTGCCACATTCTTTCTAAATATTCCATGGATTTCATTATGCATTTAAAAAAATGTAGCCCTGAAGCTAATAATAAGATAGGCACTGAAAACATGCTCCTTTTGAATTGGTTCTATAATACTAGTTGTTAATGAACCTTAGAGAGATCTAGCAAGGAAGAACACTTCTCACATTCAAAATGCACATACACTGACCATCCTGAAGCAAAAGTCACACTAAAGTCAAGAGGTTCCTCAGGCTTCTGCTGTTACGATTCCATTAAAATACAGTACATTTGGCTCTGTGAGATGCACCTGTAACTGCCTTCCCATTAATCTCCATCCCTTCACTTGGTATGACCCTAATTTTCTTTCTGCTCCCATACCTCCCTGCACAGCCTATACACCCTGGATACTAGTCCCCAGACTTGTGACTCTGGCCCAAGCCCATGATCATAATCACCCCCCATGGTCACAGTTCCTGGTCCAGAGATGAGCATGTGACACCACATAGGCCAGTAAGACAGGTGGTGCGTTTTGCTTGAGGATCCTGGGAAAGAGCCCCTTGGGTCTTCAGAAAGAGCTCCAAAAACGGCACCCACCCCTTCCAGAAAATGAAGGAGGCAGAGAGAATAAAGGGAAAATTTCACCACCCTCAATTTATATGCAAGACTTATTAGGGAAATGATAAGGGAGCTAATAAGAAAGTTTAATTGCCAATCAAGTGAGAAGGCTTGTTTTCAGAGAATAATTCCTTAGGATTAAATATGGTTTTCTAAAGACTTCTGCAAAGGGAAAGGCTTCTGCAGCAAGAGAATCTGGCACAGTGTATGGTGAAGTTATCATTCTTCTCAGGAAGACAAATCCTGGAAATATCAGGAGATTTTAAAAATAATAGCTATTCTTTTTGACAGTTAGCTGATCAATGTAATTTGAACTGTCATTCAAATAGATTAAAAAAGCGTAGGTAACTTTATGAGAGGTAGTGGGCTTTGGAGAACATATCAAAATCGCATTTCTAATTTTTCTTTTTGGGTTTCCTCAAAACAAAAGCAACGCTATTCTAGCACACTTTTTTTCACTGCATTTTCAAAACATGAAACACAGGTTGTAGAGGTAATCACTGACTTCCATGATAAAAGCCATAAATCAAAGAAAAGAGAAATACTTTGAGAATTATGCAAGTTGATTTAGTATTATGGTGTGGGGGGCGGTTTGAAATGTAGATAACCTGAAATCTGACGTTCAGAGGTCAGCAGAGAAAAGGTTATTGTTTGCATGGAAAAGCTACTTATGCAATTACCTGGAATTAATTATGCTTGTATAAATTGTATAAACACATCGCAGATATGGATTTTTGGCTAATTAAGCTTTAATTTAGTTCAGAAAACTAAACCATATAAGCTTTTATGGGAAACTACTGCTCACCCATTGAAAGCAAAGAGGTAAAATCATAGTTTTAGGAAACATCTGGAGAAATAAACAATTTAAAAAGCTGTAAAAACAGAAATTATAGTCAATTATCCAAGATGCAAAGCCATATTTTGAGGTTACGCTGTCCTTCATTCTCTCAAGAGTACCCCTTAATTAAATGCAAATAATCAGAAATAGCAATTAATAGATTGCTATAATTCCCTGATTAGATAGTAGAGCCCATTTACAATACTTTAACGTTGCTATGGACTCTGAGAAAAAAAACAGATGGCGTGTATATTCATATATCGTCCCCCAATGTGTCCATTACTGAATGATTTTCTATAATGGCGCCATCTCCAAGACTAGCTATGAGGTCAGCAGCCATCACGCCATCACCATGATTTCTAGGGCATTTGGACAATTGATCCTCATTGACAGACACGGATATTGGCTTTGAATAGACCAGTGACAGGCACAGGGCTTCCAAGAGGGGGGGGACTTTCGAGGCACCTTATATAAGCATCACATCGTATCAATCAGGAACGAGTCACTGAAGGTCAACTGGCCTCTCATGAATGACATGGTACAGAGCAGGGACCTGAGTGTCACATGTATTGTTCCTTCTGTCTCCTACCCAGAGCTTGCCTTCCAACAGTGAAGACTGAATGACAACTCCTTCTTGCCACTGCATGGACACTGTCTAGGCTGTGCCTTTTCCCATGAGGGCCTTTGCTCTTCCCTCTCCCTCTGCCTGCGACCTCCCTCAGCCTTGTCCACAGCTGCCTCTATCCCATTCTTCAGGCTTCTAAAATCTGCCTCTTCAGAGAGACATACACTCATCTGTGTCTCCAGCACATTGTTGCATCTCCTTATTTCGATCAGGGGACATATGATACACAATTACTTTGTTTACTTAGTAGCTTGCTCCTTTAGAGGCTGTCTCATTCATTAGAAAGGTTATAGTTTCCTGAGTTTCAGGCAGTTCTAAGTTGAATCAGCAAGAAAGTGTACATATAAAATACTGCAGTCACTGTAACTCCTAGAGCAATGATGATTTTTCAGCCACACCCAAGTTAAATATGCTTTTAAGACACCATTAGTCATTCCTTTAAAAGTGAGCTTATGACTCTCTGCTAAATTTTAGCAACCAAATCTTCTGTTTGCAAGGCAATTTTCCAAGTGGTCAAGTTGGCATTAATAATGGCAAGCATTTATTGCTGTCTACCCACCTCTACCTTCTGCTTAAATGTTCATCAGAACTCTGCAAAGCAAATATTATGAATCCCATTACTATAAATGAGTAAACCAAGGCTCAGAGAAGTTAAGCTACTTTGCTAGTATCACCTGGATCATCAGTAGCAGAGCTAAGGTTTGAACCCAGAGTCTGACTTCTCTAAACCCAGTAAACTACACTGCCTCTAACACCACATTTTTCACACATTAGGATCTTTCTAAAGCATCAGTGGGCTTTAGAAAGCACCATGGCTTCAGAACAACTCTGGACAATGACAGTGTGATGGAAAATGAGTCAAGAAGCTGGGCAGTCTGGAATAAGAGGATTTGTTCCAATGTAATTAAGTCTCCTGGTTGTGAGGCCTCCAAACCCCTCTAAGTTCAATAAGTGATTTGTCCAATATGAGAGAAAAGAACCAATAAACTTCATTAGAAAACAGAAAGAGAAGACAATTTCTCAATAAACTGTGTGGAAGGCATACCACCAGTTGAGAATAAGAAGTATTCATCCTCATGTGCAGATATTAAGAAGGTTCTGGAAATCAGTTCATCTTTGGGCTATTGCAGACCATCAGTGTTCTTCATGTACCCTGCTGTTGACTCTTTGTGACATTATTGGAATAGTCCAATCATGGGGACTGGGGGCTCTGAGGAACAAAGACTGTGATCTCTCAGCCTACAGGGTACCATGGGAGAATGTATGGCATAGTTATTACAAGTTCTGGGTTCACACTGGCTTTGTGTTCCAGGTCTGTCACTTACTGCAACCATGGAAAGTGACTGGACCTCTCTTTGAAGCCTGAACTTCCTCATCGGGGAAAGGGGGATAATTAAGTGCTCAGTACCATGCCTAGCATGAGTAAGAACAATAATCTCAATACATGCCATCCTACTAATGACAGTCATCCATTTGGCAATCTTGCAGTCAATGCACCTGTGAGTGGTCAAATACTGTTTTGTGCCAATGAAGAAAGCAAAGCCCTATTGTAAATAAGCTTCCTTTTTTTTTTTTTTTTTTAAATGCAGACGGTATTTGTATTAAGTGTGGGGAATCACAGTCTGTATTCACCCTCACAGGTGAGATCCCTAATGCAGCCATGATGAAGCTAAATGGTCCTTAAAGAAAGCAAGCATCATTCTACATCTTCTTCCCTACTTACGATTTTTCTTCTCTTTTTCCTTTTAGCTCATTTATTTTTTACTTTTTGAACCCTTCAAATATTACATAAGCTCACTCTCTTTGTGAAATGTTCAATAAAATACCATGACAAGGGAAAGGTATCCGCCTCTCCCACCTACCTCACCACCCCACCCCTACCACCATTCAGCACTTTCCCCAAAGGGAACTATGATTCTCGGATTTTCTAGGGATCCACATACAACATTACTAGATTGCCAACATCTCTTTTTCCTTTGCCTTCTTTTGCTCACTTTCACCTTTGGCATCTATGCAATCACCTCGTCTTGAAAGTTCTCTCTTTGATTATGCCAAATCGCCCCTTCATAAATTCTTACCGCATCCACTTATCACAGCGGTATTTCTACATTTGTTTGATCTTGTGCTTACTACTTGCTTCCCCCACTAGACAGCAAGCTCCTTGCGGAAGGAACGGCATTTGCTTTTGTTCATTGCCATACCTCCAGCACCTGATACAGTGCTCAGACAATGGGAAGAGATCATTAAACATGATCTCTTTAAACATGAGTACACGACTGTTATTCCTTCATTAGACTATAACCAGACAGTAACCAGATTAACAACAGATTTGAAGAGCTGAGGATTTCAAACAGGAGCCATTCACCTAATTGGGACCAGGAAACTATTTTTCCAAAGAAAACCACAAAAGTCAGCAGCACAAGGCTCTCCACCAGTGAATAAACAAGACACAAACTATCCCTGCTCTCATGAAATCCTCCTTGCCAAACTGCAATGCAGGTTTCGGTTGAGAGTATCTGAAACTCCTTATGTGAACTGTAAAGCATTCATTTCTGAGACAGCAACCAACTATGTAGGGCATGAAGCTGGTTTACCCAGTGAGTGACTAAGTGACCCAAATGATCATTTTCCTCTTACTTTGGGTTTTAGGGACACCCTTTCCCCCTTTTACCTTAGAATTAAGAGATTTGCCAGAGAGAGAAAATACGCTTACTTAACATGGCTGATAACAGTTTTGTGCATTAATGGCCCAAACTCCCTGATATTGACCAACCCATATTTAATGGCCAGCTAAGGAACAAGAATGTGCTGAGTCTTTTCCCACATATCCCAGAAACAATGGCTGCATGACTTGCCTCAATCTGGAAAAGAACTGTGATCGAGTTCTGCTCATTGTTCATTCTTATGTATTCTCAAGTTGGGAGGTTAACTATAGCACTTACTAGACATGAGACCTTAAAGAGATCTCTGAGCCTCGGCAGCCTCTTCAATCAAAAGGGTAAAATTAAATTATCCCTGCCATGTCTCTCCTGTTTGTAGAGAATCACTTAATAAAATAGATGTGAACAGACTTCCAAAGGTGCAAAGAACTTTTACAAAAGTAAGGATGTTATGGGGATAGAATGGAGATGGTTTCCTTTATTGTGTCTTTTGGAGTATAGTAGGCACCTAAAAATGCCTGCTGAAATAAAATGATATGATGCCAACATGGTATAGATAATGATTCCATGGATCTTTCCACTGTTAGTTTTTTGAGGAGGCAATCACACACCAGAGGGTCCATCACAGTGTCCGGTCATAACAGGTACTTGCTAAGTGGGTATATAATGACTCACATATTTTACACTGAAAAAGGCTTACGCTGCTCCCAAATTCCACTCACTAACTCCTTCTATAACAGTAAACACAGAGAAGCACCTAGGTGCTCAGTAGTTTAAGCATTTGACCCAAGACTTTGGCTCACGTCATGATCTCAGGGTCCTGGGATCAAGTCCCGCATTGGGCTTCCCTCTGCCCCTCTGCCCTCCTCTCACGCACGCTCTCTCTCTGAAATAAATAAATAAAATAAATCTTTTTAAAATGCAATATGGAATGCCTTGGTGTCTCAGTCACTTAAGCATCTGCCTTTAGCTCAGGTCATGATCCTGGGGTCCTGAGATTCAGCCCTGCATCAGGCTCCCTGCTCAGTGAGGAGTCACTCTACCCTGCTGCTGCCCCTCCTTGTGCTCTCAGTCTGTCTCTCTCTCAAATAAATTTTAAAAAAGAAATAAAATTTTAAAAATTTAAAAAGCAATAAACACAGAGTACCTACTATTAGAAAGTAAGTTTTAAGAGATGCTAAAGACCCTTCCATTTAATACATTTGGCTGATAATTAAAATCTGGTCAAAATGCATAACTTTCTTTACATAAGCATTCCAGCTAGAAGGTTTCTCTGTGAAACAGAAGGACTAGGCTCCTACGAAGGAACTTATTTCTAGTCTTTTAACTCCTAATTTAACAAAGCAACGGTGGTTAGATTATTTACATGTGGCTTAGTGAAAGCAAAAAAGTAACTCAAAAAGCAAACAAACCAGGATTCTTAGAACACAAGAACCAGTTATGTAGTTACTATGACTCCTTAAAATACTCACGAGGATAAAATTGCTTGAGTAGTCAATGGCTGAACCAGTACTGAAGTACTTTTTGGTTTGTTTTTTGAAGAGAGAGAGAGAAAGCAAGTGGGGGGCTGGTTAGAGGGGGAAAGAGAGAATCTTAAGCAGACTCCACGCTCAGCATGGAGCCGGACGTGGAATTCGATCTCATGAGCCTGAGGTCATGACCCGAGCCAAAATCAAGAGTCAGCCACTTAACAGACTTGAGCTACCCAGCCTCCCCCACCGAAGCAGTTTCAAAATGCCCATTCCTCGTTACTCTTCGCTACACACTAACCATCATGGCCCTCGGACGTTACAACTAAATGCGTTACTAGCTAATGACATGTGTATTTTTTTTTTTTCTACAGTAAACATCTCAAAAGAAAGCTGAAAGCCCAAAGTTTGAAGTTAGACACACCAGGATCCGTGTACTGCCCCCGCTACTTAGCAGCTGACGGAGTCAGGCAGGTTAAGCAGGCAGTCTGTGCTCTGTTTCCCCCGGCACCTCCCCAGAGGGTCCTGGTGAGAACCAAAAGAACTAACACAGGCGGGCACTTCCCACCGTGCTCCATACAAGGCGTAGTGTTCGCATGGCTCTTAGCAGCTGTTGCTGATAGGGTGGCGGCAGACTACTTTCCCAAGAGGGCCCCAACGCCATCTCTGGACTGCTTTCCTGTGACTGTCATAGCAAATTACCATAAAACTGATGGCTTAAAAAAATTATTCTCTCACAGTTCTGGAAGCTCGAAGTCTGAAATCAAGGTGTCAGGAGGGCTGCCCTTCCTCCAGACACTCTAGAGGAGAGTCCATTCTTTGACTTTCTCATCTTCCAGAAGCTACCTGACATCCCATGGGCTGGCATCAGCCCTCTCTCTCTGCCTCCGCGGCCATACTGCCTGTTGTCTTCTCTCTGTCAACTCTTACTCTGCCTCTTAGTTGCACACTGATCACCGGATTTATGGCCCAACCAGGTAATCCAGGATGATCTCCTCACATCAAGATTCTTAATTTAGATAAGGCCAAATACGGTGACATTCACTGGTTCCAGGGACTAAGCTAAGGACATATGTTTTGGGGAGCCACCATTCAACCCACTACAATCTCCCATCCTACATGTTTTCTAGAACCTTCAACTCCCTCACATAGAGGCAGAGTCCATGTGCCCTGTCCTTGAATCTAGAAGGATTTTGTGTCTGCCTTCACCAACAGACTAAATCAGAAGTGATGCTGCCTGACGTCTGAGTCTAGGTTGTAACAGGATTGTGCACTCCCAACTTGTGTGAGGGAAACACACGTTCCGGAACCCAGCTGCCATGTGGATACGAAGCCCAAATTAGCTGACATGGCGGGCCACATGTAGATTGGCTTGCTGAGGTCCCATTTCCAAGATGTGCCCATACATGTAAGTAAACATGCCACTAAGATGATTCCAGGCTTAGCTGTTGAGCCAACCCCAGCCTGACTCTTCCCAACTCAGGGGCTAGATGTCAGGGAGCAGAGAGAACCCATTCCCACTAAGTCTCACCCAAACTGGAGATTCCTGAACAAAATTAATTACTGCTGTTACATCAAGCCATTAGGTTTTGGGGTAGTTTGTTGTGTAATAACAGATAATGAGACCAATACTCATTAAATAATTGAATAGATTAAGTTTTTAACATTTTTAAATGGCACAGGAGATGTATTTCCTGGCATATAGCATCTTGCATTTTTATCTAAACATAGTGTGAACACACACACACACACACACACACTTACTTCTAGAGGAAAAAATGATTCAATCTCTTTCATTCTGAGTCAACGAGTATGGGAGGATCCAGTAATTAGACATAGAGATTATTTAAGCTCTGGAGGGATGACCTTGTATTTCATCTGGTCCAAACTGCATATTTTTACAGATTGAGAGAATAAGGCTCAGAAATGGTCCCTGACCCTCCCCCCTTAATAGAGCTGTGTGCCCAACAAAGGACCATCTTGCTCGAAAAATCTATCACTGTCTCATTACCTTCCCGGTGAGGAGTACTGATAGGAAGAGAGGGGACAGAGAATGGGTGTGTGGAAAAGGAACAAGCCCATGATAACCAGTTATCTTGGGCCACCTGTTCATGAGATTATGAGAAACTTTCTTCTCCTCCTCCTGGTAAATGGAATTTTGTTTGGTTTTTGTTTTTCTACCCTAATCCCATGGCTCCAGGTCCTAAAAACTGTCTAGGACACAGAAAGAAAATGCAAAAATGATTGTATGGAGAGAAATGAAAAACTTTTTTGTTCAAAGGTCTCAGCGTACCCACCAAGACCCACCTAAAAGGTAGGTTAGTAGGTTCTGGACCTGTTTTGTAACAGAAAACTCCCTGCAATGATGGAGATGTTTTCTATCTGGTCTGCTGATGAAAGGGGCTGTTAAATATTTGTGATGTGGCTCGTGCAACTGAGGAACTGAATTTTTAATGTCATTTCATTTTAATTTCATATTAGTGCACTTCTAGATAATGTATTTACAAAGCCACTCCAAGTTTAGAAACCCTAACTAATGATGCTCAAGCAATTCAAATGACCTGAATCCTCCTCATATTTACTGTGGTTTTTTTTTTTCCTACAGTCGGAACAACCCCTGCCTGCTGTGGAAGGACTGATGTGCAAGCTCTCTATGGTAACCTACCCCCTGGGATTCGGAATTTCTCTCCTACAATTGCTTCATGCTTCAGTGCGAGAACCGAGCTCTAAAATCTGGTCATAACTTCTGATTTTGAGAGTCATTCCGAGTTCTGAGTAACGGAACTGAAGAACAGCCCCATGACCTGTAAGATCTCAAATTCCATGTGCGAGCAGCTATGTGTGATGTATGCAGAGAAAAAAATTTCCGGGAAACCTGCTGACCTTCCTTATTGTTCTCAACTCTACAATCATTAAAAAGGAATTTTGACTATATGAAAACAATAGTAAGTGGCATAAATCACAGATATTACTCAAATAATAGGTTAACGCTGCGCAAGTTGTTTGTTTATAATTAGAGCTCAAGTTTCTCAGTCTGACCTCTCCGGAGTGTCTATGATTTGCATTCGATTTGGCTTTCCTAGTGTCAGCTTCCACTCTTCTCCTTCCCCACCCCATCTTTTCTCCGCAGGGGCCTGAGCTCTCAATATTGGAGCCCCAGTGTCTCAGGATTCCCAACCAAGCTGAACACACTACATCCAGGCTACACTCATGTGCTTTCTCTACGTTAAACATGACTCAAAAGGCCTTACCCATCCTTTAGGACTCAAGAAGTCTTTCAGTGCCTTTTAGCTTTAGCTGATTCCTTCTTTGATGCTCCCTTAAAATATTTGTCATTTTGGGAATGGATTAATAGCACACAGGTGGTTTCTTTTTTTTTTTTTTTTTTACCTCCTAGTAAATTATGATCTATTAAAATACAGGATTTTCTTTCTCTGTTATAATCTTCACTGTCCAAACAAAGCACGGTGTCCTGCACAAATAGTGTGCTTAAGAAATACTGACTGAATTGAAGCAGGTATGGCCAATAAATTGTATACATTTGTAACCAGCTTGGTTCACAGCATTTTGCAGCAGTTACAATGATTAAAATCATCCTTGAAGATTCTCATTTTGATAAAGGTATGAAACACAGTAGGCTTCAAAGCAAATAGGACCTTGCCGAGTCATATCCCACGGCCGATCAGGGAACAGAATAAACTTTTGTCTTTTTGTTTTTCTGCATTACAATTTTTAGGCCACCTTAAAGAAAAAAAAAAACATTTTGGCAGTTTTTCAGGTTGATGAATTTGAGCTAATGGATAGAAAGTGACCACAAGAGTCAAAGCACTGAGGGTCAGAAGCATGATATTCTCAGTATAGCAGCTGAAGTGAATGCTTCTCACACACACAATATATTAACAATGTTAAGTGAAAAGTCTAACTACAGCCAATAATATCATTTCATTTGCTGAGCAAATCTGTATGTTAACTAGGATGACACCTCTTGTTTCAATTCTGTTTCACACTCCATTATTGCCCTTCTTTTCTCATGTAATTAAAATGTAACAGGTAGTTGATACACAGTACGGAGTGCCTGTATTAAAAATACCTTTTCATAATCAAATTCAAGTACTCATCTCATTTATGATCTGCCTACCTTAATAAATGAACTAATAGTTCATTTTAAGGGCTATATAAAGCTCTAAGAACCCATCTTTATACTTTTTAATTTAAAGTGACAGGCTATTCATGATTTTCCTTCCCATTCATTTATTCAATAAACATTCTAAATACTACGTGCTAATAAGCGAGGCGCTTACACTTGTCGATTCAAGTATGAAATAGTTTAAGGTTCCTGTCTCTGGAGCTCGCAGCCTAGCAAGGGAGAGGGCCAGGAAAATAAATAAATGCAGTGTTCAATGTCTCCCCTGGACCCCCTCTCCCCCCGCCACTGCCTGACAGCAAGTAAGGCAGAACAGAAAAGAGGGAGTCCATTAGCTTAATCTGGGAAGGCTTCAAGGATAAATGAGAAGAAAGGGAAAAGCTTTAAAAAGATAGTGTTTATAGAAGATCAAATGTAGATACGATTTTCAAGTGCATTTCTGACCTAACGGGAAGGAAGACCTGGCCGGGCTGCTCAAAGAGCAGGACTCTGAGAACCGTGGCTTTGTCCTGCCGGCCCACAGCTGGTGGGGTGTCTTCCTCAGTCTCGAGGCATGCAAACAGGTGACTGACTGTGTGATGTGCAACATCCCGGCCAAGGCAGTTCCTGCTCTGCGATGTCATCTGGGTAACAAGAGATGGGGGCAGGTAGAGGTGGGGGCTAGAGAGGAAGATCATTATAAAGGGAAGGTCACAGGCAGATAAATACGTGCTTAAATGGCAAAGAAGCAGAAAACCTGAATTAACACAGGTTAATTAGTTGAAAGAACAACAAAAGCAGAAGGCTGCCAACAGAAGCAAATGTCGCAGGGCGGGACGCCACGCAGTCTGGGACAAGCAGAGGGTGGACATCCCCACAGCAGCCTTGGTTCCTGCCCGTGCTCTCAGTCCCTCTGCTGTGAGGGGCTCCCATGTGCCCCTAAGGTTCCTCTCCCCTTCCCAGGGCACGTGTATCCTCACCCCCTCTACTTGAGTCAGTTTGACCGGGTCGCAGCTCCCTGAGCCTTCTCCAAACAGACGAATGTCAGGGTTCTGAGTTATGGAACACACTGTCCGTTCTCTCTGGCTTCTACTGTTTTACAATGTGTCCAATTTACAAGTATTAGAATGCCTTCCTCTGACCCTCAGTGGATCTTTATCTTACTTTAGGGTAAATAAATCATGTTTTAGACATTGCACTGAACAAATTCAATTTGTCTTCATGAAAAATAGCACTTGGAAAATGGGCAGCATAGTGTACTGATTAAAAGCATGGGCTCTAGAGCCAGACTCCCTGTGACCCAATCCCAGCTTCATCGCTCACTGACGGCATGACCTTGGGCAAGTTACCATACTTCTTGGAGCTTCTGCTTCCCTACCTGTAAAGTAAGGGTAATGGTGGTGCCTACCTCATAGGGTTTTTATGAGGACTGTATGGGAAAATCGTTAAGGTCTGAGTTTTTATTAAACAAATAGATATTCGTTTCCTATGTAACCACAGGTAAAATGGTTTGAATTTTATAATTTTAATGAATGGAAAGAGAAACTGAAGTTAGGTCATCTATTAAATGAGGTATATAGAACACTATAATTTATGGAGGACTTATCATGTGATCTGCACTGACCAGGTACTGGGCATCCAGTATCTCATGAATGTAACCTTCACAAAGTCAATTTACAATCGGCAAGCACATATTGGAAGCCTACTGTATACTGGCACTAGGTTAGGGACACAAAGATAAATAGAGCAGAAGCCCTGCTCCTGAGAAGTTCCCGGCATGGTTATGGCAACACGGCTGGGTCAGGCAACCTCACTATCCCCTTTGACTGCATCATCTGCAAAATGAGGGTGTCTGATGAGGGGACTCCTAAGCTTCTCTTCTGTCTAACAGTGAATGACTTCACACTCAACCGTGCTAAGAGATCAAGCCATCTACTGATATTTCCCAAGCCTTTTAAATTTTATCACTCAATAACCACTTGTGCTAAATGATATTGTAGATGATCAAAACGGAGTCTATGGGGAGGACTCCGAGGCCACAGTATTTGGACTGGGTTGCTAGAATGTGCTGGCAGCAGCAACCGCCTTCTATGGAGTGAGATCACATGTGGTCAAGGCAAAGCCCCAAAGATAAAACCATGGTGTCCCAAGAGGAAGCTACCTCATAGTCTTAAGGACATCTAGTTTAATGTGTTCATTTCTATACTGAGTCTCAGAGAAAAAAGGTGATATAGTTCATGGCCAGGTAGGCATCCATTTCCCTGACATTCATGCTAGGACTTTTTTTTATTTATTTTTTATTTTTTTTAAGTAGCCTCTACGCTGAACATGGGGCTTGAACTCACAACCCTGAGATTAAGAGTCGCACACTCCACCGACTAAGCCGGCCAACATTCCCCCCCTTGCCATGCTAGGACTTTTTGTGGTGCCCCACAATATATCATAATGGCTAAGAGACCAGGTTCCAGAGTCAGACTGCTTGGATTCCAATCTTTACTCTGCCGCCTTAGAGCTATGTGATCACCAATCAAGTTATTGAGCTTCTCCCCATCCTTGTCCAGTTGGTGCCATAATATTACCTACTTGTGTAAGAATTCAGTAATAATATAAATTGCAGCAGCATAGTGCCTCGCACGGAACAAGCCTTCGAAAAGTTAGGATGGTGATGATGATAGCAAACACTAACATAACTTACTATGTGCCAAGCTCCATTCCAAACAGTTTATACTCATCCCCTCATGTACTCTTCCTAAGAACCCTACAAATAGGCAGGTACTGCTCTTACTCCAGGAAACCACCGCACAGAGGGGCTGAGGAACTTGACAAAGTACAAGAAGCCAGATCTGTAACTGGAGCTTCTACCTCCAGAGTCTGAGCCTTAACCACCACTCTATGGTTGGCAGAGTCTCTCATGACTTCGTGTTGCCAATATCAAGTCTTCCTGTAGGTCAGAGGCTGCCGTAAATGCTCAACACACATTAACTCACTGAGTCTCTCTGTTGCCCTATGACATATAAATTATTACCAAGTTTAGAGTCAGTGTTTACCTGAACACAACAAGGGGATAAAACAGAAGGCCGAGCCCGTGGAGGGAGAGGGTCAACAAATACAGTGCAAAGAGAAATGACATGAGGACTGAACGTTCATTAACTAGCAGTGAACTGCTCTAGGTAGAAAATGTCAATGGCTATTTCAGATGGAAGGGACATGTGTGATCAGATGAGAGATGGTGGGCACAAAGACAGGGAGACTTGTGGCAGCCGTACGGTTTTGTTGAAGAGCTGGATAATTTAGAGGGAGGAGTACAGTGTAGTGGAAAAAGTTGGGCTTTGAAGTCAAACACTACCCCTTTTATTTATTAGCTGTGTGTCCTTCAGCACATCATTTAACTTCTCTGAGCACTGTTTCTTTTATTAAAATGGAGATAATACCTAATTTATAAAGTCATTGTGAAAATTAAATGAGAGAGATTTTAAGGGTCAAGCACAGTGACTAATAGAATAAACTAAGAGACAGACAGAACTCTTAGCAAATAGTAGTCCCCTCATCCAGCACAGTGTGTGATTAACCAGGATAGTTTGAATTATGAGGGTTCACAGTACAGGGAAACCACACACTCCTCCATGTATGGGAAAATTGAGAACCGAAGTGTCATCTTGCTCTCCTGCCTTGTAACGAACACCAGAATATTCTGTGAAGAGCACAGGAGAGCAAAATCATTTGTCTTCTGATTTACCTCTGGGACCAAGAACACTGGGTTGGGATATTTGTCCAGATTGCTCTAATGGAAGGGCTCTTCCAGCATATATCCTTGGGGATGGCACAGAACACAAGTCTGACCACAACATAAAACTCTGGATATCCAATCTTGGATAAGTCGCCAAGTCCTCCTTCCAAGTACTCTCATATGACATCATTCTCTTGGTTCATCATTACTCGGAGGGCTTGATTATACTGTGAACTTTCCCAAATTGCAAATTATTGAATATCCCAGAGGTTAAAAAAAAAAAATCACTTTTTTCTGTTGACAGTATTTTAAAATTCCTGCATAAAATGCTTAACTGTTATCCCATTGATTTCCTTGCTCTTTCACCTGACATACTCCAATATAAAATTGGTTAATACTTCATTCTTTCTCAAGATCTTCACTGTCAGTAAATTACTATTTGTGGAATAGAATTATAATTCTAAAAGAATATGTTTTATACTGTGATTGATGGAAAAATATGCTTTTAACTTGCAGGGAAAGATCAATTTTCTGACACTTCAGCTCTATCTGCTCAAATGCATTACGATTATAAAGCACCAATTATGGCTAATAATGGCATTATTCTCACCTCAGTAAGTACTTGGTTTGGTAAAGCTTTAAGAACTCCCAACTTTGGCAATCAATTTAGTTAACTACAGGAAATAGCCTATTTCAAATAGATTACCACCTTACTGTCATATTGCTCCCCAAGCTCACATACAATCAAAGTGAATTGTCACTCAATATACATTTACATATACCTCTCACTATTAAGCTTGCCAGATAAAACACCCTCTAGAAGCCATAGTTGTACGATATCACAGTTTTCAAGATTTGAGTTCATATTCTCCACCACGCTCACCCCTAAATCTTTCAGGTTCTATGAATTAACTTCACATCAGACTAGGTAAAAAAAAAAAAATGACAGAAATAGTCCAAATAGGGGGGTTGGGGGGACAGGAGTTCCAGCTAAGTTCCGATGGGGAAGTAATGAATTCTACCTTGCGTTTTGGATCCCACCACTCTACTCTCTCACCAGCCAGAATCTGGGAAGGCTCCAGAATTTCTTCCAATCCTTCATCTCCTACATCCTAGTTGAGGTACGCCAACACCATCTTTTAAATGTCTTTTACGTCTTTATTCTCCATTCTATTGCCCTAGCTTCAGTTTTCTCTTAATACCGTAAAACAAAAGCTCTTCCGCTTATAAGTTCATGAAACATAAAATAAGAACATCACAGGGGTGCCCAGGTGGCTCAACCAGTTAAGCGGCCAGCTCTTGATTTCGGCTCAGGTCATGATCTCGGGGGTCCTGGGATCAAGCCCTGTGTAGGAATCTGTGCTCAGTGGGTAGTCTGCCTGAAGCTTCTCTCTCTCCCTCTCCCTTGGACCCTCCCCTCACTCGTGCACACTCCCTCTGAAATAAATAAATAAATCTTTAAAAAATAAATAAATAAAAACATCCCAAAACATGCACATCAACAGAGGGCAATTATGTTCTCTTGGATTTAGCACCAGATGGACTCCGGACACGTCTTAGAGCCATAAGGTCTAAAAAGAGGCAGCTCTCACTCAAAGTTTGTTTGTGAAACACAGGTAAAAATTATTCTCCAGGGTGATGAGTACAATAAGAAATAGATAAATGCGGCTACAGGAGGATCAAAGGTTTTATCAGGCAGCTTTAGGAACATCAGGAAGATGGAGAAAAGCAGCCGAAGCAGAAGATATCGCCCCCGCGAAGACAGGGAAGTGCAACCACGCTGAGTGGCTTAAGGATAAAGATGAACTTTGCAATCCAGAAAAGGCAACAATCTACTATCCTATTGGAGATTTTCACATGAAAAACCTTCCTGTTAATTGTATTAGTGTCATATTTCTTTATCAAACAGGATATTTTTATTGGCAATCTGTTTACTTTTGACATCACGAGAAATGGAAGGAATTTCAGGGAGCAGATTACTACCCACTATGCGTTCACTCAAAGTGAAAGTACTTACAGTGCCAGAATCTCTAGGAAATCTGGGGGGGGAGGGGAGCCTAAGGATAACTCCAGAAATCCTATTTCCAGAACTTTCTTTTCATTTGAACTTTAACAAGTAAATGTTCAATATGCATAGTGCCCCCAACCACCAATAACAAGAATTTCTTCAAGGAAGCATAAACACAAATTCTTAAAAAAAAAAAAAAAAAAAAAGCAAGCGAAGCATAGCTACCCTCCCCTCATTTCCATCCTACTCAGGCAGTGGCAAAGAAAACTGGCCTCCTAAAACCTGAGGACAATCTGAATAAACCAGAGCGATGAGCTACCGGGTATATACAGGCAGTTAAAACTGTTAGATAATCCACAAAGCCTTCTTCTACTCAGATATTGCTACCCTCTACCTTAAAAAACCTTTCACAATCACTACCAAAATTTGGGAAAACTTAGTACTTTGAATTTGACCCATATTTCTTCCTTCAGTACTTACTCAAAGGGCTTGGAAACTAGAGGATACAGAATCACAGTTATCAAAATGGAGGGGAAGCATCCAAGAGACTATAAAGGAGGGAAATGCCTCTAACTTGGATTCCCAGTCGCCGAGGAGTAGAGATTAGACAGAGGCAGAACCCCACATGTAATCTGAACAGAAATATTTCTTAACCAAATGCCAGGCTGCAAGATATTTTGAATCCTACTACCACCACTTTTCCACATTTCTTCTTGCTCCACGCTTTCCCTTCCCCCAAGAAGGGCTAAAGAAACGTGTGTTTTTACTTACGATTGTGAAGTTCATGACTTTGAGAATCCAGATGGTCATGGCCAAGTTCACCAGTATTAAAATCATCAGAAGGAGGACGAAGAAATACAGGCATCTTTTCCGCCAGCCATAAATGCCCACCTTGTATACCTGTGGCCCCTCGGAGCTGGGCATGGTGCTCCGGTGGTGTGTGTATTGTTCCTGAGGCATCTGAAATAAACGAGGCGAGAGACAAGCACTCACATTAAACTGCTGAGAGGGGAAAAAAAAAAAGAAGAAAAAAAAATCAACTGATGAAGAGATATGGCTGGCTGCTGTCAGTACGTTTCCACCCTTCTGACAACTCCAAAAATCCGTTTCCTCTGGACAAAAGTGGCTCCTGCGGACGCTGTGTAAGTCCTTTCACTCTACGCAGCCATCTCTCGTGATGTACACTGAGACATCCACAGGCACACACACTATGGGAGGAAAAGGACCCCGAGGAAGCCATTTTCCAGACGACTCCTAGAATTCCAACCTCTTTATGAGGGAGACACTCAACGACCTCCCCAAGGCCTGAGCGTAAAATGGAGAATTTGTCTGAGAAAATAAATGAGCCCCAGCAGTTGATCGTGGTGGTATGATAAGTACTCTTCAGGCATTTTTTGGGGGGTAAAGTGATCTCAAATGCAACCATTCTGTACTGCCAGAAAGTCAGGGGGAAAAGTGACAATCTTCATCTTCCCCCTACTTGAGAATTCAAAGGGATGTTGATGGGCACAGAGTAAGCCTCACTGGACTCAGGAGTCTTCAAGTGATAGCCTATGCTTAAATGCCTCCCTTGACAGAAACCTCAGTACGTGCTGACTTTGATCTCAGGAGTTAAACACAATTCCAATTGTGGTCAATCAACTTACTTACTTATTTATTATTTTCCATCAACTCATTTAACTAAAAAACATAAAGGAGGCTCAAAATCAAGGAAGATGTGGATATGCCTTCCAGGAGCTTGCAGGCTAATGAGAGGAATGAACTCGTTAAGCAGTGATTATAGTACAGTGAGATAAATTAGAAAAATATTTGTCAATATTAAGTAATAGACGAATCCCCCTTAAAGTAAGGAAGCTTTCCCTAATCCCTGCTGTTGACAAAATGATCTTTATACTGCACTACTAATGAGGTGTCAACACAAATCTAAGTAAATTTATCACTTCCATAAAACTCTAAAACCGAAACAAGTTTTAAAATTAAATACAAACAAACCAACTAAGGTATATCATTCAAAATGGACAATAACGGACTCCTACAAAGGATGGTGATTTCCTAAAACTAACTGGCATCATGTGGTACCCAGGGCTTAGCACAGCATCTTCGGAGTACATCATCCCTACTCTGCCATGAGCCCATGGCAACACACCCCCGACTGCTTTTCTCCATGCAAATATGAGCACAACCTTTATTCTGAGATCTTTACTTCATTTGGTCCTCTTGTAAGCATACTGCATTCCCTAAGAATAATGCTTACTTCTATTTATTTTTGTCTTAGTCAACAGCAATTAAATTTGTGGGGCGCCTGGGTGGCTCAGTCGTTTAAGCATCCGACTCTTGGTTTTGGCTCAGGTCCTGATCTCGGTGTCCTGAGATCGAGCCCCGCATGGGCTCTGCGCTCAGCACGGAGTCTGCTTGAGATTCTCTCTCCCTCTCCCTCCCTCATACTCACTCTTTTTTTCTCAAATAAAATCTTAAAAAAAAAAAAACAAACAATTAAATGTGTCCTATGTGGTACCAAGTGACCATGGTGACAAACATAATGTGGGTTCCTAACCTCACATCCTTGGTTAATAGGCCATCTTCCAAATGGGTTGGAATAGGATTAACTTTACTGTTTTTGGATAATCATTAAAATGTACACACAAAATCTAAAATCCCCTTGAGAACCTAAGGCCTTTGGACATCAATGGAATTCCACTGAAAAATTCAGTACATTTTTATTTATGGTCAACAGAAATGCTTGATGAAGTCCTATATGACGTGTGTCTTATTCTAGACACTATCCTATTGCCAAAATCAGGTCCTCACATGACTATTTATTTAAATACACGTGTATGGCATGAATGAATGAAAAAACAAACGCATAAATGAGGAATGAATGAATGAGTTCCTGTCTACTGCAAAAGCTTCTGCTCTCTGGGAGTATACAGAAGTTTAAGCCAAACACCATGGGACCATTTTTAGTATCCCTGCACATTTTCACTTTAGGCTCCCAAAGCACTGGGCTCCCAAGCAAGCAGTGAACTTCAAGTTACACAAGAATCTCCATTTGATAACTCGGCTCCTTAGAATTTTGTAGATCGAGGTTGTGTTGTAACAACATGAAAACACAACAATATTTTTTGTTTGTTTTTTTTTTTACACATCAAGATCAATTAAATCGGTTAAGAATGTCCTCTAAGTTTGAAGGAAATTAGGCCTTTCTTTTCCATTAAAACATATTCTATAAGTGAAGGAAATTAGCAAAGAATCTTAAAATCTTACCTGCAAGGTCCTTTATTTCCAATAAATAGGAGCACTATGCATATTGAACATGTACTTGTTAAAATGGAATTTTATGATTGAGCTGACTTAAGACTAGAGCTGACCCACTTGTGCATGGATATGGGGTTTGCGGTAGGGAAAGGATGAGAGTAACAGTATTGGACTGTTGCAGGAAAGAAGAAGAGTGAGAAATTCTTCACAAACCAGAGTACAGAAGCTTGAGGTATTGGCACCACACCAGTTGCTTTTTCTTTTACATTTGCCCCAGTCAGTGCAGGAATTACATAATTTAGCCATAAAGTGCAAGTGACATGTTCAATTAATACTTATAAGAGGCTGGGAATATGGATATAAGATTTGTGATTTTTTTTTTCTTATAAAGGTTGTTAGATATTGACAGAACGCAGTCATTACCTCTGTTAGGGTTTCTCAATCCTGGATCTACATCAGAGACAGCCATGGAGACTTTGAAAACCTACCTGCTCAGGTCATTTCAGTAATAATCACATAGGTAGGGCCCAGGCACCAGCAGTTTTAAAGGGTCCCGTGTAATGTTAAAGTATAGACGAGGTTGCATACCACTGGTCTAGAACAATGTCTCTCAACCCTGACTATGCATCAGGCTCCAAAATAAACTTCTAAAGAATACAAATTCAAATTGTGAGCTCTACGATGGAATCGGAATTGTCAAAAGAAAATTTTCCCTAGGTTAGTCCAAGCATTTGGGACTACTTTTTCTAAAGAAAAAAAAAATGGCCTTCATTCTATTTTTAATAGTATGACCATTTCAAGACAAAAAGCTTAAAACAAATTCAAGAATATGAAACAGCAAAAAAAGCAGAGCTTTCTAAGGGCTTGGAGGAGAACGTGGACTCCTAGGGACCACAGATTTTGCCCACTGTGTTTACTGACTAGCTGAGGTGCTTGAGTCAGGAAGGGAAAGTAATTCCCTTTCAAGTCACGTAGCAAATTAAAAGCAGAGTGGGGATTAGAACTCAGATCTCTTGTGCATGTGTAGTAGCTATTCTGTCTGTCACGAGGGCTCTTGAGTCTCCACCACACCAACTGTCTAATGAGCCACAGAAAACAAAAATGCGCCAGCGTGCCACTCAGAAGGGAAGGGAAAAAAGAAACAACAGGGAAGGGAGACAGCAATTTTGTACAAATGGTGCCAACAGGAAGCTATGTCAAACTAATGTAAGGAAATGGAGAGGTCTGTTAATTATGCTGCTAGAAAACGAAAATTTAGATATGCTGAGTACGTTAATTTTTCAAGGCAAAACTGAAACATGTTGAGATGATAAAAACATAAGAAGAAAGATAATCTCCAATGTGTTTCTTTTTGATCCTGCCCAGTAGAAAACCCTCCAGGGAATGAAGTTGAAGTTTAAGGTCTTCTCATGACCAGGCCCCTTTCATGACTCTGGGAGGTGCCCTAGTAGTAATGTATTAACAGTATCATCCATTTTTATAAAACTGGTTCAAGTAAGATGTTTTAACTGCAACTAGCTAAGACCTTGTATTTTTCAAACTCCCTTTTTGTGGGTGTCTTTGGAGGATTTCCATTAATTTTGGAGCTCCAATTAAGGCAAACTGGGGGTTCCTATGGTTTGGGTACAGTAGTAAATATTTCTATCATTTGCAGACACTTCCCTGGAGAGGTACATTATTTCTAGCCCTCCTAGTGTAGGACTGTCTTCCAGAAATTCTTCCTCCACCTTTGGTGTCAACTCACCAAGCTGACTGTCGTGAAGGTACAGGACCCAAGTACACAATGGGACATAAATGTGTCCTATAATGGCCAGCACCAGAAATACAAGGGTAGTGCAAAAGCCAGAAGCTAGGTGGATTTTTTTTTTTCAATCATCAGATATGTAAAATTTTGAGTAGGATTCAATTCTGACACCTAGTCAAAACAAATTCTCTCCTGACAAGAATATATCCAATTCAGCATATAAAATGATAAATGCTCCACTATTTTTTTAACGGGAATCATGGAAAATAGAGTAGGAATTTTTATGTGTATGGGTTATGTGCCCTGTGTGTTTATATTCTATATGTAAAGTTGTATGTTTTATATATCACAACCACTAATTAAAAAAAAAACCAAAAAACTCAGTTCTGTTGAAATTGCCGTAAGAGACAACGATCTTTCTATTGTCTGTACAAGAAAGTGATAGTGCCAGACAGCTGTCATATGAAGAGGCAATCAAAGACTATGCAACCAAAAAGTGTAGAAAAAGTATGTCAGTTAATTATTCACAATATTATTTTTCTAGATTTTATGATAGGCCTTCTAAAAATTAATAATTTCCTTTCTCATTCTAAGTATATTCATGTTTTTAATTTTTCCGTATTGCTAATTTTTTAGGGTTTTTTTTTCCCCCCTTAAAATAGCCCAACAAACGGTTTAGCTTCAGGCCTCACAAAACCTGGATCCTCCTCTAGTCCTGCCCATAAAGGACCCCTGGCATACAGCGAGACCTCGGCGTAACTCCACCATGAGGTATTGTTGCTAAGCTGAGCACAGTGGGGGGTACTGTTATCTGTCTGGGAGTGATTTTTGGACTTTTGAGTAGATACGAACACCTTGCAGAAATTGATTAAATGCACATTCCTAGGCCCCGCACCAAGAAATTCTAACTAATTCAGTTAAGTCTGCCGTGCATCCCAGGAATCTGTGTTTTTAACATGCACCAAAATCGATTCTGATACTTGTGGCCCAGAGACCATATTTTGAGAGCATGAATTTAGATCTAACATAGAGACACATCCCTGGCCCAGCCTTTGCCTCTACTTGCATTGTTTCTCATGAGATCACCCATTTTCCTCCCACGTCTATATACACACACATATATATACATACATATATATACACACACATATAGTATATATATGTACATATATATACATATATATATATACACACACACCCATTTTTTTTTAACTCCGCCATTCTTCACATTTTCACTGTGCTCCTACCTTGGAGCTTTCATCTCTACTGTCCTCTTTCAGCATTATATTGAATATTATGCCCCATGCAATCTTTGATGTCTTAGTTACTAAACGTGCGGAGATATTCTGTCATGAGAAAGAAATATCAGCTTACCTTCTGAGGTTGGGGTGCACTAGTCATGTGAATTTTACAAAGGAGTCCCTCTCTATGCAAATACACTCTCATCTTGGAAATCCTAAGACCAGTATCTTCCATCGGTCTTTGGGAACTTCTTTACTGTTCTACAACATATTTTACAATGATATAGGTCATCCCTCTGAATGTATCCTAAATGCCTTTAAGTATTTAAAAGTTCTTTGAACCAGCACACCTGGGTGGCTCAGTTGGTTAAGCTTCTGCCCTCGGCTCAGGTCATGATTTCAGGGTCCTGGGATCGAGTCCAGCATTGGGTTCCATGTTCAGAAGGGAGTCGGCTTCTCCCTCTGCCTGCTGCTTCCCCTACTTGTGCTGGCTTGCTGTCTCTCTCTCACACACAAATAAATAAAATCTTTAAATGAATAAATGAATAAATAAATAAATATTCTTTGAGTTACAATAGCACCTAAACAAGGGTGTGTTTATGTGTGTAATTACATGAAATTATGTGTGTGTGTATACATGTATATCATTCGATGAGAGTAAAAATCAAGCCAAGACTCTTCCAAGAACAAAAAGTTGTAAGATCACCAGTAAAAGAATAAAAATTTACACAACTTGACTCCCTTTCCAAATGCACATATGATTATACTGATGTAAAGTAGGCTTAAATCCAAAGCATTAGACTATTCCTTTATGGGGCTATTTTCAGCATTCACTTGTTTATAAACTTAGTCAGTTGACATAGATCATCTATTTCTTGCACACAAAATGCAACAGGGTTATATTTTCCAGAGAACGAATACAGAACTTTCTGTTGTTTTGCCATTAGATAGGGAGGAACTACAGATAGTCGAGGCAATGCCATAATACAATAACCAAATAGAGCCATGGGTTAATTAAGTAGATGCTAAATATAATAATGTTGAGTTTCCAAAGAAGGACATTTTGGATGGGCATATTACTAAAGCATGGTTTTGAGAGCTGTAACCTCACAGTCCCACACATTCAAATGTTCTTATCTGGGATCATGTAACATTACAGAATCAAAGCCCGGTACTAATTTAATGTGTCAATCTCAAGGACAGTATTTGTCTTAATGACCTGGACTTGTGAGCAACCTCTTCTTGGGCTGTGTGGCTCTGTTTCACTTCAGACACTGCAGTTACCACCAATACCTTAGTGACTTTCTGATGCCCATGACACTTTTCTGAATGGCCTCACAAATGCCCAACATCAGTCAAAGGCGCCATTGGAGGATTTGTACAAATCCCACATTTATGGTGAAGTCTTCACAAAGATCCTCAGGCCAGGCCCAGCCTAACTGATCCCTGAACCCTGTAGCTACTTCTCCTCTAATTAAGGAAGCTGAATTTTATGTTTATTTTTATTTATATTTTATTATTTAATTATTTTTAATTTTATGGTGGCAAGCTCTCCAACGCTAAGCTTCAGAGTGATAAGTCCCACTTCTTTGACAAGCTTTGACATCTTAACACAGAAGCTTGCCTGATCGTACTCAAGCAGTCATACATTTGACACCCCGTTGACTTCCTTCCTAATTTAAATGGTACCAAATAGCTACTAGACAACCCTCTATTGCCCCAGTTCTTACATTTCATCAGCTGATATAAGAAAGATGGAAGGTACTGGGGCAGAAACTCACATAGCTGGCAAACTGTGTGAGGCTGAGTGCATATTCCAGGCTCATACTGATGTAAGCCCTTGCTTTGCCTGTATTCTGTGTTTTTATTTCAACAGGTTTCTTCTCCAGGAGAAAAACACACGTTTTCCTCTTCTCCCCCACCCCAATAAAAGAGATACCTAGAGAATGGTTACAAAATTTGCATTATCCATCTACTATGGGAGAACGCATTGTTTTGAGAGATGATTAAAAAATAATGCGCAAACTTTGTAAAGATGCATATAATAACATCAAGTTACCTGATGACTTTTCTCTTGGACTTATAAAATGTTATGGGCCATGATCTGCTCTACTAATAAGGTACAGTTGAGAACAAGGAGGCACTGACATGCGTTTTACTAACGCACTAACGCTTGCTAGGCTCTACTGCCCACTAGGCTTTACAAATACTTGTTCCGTAAGGGAATTTATGGGAGGGCCAATGAGTGCAACTCTCTGTAAAATTACACAAGAGGGAAGAAACGTGGCAGAAGACAGACCTGGCCCTCGAGGAAATCCCCAACCGCAATCTATTTTTTTCAACAAGGAAAAGAATATTTTTGATCACCTATTATGTGCCAAGTACCAAAGCAGATCCTAGGGATACACTGGTCTTCAAAAGAACGAGGAGGATTGCATTTCTGCTTTCTTCAAGCTCATACTTTCACAGGAAAGATGGACCATACTCTAGTAAACAGATTAAGCCATTATAAGTAAGTAAGGTGTTTGGAAGGAAACTAAGGAGGGTTCCATGGTAGAGAATGGAGGGTACCCACTCTGGCCACGGGAGGCCATTCTGACAAAGTGACGATAAAGATGGCAGCCAGAGGTAGAACATATTTTTCAGCAGAGGACACAGCAAGCATCCTGGCCTGAAGGGCCTGCTTAAGTTAAGCAGGGTGGCTGGCAGGATGGGCACTGAGTGAGCTCAGAGGACAGAGTAGGGACCAGTTTGCAGAGAGAGGCTGTGGCCCCACTACACCTCACCTTACAGGTTACGATAAGGAGTGATGAATTAAAACAGCCCATAATAATAACTCTATCATCTTCTTCAGAAATAACATAAATAATACAAATCAAGTGAGCTAGGGTTTATGGCTAATGATGCTGCATGTTCATATTTCCAGCACATTTACAAGTAAACATGAATCACATCACTGTATACGATTATAACCAGTTTATGGAAATAGCAGGCACACATTCCCCCACAGCTGCGTCACATATCTGGAGTCTGGGTGGAATCACAGTCATTTTGGATTATCTTGGCACATAAATAGTTTTCCATTAGCCATGTTAATTTTGAGGTCTCTGATTTAAAACTGTCTGCTTTCCAGGGCTGTTTTCATTCAGTCATCCATACAACACATTAGTCTTGGTTTGTTAATATTTGGTACAATTTAGACAATTGTAACAAACTCCTCATCTCTTTTAGTTGTGATATAACAATCAACACTTTTTTCTTGTAAAATTCATCCATGAGAGCAAATGCTTATATGTGTGAAATGGTCTGAGAACTAAGAATGGCAGCTTCTTTTTAAGTACATTTGTGGATTAATTTAAAAGTTAGGGCGAGCCTGGTGGTGGGTATTGAGGAGGGCATGTATTGCATGGAGCACTGGGTGTGGTATATGAACAATGAATCTTGGAACACTGAAAAAATAAAAGTAATTGGGGAAAAAAAATAAAAGTTAGGTATTCCATATTTCAGTTTTCTAAGAATTGGAGTAAGTGATGAACAATTTTTACTGAAAAAAAAAGCAAAGTAGACAAGTGCAGATATTTAAAAAGGCTAAAGAGTATACGGTGAAGAAAAAATGTTTTTAAAGACTTACTTGAGAGAGAGAGACTGAGAGTGCATGCATGAGGGGGGTGCTGAAGGAGAGGGAGAGAGAGAATCTCAAGCAGATTCCCCGCTGAGTGTGGAGCCCAATGCGGGGCTCAATTTCCTGACCCTGAGATCATGACCTGAGCCGAAACCAACTATCAGATGCTTAACCAACTGAACTACCCAGGCGCCCCTCAAGAAAGTTTTTCTTTCACACTTTCAGCTTTCCTCCAGAGAATGAACTATTACCAGCTTTTTTAATCTTTATAGCAATGTTCAATACATATACAGGCTTAATTCAATATGCACATTCAATATATACACACACATTTATGTCTCTTTTTTACACAAAGAAGGGCAAATTTAATGCTTTTTATTATTCTGAATCTAACTCAGTCCACTTAATACAGCTAATTGATAGTCCCATGAAAACGTAGAGAAGTTTGTATTTTTTTAAGTTAAACAGTTTTATATTATATAGAGGCATGATATTTAACTTAGCCAACTCCTTACGAACATTGAGGTTGTTTCCAAGAATTTTTTGTTACCAAGGCTTATTTTAACAAATAAATAATTATCAGGTATTATCATGTACGGCACTAGACATTAGTGCCTTTACTGGCAATAAAGAGATAAACAACCAATAAAGAGATAAACAATAAACACCAATAAAGAGATAAACAACATATATGTAATTTTAAACTTAGCCTTGGGAAGAAATCTTTGGAAGGAGAAAAGGAAACCAGGAGAAGGGGGACAAACACTGAGTGGGAGGCTCCTGTTTCTAGGATGGTCAGGGAAAACTCTGTAGTGGAGAGATTGGTGAAAAAAAAAAAAAAGCATCAACAATAAGAAAGTAAATCATAAAGACATCTGGGGGAAGCACTCTGGTCAGAGGAAACAATATAAGCAAGTGCAAAGGCCCTGAGGTGGGATTTTATGGGCAAGTGTGAAGGACAAGGTGGCTAGACCCCTGAGCAAAGAAGGGGGAAAATGTTTGACAATCAGCTTGGGAATGCAGGCAGTGGGTCTTACAAGCCACAGTGAAACTCTGAACTAGGATACAGATTGTGATGGTAACTATCAGAAAACTGAGGCATCAGAGGAAGAGGATCTGATCTTCACGTTGCAATCACCCCGGCTGGTCTGTAAGGAACAGATTGCTGGGATGAGAATGCAGGTGGAGAAACCAGGTGCCTGCGACTACTACTATTGCCCAGGGTGGCGGGGACAGGAGCCCAGACCAGGGCAGGGGTGAAAGAGAAGCTGGCAACTTAGTACTGTATTTTGAGTCTATTTGGAAAGTAGAGCTAACAGGATTCACTGCTGCCAGAGACAAAGAATGACAGCAGGAAAAGGACAGCAGTTGGCGAATGCTTAGGGTCTGACGTGAGCAACTGGGTGAAGGATGGTAGCATTCATCACGATGGGGAACACTGGGGCATAGCAGGCTCATGGGTGGGAGGCAAAGCGAGTGTGGGGAGAGAGAGAGAGCTGTACTTAGCACGGTGTGCACTGAAAATGGCGTAAGTACTGCCGCCACTAGACACATCTGTGTTTTCCTTCAGATCCTCCCATGGGACTGTTCTGGGCATTTGGAATACATCGATGAGCTGAAACACAGGTCCCTAATCTCACAGCAGTGTTAGGAGGCATCGATGGGAGAGGAGACAGATAAACATGAAAGGCGAAGTATATTTTACTTAGATTATAGGAGATGAGTACTATGGATAAAGGACTCCACTTCCGCCCCCCCCCAAAAAAAGAAAAGACAAGAAAAGTGGGATCACCTGTCCAGGTGTGGAGGGGGGAGCAGAGCAAGTTCAATTTTTTAAACTCCGGGAAAGGTTAACCTCATGGAAAAGGTAGTATCGGAGCAAGTCCATGAAGCTTTGGCTCAACATAGTTCTTGATGTTGCAGGTTGAGGACTAGAAAAGAATGTGTAAACTGAACACCCTTAAAGAGGACAAATAATTTCAAACACCTGACCGCAATTTTAATAGTGTCATTTGCACATGCAAACAAAGCCACATCCACCCACCACGGCCTCCCCGGTGGACAGCTTTCTTAACGTGACGGCCCTTTTTAATAAACCAGCTGTGTTGTACAAGGTCAACTCTCCAATGCCCGTGGTGACTCTGACCAGAAGCAGATAATGACAATCCCAGTCGAGCCACTATAGCTCTTTTGTGCCTTGGGGACCAAGCTATATAATAAAATAATAATGACCAGGACTCAAACACTTAAGACCAGACAATGAGACGCAAGCGTGAAGGGAACACAGGGAATAGGAAACCCAAATTATTATTTACCAGAGGAGAAAACCAGATTCAAGGAGATCACAGAGTAAGTCAGGAACAAGGCCAAGGTTGGCCCAAGAGATTACCACAAGTTTCCGCACAAATTCCAGGCTTCAGGCTTTCCAACTGTTTGACATGACCTTCATCAACCACCAGGCACGCACCTTTTGAACACCCAGAGGCAGATCACAACAAAGCTGTCAGTTTTCCAGCACAAAGAGAGCATGCAAAACTGATGACCAACCCTTGGGTGACGGCTACCATGGGCCAGACACTGTTCGAAATACTTCCGTGAACTTCCTCAATCCTCACAGTCCTACCATTCTGAGGTAGGTACTGTTATTATCGCCATCTTACAGCTGAGGCAACCGAGAAACACTGAGGTTAAACCACTGACTCAATCTCACTTTTAGCGTGTTAAAGACAGCAAGACTTTGAACCTGAAGTGTGCGTCTGAAAGACCAGTTCTCTTGCTTCTTGTGTGAAAGGCTTCCACACCTGTGTGTATACTTGGTCAGAACAGTATGAAAGCTCATTCAAAACATGTTTTTGATAACAGTCTGAGCTCAAATTTCTCAACATGGATATTAATTTTAACACGTCTTAAAAAAAAAAAGGCAATTCATCAATACTACAAATACTAGAGTGACTGCCATATTTCAGGCAGGGTACATGTTCCTTAAGTACAGGCAGTTTTCCCAGGTAATAAGCCATGTCTCCTAAGTCTCTGAAACCCCCAACTTTTACAGCATCATGAAAAACAGCTACAACAAATGAGGCACATCTTTTTATGGCAATTCGACAGTTGCATAAAATTAGCATTGATCCAGTAGATTCTTCCTTGACAATTGTGTTTGGTAAGGATCTTTAGCTGTGCTATCAAATATTTGCAACAACATCTGTGGTCTGAAAGGAAATGCTATTCATCTCATTTTTAGTCATCTTTTTTTAAATCAAGGTGTCCAGAAACAAACATGCTAACAATAATAGTGAAGCTATTATGTATTTGGCAAAGTGCCTTGTATGCCCCCATCTATGTATATAGACACACACACATATATAGGTCTACTGAACTATACCTGAGTTCCAATAAAATACACAGCTATTAACTATTCAGGTCAAGTTTCACAAATCTCTACATCTGTGTAAATAATATTTGATCAAGGTAGGGAGTGTTTCCATAACCCTAGAAAGTTCTGTCATGCCCCTTCCTGATTAATCCCCATCCCCAGAAGCAGTGACTGTTCTGATTTCTGTCACATTTAAAATTTGAAATCCCATGTACAATCCTATGATGTGATTGCTCCAAGGAATATTTGACTTCAAAACCTATGCTCTAGCCATGCTGTCCTACTGTATTTTTGCTGAGTAGATACCTACCCATCTCAACAGTGCCCTCTAAGAGAATAAGGTCATAATGCCTTACTTTCTTGCCTATGCATCTAGAATGGTACTTTATGCACCACCCTTAAAAGAACTGAAATAAAAGTCATTCAAATCATTTTCTATTTTCTTTGGTTCAGACAGGAAACCCTACTGAGAGACTATTGTTATAGATACCTACAGATCAGAAGGTGGGGTTAATAAATAAAGGGGACACATACCCTCTCAAAGGAACAGGAACTGCTCAGACTGTACTGCCAAGCCGTGGGAAATGAGACCAAGGATGCCCTTCTTCAGCTCTTTCTAGATTATCTAGATTTGTACATCATGTCTAAATGCTTTGTAATTAATTAAAAATAAGAAAAAAAAAACTTTGTGACCCCAAATAGTGCCTAGAGGTCAGCCCTCATACTTCCAGTTTGTGACCTGCTGTGTGCATCCTCTTTGTCCACAACAGAAGTGATGCCACAAATCTCTGAAGGTCAGGTCCAACTTTCAGAGTTCATGTTTGTCATTAGAAGGTCCAAGTTAGGAGCAGACCCTGTTCCCAGCATTCCTGACCACTGAGGGAAGCAGATGACTTGGGTCTGAACCGAACAAAGAACAGAGAAGAAATATTCTCAATAGAGAGGAATACTGGCAACAGGAAGATAGGATGAAACTTTTCAAAAAGGAGAGAAAGAGCTAGAAAGAGTCCAAGATGAGAGACATGATGGCCGGCGACCCCAGGTGAGAACAGGAAGGAAAGGAACACAGTGTGGCATTGCTCCTCAGCTCTTCCTTGGCTTTAAGCAATCTTCTCTCGCCGAACGTGCCATGCTCAGCACCACAACCCCACCCAGAGTTAGGACAACGGGGTGGTGTCCAACGTTTATGTGGGCAAACGAGCTAACAACTGGCATTTGTTCACTCTGAGCTCAAGAAGAACAGCTTTAGTGGCTTGAGACTTTCACGCCAGCCAGTAGCTAAGTGCAGGCTTTCCAGGAGTTCAGAAATAGGTTATTGGGAAGTCACGTGAGGGTGCTCGCGAGAGAGTCTGATCCTATCACCTGGCAAAGGAAAGTGGTCTGAACAAAGGGGGAGTTTCTAATCCCCGGCAATATAGTTTTTATCAGGAAACTGTGCTTGTGTTAATAGGTGCCACTGCATTATCGGTTAAGAAGAAGAATAAAGCCACAGCTTCCACATCCACCCGCATGCCCGGAGCTCCCACCAGCAAAGATTTCCGAGCAAACCAATCTCACAGGATTTCTACACTTAGTGAACCGTGGTGACACGCTCCTCCCGGAGTCCTGCAAACCTCTCCGACAGCAGGCCAGGGGCCACAGATTACATGGCTTCCTTTATATAAGGCGGTTCACACTTGGCAACGGGAATTTGAAACAATAATGAAGATGATCACCTTTCTGTGTGGCAGCAAAGGTGAAAGAAAGAGGACAGTGGAATCTGTTGAGAAATTTGGGCAACACAGACAAAGTAACTTGGATAAATCAGTATGAAACATTCTCTCCTCTGCTGATGGTGCCCATACTTTTAATCTTCATTTGCTTATTTGATTATTTGCCGTTTGCACGCATGCTCTCTCAGTTAATATTAAGAGAGAGAGAGAGAGAGAGAGAGAGAGAGAGTGTGTGTGTGTGTGTGTGTATTTATCTCCCTCTGCTATAAGACCAGCCCACTTCCTTTCTTCTTTCTTACTGCACTGCTTCTCCCATAAAATCACTCTCTTCCCCCTTGGTTAACAGACGTTTGGTGTTCTCTGTTCATGGAATATGCACTTGGCGGATGACTGGAACTGAGTCCAGAAAGACCTATTTTTGTCTGGAGGAGGTTAACTGGAATATGTTCAAGAAGGATAAAGAGCAGAGGAAAAGATGAGGGACAGATGAAATAATTCAAGATACCCAGCCGCAGGAAAGGAAGACGAAGACATTCATAAGGAAGTGGGAGAGCTTTAGAATTATAAAAATCGGGGGCGCCTGGGTGGTTCAGTCGATTAAAGCCTCTGCCTTTGGCTCAGGTCATGATCTCAGGGTCCTGGGATCGAGCCCCGCATCAGGCTCTCTGCTCAGCAGGGAGCCCGCTTCCCCCTCTCTTCTCTGCCTGCCTCTCTGCCTACTTGTAATCTGTCAAATAAATAAAATCCTTAAAAAAAATTACAAAAATCATAGATTATGAGAAACAGAGAATACTCTAGAGGCATCTGATCCCATTTTACATGTGGGAACACTGAGCTCCAGTCATGAGTGAAGTTAGGATCTATCCCAAGATTTCTAACTACCTATACCTTGACTCCGTTTCTTCGCCTCATTTCTATACCAAGTACCACCACTGATCTCAAATGTGGCTCCAGAGCCCATGACAATGGCCACAGGTTACAAAGGACAGATGTCCAATTTGGCTCAGTTTGAGAAGACTTGAGGTGAGAAACAAGACCCCAGCTTCTTTGCAGCGTAGTGAGGTTCTCTGTCATTGGAGGCACGGCCATCACCTCTGGCTGGGGCCTGTCCTCAAGGACATATGTGGCATCCCTGCACTGGATACTGATTTAGCCATGGCGGTGGTCAACGAACTCAGTTCTGCACACCAGTATCTAGCTGGCTTCCAAAGAATCACTCAGAGAGCTTTTAAAATATCGAGACTCACCAGGTCTAATCTCTGAAACTCTGATTCAGGAGGTTTTGAGAAGCCATGGAAGCTGGTGATTTCTGAAGAATCTTCTAATACTAAGATTCCATTACAATATCACTTTCCCTTTTATTGGAAGCAGGCTTCCGAAGTATCACTAAGCTCTCTCTACTGAGCCAATGAATAGAACATGTAGTCCGCACCACACTAACGGTCAAGGAACAAGTATTGCCGTGGTCTCAGACTGTCTGTGTCCCTTACGCAATCTTTCCATCTCAGTGTCTGCTTTCCTGATCTGTGTTCACATCTTTGAAGTGGAAGAAATGGTTTATGAGAACAGTGGTTTTCAAATGTTTATTTATTTATTTATTTTTAAGCGTTCGTGGTCAAAACTGCCCATGCCTATCCTACAAACCTCCCTGGTCTTCACTAGTGATCTGAATTTGTGAGCTCCCACTCCATACTCAGAGGGTGACACGTGGTTGGTTTTAACCCATTACGGTAGTATCATTGCATGGGGCCAGTGGGTACATGATTCAGTTCTAGGTGTGTATTCTGTGATGCAAGGGGAAGTCTACATGGGAGAAGAACCCTTCCTGATTAAAGGGGCCAAGTCTCACGAGGAGAGGTGTTTTTCCCCTTAAGCCCTGCCACCTTTTCTCTGACTTGAACATGATGCATGTACTTGAGCACGGGAAGTTCAGCTGAAGAGCTGAGGACGGTGAAGCAGAAAGGCAGCTTTGGTCCCTCAGGACATTGTTCAGCAGCCGCAACAGCTCTGACTATCTAGGCATGGTCCACACCTCTACACACCTAAAGCAAGGCCTTACACATTCAGACTTCTGTGAGCAGATTTCTATCACTTGCAACCAAACTCAAGTTTCACCTACACCGCATTAAAACTCTCTTTTCAGATGAGAAAACCTCCAATATACGAAACAATATACAATGCAAACCTTCAATATACGAAACAAGCAGAAATGGCTGGGCTACATTAGAAATTCTAGAAATGCAGACGGTGTTTCCACAGCCATTCTTCCCCAGATTCCTGCAGAGGTCCTTCCACGGAACTAGAACCAACCAGGATCAGCATCTCTTCCTGTGGAGTCCCCCTGAGGGATCTGCAGATCTTCCCTGAGATCGGAGAGTTCTGCATCAAATATGTTCTTAGGTTTTTCTTTTGATGTGCTTATTTGCATAAATGTTGTTCTAGAAAATACAGATCCCATTCCCAACCAATGGCTACTCCCATACAACTCTGGTGTCTGTGTTTGTAATAACTGTATGATCACGCAGGCAACGAGTGATTCCATTCTCATTGTCATGAAGAGAGAAAGGAGCAGAGTGTGATATAATACAAAATAGCACATTCCTTTAAGGTGCAAATAAAAGGACATAGTGAAGGTAGATGTGAAAAGAAAAAAGCCATAGAAGAATCAAGTATCTGACTAGGATGCAAGAGTATAAGAGGGCTGAAATCAAAGTGATCTCCAAAGTCACTGTTAGTCCCACATTCGTGGTATAATCATTAATTCACAATAATGCATCTTCTACATAAAAAAGATTGCTCATAATCTGAATATTATTAGATGAATTTCTCTATGTTTAATTTAAAAATCTGTTTTAGTGCTGTATTTGTTCAAGAATGATTGAGAGAGAGGTAACATCTAGATAGGTATTTCTGGTTTGTACATATTTAAATAACAGTATAGTGAAATAATTACATCAACAATGGGGGCATCCATCAGTCCTCCCCCATTATGAAAGGGGTCTCCATATTACTCATACTCAAATTTTGAACTACAAGATGGCCCAAATCCCTTCCAAATGGTCAAATCCATGCTTCTATGAACCCCCTAACCTATGAAGCTAGTATTAAACCCTTTCACCAAAAATGTGGTACATGACCTTGGAGAGATTTTTCTAAATTAAAAATTAAAAAAATAATAATTTAAGTAAATGCATTCATTAAAATAAAGTAGATGTATCACTTTATGGTATTTTGAAAAAGTCTGTCTTTCTGCTAAAGTATCCATGGGCAGGGCCTGGAACGAACTGCTCACTGCAATCATTCACCCATCCCCACCTGGTCCGTTCACTCAACACCCCCATTGGGAACATCTCTGGATGGAAGAAATATGGGTTAAAAATAAAGCCCGAAGAGCCTGCTCCCTCCTTGCTTAGGAAATCTGAACCCTCAGGCATTGCCGTTCTTACAAAATGTGCTCTCTGATTGCTTCCAGAAGGCACAGCGGGGCAGACTGACCATGGGGTCTCTCACTGTGTCGAGGGTAAAACAATTCTCTTCAGTGAGGCCACGGTTTATGCACACACTTCAAGCCAAACGGATCCGTGCCTGCTGGTTCGCGCTGTTGCTAGTACGCATGCTCCATTGCTAGGCACCGTCTCCTCCCTCTGCCCCGGCGGCCCAGGGCGCTGTGTCGCCACTCCTTGTCCCTGCTGCCCACACCTCTGCCCTGGATTTCTTCTCCTCTACCCTCCCACCCCGTTCTTTCTCCTTTCAAATGTCAAGGGAGCTTGATTTGCCCCTCCTCTACTTCTAAAAAAGGGAACTATAAAGTTTCTTCCAAGTTTTGGGCACTGCCGTTCATAATCCTGCAACCCAGAGCTGCCATTTCACGCCTGCTCTGTTCAGCACTTGACGCGCGCACTAAATTTAGACGGAGTATGACATTAGAGCTCACTTGAGTCTCCTTTCTCCCCGGCAGTAGGCTTGGCTCTGGCTCATGTCGGTTCCTAATCTGTCTTGGCATTTTGCTCACCCAGTAGGCACTTAAGAAAAACACAAATGTAGTCACCGTCTATGCCGGCATCCCACCGCACTCCCGCAAGTGCCAAACCCGCTCCACCCAACCCAACCCAACCCAACCCAACCCAACCCAAAGAGGAGGCTGAAGAAGAAAATATTTGTGTGTCATGTCTTAGAGTAAGAAGCCCTGCTGCCCATCATTCCCCAATTCCCTCCTCCAAGGGCAAAACTGTGGAGAAAATGAAATGGTTGGCTCTGGGTGCGGACTTTCCACCAAAGGCACACGAGGTTTGCCTGCTCATACGTTTTATACAGAAAAGGATCTGGAGAATTCCAGCCCTTGATTATTCGTTCACCTGTGTTAATCGTTACTATTAGCTACTCGCAGAGAGATTTTAAAACTGAAGTAAACACGCACCTGAATCCATTCATTCATCTACTTCCCCAGACTCTTGGCCAAGCCCCCTTTGGAGAGCACCAGAGCACTCACTGATTGCTCTGCCAGTAATCACAGAGCTGTGGTGAGGTTCGGTCTAGCCCTTTCTCAGCTGAACCAGTTTCTTAAATGCAATTATAGTGTATATTCACTAAATGCTAAGCATAGAATAAGGCAGAGCTTTCCGGCAGTGGGGAGGATGGTTAAAATCTATATTGCATAATAGCTGACATGCATGAGAAAGGATTATTTAAAATTTGGGCTTTTTTTAAAGCACTCTTTCCAGGAAGGTGTAAAATAAAATCAACCAATTAAAATTCACACCATTATATATTAACAACGATTTTGAATAAACTACTGTTGTCTATTAACACTCTTCAGCTGTATTTTCTCAGAGTAAAACTGCCAGTTACTTTTCAACTCAGAAAAGTTGGAAATTATTATAGAAACAGAATCACAAATGTTGATCCAGCATATTTCTAGGCAAACGTATCACTGGGCTCCTTAATGACAGCCAAAATCCCATATAATAATAAAAGATGCCAAGAATTCATACACACGTATCTGCTCCCACACTCTGAAAGTGTAATCCAAAATAGAAACTTCAAACCCTGATTCCTTCCTAAAATGAAAGCTATTTTCTGCTTAAAAAAGAAAGCGTCTCTCAAAAACTCTCACAAAGCAAAGAACATAGACAGTTTCATCCACAATTATCTGTCCTGCCAATGAAGTGTCCATCCATGCAGATAAGTTACAGAAGGTTGGAGGGGGGGTGACCGTACGAGAATTCACATACTTCTCTCTCTCACATTTGTGTTGCTAGAGAAATCCTAACTTTCCAAAGTGTCTCTGCCCTGCTGAAAATCGGATCTTGCAGAGGGCTGGGGAAGAAAAACGATTCTCACCCCACACCAAATGTTGAAGGGATGGAGTTCTAACTTGTACATGTACACACACACACACACACACACACAGTCCGAAAACTCAGCATATTTGCAAACCAACAGCAGGCTGAGAAAGAGAAGTGTGGAAATGCAACAACTTCACAGCGCCCTACCTCTCTCGTGTGCTTCCCAAGGCGGCTGGTGAAAAGCGCCCAGAGTCCCGGGGCGCCCGGAGAGGCTCTGAAGGAGGCAGCCGCTCAGCCCGCCGAGTGTGAGCAGGCCCAGCCCGTGTTCAGAAGCTGCCCCAGTCAGATTTTCCAACTGCAGAATTGCAGCCAAGTCCCTGCCCATGCCTGAAGAATTTCCTGAACAGCATTCCCGTTCTTTTTCTGACTGCTTTGAAACCGTACTCTGTCTGTACTTCAATACGGCTTTGTCAGGCCAAACCCGAGCCACTGGGCTGTCTCCAGCTATCAATGGGAAACACATGTGTCAAGCACAGACTCGCTCCCCAGCAGCAGCGCCCATGGCGGCTGCCGGCCTCCGAGTCACAACCACAAAGGAGAGTGCTTCTAGAACCAGGGCTGAGCGCTCGGCCATTCTCCCGGTTCTGCTCCATGGTGCTAGGGGCAGGAGACGAGTGTTCTCCTTCTGCTCAAGGCTGTTCCTTTTTACCTTCTTCCCCCGGCAGTCCCGGGCTCAGCCCCGGAAGCCCGCTGAGTTCTTGCCGGCCCCGAGAACGAGCCCTCTTACAGCTGAGAGAGGTGAATTCTAATTTCATCTTCCCACCTGCCGTTGCCTCAATCATTGCTCACATTTTCAAGTGCTGGAGGGGGAGCCGTATTTTTCGCATTTCTACGTTGGTTCAGCCCTTCGGAGTTGTCCCCTCGTCCTCACAGGTGAATCTATTACTGATGCAACTAAAAATAATGCAATTATTTTGGGGCACTTTTGTTGCTCTCCGCTCTGTAACTGTGCTGGTTGCCTGCTCTTAAGATGTGTGATGGTTAGAGACAATAGAAAGGAGAAAACAATGTACTTATAATCAGAGTATGTCCTAATTCTGTGCACCTATGATTGTTTCTGGATGACACTCCATCAAGATGTCTTGTGTCTATTCTGCGGGATTCTGTGGTCTACCTTTGACATTTCCTCTCACCATAAAATAAGAGGAAGTCTTTAAAGACACAAAGAGGGCACCTGTCTTCTCCCACACTGAAGACCCCGCATATTAAGAGTCAAAGCTAAAATGTCAAGGTAACATCGTAGAAAAGAGATGATTTATAGAAAGCCTCATTTGTTTTGAAGTGGGGTTTTTTTGGAATATTTTACCCCCTGAAAACACACCCCATTAGCAACTTATTTTAAAGAACTAGCTTGCCAGATTTTTAAAAGTGTTGTGTGTTCCCAAGGAGCTGTTGTAAATGATAGGATTTGGTGGAGTCTTGAGTTTCACATCTAATTACAACGAGCATTTACAGCAGGATTAGATTTTTGCCTTGGGAAGCAGGGTGTATGTGTGTGTATGGGGAGGGGAGCATGGGCGCCTCTAAGGTCAGGACGCAATTATAGAATCAGAAGACTTTAGAGTTGGAAGGAACCCCAGAGACCATCCAATCCAAACTGTTTCCACCCTTCATTTTACAGAGGGAAATGGAGGCCCAGACAGATGAGATGACTCATCCAGAGTTGCAAAGACGGTTAATGCTGGAGTTGAGGTTAGAAAATGGGATTTTGGCTAATCTTTTATGTGCTTTCTCCATCGAGCATCATGTGGGAAAGGCAATGCCATCTGACCTTCACAGCAGTAAGTCTGTAATCAGTTGGCCTGGATCTAATCTTTAACTGTGCCTCTCTGACTGGCTGTGAATTTTGGCCAGCTCACTTAACCCCCGTGGACCTCAGTTTCCTCATCTGTAAAATGGAGACAATGATGTACTCTACCTCATGGAAATGTTGAGGATTTGGTGAGATAACCACATAAAGTGGCCTATAAATTACATTAAATAATAAACATTATATTTATTAAAGGATATATTACAGGGCCTATGAATTCCCATTTAGTTTTCTCTCAATGGAGCAAAAATCAGGCCCTTTCTCTTAAAAACCAAAAACTGTACTCTCACATCTAGTTTGAGTTCCTAAAATGAACCATTTGATTGACTAGTTTTCTGCCACTTTACCTTTACCTGATAGGAGTCTATGACCTTAAACACAGGTAACTGTCCTAATGCCTTATTGGAACATTAAGCCAACCACATAGCTACTTTACATTTATCCTGAAAACCTAACACTTAAGTCTTTTCTCAAGATTAATTCACAGGAAAGGAAAACAGTGAGACCAAATCTGTAGTCAGTTACAGGAGGTTGAACAAAGTGCCATTTGCAGAGAACTGGACTTTCTCTCCAAACCTTAAGAGCTCAAGATTACCACTCTAAAAATAGAGACCATCAGCAATTGGTAACTATGACATCCTAAGTTAACAAAAACCACAAACACACACACACACACACACCCCTACCCCATAAACTGAGGAAGAAATCTTACTGAGGAAACAGCTGCAGTAAATTCTAAAAAATCAAGTTTCTACCTGGGGTTCCAGATTCTTTGTCTTAGAGCCAACAGTAGCAAGTGGTTAATGAACCACTAGCTACTTATTAATCATGTTTAGTGTGCCAAACTACTTTTGCAGGAACAAAATAGGAGGAGAGGTTACTTTGGAGTGGTTTACAACTGTTTTAGGAATCAATTAAACAAACAAACATAAAGCAACTATAAAAAACAAGCTCAGACTTAATATAAAGGCAGAACAATGGTGATGGAAGTCAAAAGATGTTTTCCTAAGGTCCCCCCCTCCCCAAATATTTGCTACATGGCTCATTTCAGTATGGGTATTTGGAGAATGGTCAGTTGTGACCCAGCCTCATTACTACAGCTTGAAAATCCTGAAAAGTTACTTAACTCTTCCAGTGTTAAGAAGCATCATCCAATACTTGAAAATAAGGCCAGAAGATAATCGTGTTCTTTCAAAGTTTTATGTGGCAATTGCATAACATGCACTCTCAATAATTACCTAAGGGACACAGGAAACAACAGATGTTGGTAAGGATGAAGAGAAAGGGGATACCTCTTACACCATTCGTGGGAATGCAAACTGGTGCAGCCACTATGGAAAACAGTATGGAGGTCCCTCAAAAAGTTAAAAATAGAACTACCCTATGACCCAGCAATTATACCACTAGGCATATACCCAAAGGATACAAAAATACAGATTTGAAGAGGCACATACACCCCAATATTTGTGGTAGCATTATCAATAATAGCCAAACTATAGAAAAAGCCTAAGTGTCCACTGACTGATGAATGGATAGAGAAGATGAAGCAACACACACATGATGAAATATTACACAGCCATCAAAAATAATGAAATCTTCCCATCTGCAGTGACATGGATGGAGCTAGAGTATATTATGCTAAGCAAAATTAGAAAAAGACAAATACCATATGATTTCACTCATACGTGGAACTTAAACAAAACATATGAACGTGTGGCAAGGGAAAAAAAAAGAGAAGGAAAGAGGGGGAGGCAAATAATAAGAGGTTCTTAACAGAACAAACTGAGAGTTGATGGACAGGGTGGGCCGGGGAGGGGCTAAATGGCTGACAGGTTTTAATGAGGGCACTTGTTATGATGAGCACTGGGTGTTATATGCAAGTGATGAATCACTTAATTCTACTCCTGAAACTGAGGGGGAAAAAAGAAAAAAGAAAAAAAATTACCTAAACAACTGTGCTTTGTTGACTTCACTACTCACTACTAAATAAAGGTCCCAAATTGAGTGAAGCTGCATTACCTTGAAGCTTCTATCAAAGATACAAATTTCTTCTTTCCAATAGATAAAATAATCCCAAGTGTGATGGTTTATTGTCCTATAAAACATTAATCAGTTTTTTATCCAATCTAGTAATCTCGTACTTTTATTAACGCACCTATAAACAAAGAGCTCCTCAACTGTTCTTGGAACCAATCTTACCATCCTACTGACACCCTCATTGATCAATGAGTCACATTAAATTTTTTTTACATCTTTTTACTTTATATTTGTAAAAGTCACGTTTTTAACTTCTAAAAATTATAGCTTGATACGGTTTCATTTTCTTCATCTGCACGATGCGTGTCATAAATTTCACATGAAATAACGCATAATAAAGCACATAGGGTGGATGGCACATGGTGAACGCTCCAACTCTGTAACCGTCAATATTAATACTATAATATTTGGTTTTCAGTTTTGTCAGAGACTCTAGAGATCAGTAGACCAGATCACTCAACAGCCTTCTTCCTATTACATCTTTCCATCCTTGTCCTGAGATTCTACAAGGGCCATTTCCGCTGGAATCCTTCCACAGATGTTGACCTCCTTGCTTTTCAGAGATATCTACTTTTAATGTTCTAAAATTAATAGCGGAAATGTATCTCCCTGTAACACATACAGATTCTAAAGCCACTAACCATCAAGGTCAGTTTAAAATTCTGATTTTAAGGATCCTATGAGCGGGAAAACTTCATTTTCAGCTGGAACACAACCTTCAAGAGGGCAAGGATTCTTGTCTGCACCATCTCCTGCCATCGTCTCCAATGTCTAAGACCGGGAAGTAGTTGGACCTCATATTTACCCTACAAATAAACAATAGCCTTTGACTTACTTGAAAACAGAGGTCCTAAACCATCCTTTGAAAAAGATTACTTGATTACAATTTCAACCTATCTGGTGCCCCTGGATCATTTCTGCTCATTATGGTTCAGATTCCTTTTATCATCTTCTAGGAATGTTTCAGTTTGGCAAATTTCCTCTTAAAATCTGATGCCGAGAAGTGAACAAATTTTTCAGGTATGCTGGGTCTAATTTGGGGGCAGATACACCAATCTCTTATTCAGAAAGTCTGTTTCCATTAATGCAATTTACAATTAGGTTTGAGAAGGGCAGTGATAACCTTGTGTCATACTGAGTAGCCAGCTTGCAGAGTCTCTTTATCACAGATGCTCTTACATCTCCTACCTGATTTACATCTGTGATTCTCAAGCCTAGCTTTATCTTAGAATCATCTGGGGGAGCTTGTAAAATGACCAGAGCCAGGGGCCCAGAGACTTTGGTTCTTCTGGAATGGGACAGGAAGCCAGTAATCCAGGTGATTCTAATAACCATCCAGACTTAACATCATGAAGTTGCAGTGATAACTTTTAAAATATAAATCTAATTGTGTCACTCTGTGAACTGAACTCCTTAAATGTCTTTCTTACCATTGCCTGAAAGGTAAAGGCAGCAACTGTCACCATGACTTGAAAGGCCTGGCTTCCTCTGCTCCCTTGTCTATGTCCTCTGTCTCATCTGTTGCCATTCTCTCTTCTTCAAAGAGATCATGTATCTTTCCACCTGAGAATCTTACAAAGCTGTTTTCTTCTTCTGGAGAGATTTTTCTTTTTCCTGGTAGTTACCCTCACTCTCATGTTTTCAGCTCTTTAACTCCTATTCAACCTTCAAATTTATACTCCGTTATCATTTGCTCTAGGATTCAGTGATCCCTGAACACCCAAAACCAACAGCCCCCCCGCCCCCTTACACAGGACCAAAGACCAATACTTAGCATAGATGTGCTTACACATTTATTTGTATTTTTATTTAATTTATGTCAAAATGTCCTGATAGAAAATGATTACTTTCCATGAGAGCAGAAACTGCTTACTCTCTATTGTGTCTGAGTTCCTTCCACTATGCCTAGCTCATAGAAGTGCACAAAAGATATTTTTTAAGCAAGTGAATGCAGGATTGTTTTTGTTTTTGTTTTAGCCCAAGTGCAACAACATGCGTATAACTCCATTTTCTTTACCTTGAGTTTTCAGACTTCATTTAAGCTTTCTGACATGTTAAGATATTGAATTGTACTCAGGATAGTGAATTCTCTTATACAATATAAATAACTCCCCAAAACTAATAAGCCCTTTACATGTTTATCTACAAGACTTTGTGAGAAATTATCAAATCAGGCTCCAAGAGAGACCTTAAGGTCTGAGGTACAAGGTAGAAGGCTATGGTTATAGGGGACAGTGTTTGCTGTGTCACTTACTTGGGACAGCAGGCTAACCTGAGATACTACTGTGGGGTCATTAAGAGGCATAAAGTAGTTATGGCACAAATCTGAAAAGAGGCATTCACCAGGAAACTTTTGGTTACAGCAGTCAGAACTCTTTCAAATTAGCCTAAGGAAAAAAGAGGGGGTCCTAAATCATGTAACTATAACCTCAAGTCATGGATCTTAAGGGGAGATGGAGTATAGCAGTGAAAATACAATCGAGGCTCTATCTCCCTCTCCTTTTCTAGGCTTCTCTTGGTTTCATTCTCAGTTTGGCTCTCTCCATTGGGTTGTAAGATGTCCACAGGTGCTCCTAAGTTCACTTCCACAGGAGAAATAAAAGATCTTTTCCAGAAAAGGATTCTAAGCCGTATGCTTATCCCTGAACAAATCTCTATGACTGGGGGATGAGGTTCTCAAGTTGGCCAAATTTGGCTCCTATGACAGTTCTGGAGACTAAAAGGAAGGAATCAGGCCAGTCTGCACCACAGGAACTGAGTAGACTAACTAGGGAATTGAGGAAAAGTGAAGGCAGACAAAAGGCCCATGTACACTATATATAGGGCACCAAGACATTCATAATCTTGCTCGGGAAATTTCTTTAAAAAGTGTTAAGAGGCATTATTTAATTGAAGGTTGGAAAAGTATGTACTATCTACAAGCTAAAAGCAGTTGAATTTGAGTTAAACTAATAGCAGGTAATTAGGACAGTATATAAGGCCAGCTGTTCATTTCACAAATAATACCTGATGCAAAATGACACTCACCCAGCTTTGGCTCTTCAAAACAGAACAAATCCAACCCTGCACATTTTCTTTGGACAAAGGCAAAATTATCTAGTTGATTTTTAAGAGACTTTTTCTATGGAGCAAGTCTGGCTCGGTGACAAATCAGTGACCTACAGTTTTGAGAATATCTCCACTGGCCAGACACAGTGTCTAAACTTAAGTCATTTTCTGCTTTGGAAATTCAAATATATGCAAGGTACAAAATGAACGATTCTCAAGCTATGTCAGTATTTTGAGAAGGAATTGACATACTTGATAATTAATGTGACTAGTAATAAAATACACTGTAAATATATCTTTTTATGAGAAATTAAATACGGTAAAGCAAATGCCAGTATAATTAAATACGGTAAAGCAAATACTAGTATAATTACACAGATGGTTCCATGCATTCTTTCCTTTTCAACACAAAACACTGATCAGTTCTTCCAAAATTCTTTCTGGTCCGTAATTTCTCATTGTATTACAGGCTTGCTGAAAGTAAAACTCTGGAAATATCACATTTTTATTTGGAAATAAAATTTACTGATCAATAAAAATGGGCCAGACTTCATGATAGGCACCCCATGCTAGGCAGAAATAAATAAGGCCTCTACTTGAAAATGTTAGCACTGCTCATCTTTATTTTTATAGTCCCATCAGTGCTCAGGAGTACAAAATACAATTGTCGGATGCAGGAATTCCAAGCTAACTATAAGCCCCCTGAATGAGGAGTACTGCTTGAAACCGAAGGCCAAGCCTCAAAACTCAACACCAAATCCCACCAACTGTACACCAGAAAAATGAAAAGTTGCCAACAAGGGAAAATGCAATGTTAAACTTTTCAAATTATTTGATCTTTAGAAGGAATTCATTTACATATGTGAAAGACACATAGTTGGGCAAACCCACAGCTAGCATAGTGTCTGGCATATAACAGTCGCTTAATAAATGTTTAGTATTTAACTAATAATGAACATTGCTGGTAATAAATAAGATTCTGACATTGCTAACAAAAAGTTGAGGGAGTTTATCACCAGTAAACTTGCCTTACAAGAAATGATAATCAGAACTGAGGTAGAAACAAAAGGATGCTAACTAACAACATGAAAAATGAAAGCACAAAAATCACTGATAAAGGTAAATATGTAGTCAAAGTCAGCATACTCTAATACTATAATGGCAGCACATAAATCCCTCTTAACTCTAGTTTCAAAGTTAAGAGATAAAAGCATTGAAATCAGCTACAGCTACAATAATTTGTTAATGGATGAACAATATAAAAATGTCAAGTATAACATCAAAAGCATAAAATGGGGGGAGAAGTAAAAGCATAGAGTGATTTTGTATGCAATTAAAGTTAAATAGTTATCAGCTTAAAATAGACTGTTATAACTATAAGATGCTTTATATAAGCTTTGTGGTAAAGAGAAAAAAACGCTACTCGATATAAAAAAGATAAAAAGGAATCAAAGTGCACTATCACAACACACACATACATACACACACAAATCACAAAAGGAGACAGTAAGAACAAAACAACTACAGAAGTGTCAGAAAATAAACAAAATGGCAATCAGTCCTTACCTATCAATAATCACTTTAAATGTACATGAATTAAAATTCTCTAATAAGAATTCACAGAGGGAGTGAATATACAGAAAAGACAAGATGCAGCAATATGCTGCCAGCAAGAGACTCATTGCAGCTTTAAGGATACATATATATGGACAGGGAAGGGATTAAAAAAAGATATTGAATGTAAGTGGCAACCAAAAGACATCAGGAGTGGTTATAGTCTTATCAGACAAAGTAGATTTTTAGTCAAAAACTGTTACAGGAGACAAAGTCACTCCATAATAATGAAGAGGTCTATTAATTATCAGGATATAACAATTGTAAACATATATGCACCCAACATTGGAACATCTAAATATATAAAGCTAGTATTAACAGAACTGATGAGAGAAATAGACAGCAATACAATAATGGTAGGAGACCTTCAGTATCACACTTACAAAATGAATAAATTATCCAGACAGAAAATCAATAAGGAAACAGTGGTTTTGAATAACGTTGTAGGCCAAATGGACCCAGCAGCCATATACAGAACATTTTGGCCAGCAGACTACATGTTCTTTTCATGTGTACTTGAAACATTTTCCAGTATATATCATGCTGGGCCATAAAACTACTCTTAACAAATTTAAGAAGACTAAACTATCAAGTATCTCTTCTGACCACAATGGTATTAAATTCGAAATCAATAAGAGGGGGGTGCCTGGGTGGCTCAGTTGGTTAGGCATCCAACTCTTGATTTTGGCTAAGGTCATGATCTCAGGGTCGTGAGATCAAACCCCAGGCCAGGCCCAGTGCTCAGTGTGGAGCCTACTTAAGATTCTCTCCCTCCCACTCTGCCCTCTGCCCCTACCCCCACTTACACACTATCTTAAAAAAAAAAAAAAAAAAAATCAGTAACAGGACAAAAGCTGAAAAACTCACAAATATGTAGAAATCGAACAACACACTGCTGAGGAACCAACTGGTCAAAGAAGAATTCAAAAGGAAGAACAAAAAAGTATCTTGCGGGCAAGCAAAAATGGAAACACAACATACTAAAATTTATGGGATGTAGCAAAGCAGTTCTAAGAGGAAAGTTTATAGTGCTAAATATCTCCATTAGAGGGGAAAAAATCTCAAACAACCTAACTTTACACATAAAGAGACTAGAAAAAGAACAAACTAAGCCCAAAGTTAACAGAAGGAAAGAAATAATAAAGATTAGAACACATATAAATGAAAGACTAGAAAAACAACAGAAAAGAACAAAGAAGTTTTGGGTTTTTTTTCTGTTTTTGTTTTTTGGGTTTTTTTTTTTTTTTTTTAAAGATAAAACTGAGAAACCTCTAGCTGGACTAACACAGATTTAAAAAAAGACTCAAATAAATAAAATGATTAATCAAAGAGGAGACATTACAATTAATCTTACAGAAATACAAAGGGACTATTATGACCAAGTATGCACAAATAAATTGGACAACGTCAAAGAAACGGATAAATTCCAAGAAACCTCTGATCTACCAAGAACGAATCATGAAGAAAAAGAAAATCTGAATAGAGTAATTATTAGTAAGGAGGATGAAGTAGTAATCAAAACCTCTGACAAGGAAAAGCCTAGGACCAGATGGTTTCATGGGTGAATTCTACCAAAAATTAAAAACAAAAAACAAACAAACAAAAAAAAAAACAATCCTTCTCAAACTCTTCCAAAAAATTAAAGGATGAGGAAGTACTTTCAAACTTATTTAATAAGGCCAGAATTACCCTCAAACCAAAGCCAGATAAGGCCACGGCAAGCAAAGAAACTTACAGACCAAAATCCCTGATAAACACAGATGCAAAAAATCATCAATAAAATATTAGCAAACTAAACTTAACAGCACATTAAAAGGACCATACACTATGATCAAGTGAGATTTAACCCTGGGATGCAAGAATGATTCATCACAGTAAATTAATGAATGTTATACACCCCATTACCAAAATAAAGGATAAAAATCATATGATCATCTCAATAAATACAGAAAAAGCAAAACTCAACAAATTAAGTATTTAATGTACCTCCACATAATAAAGGCCGTATATGACAAGCCTATAGCCAACATCACATGCAACAGTGAAAAATGGAAAGCTTTCCCTTTAAAATTAGGATGAAGACAAGGGTGACTAACCAGAGAGAAGGGGGTGCAAGGATGGGCAAAATAGGTGAAGGGGTGTGTGAGATAGAGGTTTTCTGAATAAAGAAGTCATGGGAATAAAAGGTACAACATAGGGAAAATAGTTACTGGTATTATAATAACATTGAATGGTAACACATGGTAAATACACTTGTGAGCACAGCATCATGTACTGAGTTGTCAATCACTATGTTGTATGCCTGAAACTAATGTAACATCATGTGTCAACTATACTTGAATAAATCAATCAGAAGACTCCCCTCCAAAAAATAAAAAAAATTAACCCACCACTAACAACAACAACAAAAAACACAAGACAAGGGTGCCCACTTATAATAAACATACTACTTAAAGTCATAGCCACAGTAATTAGGCAAAAAAAAAGAAACACAAGTCAATCAAATTGGAAAGGAAGAAGTTGAATTGTCCTGTTGAAGATGACATGATCTTATGTTATGGTTTTCTAACCCTAAGGACTGCAACAAAACATTGTTAGAATTCGGTGAAGTTGCAATATCTAAAACTGATACACAAAAATCAGTTATATTTATAGACACTAATAATAAATGATCAAAAATTAAGACAAGAATCTCATTTACACTATCATCAAAGATAATAAAATGCTTAGAAACAAATTTAACCATGGAAATGAAAAACGTGTACACTAAAAAATATGAAACACTGATGAAAGAAACTGAAGAAGACAAAAATAAAAGGAAAGATCCAAGTTTATGGTTTGGAAAAATTAATGTTGTTAAGATGTCCATACTACCTAGAGCAATCAACTGATCCAATGCAATCCCAGCAAAATTCCAATGATATTTTTTATAGAAATAGAACAAACAATACTAAAATTTGTACAGAACCACAAAAGACCCTGAAAAACCAACGCACTGTGAGACAGAAGGACAAAGATGGAGGTATCACACTTCCTGATTCCAAACTATATTACAGAGTTATAGTAATCAAAACAGTATGTAACTGGAATAAAAACAGATGCACAGATCAATGGAAAAGAAGAGAGTACATACATAAACCCACACACATACAGTCAACTTATCTTTGAAAAGGATGCCAAGAATACACAATGAGGTAAGGATAGTCTCTTCAATAAATGGTGATGAGAAAACTGGATATCCACATGCAGAATGAAACTGAACTCAAACCTGTGTCTAAACAAAAATTAACTCTAAATAGATTAAAGACTTAAATTGCACACCTAACAAGGTAAAATTTCTAGAAGAAAACATAGGGAAAAATCTCCTTGACTTTGGTCTTGGCTATAATTTCATAGATATGGCATCAGAAGCACAGGCAACGAAAGCAAAAATGAACAAGTGGGACTACAACAAACTAAAAGGCTTCCATAAAGCAAAAGAAATAAATGAAGGCAACCTATGAAATGGACAGAAACATCTGCAAACCATTCATCTGGTAAAGACTTATTATCCAAAATATATAAGGAACTTGTAAAACTCAGTAGCAAAAAACAACATGATTAGAAAAGGACTCAGGACCTGAACATACATTTTTCCAAAGAAGATACACAAAAGGTCACACATATGAAAAGCTGCTCAACATCACTCATCACCAGGGAAATGCAAATCAAAACCACAATGAGATATCACTTCACCTATCTGGATGGATTATCAAAAAGAATTTATCAAAATTATCAAAAAGACTTTGGGAAAAAAAATTATCAAAAAGACAGTAACAAGTGTTGGTGAGGGTATGATGAAAAGGGTGCCCTTGTGCGCTGTTGATGGGAACATAAATCAATTCAGCTATTAGAGAAAACAGTAAGAAGTTTCACCTCCAAATTGAAAATATAACTGCCTTATGATCCAGCAACTACAATTCTGTGTATATGTATCTGAAGGAGCTTATATCTGCACCCACATGTTCACTGCACCCTTATTCACCATAGCCAAGACATGAAAACAATCCAAATGTCCACAGGTGGATGAAAGAATAAAGAAAATGTGACTTATGTGTGTTATGTAGATATAGAATATATTTATATATACAAATGTAGATATAAATCTATACACACACACACATATATATATGTATGTGTGTGGAACATTATTCAGCCACAAAGAAAGAACATCCTGTCATTCCTGACACATGGATGAACCTGGAGTACATTGCGCTAAGTGAAATAAGCCAGACACAGAGAGACAAATATTACACAATCTCTCAAATATGCGGAGTCCAGAAAAGTCAAACTCTCAGAAGCAGATAGAATGGTAACTAGTTAATAATACTGTATTGTACACTTGAAATTTGCTAAAAGGGTAATCTTAAGTGTTCTCAACACAAACACACACACACACACACACACACACAATGTGAGGTGATGTATTAATTAGCTTGACTGCAGAAATCATTTTGCAATGTATACATATATCAAATCATCAAGTCCTATAACTTAAATATATACAATTTTTACTTGTCAGTTATACCTCACTGAAGCTGGAAAAAATAAAGCACAAACCAAATAATCTGGTATCATTTTTGCAGATTGCAGACAAGAAAATTCTGCATATTTCGTAAAGCTCACAAATGGTGGAACATCGCATATTCTGATATAAAAGGAGACCAGGGATCATCAAGTCCAATTTTTTCATTAATTACATGAAAAACTAAGACCTGAATGACAAGAATCATGGAGACAGGTAATATAGGAGTTGGCAAAAGATTCACATTTCCTGATACCTGTCTTGACTCCTAGGACCAATGATGTGGTTTGAGGACATGATTCACTCTCCCACTTCTTTACTTTCTTGGATAATTTCTGCTGGGAGTCAACTCTTAAAAAACAGTTTGTTCACCAAGTAGCATTGTCTGGTTATCTACTTTCCTCCTTACCTCTTCTTATGCAATCCGAAGATCCTTTTAAGGATTTCTGAGGATTGTGTTAATAAAACTAAATGGAAAAAAATAAGGCTGTTTGAAAAATTAAGAAATAAGTCCAAAGATAAAGTGATATATTTCTAAGTTAAATGCAGGCAAAAATTGTCTTACATACCTCCAACCTTGCCCTTAACAGAGTGAGGGCTCAATAACTATCTGTGGAAATGCATGGAAGTAAAACACTTCTGTAACTTCAGGAGATTGCAGGATTCAATGACAAGGTGATTTTCCCCAAGGCTTCCATCTTGATCATCTTCAACAGCCCTTTAATATTCTGAGTCTCATTTCTCGTAATTAGCAGAAACTTTTAGAAGCAACAGACTGGGCCAATCTGGCTGAACTGCATTATTACCCTATCTTAGAGAATAGCATGGAGCGTTGCTGTAACAGATTTGTAGAAATAAACTTTATGGAAAATGTTCTTAGTGGCTGCAGTGACATGCCCTGCTTGCTCTTCGCTCCCCAAAGTGGGAAAGAGTAAGAAGCAAAAACACCAAATGGATGAAAACAGAAATGCACAAGTCAGCATAAAAAGACAAACTGGCTACCTGACCAGCATATTCACCCTCAACCATACTACGACGGCGTATCTAATGAAAGAATGTGGTATTCAAAAGGTCATCTATGGATGCAGAGAAGAAAAAAGATCAACAAAAGGAGAAAAGTAGGCAGAACTCATTCCAACACTAAATGAAGGAGTCTTAGTCAACGGACCCCACTCTCACTTGATGAGTGGATATTCTATGCCAGGCTTTGGAGAGATGACAGATATAAGGCAGATGGGGTCCTGATCCTCAAGGCATTTTATAGTCTTTGTTCGGAGAACTCTATCCTTTGGGACCACTGAGGAGACTGTCTCTGTTGGGCTGACCTAGCCCGCTGTCACTCAAGAATCCTTTCTACCTCACTCTTTTTGTTTTGATTTCCAGTATATTATCTTTCTCATTATGTTCCCTTTTTATGTAAACCTTCCCAAAGGGAGTGAAGATGTAGCTCTTTCGATCCATGCACCATTTATTTTTCCTTGCAAATTTACAAATTGATATTTTTAATGTAAACCTCAATCTCACGAGGTTGGTTAGATGGAGTGTGCAATTGAGAGATAAAACCTCTCTTGCTGAGCTGACAGAATCAGCTTCCTAAGACTGAAGTTAGGAAAGACATCCTGTGAAGACTCTAAGGAAAATACTTACCCATGAATAATCACTGTAACATCTATAAATTTCCAGACCTAGGTTGTAGAATAATGAATTGGCAAAGGTTTGTATTTATACTTAGAGAAATGGGTCAATTCTTTCACCACTCCATTTAACACGTTTATAAGAGATCGAGGGAACTGAGCCACTTCATTTAATCCTAAGACATTGTCATACATCAGTATTTTATTTCCAAGAAATACTTAAAGATTCTATTATCAGATGAGCTACAGCAGCACTGAGGCCCCGTGTAAAAGGTGAAGTCAAACTTCTTCAGTGTGTAGTGATATAATGGCTATCAATAAAATCTTTTCCACTTTTAGGAGCTTACGTCAAAACGTAATTCCACACTGAATAAATGCACTCGAGTTTCTGGCCAGATTTTTGAGGTTCATTGGATTTCAAGACTTTCTGTGAGTACTCTATTGATTTTAAAAGTGTAGTCTTAGTTTTAATGCCATGAATGTCAAAGTATTCTTTAGGTACGTGAAATTAAATTAGAGGAAAATGTTGTACTTGTCATCATGTTTATGATTTGCAGGAGTTAGAATTTCTTTTGCCTGGGATGGAATTAGACAGAACCAGATTATTATCCTGGTGCTGTTACTCTTAGCCAGGAGGAGATGGGAAGTTACATAAACCCTCTTATCCTTGAGTCTTCATGTGTAAACTGGGAAGAAGAGCAGCCATCCCATGAGATTGTACATGGATTTACTACAATAGAATCAGTAAAAGTGGCTTGAACATACTTAGCAACAACATGCACTGAGTGCTTACTGTGGTTCTGCTTAGTAAGTCCTCAAATATTAGGAGATATTGCTAAATTCTGCACAAGGATTTTTTTTTTTTTTTTTTTTTTTTTTTTTTTTGTGGCCATCCCATTGCTTGGTATTTACATTCAGAACACAGGCATGCTTTGGTAGCAAGAAACTACTTTCAAAGTGAACCAGTCTACCATCATTTTTGCTAACCTCATAGTGACTCCAATTTCATCATAATTTAATGGGTCCATTTACAGGCCTAAGCTCATCATCATAACTATATAAAGCAGAACTATGTCATTCTAGTTTACTTACTAAGTAAGAAGATCATATTCATACCAATTCCTCAATGGATCTTCCCTTAAAACCTAGTTTATAACCAGGTCTCCAGTATCGCTCATCTGCCTTTGGGTCACCACTCTCTGTCTCTACGTCCATTCAGTCCTTCAACAGTGCATTCTTTCTTTTTTTAAGAATTCAATTAAAAGACAGACAGAAGACATGAACAGACATTTCTCCAAAGAAGACATCCAGATGGCCAGCAGACACATGAAAAAATGTTCAACATCACTCATCATCAGGGAAATGCAAATCAAAACTACAATGAGAGATCACCTCACACCCATCAGAAAGGCTAAAATTAACAACATAAGAAACAACAGATGTTGGGAAAAGGAACACTCTTACACTATTGGTGGGAATGCAGACTGGTGCAGCCACTGTGGAAAACAATGTGGAGGTTTCTCAAAAAGTTAAATGATCCAGGTTTCTCAAAAAGTTAAATGATCTACCCTATGATCCAGTAATCACAGTACTGGCTATTTACCCCCAAAATACAAAATCACTAATTCAGAGGGATACATGCGCCCCTATGTTATTACAGGATTATTTACAATAGCCAAATTATGCAAGCAGACCAAGTCCCCATTGATTAATGAATGGATAAAGAAGAGGTGTACACACACACACACACACACGTGCACACACACTGAAATATTATTCAGCCATAAAATAGAATGAAATCTTGCCATTTGGAACAACACAGATGGAGCTAAAGAGTATAAGGCTAGGCAAAATAAGTCAGTCAAAGAAAGACAAATACCGTATGATTTCACGCATATGTGGAATTTAAGTAACAAAACAGATGAGCGAAGGGAAAAAAGAGAGAGACAGACAAACCAAGAAACAGACTCTGAACTATAGAGAACAAACTGATGGTTACTGGGGAGGGGGGGGTGGGTTGGGAGAGGGGTACAATAGGTGAAGGGGATTAAGAGTACGCTGATCATGATGAGCACTGAGTAATCTATAGAAATATTCAAACATATTGTACCACTGAAGCTAATGTAGGTTACCAATACTGGAATTCAAGTTTTACTTAAATTTAAAAAAATGCATTCTTTAATCTTTAGACACTGTTCATCTGAATCTTAGCATAAATAATTCAAAGCTTCTCATTGCCCTTAGGAGACCAGGTGAAGTTCCTAACAAGGATTACAAGGAACTGGATGACCTAGACCTTGCACTTCCTGTATGATATTCAGGAAACAGCTCACAAGTCCCTCCCCTCTTACAGGAAGCCATGTCTTTCTTCCTCTCCTAATGTACTCCGCAAGTAAGTCCCCTGCTCTGTGCTCCACAAAATTCTCTGCATTTTTCCTGTCATACTTCTAGCCATTTGTTATTGTTATTGCTTAGTTGTCTGAATGTTCAGCTACACTGTCAGCTCTGGAAGACATGCCCTATGTCTGTCCTGTTCACCAGTTATGACAAGAGCCACTACACTGTCTGGGCCAGAGCAGACACTACAGTAATCGCTGGATGAAGGAAGAAGGGAGGAGCCGAAACCTCCGCCCAGAAAGATGGGAGTGATAGAAATAGGACTGGTTGGTTGGAGATCTTCATACAAAATAATATTTATAATACAGTTAATAATTTTCATTCATAAAGTTTAATCTTAAAATGTTGATTTACTCTGGAAGGCAGCTATGCTTACCACTATCCCACCAAAGCCATGTAAACGTTGATTTACTCTGTACTCTGCCTAAATACCTAAGGTGCTTACTGACCAATGAAATTTCCACCTCAACTTTATTCTCTGGCTTAGTCTTTGTGACTAAGTTTCAAAATAAACTTGTAAACTGCTACATTAATTAATACCCTGAATCCTATATCCTTGAAGTTCAACTAGAATAAACTCCTCACCAATACAGTGACCTTCCGCTAGACTTAGACTTTTAGGTTTAATTAATTTTAAGGTTTTAACTAAATTGGCTTTTTCCCTAAGAACTTTTTCTTGTACCTAATTATGAGGAACCTGAGCCATCTCATCACCCATTTGGCAATTGCAGAATTGCAATTTCTGAAGAGTTTCATGAACTATTAGCCAAGATTTCCAGGATGTATGGAACGATGATTTAGAACAGATGCCTAAATATTTAACAGGAAAAAAAAATTACAGGATTCCATGGCTTGTGCTGTATTTTGTACACACATTTTTACAGAAGCTAAGCTGAAGAGCATTTACAAATTCAAGAATGAGTTGCATTAGCAGAGAAAAGATAAATCTGAACATGGAGTCTGCACTGAGGAGTGGAGATCTATCCCTGAGAGTTACTGAATGAAGGCAGTTACTACCTTAACATTCTCTGCGCCCAGTACCCCAAAATGTTAAGAACCAACTGTATAAGCCATTAAAATATAACAACATCCTTCAGCCTCAACTTCACCCTCCTCAAACCTGATTTCCACAGCCATTCTGAGGTACTTAGCTTTATTTCAGGAAACTTGACCTTAGAGGACATTACATTCTCTAACCAGAATTGGATAAGATGCACAGACTCTTTTTAACATAATATTTATATGTAATCCTAGCAGCCAACATTTATTGAGTGCCCACTGTGTGCCAGATGCTTTAATGATTGCATCTCTCTTCATGTCACAAAAACCCTGTGTGGTTAGTCCGATCTCAGGGCTTGGCAGACATTTTCCGGAAAGGACCAGAGAGGAAACAGGTGAGGCTTTGCAGGCTGCCCGGTCTGTGCCGCTACTCCTCGGCTCTGCGGTGAAGGCAGAAAAGTGACTATCCATAGCGCATAGGTGAGTGGGCGTGTCTCATTCCCATCAATTTTTTTTTTTTCTAATGAATACTGACTTTTGAATTTCAAGCATTTTTTCGTGTATCAAGACTTTTTTTTTCTGGTTTCGATTATTTAAAAACATAAAAACCATTCTCAGCTCATGAACCTTATCAAAACATATGGCGGGCTAGATTTGGCCCAGGGAGGGCCATAGTTTGCCAACCTCTGCATTATCTAAATATTTGAGGCAGGAGATTGAACCTCAGAGAAATAGTAACTAATAAGAAGCAGAGAGATCATTCTGACTGGATGGCTCCTTCTTTTGATTCATGTGCCTCTGTCTATGTTACAGTTTATATTTAATGTAAAGGCTAAAATCTTCCTCTAGCCAAGATCTTAACATGACTGACAAATAAGTGGATTACGACCAAGTTGATAGGTTTCCTCTTCAAGTAACAATGAATTCAGCCACAGACTATGATCTTTAGTGGAGCTCTTTATCTCATTTGGAAAGGAAGTGGTTCCTGTAAATCAAAACTAATAAATTATGCTTCTATTTACTCATTGGTCCTGAAAATAAAAACAAGTTAGTTTTTGGTATTGCTCTGTATTTTTATTAATATGTTCTAGAATTGGTAAGCAACTTTTTCTGGTTAAAAACTCAAGAGACTATTAGGGCCAACCTCTGGAAAAAAGGAGGAAAATATAGTAAGGAAGAAAAAGTGTGCAAAATCAAGTACAAATTATGTTCCATTTTAATATTCTCTTTTAAATTTGTGCCTTTTAAAATTCAAGAGTAGGGGCGCCTGGGTGGCTCAGTGGGTTAAAGCCTCTGCCTTCGGCTCAGGTCATGATTTCAGGGTCCTGGGATCGAGCCCCGCATCGGGCTCCTTGCTCGGCAGGGAGCCTGCTTCCCCCTCTCTCTCTTCCTGCCTCTCTGCCTACTTGTGATCTCTCTCTGTCAAATAAATAAATAAAATCTTTAAAAAAAAATAAAAATAAAAAAATAAAATTCAAGAGCAATGTCTTTCCAGCTTCTAAGATAAAGCTATGTTTTTTTCCAATCAGAAACTTCAAGCACTATGAATCACTAACTATTATTTGTTAAATGGGTAGGACATCAGGCAACACATTTTCAAGGAAGAGGATGAGAGGGAAGGTAGAGGAGGAAAAGGAGAGAAGGAGGAAGGGATGCTTCGGCCCTGAGAGGTGAAGTTAGATACACATAGATCTGGAACACATTGCTTGAAAGAAATGAGGGAGGAAAGAAAATCTGTAAAATTGAAAACAATTCTGGATTGGGAGAGAGGAACTGTCAAGGGCTTTATAAAGAAATTAAGTTGGGTGCCTGGGTGGCTCAGTCGGTTAAGCGTCTGCCTTTGGCTCAGGTCATGATCCCAGCGTCCTGGAATCAAGTCCTGAGTCAGGCTCCCTGCTCAGCGGGGAGTCTGCTTCTCCCTTTCCTCCCACTTACGCTCTCTCTCACTATCTCTGTCACTCTCTCACATAAATAAATAAAATTAAGCTTGGGGCACCTAGGTGGCTCAGTCCCTTAAACATCTGACTTCAGCTCAGGATCCTGGGAGGACCTGAGGCACTCTCTCTCTCTCTCTCTCTCAAAAATCTTAAGGAAAAAAGAAATTAAGTTTGTAAAGAAATTTCAACTACGTATGGCAATGATGTTCACTTATGGTTGGAATCATTTCACAATGTACATGAATATCAAATCATATTGTACACCTGAAACAAATACAATGTTAATGTCGATTATACCTCAATTAAAAAAAACAACAACAAGAAATTAAGCTTGGAGTTAAAGAATAAACAAGTAGTCCCCAAAACAGTGTCTATGGGAAAAGAGACCTTAGACAATTCCCTTATTAGGCTAAATTAGTAGATGAATAAGATAAATATAATTCCAATTATTATTATTTTTTTAAGATCTAACTCTCCACCTGGCACTGTCGTTAAGTGTTTCTCATGTATAACTTAATCTTTACGACAACTCTATGAATTAGGTGCTGGAATTACCTCCATTTTATAAGTGAGGGAACTGAGGTATGAGAAGTAAATGCTCCCAAATCGCCAGGTAAGAGATACAGAAGGGATTAACTCAGCCCTGCCTGATGACAAAGTCTGCATTCTCAATTGCTATGCTAAACTGCTTCTCATTCCTATTAATGAATATGAAATTGAAGTAGAGCAGTGTCACGATTTAATATTTTATATGAGTAATGGACTAATATAATTTTAATAGCACTTTGTAATTTATAAAATGCATTCACACACACAATGTCTCACTCGAGTTCCACAATGTCCCTGTGTGGTAGCTTAGGATTATTATCTGCTAAGTATATCAGTGAGGAAATTTATGTTCAAAGACATGACCTGTCCAAGGTCACAGAGCTGGAAAATACAGGCGTGGTGGGAGGAAAAGAGCTGGCTCTTTCTAGGTATCTGGGAACTCTGGCCATGCCACTCACTAAATGAATGACTGGGGACAAACAAATTCTTTCCAACTCCAGCATCTGCAACTAAAGAACGGGGACAGAATTTTTACTTCTCAGAGTCTTTTACAGCAGAAAACTCTTTAACCTCCACAAGCGCTTCTGGTAAATGTAGACAAGCAACAAATGCAAATTTCCTTCACCTGCCTGTGATACTGGGTAGCTAAAAAACACAACAAAAACAAACAAAAAACCCCCCAAACCATGAGTATATGCATATCAAACCACATTGTACACTTTACATATTTACACTATTTGTCAGTTATACCGCCATAAACCTAGAAGGAGGAAAAAAAAAAAAAAAAACCCACAACAAAACAGTCCTGAAACAAGAGTTGGAAAATCTAGGCTCTTTTTTCAACCATGCCCTTAGCCAGCTGTGACACAGTATTGATAGACTAAGTCTATTTGTATCCACAGGTTGACTGGCTAACAGGCTTGGGCGTGGAGTGGGGGTGCATCCTATGTGATGTCCACGTGAACTGGGAGGACATGCGCACTCAATCAGAGATATTCTCACCAACAGCTAAGAGCTGGCCCCAGCAAACCACTAGTAGAACAACGAGATTAGTGAGATTAGTGTTTTTAAAACAGTTTCTGAAAGGAGAAAACACTTTTCAGAGATGATGTTGAAAAGCTTGAAGTGAGTTAAGAATAAGGTAGTAGTGAAACAGTTTCCTGAAGAGTTTTCTCACAGCAAAAAGAATGAAGCAACAGAAAAGAGATCCTTAGTCAAAATCATGCAGGGAGCTAATAAATTAAATAGAATCCTTAACGTTGGATTTTTCAGAAATTGTATCCAATGTGTATTATGAACGTCCAAGAATGGACTAGCACACAGAGCATTTCCTAAGCTTATATGAACCACGAACTCTCTTTTAATGGAGCATATTATAGGACTAATGTTCTATAGAATGCATTTTGGAAAATTTCACTACAGAGGAAATAAGGCGAGCTAACAAGAATTCCCAACTCTTTGTTTTAATCAGTGCAATCTAATCAAGTAATTAACTAACACCAATAATGTGCCCAATTCTGTACTTAGAGGCCATGGAGAAAAAAAAAAACAAAAAACTGTCTTGCATGGCTTTTTCCATAGGAGAAAAAAATAGACATGTCATGTAAAGGAACAATGGTGTAAGATCAGAAAATGGGATCCAAGGGGCCAGACTGTAGCTCCAACAGACTTAATCGGGGAGTGACATTCTCATAGAATTGAAGCATGAAACCCATTTTCTGTAGCAAATGTTGAATACCCGAAAAATGTCAGGAAAAAAGAAGTAGACTAAAGACATCTTTATCCTAGAATCCAAACTGATCTTTTATTCATCTCTGGAAAAAACTAAGGGCGCTTGTTTTGATCTTCAATCTCACAAAATCACAAACACACTGAGATTACCATTCTCTGTTTTTCTCTATGTTGGAGATACAACGGGTCTCAAATAAAAAGCTTAGTTGGTTCTCCTTTGGACAAACACTAAACATGACAGCACTCTCCAGTGTACCACGTAAGGTTTATTGTAAAAAATAAACCCTCACAATAGGCAACAACAAAACTAAGAAGGGCTTCCAAATACAGTTAATTTCAGGTGGGCAGAGAAATGTTTCTTCCATCCTGGGATCTGGCTGGGAACAGAGAGCAGCCCACGTGGTACAAATGAAACTGTGTGAAAACTCCTAGTTCTACAATGCTGGATACTGTAGGTGCCAAGTAATGAACTCAGAACCACTGGTTTCCTTAGGTCTTGGAAAACAACTCGCAAAACAGAGGGGAAAAAAAATCCAGGGAGAGACAACTCCCAGGAGTTCTACCCAAAAGGTGGTTTCCAAGCTGTTTCCTATCACGAGAACATTCCCGACATATGCCTATATTGTCAAAATATTCTGAGGCACACAACTGAGTGTCAAGATCCACTCTGTATCACTTTTATGCTTTTGGGTCCTCTTTATGCTCGGGTTATGTTTTGAGAATTTATTCTACCACAGCTTCATATGCCTTCAAAACAGGATCACCACCATCACCATCTATGGTCCAGATACTGGGCCTGGAGTTCGGCATGTATAATCTTTAACCATTAAAACTACCAACGATCAAGACAGGTACACATATGTGTGTACACACACACACACACACCCTCTTTGTGGAACTAAGGTTTCAAGAAGCTAAATAACATGGGGTGCCTGGGTGGCTCAGTCGGTTAAGGGTCTGCCTTCAGCTCGGGTCATGATCCCGGGGTCCTGGGATCGAGCCCCACATCGGACTCCCTGCTCCACAGGAAGCCTGCTTCTCCCTCTCCCACTCCCCCTGCTTATGTTCCCTCTCTCACTGTCTCTCTCTCTGTCAAATAAATAAATAAAATCTTTAAAAAAAAAAAAAAAAAAAAAAGAAGCTAAATAACATGCCCAAGGCCACGAAGGTAAGGAAGAGCCAAAATCACACATAAGACCCTCCCACCCCACCACCTACCATCTTTTCACCCAGCCAGTTTGCCTGAATTTTTCCCAACCTCTCTCCTATAGGGATTTGAGTCTTCACTGTTTCTCTTTGTATCTGCCCTTTTGGTCCCTGTCATCTTCCTTTCCAATTCTCTCTACCTACACAGATAAACCTTCTTACTACCCTCCAGCTCACTGTTTCTTAGTCAGACTCTTACGTCCAAGCCCATTTGCTTTAGAACCACCTTTCAGTCAATGGGCAACCCCCCAGGCTCTAGCCCAGCCTGAAGATAAAATAGGAATATCTGGGGGTAGAGTATGGGAATCTGCATTTTAATTAAGCTCCCCAAGAGATTGGTCTAAGTATTATGTGTCAATTAAAATTGCTTCTCTTCATACACCTCTGGCCAAGCTACCTCCCTTTTATTTTTCTTCATTTCACTTCTTACCTCAGAACGTATTGTCTGTTTATGCTCTTTGTTGTATTTTCCTCCTAGAATGTAAATTCTACACAAGCATAGGTTTTTGTCTCTTTTCTTTACTCCTAACTTCTCTCCACTAGCATCTACTGAGTGAGCAATAAATATTTGTTGAATAAATAAAGGAAAGGGGATCATTCTAGATTTAAATTCCATCTGCAGCAGACTCCCACTGACGGGTCCGGTCAGCAATCTAAATGCTCAATCTATCATTTTTCACCACCCTTCTTGTATATTATATTATCAACTCAAAATAATGTCACATTGTTCCTGACTTCCATCCTTACAGATGCCCTGAGAAGGTATGCATGCATATCCACAAATTAATGTTTCAAGAAACCAAAGCTCCAAGTTAAATTAGTAATCTATTCCCTAGGTGAAAGAACTAGGGTGGAACTCAGCACTTCTTATTTCACATTTCACTTTTTCCTCACAACACCAAGGAGATTTGCAACATAACCAACTACTTCTTTGAAGTTGAGCAGTGGCTCTCTGAGTATGGTCCCCCACCATCAGCATGGCTTCAGAATTTGCTGCAAATCCAAATATTTAGACACGACCCCAGACAAAGTAAGTCAGAAACTCTGAAAGGAGCCCAGTAATTTGTTTTAGCAACAAGCTTTCTAAGTGATTCTGCTGCACATTCAAGTTTAGAACCACTGACTTAGAACAAAAAAGCCACCGTTAAAATGGAAAAGCTGTTTCTAAGGAAGAATGCACAAAGCAATCATCACTAACAATCAACACGGAGAAAGAATTTTGTAAAATTAGCAGACATCACAACAGAAGGAGATGATGTAGTAAAATATTTGGCACAGATTCTATCACGTGGTAAATACTAAAAAAAAAAAAAATGCTAGGAAGAATGGATAACAGAACAAGGAAGGGTAAATAAATATTTAAAAAGAGGGTGACCATAGATATACAAAGGGTTGCAAAAAAAAAAAAAAGTATGAAAAACTATATGCCAACAAATTGGATAACCTACAAGAAATGGATAAATTCCTAACATACAATCCTTTCAAAATTGAATCAAGAAGAAACAGAAAATTTGAATAGACCAATTACTAGTAATGAAATTGAATCAGTAATCAAAAATCTACCAAAAATAAGCCCAGGACCAGAAGAATTAACAGGTGAATTCTACCAAACATTTAAAGATGAGTTAATTTCTATTCTCAAACTATTCCAAAAAATAGAAGGGAAGCTCCTAAATTTATTCTACGAGACCAGCATTGCCCTGATACCAAAGACACTATTAAAGAAAAGAAAACCATAGGCCAATATCCCTGATAGAGATGCAAAAATTCTCAACAAAATATTAATAAATCACATTCAACAATACATTAAAAGGATCATACATCATGATCAGGTGGGATTAATCTGAGGATGCAAGGATTGCTCAATATCCACAAATTAATATGATACTCCAGATTAACAAAATTAAACATAAAAATCCTATGATCATTCGAGTAGATGCAGAAAGATTATTTGACAAAATTCAACATCTGTTCATTACAAAAACTTTCAACAAAGTAGGTTTAGAGGAAATATACCTCAGCATAATAAAGGCCATATATGAAAAAGCCACAGCTAAAATCACCCTCAATAGTGAAAAACTGAGAGCGTTCCCCCTATGGTCTAGAACAAGACGAGGATGTCCATCTCACCACTGTTATTCACCGTAGTACTGGAAGTCCTAGCCTCAGCAATCAGACCAGAAACAAAAGTCATCCAAATTGGTAAAGAAGTAAAGCTATCACTATCTGCAGGTGACATGATACCATACGTTAAAAAAAACCCTCATGACTCCATCAAAAAACAAAACAAAACACAAAAGCCCAAAAACAGAACATTAGAATAAATGAATTCAGTGAAGTTGTAGGATATAAAATTAATATATAGAAATTTGTTGCACTTAACGTTCATTAATAATCAAGTTACAGAGAAAAAAATTAAGAAAGTAATTTCATTTACAATTGCACCAAAAAGAATAAAATACCTAAATATAAGCTTAATCAAGGAGGTGAAAGATCTATATACTGAAAACTATAAAACACTGATGAAAGAAACTAAACATGATGCAAACAAATGGAAAGATTTAACATAATAATGGACTGGAAGAATTATTAAAATGTCCATACTACCCAAAGCAATCTACAGATTGAATGGAATGGCCAACAAAATATCAACAGCATTTTTCACAGAACTAGAATAATCCTAAAATTTGTATGGAACCACAAAAGACCCTGAATAGTCCATCTTGAGGAAAAAGAACTAAGCTGGAGGTCTCACAATCCCAGATTTCAAGATATACTAGAAAACTCTTGTAATCAAAATATGGCTCTCGCACAGAAATAGACACACAGATCCCTGGAACAGAATAGAGAGCCCATATTTACATGACCAATCTATGACAAAGAAAGCAAGAATATGCAATGGGGGAAAAGACAGTCTCTCCAACAAATAGTGCTGAGAAAACGGACAGCGACATGCAAAAGAATGAAATGGATCACTTTCTTACGCCATACACAAAAATAACTCAAAACGGATGAAAGACCTAAACGTGAGACCTGAAACCATAAAACTTAATTAAAAGAAGAAAAAGAAGAAGAGGCGCAGGAGACTGATCTGCTAATAACGTCAAACCAGAGTAGAGCCCAATTTGGGGCAAAGAAATACAACCTAGTTCTTCAGTTTTTAAATACCATTTGTGAATGAAATGCATATGTGGCCCTTTCCTCAGGACCAATGTGATCACCTTCTCTTCAATGGACTTACATGGTCATGGAGAAACAATAACTACCTTCCCCTGCAACCACCATATGTGAATTTGCTTCTAATTAGTTAAATGTCCCTATTATATACAGTGTTCTCTGGAGAATAATTTAAGAAATGTGGAATCTCTTATTGGGCATAACGAAAAGTATTCCTTCTTATCTTTCTATCAACACTAATGTCATCACACCCAATAATTTTTGAAGTACGTAAAATCACTAGAAATGTCAATAACATCATGTAGAGAAATATCCAAAATAATATATTTTCCTAACTTAAGATATTTAGCAGTTTAATCCACTTTTATGAAAAATAAGTATTTTAGTTGTAAATATTCAATAGAATGTCTCAGATGGTGTAGACAGAAGCATACCAATTTCCCCCTTTTGAGGAAAATTTCCTCTTCTTTTCTAAAAGAAAAAAAATAAGAATGAATATAAACGACATATAGAGAATCAGAGTAAAGGATAAAAACATCCCTTGGCCCAAACCAGTGATTATTCAATTGAGTATCTGATAGTACCCAACCCTATTACAGCCAATTAAGTCACTTTTCCTTATTCATTCTATAAGGCAGTTAAATACACACAGCTGCCTTACAATTTTCCTTATGCTGGCAAAGATAGTATTATTTAGTCAAGGCAGCCACAATCATGTGTCTAAGTCATTCACTCACTTGCTTGTTCCTTTAGTAAAACTTTGAGTGCCTACCACATACCAGGACTATGCTGACTGTGGGAAAAATGATGTTCCAAAGGATAAATAGCCCTTCCCCCTATACAGACATCACATACACTGTAACTCTATTTTCTGTTGCTTCAGAAAGCAAAATTATAATAAGTGAGTCAAAGTGTATTACATGCCTATTGCTTTTGCCTTCCCAATACTCATTCTGCCTTCCTCTTATAGGAGAATGCTCATTTTGCTTAGAGGTAGAGGTCCTGGCCTTCCATGTTTCAATTTACTTGGTTTGACTCGGCTCATTCCACTGCTTGATGCCAGAATTGGTCACATGACCCAGCACCTATGCTATCAACATTTTCTCATCTCCTGTGATTGATTCATGTCAGAGATATTTCCCAAATCGTGCTAAGACTCTTGTGTAACTTAATGTTAGAGCTACAGGAAACAGACGTTCATCTGCTGAAATTGCTATGGTTTTTTGTTTGTTTGTTTGTTTTTTTGGGCAATGTAAGCTCTGAACTCTTGCAATTACTTTAATGAGACGATCTATGGTACACTGAGGAAATGAGTATGAGATGGAGAAATAAATGGGGAATGACACTGTTTGATTCATTTCTTGGATCAAGCCATGCCTAAAGCTAGAACTTCTAGATTTACATTAGAAAGCACATATACTCTTTATTATTCTTCCTGCTTTATTATTTTTAAATCTGACAGTCATCTATTTCCGATATTTATTTTCTGTCAAGACCTTCCACCCCCATAGAATACAAAGTACGTGAAAATTTTTTTTTTTTGTGGGGAAGGTCTATTTTGTTCACTATCATAGCTCTGTATCTGGAATAGGACCTAGCACATGGCAGTCACTCAGCAATTATTTTTCAAAAAATAAACAGAAATCACCCTTGCAGCCCAGGGATAAATTCCACTTGGTCAAGGTAAATAACCCTTTTAATGTACTGGTGGATCCTATTGGCTGGTATCTTGGTGAGAATTTTGGCATCCATGCTCATCAGGGATATTGGTCTGTAATTCTCCTTTTTGGTGGGGTCTTTGGTTTTGGGATCAAGGTAATGCTGACCTCACAGAATGAGTATGGAAGTTCTCCTTTCATTTCTACTCTTGGAAACGGCTTCAGAAGAATAGGAATTCTTTTTTAAATGTTTGGTAGAATTCCCCTGGGAAGCCACCTGGCCCTGGATTCTCGTTTGTTGGGAGGTTTTTGGTTCAGTTTTGGTAGTTTATACATCTCTAGGAATGGATCCATTTCTTCCTTATTCATTCTATAAGGCAGTTAAATACACACAGCTGCCTTACAATTTTCCTTATGCTGGCAAAGATAGTATTATTTAGTATAATAAACTAAATATATTAGTTTATTATATAATAATAAACTAATTGCCTAATTGATTGGCATACGGTTGCTCATAATATGTTCTTATAATTGTTTGTATTTCTTCGGTGTTGGTTGTGATCTCTCCTTAGATTGCCTAATTGATTGGCATACGGTTGCTCATAATATGTTCTTATAATTGTTTGTATTTCTTCGGTGTTGGTTGTGATCTCTCCTCTTTCATTCATGATTTTATTAATTTGGGTCTTTTTTCTTTTTGATTAAGTCTGGCCAGAAGTTTACTGATCTTATTAATTCTTTCAAAGAACCAACTTCTAGTTTCAGTGACCTGTTCTACTGTTCTTTTGGTTTCTATTTCATAGTTCTTTAATCTTTATTATTTCTCTTCCCCTATTGGCTTAGGCTTTATTTGCTGTTCTTTCTCCAGCTCCTTTAGATGTAAAGTTAGCTTGCGTATTTGAGACTTCTCTAATTTTTTGAGACAGGCTTGTATTGCTATGTACTTCTCTCTTAGGACCTCTTTTGCTGCATCCCAAAGGTTTTGAACAGTTGTGTTTTCATTCTCATTTGCTTCCATGAATTTTTTAAAATTCTTCCTTAATCTCCTTTTTGACCCACACATTCTTTTGAGTAGGATGCTCTTTAGCCTCTAAGTATTTGAGTTCCTTCCAAATTTCCTCTTGTGACTGAATTCAAGTTTCAAAGCATTCTGGTCTGAAAATATATAGGGAATAATCCCAATCTTTTGGTACCAGTAGAGACCTGATTTGTGACCCAGTATGTAATCTATTCTGGAGAATGTTCCATGTGCACTCGAGAAGAACACATATTCTGTTGCTTTAGGATAGAATGCTCTGTATATATCTGTGAAGTCCATCTGGTCTAGTGTGTCACTCAAAGTCCTTTTTTCCTTATTGATCTTCTGCTTAGATGATATGTCCATTGCTGTGAGTGGGGTATTAAAGTCCCTTACTGTTATTGTATTATTACTAACATGTTTCTTTAATTCTGGTATTCATTGGGTGATGGGCATTAAGGAAGGCACATGATGTGATGAACACTGGGTGTTATATGCAACTGAATTACTGAACTCTACACCTGAAACTAATATATACTATATGTTGGCTAATCAAATTTAAATAAATAAATAAATAAATAAATAAACAAACAAACAAGAATCGATAGCCAAAACATGGAAGCAGTCTGAGTGTCTATTGACAGATGAATGGATATGGATAATGTCTCACACACACACACAGAGGAATATTTCACAGCCATAAAAAGATGAAATCTTGCCATTTGTGACAACATAGATGAACCTAGAGAATATTATCCTAAGTGAAATAAGTCAGAATAACAAAGACAAATCCTGTATGATTTCACTCATAGGTGGAATCTTAAAGGACTCAAATAAAAGGCAGAGTCATACCTATGGATATGGAGAACAAACTGAAGATTGTCAGAAGAAAGGGAGATGAGAGGATGAGCAAAATAGGTGAAGGAGAATGAGAGATACAGGCTTTCAGCCACAGAAGGAATAAGTCATAAAGATAAAGCACAAGGAGTATGGCCAATGGTACTGCAGTAGCACTGCATAGTGACAGATGGTAGCTACACTTGTGGTGAGCACAGCATCACATACAGAGGAATGGAATCACTATGTTCTATACCTGAAACTGATGTAATATTTCATGCCAATTATATTCAAATAAAAGAATTAAAAATAATCAAGGGGAATCAACTTTGTTCCTAACCTTCCTTTCCACTATCACCATTACCCTGTTTTCCACACACAAGCACACAGGATACCCACTCATCAATCTCGCTACAGCATCCTAAATTTCCACTGGATAATCATTCTTTACGTTCAATTTATATTTTTCCCTTTTCCTTGATCTCAATTATCACCAAAAAAAGATGTAAGAAATAAGTAGCTAGAGGGGTGCCTGGGTGGCTCAGTCAGTTAAGCATCAGATTCTTGATTTTGGCTCAGGTCATGATCTCAGGATGGTGAGAGGGAGCCCTCCATAGGCTCCCCACTCAGCGGTGAGTCTACTTGTCTCTCCCTCCTGCCCCCTGGCTCACATGTGCTCTCTCTTTCCCTAAAATAAAAATATCTAAGAAAGAAAGAAGGAAGAGAGGGAGGGAAGGAGGGAGGGAAGGAAGGAAGGAAGGAAGAAAATAAAGAAGTAGCCAGATTATTTTTTGGCATAAATCAGGAAAACCAGGCTTCTAACAGTTACACTAATAACCTAGTCCCTAAATGAATATGCTGGAATTAGAGCTCAATGTTTGTATTTCTAAATGTAACGTTCTGGAAAATACCAACATGTAAGGTCCTTTGCCTCTCTCTCACTTTCACGTTTCCATTCACATCACCTAGACAGTCTCTAGAACTCCATATGTACTCAATGTATGTCTGCTGAATGTTGAATAGATATAAATTAATTGGTTAAAATTTCACCTTGCAATACTATATGAAGTTTTTACTAACACCTATATCTCCAGTTCTGGGAAATGCCTCCTAATTAAACAACCTTGCTCCATGGGTTTGCTTTAATAATGACTTTTGATTCCAATTAATACAGTGCAGTGGGAAAACTAATTCACTGTAAAAACTTCTCTGCACTAAAGGGGGAAAAAAAGGTGATGCAGATTGGGTCCAAAATGCTACTGGCAGTTGTATTCTTAATATTTTTTTTCCCAACACTGAAATGTGCCCCCTCTGTGAATTGCCTGCGCTTGTACTAACTATGTAAATGTATCTATGATTGATTTTTAAAACAGCACACCAGGGTATATTCAGACCCCAAACAAGAAAAATATCATCCAACTGTAAATATCCAGTGGAGCATTAAAACTATTTCTTCTCTGCCCTATGTAACTGCAGAACCCAAAGAGAGAAGGAACATTTCCCATAATCTGGCTTTCCATTACATTGAATAAACGTCAACTTGAAAACCAGAAAACAAAAATGCCATTATGAGGTCTTCTGAAGTATAAAATATTCAAAAGTCTCTACAGCTCAGGAAGAATTACTGAAACTGCTTTTCAGGCTTAAACCTGCAGGTGAATGTTTTAAAAGTTTCCACTCTAATTGCACATTGTTATGTGTGGGCTCTTATTCCCAAATCAGACACACTCTATGGGTTTCCAGTGGTAATGGCATTGGATGCCTATTAATACAACGCTGTTGCAAACACAATCTGTTGGATGAGCAGTTCTCAGCATCACAAAAGGCAAACTGGGGGTACAATGCTATTGCCAGTTGTTGGCCTATGTGGATTTTTTTTTTTTTTTCATTCTCATTAAAACACAAACAACTGCTGAAGTTGGTACATACTGGTCAATGCAGCATCTCATCTGGGAGGAACACTAGATAAACCATTAGAAAAGATGCCAGAGTACAATATATGTATTTTTTTTAATAAAAGGAAGAAGGGTACCTGGGTGGCTTAGTTGGTTAAGCATCTGCCTTCAGCTCAGGTCATGTTCACAGGGTCCTGGAATAGAGCCCCAGGTCAGGCTCCCCGCTCAGTGAAGGGGGTGAGGTGAGTGGAGTGGGAGTGGTGGGGATCTGCTTCTCCCTCTCTGTTCCTCCCCACTGCTTGTGTGTATGTTCTCTCTCTCTCCAATAAATAAATAATGTTTTTTAAAAAGGAAGAAAAAAATCCTTATTTTGGATGCTACTCAATAGTACCCATTAGTATATAACTTAAGCTCTAACCATTTCGAGGAGCAGTAGATACCTATATGTATTATTTCTTGGATTGCCATTATGACATGGTCCTATCTGGGACCATAATTGTTATCTAAATGCGCAGCCACACTCTCCTCTTGGAGTAGCTTCTTCAAGATTCTCATCCAGGGGAATTAATATAGGATGTGCCCCCTCTTTGCTTTCAACACTTTCTATCTCTGTATTCTCTAATAACAAGATGGACACAGCCTAAGATAGTCCTTTCTCATGAAAAAATTTGACGCTTGTATTTTCCCAACACTTTTCATGACCACTCTTCCCAAAAGAAAGAAAAACGGATTCTGGTGGATACAAAACACAAACATCAATCATCACACCCTTTCCTACTCTCTAGATATTTTTGGTTTTGTTTTGTTCTGTTTTTAATAAAAATGTAGGTGAATTTGATATGCAAAAATGGTTTGATTTTTGCATCTCATATTACCAAAGCTCTTGAATGCATTTTTCATGTTTGTTGGTTTTATGCATTTCTTTTTTGAACTGTCTATTCATACATTTTGTCTATTTCATCCCTGGGTTATTTGCAGGAAATATTTCTCATGATGTCATGTTAACAACTAGAAAAACAGTAGAGATCTAATTTGGAAGAAATTTGAAGAAGGATGAATTGGGAGTATACACTAAGTGCTAGATTTGCTAACATCATCATCTAAATTTGAAATACAAGCTATTAACTAAATCCTTAAATTTTCATTAATAGTATCTACAGCTCTACATTTGATTTTCCACATGTAATTTTAAAAATTTCTATTATAGGGGAACCTGGGTGGGTCAGTTGGATAAGCAGCTGACTCTTGATTTGGGCTCAGGTCATGGTCTCAGGGCCCTGGGATCAAGCCTTGCATCAGGCTCTGTGTTCAGCAGGGAATCTGCTTCTCTCCCTCTGCCCCCCACCCCTCCAACTAGCGTGCTCTTGCTCTCTCCCTCTCTCTAAAATAAAGAAAGAAATCTTTAAAAAAATAGAAATACAAATTAAAAAAATAAAACTTATATTATAAAGGTTATAAAATTGAATACTCAGGACAATGTTACAAGTTTCTGGATATTTATTTTTTAATAGTTGTTTATTTATTTATTTGAGGGAGAGAGTAGGGGAAGGAGCAGAGGGAGAGAAAGAATCTTCAAGCAGAATCTCTACTGAGCCACAGGGGGATTGATCCCTTGACCCTGAGATCATGACCTGAGCAGAAATCAAGAGTTAGCCAATTAACTGTCAGAGCCACCCAGGCCTCCTGAGGTTTCTTGTTATTTAAAAGAACTAAGGACCCTTAGTGTTTCCTACCCTGCCCATAATGGACTATAATCAGTGACACAGATTAAGCCCTCTCTAGCTACATGAAGAACCTCAAGCTAGTAAAAATCCTTCTAGTTCAAGTTTTCTTAAGCTTGTTACTGACATTTTATACTGGATAACTCTTTGTGCTGAGGGGTAGGAGTCTATCCTGTGTGTCCTAAGATGTTTAGCAGCATACCTGGCCTCTTCCCATTAGATGCCTGTAGCACCTAGGTGTGACAATCACCTCTAGACATCACCCAATGTCCTCTGAAGGATAACATGTTTTCCATTTGAAAAGTACCATCTAACCTACTCATAGAAATCTTTAATAGTTTCCATACGAAATTGCCTCCAGTTGAAATGGACAGGTTTAGTTTAAACATGGAAGATAAATTTTTGATATTCTTCAAAATGAAAACTCAGTCTCTGCCATGGCAAGCCATTTTTCCAAATGCACGAGAAACACCAAAGTCAAGCGTCATGACTATATAAGGGACAATGTTGGGTGCTTATGGCTCCTAACTTTTGAAAAGTTAACTAGAGTTGACCCTTGAACAACATAGGTTTGAACTGTGTGGGTCCCCTTATACACAGATTTTTTCAATAAATATATTGGGACACTTTTTTGAGATTTGTGACAATTTGAAAAAGCTTACAGATGAACCACACAGCCTAGAAATATCAAAACATTTAAGAAAAATTAGCTATGTTATGAATTCATGTAGGTATATACTAGGCTATTTTACCATTTGGTATCATAAAATTACACAATTCTATTAAAAAATTAAAATTTATCATAAAATATACATACTTACAGAGCACCCATGGCACTCCTTGTTGTCCAGAGAAATGTAAGCAAAGGTAAAGAGGCAGTATTAAGTCATAACTGCATACGATTAACTGTAGTACATACTGTACCACTGTAATCATTTTGTAACCATCTCTTGTTGCTATTGGGGTGAGCTCAAGTGTTACAAGAACCCGCTTAAAATGCCATGTGACGTTAATCACCTCAGAGTTTTTCCTTCCAGGAAACCGTATATACCGCAGTAAAAAAATAAGCCTTCCCAGTTTTTGCGTATTTTTCATGTTTAGTGTAGCAACATAAACCTTAAAAAACACCACAGGACATACAAAGCACCACTGGTGAGGCTGGGAGCGCTCCAAGAAGCAGAGAAAAGTCATGACATGACACAAAAAGTTGAATTGCTTGATATGTACTATAGATTGAGATCTGCAGCTACAGTTGCTCATAAATGAATCCAGCCTACGGACTATTGTAAAAAAAAAAGGGGGGGGGCAATCTGTGAAGCCATACTGCAGCTACATGGCAGACACAAAAACCTCACATATTTGCGATATACCTTTTTATCTCGTGTTGAATATGCAGCTTTTACATGGGTGCAGGATTGCTCTAAGGAAGGCACACCTATAGAGTCTCGTACGATTCCAGAAAGAGTGCAGTCCTTTAATGGATAACTTAAAGCAAAAGGAAAATGAAGGATCTAAAGCGGGAGAATTTACTGCCAGCAAAGGATGGTTTGATAATTTTATTTAAAAGTTGGGGTTAAAAACTGTCAAGATAACAGGAGAAGCAGCTTCTGCCAACCAAGAGGCAGCAGAGAAGTTCCCAGATGCCATTAAGAAAACCATTGAAGAGAAAAGCTATCTGCTAGAGCAGGTTTTTAATGCAAGTTAAAGTGTCATATTCTGGGGGGAAATATGGCACAAAGGACATTTATTAGTAAGGAAGAAAAATGAGCAAGATTTAGAGCAAGAAGGAACACGCTACCTTTATTGGTTCACGCAAATGCAGTGGGCTTTATCATCAGGATGGCCCTTAGCTATAAACCACTAACCCCGAGCCTTGAAGGAAAACACAACCATCAGCTGGCAATCTTTGGGTTGTACAAGAAGATCTGGACAATGAGAGCCGTTCTTCTGGATTGGTTCCATGGATGCTTGTCTTTGAAGTTAGGAAGTACTTGTCAGTAAGGGACTGCCTCTTAAAGTTCTCTTCATACTGGACAATGCCTCTGGCCACCAAGAACCCCATGAGTTCAACAGTAAAGGTACGGAAGTGGTCTACCTGCCCCCAAACACAGTGTCTCTAATTCAGCCTCTAGACCAGGGGATCCTAATGACCTTTAAGGTACTCTATGGAGAGGATTATGGTAGAGAACCTCCATGGAGAGAACATTATGAGGATCAGGAAGGATTACATCACCGAAGATGTCATTGTTGTTCCAGAAAAAACTATGAGAGCCGTCAAGCCAAACAATTCCTGCTGGGGAAAACTGTATCCAGATGTCGTATAGGACTTGAAAGGATTTACAACGGAGCCGATCAAGGAAATCATAAAATCATGAAAAAATGTGGATATGGCAAAAAAGGTGGGAGTGAAGCATTTCAAGATACGGACCTGGGATAAATTCAAGAGCTCACAGATACTGTGCCAGAGGAATCAACAAAAGATGATTTGATGGGGATAAATGCTTCTGAACCAGTGCCAGACGATGAGAAAAAAGACTTAGAAGATGCAGTGTCTGAAAACGAGATGACATTAGACACTCTGGCAGAAGGGTTCTGATTATTCAAGATTGCTTTTGACTTCTTTTATGACATGGACCCGTCTATAGTAAGGGCACTGAAAGTGACGCACCTGGTGGCAGAAAGATCCGTACATTCTTAGAGAAATGAAAAACAAAAAAAGTCAGACAGAAGTTACCATCTATTTCCATAAAGTTATACCTAGCGTGCCTGCCCCCCCTGCCTCCCCTTTCCCTTCCCCTTCCTCCTCTGCCACCCCTGGAACAGCAAGACCAACCCTTCCTTTCCTCCTCAACATAAAGACGATGAGGATGAAGACCTTCCACTTAATGAATAGTAAATAATCATCATGTTGCACAGTTAGTAAACTTAACTGGTATAAGTGTATTACATGTGTCTTCATGTAAAAACCTAATGACTGTATGGCAGGAACAGTAGGAGATCTTTCTATATTATCACCACCTACATAATCACCGGGTAGAACATCGTATGCAAGACTTGCATGGAAGTGGGGGACCTGGATGGCTCAGTCAGTTAAATGTCCGACTCTTGATTTTGGCTCAGGTCATGATCTCAGAGTCGTGGGATCAAGCCCTGTGTCTATCATTCTCCACGCTCAGAGGGGAGTCTGCTTCAGGATTCTCTCTTCTGTCTCCCTTTGCCTCTCCCCTCCCCTCAAACAGATCAATCAAAACAAAAAAAAGAAAAAAAAGACTTGCATGGCAGTAAACAGCCTACCCTTACATAGGTATAAGGTGAGTGGTATTTAATATATAGTTAATAATGTGTTCATTTTCTTACTGTTTTATAACTGTGCTTTCAAAGAATTACATCACCATACAGTATGTGTCTCTTTTTCTTTCATAATTGGAGCAACTGCACATCAGCCTATCATCACAGGTAAACGGTTTAAAAAAATGTAACAATGCTTTCAGTGCTGTATTATGAATATGACTGTAATACTGTATGGCATAAAAATTTTATAACGATTCATTCACCAGTGTATAGACTAGGCTACCGTGAAAGAATCCTATCAATTACACTGGGCTACCATGAAGCCATCATATTGTTGCTTCTTCGTTACCAGTGCATGAAGTGTTAGACCTGTAAATAAACAGTTTATTCTTTACATTATCTTTTCATTTCTGATGTCTAGTGTTAGTAATATGAATAACATTTATGGTACATTGCGTCATATAATATTGATATGGGTAGATACGGACAGATGATTCATCTTGTAAACAGAAGACATAAACTTATGATATCAATAAAGAGAGTACTGTGTCTTTTCCTTCCTTATGTTTTTTTTTTTTTAAGATTTATTTATTTGACAGAGAGATCACAAGTAGGCAGAGAGGCAGGCAGACAGAGAGAGGGCGAAGCAGGCTCCCTGCTGAGCAGAGAGCCCGATGCGAGCTCGATCCCAGGACCCTGAGATCATGACCCGAGCCAAAGGCAGAGGCTTTAACCCACTGAGCCACCCAGGCGCCCCCTTATGATATTCTTAATAAAACTTTTTTAGCTTACTTTATTGTAAGAATACAAGACATAATATACATAACATAAAAAATGTGCTGTTTTTGTTATCGGTAAGGGTTCTGGTCAACAGTAGGCTACTAGTAGTTAAGTTTTGGGGAGTCTAAGGTTACACATGGATTTTTGACTGGTTAAGGGATGTCAACCCCCAACCTCTGCAGTGTTAAAGAATCAACTGCGTGGCTACAACTGCCTTGAGAAAAATACACAACAAAAGCAACCCACAATTTCCATGAGGATAGGTTTGAAAATTTTTTGTGAAACTGTCACAAAATGACTACATCAAGAATTGCTTCATAAAATAACAGTGATTTGAGTTCCATGTTCCAGAAGACCTCCCTCTTATTTACTTCTCACTTCCAACCCATCACCAACTCTTGATTTGCATGAAAAAATACATTTTGGGTTGTTTCTGTTTCCATGTCTTTTACCACCATACTCGACCAGGCTCCCACTATCTACGGTAGTGAAAGCCTGCCAAGTAGTTTTCTTGTACCCAGCCCAGTCCCACTCCAGTCTACACAGGCCAAAGCAGCTGGAGGAACCTGAGAAAACGTGTCATTCCACCATGTTAACCCTGTGTCTAAAACTCTTCAATAATAACCCAATGCTTTAGAATGAGCCCAAGCCTCTCACCACAGGTCACCTAAGCATGTGACTTCTTGTCACCTTTTCCCTTGTTCACTACAGTCACAATGACCTTCTTTTGGTCTCTCCCCCATCTTAGTCCCCTGGACATATGCCCTCCCTTCTGCCAGAATGTTCTTGCTCCCACTCTTTACAGGACTGGCTCCTACTTATCTTCAAGTGTCGGCTTCAGCATCGCCTTTCCCGATGTTCCAGTCTGACACTATCGCCCATGGTTCTCCCTCTCTTACACCCCCTCATCCTTTTCCTCAGTGCCACATATCTCAGTCCAATGCTTTATCATGTATGCAACTGGCTGCTTAAGCTCTCCAGATCTGACCACAGTTCCATGAGGTCAGGGACTACATGTGTCTTGTTTGTGGGGACAACATAGTGCCTCACCTACAGCAAGAGTGAGATACAAGTGACTGGAGAAAAGAAAGATCCACTGAGGCTCAATGACCCTTACATCTCTCTCTCTCTCCTCTCTCTCTCTCTCTTTTTTTTTTTTAAAGATTTTATTTATTTATTTGACAGAGGCAGAGCGTGCGCAGGCAGAGGGAGAGGGAGAAGCAGACTCCCTGCTGAGCAGGGAGCCCAATGTGGGGCTCGATCCCAGGACCCCAGGATCATGACCTGAGCTGAAGGCAGACGCTTAACCGACTGAGCCACCCTGGCACCACACCCTTACATCTCTTAAGCATAACAGCAAAAGCTAGCTTGCCTATAAAGGTGAGCATCTCTTACTGAGATGAAAACAACCTAATTATCCCTAAAAAAAAGAAGAGATCCAGCCTGCTACTTCTCAAAACAGAGGCAGGGAAATAAATGAGCCTGATTGCCAAACCACTCAGTGTCTTCCCACCTCTTCAAAAGGTGAAACTGATCTATCATTTGTGATAGGTAAGTGTTCTCTTCTGCCCTCACTCTACTCATCCCAGTTTTATTATTCTATGGTCAATACTCTGCAACAAATCCTGCAAAGGTTAACAGGCCAGCTCAGAGAGCCCAAACTCACTTTGCATTTTCATGTCCTTCATTACAACAAGTGGGCTATTTTTATACCTGTTAGCTGCTAACAATCGACAAAACCTCAGGCTCAGAATAAAATATGACAAGGGTCCAGAGAGGCAACAATAACATTGATTGTAAAGCAGCCAGCTTGCCATTAATAATAACAGGGAGAGAAGCAAGGAAGAGACCGGGCAGGGTGTTAGAAGGGAAAGGAGGCTCCTTGGAAACCAGCAAAGACACTGTCTTGGGGTAGATAACACGTGCCCAGCACTAACTCCTCTCACTCTCCATCCCCTTACCCTCTGGGCTAAAATCTGTTAAGCTATTAAATTTTAGGAAAATCTCAGTGTGGCAGGGCCTTACATCAATAAGACCAAACAATCATAAAGTCTTCATTTCTCACAAGTAACATGATCCACCATTTTGAAACTTTTCTAAGTTCTTTCACAACGATATGTTTGTACACGGAAGCAAAGGGGCACCCACAAGGATGATCCCTGCTTCATGCATTATTAACAAAAATCTGAAAGTGGATTTGCTAGAATCTGAAAATCTGAAAGTGTTCATTGTTAGAGGAAGGTCATGTCCATTTTGGCACATTCGTGCCTTGGAATTGATTTCAGACATCAACAATTGTGAGTGGACATTGCATACGTCTTATTAGACATAGCCACTGTCCATTTTTAGGTGGACTTATTCCTCGTTTCCATTACTGAAGTGCAGGCCCATGCGGAGGTCATTGCTACAGAAGTATGAGGTGCACAAAAAAATGTTTGTTGAACATATGAAGAATGAATTCATACATACTCTGTCACCACTGAAAGAGGACAATGGATCCATACAAACTTCTACCGATGGTTTTAAAATGGCTCTTAGTTGTTTAAGAAAAATACAGGGGAAATGTGGTACATCACAATCCAGGAAATGCCCCTCTGTGGCACTGAAGGGCACACCGAAAGGACAGGAAAATTGGTGCGGAGTGCCAAGCGACCATGTCCTTTGCAGGGTGTATTTATTTACACTGATAAAAAATTTAAAATTGCAGTTAAGGTTTTGAGATCCAAAGCCTTTTATAAAACCAAATAAACATCGCCGGTCTTCTTTTGTAATTTTGAACTGCCCCTAAGTAAGCTGTTCACTACTTAATGATGGTATCGAGGTGTCTTTCAGAAGAAAAGGTACAATTCCAGTAGGTGTTAAATCTCCCTATATATCAATGAGAAAGACTGTGTGTTAGCTGCCACACACGTAGGCGTCTGTGTCCAGGCCTGAGCTGGCTGGGGCATGGACGGTGCCAGAGCAAAATGGTTCTGAGAATGGGTCTGACATTCGAGTGGAGCTGGGTTGAAACCACTTCTGCAGCTACAAGATCCGAGGCAAGTCACTCGCCCCTTTGAAACTCAGTGTCACCAACTTAAAGAATGGGAATAAGGCCTCAACCTGACACAGGAGGATTTTAAGAATTGCCAGTGTACATAAGGAATTTAGGACAGTACCTGGCACATGGCAAGTGTTGAATAAATGATAGTCTCATGGTTTTATCTAAGTTTCAGACAAAGAGTTTGGCTTTCTGAGGGCCCATAATGTCAAGCCACACTGAACCAATATGACACCTCAACAAGGACATCTACTCGCAAAGAAGGGACCAACAGGAGTGGGGGTAGGGATGCCTCGTTCAATCTTATTTTCATTCCTTAAAGTAACGCCAAGCATGCCAGCTAGGATAGAATGTGTTGTCACTCCCCAGCCTCATCTCCTTTCCATTCTGGAACTTGGCACGTGCATACTGAAACTAGCACAACAAAGTGGAGCCTTCGGTAACGCTACCCAATAAAGCAGAGGAGACCCTCCTCACGCCATCATGATGTGCAAGAGGCAAGCTAGCAGCAGGCAGGTGCAGGCACCGTGAAGCTCTCGTGTCATTCATCCCAGTCCCCTCTGCCCTGGCTTTGTGGGTGCCACATTAACTCAAGGGTCCTCAGCATGTATCTCCAACATCGGATAGTGATTATAAATGATACACACGGACCCTGTACTGATACCCTGTGCACTATCAACTTGAAAAATAGATATGGTAAAGGGATGAGGAAAAGAATGTTGTTTTAGATCATCCTCTCTGAGTTCTCTACACCCTCAGGATGGAAAACTTCACCCCCCACCCCCTTCCCCACCCTCGCTTCATCAGGGGAGGCAGCGCTGGGGGAACACGGGGTTAAGAGAAGATACCAGATCTGCCCTCCCCTCTGTTTCACTTGGCTGGAGTTATTTTTTGTTCTGTCAACCTTTTACAATCAGGACATTTCTTTTTCGCAAGTCCTGAACACCGGGCCCCTGAGTCCACCAACACTTTGCTGAACCCCAGCAGCAGTCACACCCCACCCCTCAGCACACTACTTCCCCAGCTGACTCCTCTCACATGCAAGACTTGCCTAATGCTATAGGCACTGGAGTTGGCAATGCTTTATAGACTGCAGGGCCCCAGGGCCACAGGAGAAGAGGGGGACCAGGTCTAAAATGGGAGAAATTTCTGGACTGGCCGTCTCCTTGTCTATGGAAGCAAGAGCGTGGTGGGGCGGAAGAGTGCAAAGGTCGGGCTGGGGTTTTAGCTGCTGTGATCTCTTCCTTTTGCACGGGCCCTGGAATCCAGAAGGAAGGACCATCTGAAGAGCCTTCTCGATCTAATGCTCATGCCTGCCCAACTCAGAGAAGGACCGGTGTGTTCCACCGGTGTCCTGCAGCGCTCGGCAGCCCGAGTGGGGTCCGAGGCCGAGGAAAACCCCACGTTCCTCTATGTACTTTCCATTTGACCTCTCATGCTTTGAACCAGGTATAAAAAGTTAATGAAAGCACTGCAATCAAAGAACATGACTGCATAAAGTGTCCCATATTGCTTAATCTCTTTACAAACATGTGAGAGAGAGAGAGAGAGAGAGAGAGAGGGGTTTGGGGGACATCAAAAATTATTTTAGAAAATAGGACCTTAAAATAGAATTTATCTGAGTTGCCTAGGTTTCTGGCATCCTCTGAAACTTTGTGTCTGAAAGAAGAGCCTCATTCCCTCCCCGTGGCCCTGGCCTGACCCAAGTAACAGGCCTCCCCCTCCTGCTCCGGGCCCAACTGCTCAAGTCAAGTTTTTAATGTCACTCCAGCCAGGCCCCCAGCAGCATCCCCACAGCCAGGCGAATATAGCCAGCCCCCTGAGGATGCCGAGAAGGCTCCAACATGACCAGATTGGCCCACATTGTATATACCCTTGAAATTCTGTGCAATCCTCACCGAAGACAGAATTGGGTCTCCTCATTTACCTACGCTCCCAACAAGAACATGATAACCTTAGAAAGCTGTAGCAGCAGCTCACAGGCAACTAATTTTAGCTACATGGACTTTTTAAAAATGTTTTTATCAATTTTTCTCACTCTTCTGGGATCCTCTGATAACCCCCAAGTGACTCACCTCTGTTCGCCAGCAGTGAATACTTTCCCACTTTTAAACATTCCAAAGCCAAATTTTCAAAGTGTCCTGCATAGCAAATAACCGAGACAACCCTTCTCCCATGGTAGGAAGGGTGCTAAAAATTCTTTTCTTCTGGATGATTAGACCCTTTGAAAGGTCAGAGGAGAAATAAATTCAGCTCAGGGAGGAAAATGGAAAGATCTCATCACAGAGCTGCACCAGAGCCAGATTAATAAGTTAGGTTGGAGGAAGACTGCTTTATTGATCCCAAGTGTGACAAGTCACAGGCATCTAAGAGCCCACAATGTGCTGGGAGGGAGATTCCCATGCTGTCAAAAGCTCTCTCTCACGCTAATCTTGGCATCGCTCCCTACTGACTTGCAAGAAAAACGTGTTCAAATCAGCCTGCTGGTGTTTTTCTTCTTTCTTCTATATGTGAGGAAAGACATACTATAAATATATATAAAAGCACAGCAATTATTTTGCATGTGTTTCTCGCAAGTTAAGGGGAAGACTAAGGAAAGAAGGGGACCTTAGGACGTGTCATCCTCAACAATGCATGCTGGCAAAGACAAGTAAATGATCCTGTGTCCCCCCCTGTCCTCACTAGCTGCCCCCACCCGGATACCCTCCTCAATGGCCCCACTTTCACCAATCTTCTAAGTGGAGCAACTGGAGAAACTCACCATACAAAAAGGTTTAAGGAAAGAAAATGCTGAATTTCTCTAGGACGATCTTTCACCCTTTAAAGCAGCGCCGGCCAACTTTTTTTTTTTTTTTTTTTTCTGTAAAGGGCCCCATACTAAACATTTTTGGCTTTGTGAGCTATATCATCTCTTTGCAACTATTAACATCACTGCTATAGTGCTCAAAAGTAGCCAGAGACAATAGGTGAATGGATGTGGCTGTGTTTAAAATAAAAATGAAGCTTTATTTACAAAAATAGGCCCTGGGTCTGTTTGCCTTCCCCTGATCTACAAGACAACTGGCATTAAATCCCTTTTGAACATTAACAAGCAAGCAAGCAAGCAAGCAAGCAAGCAAGCATCCTATTGCCAACAAACAGAAATATACTGTCTTTAGCAGAAAGCAAAAAAGCACGAGGCATTCCTGAGCTTTGGAACTGGTAAATGCCTGTGCTTTTCTCGTGGATGTCGTTCCAATGGGGAACTCATCTTTGGATTTGACTGGAAAACGCCAAGACAAATGGAAGTTTGCTTTTGCTAGCAAAAGAAAACAAAGCTTTTTTTTTTTTTTTTTAAGATTTTATTTATTTGACAGAGGGAAAGAGATCACAAGTGGGCAGAGAGGCAGGCAGAGGGAGAGGGGGAAGCAGGCTCCCCGCTGAACAGAGAGCCCGATGCGGGGCTTGATCCCAGGACCCGGGGATCATAACCTGAGCTGAAAGCAGAGGCTTAACCGACTGAGCCACCCAAGCGCCCCAAGAAAACAAAGCTTTTACATTGGATCTCATCCTTTCTCTTTTAGTCATAAATTCAAGTCCAAAGTTGCTGTAAGTCACATTTAGTGATGGTGTTCTGCCTGGGCCTAATCTATCTGGAAAATATTGCAACTCATGGGCTTAACCTCTGCACCTGTTGCAAAATTTCCCTGAGCCAGGGCTTCAAAAAGCAAGCTAACTTTAGACTGTGAGAAAGGGAAGGGCAGGAATCCATCACATTCTCTGGGACATGCCCCTTGGATCATGGTCTATTTACCAAAATAGCTTCCAAGGACTGTTCTCCTTGGCAAAGTCACACACACACATGCACACATGCCTTTTCCTCTTAAGCTAAAAGACGTTCCAAAATAGTAGTTTTTAATATTGTGGACTCAAGGACTCCTTCAAGTATTTGATAAAAGCTATATACCACGGCAGTGAAATACAAATGCACACATGTGTTTGTTTAATTTTAAAAACACCCCTTGCTCCCTGCCTAGGCCTGCCCACAGATCCCAGGGTAACAAAGTCCTGCCTCAGAGAGATTACGATTTTGCCTGGCATCTGGTAAGACCAAAACAAAGGTCTAGGCCAATCCATTTTTCCCCCACAAGCTCCAAGACTCCCCTAGACAGGACGGCAGCTTGGCAATCCTTCTCCCACCACAAAAAGGTCACAGAATCTCAGTCCTAAGTGCCAGAGCTTTCTCGGGCAGGTCAGGCCTGATAAAACCTCCCTATCCTTGATGTTCTCTAATAACATGCTGCAACTGGAAATACCTTCCTCCAAAAACTATTATCCATGGACTCTTCACAGGGATGACAATTAGAGTAGGTGTTTACACGTGTGGAGTAACTTGAGCGGGGTTGAGATGGTCTCCTTCAGGCCAGAAAGGACCACCATTAGAAATTCCTTATTTTAGTTCACGCTAGTGCATCAATGCCAGTGATGGAGGTGACATGGTTAAATCTAATAAATTATTTGAATATTGCCTGTGTTGGGTTGATATTATAGAGAAAAAACACCGCTGTTTTCTGTTTGTGTTTTTGGGTTTTGCTTCGATAAAGACAGTATGCAGAAAGGAGCATGGTCCCTCCCATCATTAGGTGACCATGGACCGAAACTAACAATAGGAACATTTCTTGAGCGCCAAGTGCTTCATAAAGTGCTCTCAAGGCACAAGGTGACTTAGTTCTTCCCACAGCTCTACTCGAGGAGGTACTGTCACTGTCCCCATTGCACAGATGAGGACACTGAGGCTTCGGGACAGGAAGTGATGAGCTCCGCACCACACAGCTGCTAAGTGGAGCACTGGAGATTCAACACAGGTCCTCTGGCTCCAGGCTCCCAAGTCTTATCTTTACCAAATACGCTGTGTGCTGGAGAAGCTTTCATCCTATTCTGCCCTCCACAAATAATTAAGTGAACACGGAGGGGTCTCTCATATCGGAAGGGGGGATGGTTGGGTTCTACTCTCGAAGTTGGCACTTGACAACATTCCAGATACCTACTGTAGCAGCACTCCAGCCGGTACCAAGGGTTAATCTGCTTCAAGTGAACACGCTCCTTACTTGCTGACAGAAGTCCCTTGATGTGCAGAAGAATTCACTTTGAGATCTGCAGACCACTGGCCTTGTAGAGTGAAGGACCAGAACTTCCCCAGGCCCCAGAGGCCAGCAAGTCTGTTTGAGGCCCCCTTAGCTTTCTGATTAGCCCAGTGTCGTTTGTTTGTTTCTTTTTCAGGTCACACAAATTATTTTACTGACCTCCCTTTGTGTATCTCTAGACCTGGTCCTCCTTGGCAGACAGAAGAGAGTCTTCCTGTATATCACAGAACAAGAACCAGACCCCTTGCACACCCCCCGAGCACGAGATAAGTTTGTAGCCGGGTTCATCGAGTCTGCACGTGACCAAGAAATGTTGCAGGCCAGTGCACTTCCTTTGCGGCTTCGCTGCCCTAAACCCCTCTAAAAACCCCTGGACCAGCCCAAAACCTCAGAGTTCACATTTGGACAAGAGTCTGCCTTCTCCCCAGGTTGCCAGCCTCCTGAATAAAGCTCAAATTCCTTTCCAATAAAAAACTCATCTCTTGAGCAATGATCTTTCTAGCGATGGCAACTGAACTTGGGTGCAGTAACACTACCAACTGACTTATATTATAATGTAGGATTTTTTGATTACCTTCAGTAGTACTATTGACTTATTTTTCTTAATAAGATTGTGAATTTCAATAATTCACAAGTAAAAACCAAGAAAAGACAGGCTAAAAGACTGAACTCTAATCTGAACGTTTAAATTTTCCTTGGTCAAATTTGGCAGAATTAAATTATCATATGCATTAAGTTTTATCAATTTACTTGATGGAGACCGTATCAAGAGACATAAAACTTTATCAACATACAGTTACACTCTTGCAGAGGTTTATGTCAGGTACTGTCTCTGCAGCTGGCCCTGGTTGGGGCTGGAGAAGGCAGAGGAGAAAGGAACATCAGAATACCCAGCATCAGTGCTGGGTGCCTCTCTATGTGCCCACAGAGGGGAGCTAGAACTATGCCTCTGGACAGCCTTGGGCAATGTGCTAGAACACCCGGAAACAGGGCGAGTCAGAAATATTAGGTACAGAGGCCAATCCTTCTGCCGAAGAGTTTTATGTTTTGGTTTGCCCTTCTGTTGGTGATAACTTATAATTGTCTTTAGATAATTAGGATAGGTTTGAAGGCTCTAGAGTAGAGAAATCATTTTGAAACATTATATGGCCAGGAAGAAAACCAAGTGATGAAGGGATTTTAAGAGAAGCCTTGGAACAGAAGAATGGTGAGGTTTCCACAACCTCAAAAACATGAAGACTTAAAATGAAACAGGACAGAGTTACAATTATTAAAGAAACTTTCATTTAATAGGTGATTAACGAAGTGCCAAGTTACCTGTTACTAACTTAGCTCCACGCAAAAAAATCAAGTAAGGTTTGGCATTTCCATTTTACTTATGAGAAAATCAAGATTAATAAACCCTATGACTTACTCAAGTTTGCACAGATAGTAAGAGAGCTAGGTATGGAATAGGATTAGAATATTTTAATATCTTCAGGACCATTTTAAAGGGTCAAAAAGACATGGTACAAAGTGTTTCATGAAAACAATATTTTGTAGCTTATATTTCATATTTTGTTCTCTATTCAAAATTTTACTGACACTTCCAGACAGTGCAATAAAGCAAGAAAAAGAAATAAACAACAAAGTTTAGGAAAGTAGTAAAATTTTGTTTTTTACTGATGACATGACCATATACCTCTGCCAAAGAATCTATAATCTACTTTAACTAACAAGCAAATTTAGCAGCATTACAGCTTACAACATCAATATTTACTAATAATGGGCATTGGGAAAATCAAACTAAAATATTCAAAATAACACCAAAATAATCAATTTTTATTGATTTATTGGCCTTAGGATAAATTAACAAAATATATATAAGAAGTTTATACTGAAATTTATAAAATACTGAATAAAAGCAAAAAGACCTAAACATGGATATCAAAATAAAAGTTCATAGTTTGAAACACTCAATAATTAAGATGTCACTCTCCTTAAGCTGGCATATATAGTCAATGTAATCTTTATTAAAATCCCTGAAGAGGGCACCTGGGTGGCTCAGTCACTTAAATATCTGCCTTTGGCTCAGGTCATGATCCTGATATCCTAGGATGGAGCCGAACAACAGGCTCCCTGTTCAGTGGGGTGTCTGCTTCTCCTCTGACCCTCCCTGCTCTTGTGCTTTCTCTTTCTCTCTCTCTTTCTCAAAAAGATAAATAAAACCTTTTAAAAATTAAAAAAAAAAGTCTGAATGCTACCAGATGTACAAAATAAAACTATTCAAAAATCAATTTAAAACACAAATAGTATTGGATAACCAGTCTTTAAAAAGGAGCAAATTTAGAGGACAGACTACCTGATTTCAAAACTTGTTAGAATGCTACAATACACAAGACCACATGGTATTAATATAAAATAGATGCATACAAAAATAAAGAACAGACTTGAGCAATGGAAATACCCATCAATTCAGCAAGAAAAGTTTATCTATTGCTAGAAAAATTGGATAGCCATATGGGAAAAAAAAAAATGCTTGTCCCTTCTCTTACTCCATACATGAAATGTTAATTCAATATGGATCACCAATCTAAACATAAAACCCAGAACCATAAGCCTTTTAGAGAAAATAAAGAATACATTTGTGATGTCTGGGTAGACAAACAGAAACCACAGAAGAAAAAAAAAAAAATGATACATTAGATTTAATCAAATTTTAAAATATTGGTCCTCAAAAGACATCATTAAGAATATGACTAGATATAGAATAAAAAAGAAGACATTTATAGGATCTATCTAAAGAAGAATTTATGTCCAGAATAGACACCAAACTCTATAAAATAAAATGACTAATCCAATACAATAGGCAAAAATTTGAATATACAAAGCATAAAAGATATACGAATGGCTATTACTTATGAAAAGATGTTCAACATCATTAGAAATCAGAGAAAACCAAACTGAAATTAAATTAAGATAAGACATCAGCAGAATATTTTTGTTCTTTTAAAGAAAAATAGCAAATGTTGGAGAATATATGAAGAAACAGAAACTGCTGGTAAGAATAGAGAATGGTATAATCACACTAAAGACCAGTTTGGCAGTTTCTTATACAATGTTGGTTCTCAAAATTTTTAGTTAGGACCTCTTTATTCCCCTAGTTATTAAAAAGCCCTCAACAAAGGCTTCTTACAGAGTAATTATAAATCAATAGTTACTATATTAGAAGTTGTAGCAGATAAAAATTTTAAGTATCTCCTTCGTAATGCACTTAAAAATGACAATATGTATAATATTTTAATGAGAAATGACAGTATTTGTCAAAACAAAAGGAATTAGTCAAAGTTTTACATTATTATGAATCTCTTAAAAAACTGACCTAAAAGTAGACAGCTGGATTCTCTTATCTTTCTCTGCATTCTCTTGATATTATTTAGGTTGAAGTATATGAAGGAAATCTTGCCTTACACAGAAGTCAGTTGGAAAAGAAATGACCATTTTAATAGCCTTTTTCAGATAATTATGGGTATTTTTGTTGTTACAAAACCAACATTCATTCATAGATTTTTTAGGAAGTGGAATCAAACCACATCAATAAACATTTTCTACGCAGTTACGTTAAAATCCATCAGTCTATCTTATACCTAATGCATAATTCTATAACATCAGGCAGTGACCATTTGGAAAACACTGGTCTTCTGAATTATGTCGATCTTCCAAATGATAACTCATTTCATTATACAATCTTTTTTTTTTAAATTTTTTCAGTGTTCCAAGATTCATTGTTCATGCGGCACAGCCAGTGCTCCATGCAATACATGCCCTCCTCAATATCCACCACCAGGCTCACCCAACCCCCAACCCTCCTCCCCTCCAAAACCCTCAGTTTGTTTCTCAGAGTCCATTATATCACATTTGTTACCATTACCACCAATCTCATCAGAAAAGAACATAATCCTGAAAAGTTGTTAAGCTCACAGTGGCTAATGCATACTTTGTGAAATTCTAATTTTTGCTTGAAACTTCCAGTTCTATCACAACACAGTTATTTTCCTTAAAGTGACAGATACACAAGAAAGTATCTGCAGAGTAGACAAGTCTGAATAATCAGTCTGTCTGTCAATAACAAATGATGCTCCATGAAAAAAGCTGCTAATTTAGCTAGTAACTCAAACAACTGCACAAGTATGTTTCCTTGAGCTAATCAGCGTACCTCAGTATGCAGCAGTGCCTTTTGTGTTATACCCACTCCATCATACAAATTATTGAAAAGATGAGTACTCTAGAGATTTAATAAAATGATTTTTACTGATTCATCAAAGACTTGCTTAATTGAAAATGCTGTACTGAGAGTGTATGGTGGAGAATAATACAGTAATACCATAACTACTTAAGGCTTCACTCATTTTTCTACCCAATATTGCTCTTTGCATCATTACTGTAAATGTCAACTCAGTAAAAAAGGTAAATATCATGTTAGCATTATCACAAAAATGGCTTTGACTTTGTGAAACCCCTGCAATAGTCTTATGCTCCCCAGGGGTCCGTGGACCAAATCCTGAGAACTGCTGTTAAAAATTTAAGGATATATCTACCCTCTGACCTAGCAATTTCACTCCTAGATATTTTCACAAAAGAAATGAAAACATACGTCTACCAAAATGCTATAAAATAAGTTTATAGTGACCTCATATAAAATTGCTCAGAACTGGAAACAAACCAAATATTCATCAATAGGAGAGGAGATAAACAATGTATTATCTATCTACAGAATGGAATACTAGATAATTAAGAAAAAACAAATGATAGTAGCAAAAAAATGGTTGTTTTTGTCCAAGACGTCATGTTAAATGAAAGAAGCAAGACATAAATGAGTATACAATGCATGGTTCCATTCATACAAAATTCAAGTACAGGCAAAACTAGTCTATGATGATATAAATCACAGTGTTCCTGAGGAGGTGGGTCTGGAAAGGGGCTAAAAGAACATTTCTGGGAGAAAAATATTCTACATCTTTGGGTATATATAATTTCCAAAATTTACTGATTGGGATGCTTAAGATTTGTACATTTTATTGTATGTTGGTTATATTGCCATGAAACAAAAACAAGAGTTTCCATCTTTAAATGAAAAGGAGTATAGATTCCTTTAATTTTGAGGTTATGTTTTCTCTGTTTGCAAAACAGAGAAATGGACAAACAGGTACTCAGTAAATGCTTCCAGAGTGAATAAATGCATGCCAACCTGAAAGCATATTTAGATATCATGTGAATAAAGCCAGCATCTCCTGGGCACTGGAAATATTTTTAGTACTGCATAAATTTATATTTCTGCAAATAAATACTTATTAGAAAACAAATCTCGATTACTGAACCAGGTATTTCACTTGCAAATTTAGCAAAAGTAACAATATAAAACAAGAAAAGTAGAAAGAGGTACTAAATATTGGATATTGATAAAATAGAACACAGAAGATCAGTAAGGCCAAAAGTCAATTTTTGGAAAAAACTAACAAACCATCCTCTGGCAAAATTGACGAAGAAAGGAGAAAACATAAATAAAAGCCATTATGGATGAAAACAGGATATAATGACAGAAAAACCAGAGTTGTTAAGGGAAAGAGAGTACCACCCATAACTGTATGTGAATAATTTTGAAAATCCAAATGAAATATCTAGAAAAATAATTCACCAAAACTCAATAACCCACTTCCACTCCTCAAAAACAAACAAAATCAGACAGTGATTTCACAGATGAGTGCTATCAAAATCTCAAAGAACAGATCCAAATTTCACACATATGTTTCCAATTAACAGAAAAGGAGGTACAATTCAGTGTGAGACTGATGCCAAATTGAGAAAAATATTAAGAAAAATTAGACACTCATTATACTAATATATAAATTCTTTTTAAATAGCTTAACAAATTGAGCTCATCAGTGTAATATAATAACTACACTAAAACTGGGTTTCTCCCAACTGCAAGAATGGCTTAATACTACAAAATTCATAAATTTCACAACAATATCAGATTTAAAGAGAAAAAAATTCCTACATTTATCTAAGCTGATACCAAAAAATGACAGAATTTAACATGTATTTAGGGGGAAAGAAACAAAAAACACAATTTCCATTGTTTCTAATTAGAAACAAAAAGTTCTTTAACCTGACAAACAGCCTATTAAAAACAGTAACTACAGCAAACATTGTCATAAATGGTTAAGTCTTTGAAGCATTCCCTTTAAAGTCAGAAACGAGGCACACAGGCCAACCATCAGTGTATCACTCAAGAGTGATGTTGTGTTCCCAGCCGATAGAACTAGAGGTATGAAAAGAAAGAAAATTGATACCGCTTGCAGATAATTGGATAGTTTACATAGATCTCTCCTCCCTCAAACATAGTTAGAGACAACTCATTGAAAATGATAGAAGAGTTTAGTAAGTCAGCTTTTATTATTTTACTCCCAGACTGTGACTCATTGCTCTTGCTCTATGCAGTTTAACCATTTGAAGAAAGTGTAGATTCTTTTGGAGTTAGGGGAAACATTGATCAAGTCTGTTCTTGAGCAAGTTGTCCAAGTATAAATAATAATTATTGCAGAATTGCATCCAGAACACCATACTGAACCTGACTTTCGGCTAGAGGACAGTTATGTCATTTTCCCTTGTTTAACTGAGGGGAGCCGACTTGAGTTTCCGTGACCTGGGGAACCTGAGTCATACGGCACGGGTGTTAGACATTATAGGTGCCCAATCGAAGTACTGTGGATCGTGGGAAGTTCCACATGAATAGGGGGCACTGGAGTCAATTACAAGAGAAGGAAATATACCGGTAATACATTTCTCACTTTTGTGATTTTTTTCTTTATTTTGAATTTTTACCCCAATTCAATGATACCCACGACTGGGGACAGATTTTGATACACAGTGTCCTTCTTGAGAATGTAAAACTGGGATTGAAAAATGCTAATTTGTTTCTCCTAGTATTTATTTATTTATTTTTTTTAAGATTTTATTTATTTATTTATTTGTGAGAGAGAGAGAGAGAGAGAGAGAGAGAGAGAGAAAGAGCACAAGTAGGAGAAGTGGCATGGAGAGGGAGAAGCAGACTCCCGGCTGAGCAAGGAGCTGGATATGGGACTCTATCCCAGGACCCTGGAATCATGACCTCAGCCAAACATAGGCACCTAACCCACTGAGCTACTCCGGTGCCCCTCTCCTGTTATTGGAATAGGGGGCCCCTTACTGCAAGAGGAGTGGGGAGGTCCCACGTCCTGGGTGATGGTCAGCAAAGACATAGACATGGATGGGCCGTATGCTCAGAGAAAAGACAAGCAGTCAGGCTCAGAAAGGTACAGAACCCAAGTCACGATTCTGTACTGCTTCCTGGGCCCAGCTCTACTCCTGGACATCAATTTTATGAGATAACAAAGACAGTTGTGTAGGTTTTTGCTACTTTCCAAGAATAAAGCCTGGACAAAGGTATGTGGGAAAATAAGGTTTTAATGCATTACAAGGATATTCTATTTGAAAAGCCTAGGCATTAGTGATTTTGCCAGATACTTCTCGTCTTCGCACTTTCTAAGAGAGTCTCTGTATCTGTGTCTAACTAGGGCCCCAGGACTCCAAGGGCATGTCACAGCACGGTAGCGAGGATCCAAAGCCATGGGATAAACACACTGTGTCTTGCAGCAGCGGCAAATTTACCACATATTATGTAAGTTAAAATACCGCTTTTTTTTTTTTTTTATTAAACTAAGACTTTGCATGAATATTTAAGATAAAATTCCAGACTTCAAAGAAATTTCCTGCTTCTTGGCAGACTGCTTGAGGCTAAGTTTGAGCCTCATGGGGTCCCCCACTGCTTCCCTCTGCCATTAGGGGTTCTTTAGAAGAAAAGTTTGAATACTCATGCATTATAATACCAATAAGTAGAACAGCTCAAAAAGTAATTCCATTTGCCAGCATGTATAATTTAGTCTCAGATTCTCTTCACAATTAAAGTTCTCGTTCTATTATTACTTTTTAAAAAGGACAAATTATTTGGAGGTCCGCAGCTGCTTCCGTGCAATAATCGTATTATTTACTCACTTCCATCCCACAGATTTGCATTGGTGGATCCAAAACACTAATATCAAGATAAATGTAATATTAGTGTGTGTAAACATATTCAAACTAGAATTCTGAAGTAAAACAATGTTACTAACTTCACATCTAAACTTAAGGTCATTTTCAAACGCAGATCTTACTGAGAAGAGAGGTTAAATAAAGTATGGTTTAAGGGTCATGGCGGGTAGTATAAACAGAATGAGGTAAATCTTAATGGGTAAGTTCAATACATAATACTGAGCTAAAAAAAAAAAAAAAAAAAAAAAAAGAATCCATAGCAAAAGGTCTGGAAAGACCCACTTCCAACTGATAAATAGTAGTTATCTCTGAGAGAACAGAAGAGGGCAAGGGGAAAGACTGGAACATCTGTTGGCATCTCCTTCAGATTCCTTTGTATGCAAAGATGGTCTTCCTCTCTAAAAGCAATTTTTTAAAAGATTTTATTTATTTATTCATGAGAGACACAGAGAGAGAGAGAGAGACAGAGGCAGAAGGAGAAGCAGGCTTCCCACTGAGCAGGGAGTCAAATGCGGGACTTGATCCCAGGACCCTGGGATCATGACCCGAGCCAAAGGCAGCCGCTTAACTGGCTGAGCCACTCAGGCACCCTAAAAGCAATTATTATAGAGGTACCTGGCGGCTTAGTCGGTTAAGCGTCTGCCTTTGGCTGAAGTCATGATCCCAGGGTCCTGGGATGGAGCCCGACAGTGGGTCAGCAGGTGAGCCTGCTTCTCCCTCTCTCTCTGCCCCTGCTCATGTTCTTTCTCTCGCTCACTCTCTCAAGTAAACAAAATCTTTTTACAAAAATAAATAAAAGCAATTATTATACAACAACAATGTTTCTAGATTTGCTCTGGGCACTGCTAAGACAGAAAAAAACGTGTAATGTTGCTGCCTACGGTACACAAATACAAAAAAAGAAAGAAACAAAGGAAGAGAGAAGGAAGGACAAAAATGTGATATATGGTTGTTTTTTTAAGACATGAGATCCTTTAATGATCTGCTTTCCTAATTTATACCAAAAGTTTATTAATATAAAATGGGTTTATATTTTAATAACATTTTAACCTAAGTTTTCTACGATAAGAGTAATTTGGTAAACCATAAAATCAAGCTAAATTTAATAAACTAAAGCAAAAGAAATCATTAAACTCTCTCCAGAGCAATGCCTGTTTTCAAGCTCTTGGTTAAGTGTCTATAAAAAGAGCAACAAGATATTTAGTTGTCTCTTTATTACCATTGCTTCCCCCATTCACTTACTCAGTAATTTCAGATATGTTTTATTTTCGGTCTGGATTCATTTTCTGATGGAATTGACTCCAAACAAAAAGAGTTTTAATTTTCCCTGATCGCTAACTCCCAACTTCCAGTTCTGTGTCAGTTAATAATCTGTAAACAAACACTAAAACACACTTGAGTCTTCCGTAAAGAAATTTCTAGATTTCGTTACAGAATCATAGTGTTGGTGAATTTCGCAGACAAAATGAACCCCGGTTAAACCTCTTTTTCTTTTTTGTTTATCTTTTTTTATTTCCCGCAAACAGAAGCGGAGCAGTGAGAACCTTGTTCAGGGTCTCAAAGCTCAACATTAGTACGACAGGATCTGGACACCAAGTCCCAGTCCAGAACATTCTTTCTATGCCCCCCTGCCTCTGGGTAAAGCAAATTATTTGGGGTTTTATATATCGAATTTTGACATCATCATTAATTTTCTCTGTGGTCCTTGTGATGTTCACACCTTTTCCACATTTATCATAAGAAGAACTATCACCTCTCCTCTGTATAAACATCAAATTTCATTGTATAAAGGGCCCTCACCATCTTTGGGAAATACCAGTGGTGACAAAGGCAGTCTTCAGTTTCTTTACAAATTTTGTCTGACCTTTGAGTAAATTCCAAAAAAAGAGGAAATCCAAATTGACACTGTTGATTTTCATGGTCATATAAGAATAGTGAAGCAGGAGAATGAATCAAAGTTTCAACGTTCATTATAGTTCTAAAATTCCAGAAGAGCCTAGAGACAGCCACATCACATAAAATGATGTTTTAATGTGTAAAATCTACAGGCCTGCAATTTAAAACCTGGATGGGCACTGGGGCAGGAAATATTTCTTATCAAGTGGACAGCCATATTTGTCACACATGTATTTTGTTACATATTTCCTTCTTAAAAATAATCTTACGATTCTGGCTTTTCTCTGATTAAAAGAGTATTAATGTGCTTTTCAGAGAATTTGGAAAAATGTACAATATCATCTTTTTCAAAGATTTTATTTACTTATTTCACAGAGAAAGACATAGCAAGAGAAGAAACATAAGCAAGGGGAGTGGGAGAGGGAGAAGTAGGCTCACTGTTGAGCAAGGAGCCTGATGTGGGGCTCGATCCCAGGACCCTGGGATCATGACCTGAGCCGAAGGCAGATGCTTAACGACTGAGCCACCCAGGTGCCCAAATCTACATCTTCAATTGACTGTTCTATGTATGAACCAGGCACTGAGATAACACATATACACCATCTATCTTGTTCTTCACAATAACCTTATAAAGCAATTTTTATCCTAATTCCTACAGAACTGCGTTATGGAGGCTGGAAGAGAGAATGACTTGTGCAAGATCCTATAATTGATCAATATAACACCAGGACTTGAATTCAAGTCTTCCACTATGAGAGCCAAAGCTTTTTGCCTTGTATCATTTGTCTGTCTTGGAACTTGTAGGCTCAGAGCATAGGGAACATCAAAGGTTCTAGAAATTTACCCAGTACCCAGCAGAGAAACCGAATCATTACTGCAGTGCAATCAGGTATGCATTTCCATCAAAACTGGCATTGACTTGCTGTTCTGCTACCCTATTTTGCAGTCCTCATCCTGCCTGCCCCCTTCTCAGTGGTGTCTGATGCTGCTACCCTCTTCCCTTAATTTGGAGACACTCTCATCCCCCTGTTTCCACGATCCCTACTCTGCTGCTCACTTCCTATTTCCCTGCCCATCCTTCCTTCTCGCCCTCACACATTTCCCTTCCCCCACTCTGTCAGGAATGTTAAAGCTCCCAGAGCCTGGGTCTGAGCATCTTTTCTCCTGTCACTTCGTGGGTTAGCACTCACACCCCAAGCTGTGACTTCTCCTTATCCACATGGCTGCACCCAGGAGCTCTTATCTGCACATATACTCAAAGGTATCTTCAAATTTTGATGTCTCAAATGTACCTCAGGATTCTGTTAAGTCTCAAAAATATTGATGTCTCCCTTCTCCAGACCCAGTCTCCTTCCAGGCTTAAATAAAGGGGAGAACCATTTCATCCCTTTCACAAGAAGCTTGGAACCACCTAGAATGCAGGCTTGTCAAGCTGCCAGCTTCTTCTGTCAGAGCAAGTCCTATCAGAAGTGGCTCCTCTCCTTCTCGTTTGCTACCCTCCCCCCCCTTGTCTCCTCCATCTTCATCTCCTGCCCAGGGGCTTCCATCACCTCCTAACTGATCTCCTAACCATATTCCAATTCATTTTTCCCCCAGTACCTGAGCCAACTTTTCACACATGGGAGCCTTGCTACTACCTTAGCATAAACCCTCAATCTGTGTTATTGTCCTTACAAAGCCCAACATGAGCTAACTTCTACTTCTCATGAGGTTCCGCCTGCACTTTTCTCTTCTCACTCTCTGCATTTCACGGACCTCAGTTTTAATTTCTGGAAGTCATTTTCCCTTTTGGCCAAAGGGCCTTAGCAGCTTCTGGTCCCTCTAGCTGGAATAACCCAGTCCTCCCCATCCCGCTCACATTCTCTCTTTTTCTGTCTCTCTCTCTTCCACACACACGTGCATGCCCATGCACGCACACATACTACACACTTTCCTTAACTCTTACTCTTCAGAACTGAGCTCAAAAGATACTTCCTCAGGGAAGCCTTTTCCAACATGCCCGCTTTCCCCCCGCCTCTGGCAAGTGTATTAGTTAGACTCCCAGGAAACCATGCTCTGCTCCTCCTACCTTCATTTCACAATTATGGTTTTATTAATGTGCTTGTTTAATGTCCCCTTCCTCCACGAAGCTGGGGCTGGATCCCCAGGGCCTACTGAGGCACAAAGCTTTGTAAGTACTCAATAAATATGAACGAATGAACCAATTTCTGCTTTAGAAAGGATTCAATGTGAGAAGCAGGGACAAAGTACAGCACTAAAAATGAAAAGGTTAATTGCTTCCAAACTTCTATTTTAAATTACTAACTTCTCTTTGGGTATTTTTATTGCATGGGTAGTGCCATTATGTACCAAGCTGGAAGCTGGAAGCCTGACAATCATTTTGATTCCTTCCTTTCCCTAGATCGGCTAGGGATCTGCATTTATCTCTGCCATACAGGCAGGGACCTTTCCCATCCCTCCTCTCCAGCAACGCTGAAATTACCCAGTCTGAGGCACTATATTTCCTGCTGGAATGACTGCAATAGCCTCTTAACTAGTCTTCCTATTTTCCCCTTGTTCTCCTAAAATTATTTCTCTACTCAGAAGCTAAAAATGATTCTTAAAAATGAGTAAATTAGGGGCGCCTGGGTGGCTCAGTAGGTTAGAGCCTCTGCCTTCGGCTCAGGTCATGATCTCAGGGTCCTGGGATCGAGCCCCGCATTGGGCTCTCTGCTCAGCGGGGAGCCGGCTTCCCCCTCTTTCTGCCTGCCTCTCTGCCTACTTGTGATCTCTCTCTCTGTCAAATAAATAAATTAAATCTTAAAAAAAAAAAATGAGTAAATTAGATTGCTTCAATTCCTTGCTTAGAAACCCTAATAGGGGTACCTGGGTGGCTCAGTCGGTTAAGCGTCTGACTTTGGTTCAGGTCATGATCTCAGGGTCCTGGGATTGACCCCCCCACTGCATTGGGCTCCCCGCTCAGCAGGGAGTCTGCTTCTCTCTCTGCCCCTCTCCCCACTAGTGCTCTCTCTGCCTCTCAAATAAATAAAATCTTTTTAAAAAATTTTAGGGGTACCTGGGTGGCTCAGTGGGTTAAGCCTCTGCCTTTGGCTCAGGTCATGATCTCAGGGTCCTGGGATCGATCCCCGCACCAGGCTCTCTGCTCAGCGAGGAGCCTGCTTCCCCCACTCTCTCTGCCTGCCTCTCTGCCTACTTGTGATCTCTCTCTCTGTTAAATAAATAAATAAAATCTTTAAAAAAATTTAAAAAATTAAAAAAAATAAAAATTAAAAAAAATTTTAAAACCCATATTAAAAAAAAAAACACCTTCCAACCCCATTATTCTCTGTCATGTCACCATTCTCTTCCTGATTATGACACTAATTATTTTCTGTCCTGCTCTGACGAGAACATACACCTCACAAGGACAAGCACCCACTGTGTGCACCTATTATGAAAGGCACTTAGTAGGTATTAGGAGCTAGTATGAAACTACTGAATGTGAATTAACTGAAATCTGTTTTGTCAAAAATCCTCTTTCAGGAAATTTTGGAAGAGTTTGCTTATTGAATAAAGTCAGGGGCCCCCTTTACTCTGAGTCTTACTATGAACCGCGAGGACCCCAGGAAGCTCAGGAAGGAGCCGAGAGATGGCTTGTAATGATTAGGCCCCCACAGAATCCTTATTATATCTTGAATAAAATCTACTTAACAATTCATGACTTTCAGAATTCATATGAAAGAAGGATAATGTGATCCTCTAATTTCTTGTTCTTTCCAGGCCTGACTTAGCGTGAGGACTAGAAAGTGTGGCTAACAGGGCAGCAGGGTAATCATCTTCATTATCTCTTCCTCTTTTCAAAATTGCTCACGGAGTGCTTCAAATGAAAGGGGGCCCACTGGTGCCCCAGGACTGTGAGTCTAAGTGGTGCTTTTTTTTGTTTATGCTAATTAAGTAGGTTGCAGACTGGTTACTTAGCAATATCCTTCATTGAGATGCTCAGTACTCGAGCTTAATTATATGTTTTAGGCCTAAAGTGGTCATTACTAAGAAGTGAGCAGGAGATATCCGGGTATTGGTTGCTATTCTCGGTGTTTCTGGGGTCTGGCATGCTGAAACTCCCGGAACGCACAAAGCCATTTTTAACGGTAAGATGTGCTGAATTACATTGTGGTATTTCACTACACTATTGGCTCAAATGAAGCACGAAAAATGGGCACGATGTATTAAACAAAACTATTTTAAATATAGATTCACATAGTTAAACGTATTGGAATATAGGGATACTATATCCTTTGCACGTGGGTTTAAAAAACTTCTCTTAGCCTTAGCATATCCCTCGTTTGCATTCCCCCACTTGCCCTCAGTTGGTGTGAATAACAACTTTGTAAATCAATCTGCTCAGCATATGTGAAAGAACAACTCCATTAAAACTCAAATTTCTCATGGGCTTTAATGGAACCCATCAATATTGTGTGTTACTGGGGGAAAAAAATCCATAACCCTTTTTTTTTCCCCAAACAGAAAACTATTGATTTTTTTTCAACAGATTTTTACTCTTTTAGAGTTCTTTTCCCTCTCAAACATCAGTCTGCTGCCACTGTCTGTGAGGCAGAGATGAAAATGTACTGGTTTTATGCTAGCACAGCTGAAGAGGGAGGGCTCCAAGGAAGCAGAGCGAACAAATGTAAACAACATGAAATATTTAGATCACAGAAACATTAAGAGCGATTTTGGTGATGGGCATGAATTATGTTTAGTGGACGGATCATCTATGTAACAGCGAGAAGCTGATAACCCTCCAACGTTTTTACAGACAATAGAGACAAACTGCAGTTCAGAATAAAAAGCTAAGAGATTTGGCAGGTTGGAAAGGCAGCCACTATTTACATGTATCAGATATAAACATATTATAATCTGAATCCTGTCACTGTGGTTGTGTGAGTGATTTGCATTTTCCCCCAAGCTTCATTGATCAATATCCATTTTGTCCCACATTAATAAAGTCTTAAATATTTAACTTACAGAGTATTTGTAGCCACGCCTTTCTTTTGAAAGCTGATGGAGGACGCATATTTGGTCTACCACTGTATCCCCAGTGACGGTTACAGCCAGGTGCTAACATCAAGGATGGGGAGGGGTGAGAGGAGCATGGCTATATTGGGAGGCTAGCTAATGAGACAGTAAGTCCATAAAAAAAAAAAATAAAAACAAAACAAAACATCAGGCAGCCTTTTCATAGTCTTCTCTCTGGCATTTGCTTCACACTAGTATATTCCTTTAGTATATTTTCATCAATTTTAACAAATATTCTATAATCACATTACTTTTAAAAAACTTGATGATGATCCACAAAGGGAAAGTCAAAGATATATTCTTATTTGAATGACACCTTAGGGTAACCAAATAGTTGTTCAATAAAGTTATTCATCAGAGAAAAATACCAGCTAATAAATGAATGAGAAGTAATAAATTTGGATGCCACCATTTTACATTTCCTATTGAAATAATAAGAGCCAGGTAATAATAATAGCTTCTAGGGACACCTGCGTGGCTCACTCAGTTAAGCTTCTGACTCCTGATTTCAACTCAGGCCAGGATCTCAGAGTCATGAAATCAAGCCCCGTGTTGAGCTCCACACTTAGTGGAATCTGCTTCTCTCCCTCTCCCTGTACACGATCTCTCTCTCTCCCCCCCCTCAATTAAATAAATGAATAAATATTTAAAGATAATAATAATGGCTTATAAAACCATAAGAGAAAACCTTACGAGGAGTTTTAAAATGGAGAGACTGAATTAACAACATAAAAACCTGATGATTAATTTTAGAAAAAAAAAACACACAAAAAAACAGACCATCAGACATTATGTATCCTCTAATGTAGAGCAATTAAGATATACATAAACCACTTTCACAGTAAGCCAAAAACTGGAACCTCACTCTGATGGAAGCCTCTAGTCTAAACGGCAGTTTACAGGAAATAATGGGGATAAATAAGCATATTAAATCACACTATGGAGATGAAACCCACAAAATCTAGAAGGTGAGAAATTCCAGAATACAACAAATAATCTTTCAAAACAATAAAGAGAAAATGCTTACAGATGAAAGATCTAAGTAATATATTAAGCAAATGCAGTGTGTGGACCTGATTAACTTGAACAAGGCAAGTGTAATGATCATTTATGAGACATGGAGAAATTTTAATATGGACTATTCACTTGAAGATACTGAGAAATTATCAACCTTGCATTTAAAGTGTGATACTGGTATTGTGGTTATATCTGGAAAATACACAAGAGACGTTATTATACAGAGATGTACATCAGAACGTTTACTGATGATATGATGTCTGGACTTGCTTTTAAATAATTCTTTTGGGGGGAAAGAGCCGGATTAGATGAAACAAGAATGCCCATGTGTTCATAATTGTTGAAGCCAGATAGCGGGTACAAAGAGGTTTGTTATACTACTTCTCATACCGTGATGAAAATTTTCTACCAACGGTGGAATACAAACTGGTACAGCCACTCTGGAAAACAGAATGGAGGTTCCTCAAAAAGTTTAAAAAAAAAAAAAAAAAAGCTATCCTACACTTCAGCAATTGCACGACTAGGTATTTACCCAAAGGATAAAAAATACTGATTCGAAGGAATACACACACCCCAATGTTTACAGCAGCACTATCAACAATAGCCAAATTATATAAGAGCCTAATGTCCATCAATTAATAAATGGATAAAGATGTCGCACTTATGATGAGCCCTGGGTGTTACACATAAGTGATGAATCACTAAGTTCTACACCTGCAACTACGATTGCACTGTATGTTAACTAATTGGAATTTAAATAAAAACTTGAAAAAAAAAACCCCACATGTGAAGAAGAGAAAAAAAATTTCCTTAACAGATGAAGAGAGATTATGTCACAGGTAGACAACTACAAAGCACAAAATATTTGTTTCGTGCTAATATTTAGAACTCTTAACATCTAAGAATGAGCTGTTAAAATCTTCCTGAGCAATTCTGGGTCTTTTATATTCTTTTTTTTTTTTTTTTTAACTTATTTAAGATTGGAAAAAATCTCAAACTTACAGAAATATTATAAATATGGGGAAAATAACTTTAAAAAAACCAAAAAACACAACCATTTGAAAGTAAAGTTGCCAACTCAATAACCCATCACTATGGAGCACTTCAGTACTTCAGTACTAAGGACATTCTATCCTACAGCACAAATCCATCAGAGTCAGTAAATTAACGCCGATACCTTTCTACCATTTAGTCCTCAGATTCTAGTTTTGCCAGCTGTTGCAATTGTTCCATAGAGTCTTTTGTAGCATGTGTCTTTAGTATCCTTCAATCTGCAAGAATTCCTCCATGTTTTTCTTGACTTTCAGAAGCTTTTGAAGACTATATTCTTCCATTTGGGTTTGTCTGCCTTTTTCTCTTAATTAGTTTAAGGTCTGCATCTTTGGCAGTAGTACCACAGAAGTGATGTTCTCTTCTTACTGCATCCTACCAGGTGGGTGACACACACAGTTTTGATTCTCCCGTTACTAATTTTGGTCACTTGGCTGAATTAATTAGGGTAGATTCTATCAGGCTTCTGAACTGAAAAATGACTCTTTAAACTCAGTAAGAAGTTTAGGGGGAGATGCTGTGAAGCAACGTAAATATTCTGTTCCTCATACATCAAATTTAGCAATTTACTCATTTATATCACACGTGTGTCTGTGTGTGTTTATTCAGTGGGTTATAACCAATTATGGTCATTTATTCTGTTGGCATTACTGCCCCAGATTTATTCAGTACAATCCCCTTCAGCTGGTCTCTGGGTATCTCTTGAGCACCCTGCTTGCTTTATTGCAAAACAAGATGCTTCAGGCTCATCTTATGCTTTCCTTCCTCTAGGCTTAGAATCAGCCATCTCTTCAGGCAGCCCTAGTTCTTTGTAGCAGAGTGGTATATCCAACAACTGGATGATATGTATGTCTAGAGCTACTGGGGTGTCCTTGCTTCTAGATCATCTCTATAGACACAGATACAAAATACATATGTATGTATAAATACGGCATAAAATATAGTATTACTTCTAAATCTAATCCAATACCAATGAATTCATATTAATTTTCTCCTTTTCCTCGTTTTTGAGTCCTGTCTCCAAAAGTAAACAATCTAGTTCTTATATTCTTCATATATTCACTTCTTTGACAATTTTCCTGAATGTAACCAATACCCCATCACTGCCCCAACTCTCTCCTCACACGACACCTCGCTGCTGGCTTCCCAGTCACCTACCTCACTCTGCATGTACCACTGTACTGCATGGAAGCTCTCCTCACATGATTCCCAATTCTAAGCCACCCTCCCACAGAGACACACTCTTCACCTTGCTAGGGCTTCATACCCCATGTGACGTTGTCTCCTTGCATGGACACAGTCCTCAACCTGCTTAAGTTCTGACATCTTCTCAGGGACCACCCTCACACATGGTCAGTCACCTTCACCCTCTCCACACGTAAGGCCACATGTATGAACCTTCCTTACCCTGCTTATCACACCAGGCCACCTCCTCGTGGGAACAACTTTCTCATGTTGCTTCAACTTTGACATCCTCATCACCCCAGGTACACACCCTCCTTTTGCCTCTCAGGCTCTGACATCCTGTACAGAGCCATCCTTGACCCTGGCCAACACAGACTTCTTTGTCATCTTCTCAGGCTCTGACACCACATGCTAGATAGCCTTTCTGTTCAATGCCCTCCACAGCTTACTTGATTTTGACATGGATGGAGGGGCAACCCTCCTACATAATGTCCTCCTCACCCTAGTTGGCTCTTCTTTTACGTCAACATGTTATTTTATGGCCACTATCAAGAAGACAAAAACCAAAAAAACATGTTGACAACAATTTAGAGAAAAGGGAACCCTGGTACACTGTTGGTGGGGGTGTAGAACGGTGCAGACCCTATAAGAAACAGTGTGGAGGTTCCTCAAAAATTAAAAATAGACCTATTACATGATCAAGCAATTCACTTCTGAGCATATACTCAAAGAAAATGAAATCACTCCCTCGAAGGGATATCTGCACCCCCAATGTTCATTACAGCATTATTCACAAAAGCCAAGACATGAAAACATCCTAGATGCCTGCTGACAGGTGAATTAATAAAGGAAATGTAGTAAATACATACAATGGAATATTATTCATCCATACAAAGGAAATCCTGCCATTTGTGACAACATGGATTGACCCTGAAGACATTACACTAAGTGAAATAAACCAGACACAGACAACTACTGTATGATCTCACTTTTATGTGGGGTCTAAAAAAGCCAAACTCAGAAATAAAGTAGAATGGTGGTTGTTAGGGACTGGGAGGTAATGGAAAATGAGAAAATATTTGTCAAAGGATACAAACATTCAGCTACAAGATGGTTAAGTTCTAGAGATCCATGTAAAGCATGGTAGTTATAATTAACAACAATGAATTATATACTTGAAAGTTGTTAACACAGTAAATCTTAAATGTTTCCACCACACACCATATACAAATGATAATTATGTGAGTGTAGTTAAGGTATTAAGTAACCTTACTGTAGTAATCATTCACAGTATTTATCTGTAGCAAATCATTACATTGTGTATCTCAAACTTTCATAATTATATGTCAATACGATCTTAAGAAAGCTGGATAATGTTTTATTCCAAGGTAATTGCAGATTCACATACACAGGTATAAGAAGTAATACAGAGATCCCACAAAACCTTTACTCAATTTTCCCTAAAAGTAACAGTTTACAAAAACTATAGTATTACAAAATAGAAGATTTACATTAATATAATGCATGGATCTTATTCAGATTTCTCAAATTTTACATACATTTGCATATGTATTTAGCTCCAAGCTATTCTGTCACATAGATTCATGTGAACACCACCAGAGTCAATACAAAACATCCCTCATGTTATCCTTTCAGAATCCCATACATCTTCCTCCCACTCCTGCCCCCAGCACATCTAGCCCCTGGCAACCACAAACCTGACCTCCATATGTGTGTTTTTGCTACATCAAGTATGTTGTAAAAATGGTATCATAAAGCATGTGGCCATTTGAGATTGGCTTTTTTTTACTTAGTCTAATTCCTTGGAGATCCATCAAAGTTGTTTCTTTTTTTATTGCTAAGTTGTATTCCAAATTAAAGATACGCCACAGTTTATTTAACCACTGACGTGCTGAAGAACATCTAGATTGCTTGTTTTGGCTATTATGAAATAAAGCTTCTTGAACTTGTGTATATAGGTTTTTTGTGTATATAAGCCTGCTTGGCTTCCGATACCCTGCACTGGCCTGCACTCCTACACAGAAACCCTCAGAATGCCTTTGAGGGCCCACACCCACCAGGGGGTTACCATGCGGAGGCACAGCCCATCCCTCCCAGCCCCAAGGAGCAGGGTCTTTGCTCTGCTCTACTTACTTGATTTAGGACAGAACAATAGGAAAGGGGAATATGAAGGAGTGTAAGTAATTATAAACTCTGTGCAAAGGCTACTTCACAGAACCTATTTCCAGAACCTACAACTATAGTGACTGGTGCCAGGTAAGCCCTCAGGAGAGGTCTGTGATTGAGGGAAAGCACATTTGAGAATTCGCTTCCTCAACAAACAAACGGAAATTTCTTAATCTAGGAATTGATGAATGTTAAATTCTTAGGAGTAAGAACAAATGATACATAAAAGAAAGAATGGAAGAAAATGTTAGAGAAGTTTTTAAAGAAGAAAAAGTTGGAATGGCCAAAAGTGTGGGACCGACCCATGGTTCTGTCCTAGCTACTTCCTCTCTCCATCTATACCTTAGGTTCTGTGCTTATGCATTCCCTGTAAGCCCACAATGAGTTAGTCATCCTCCATGTCAACACAGTAAGGAAAGAAAATTGTGATTTACCTTACCTTCTTAGCAAAGCTTTCTCTAATACCGGAATTAAGTTGAATCGCTGAAAATCAACTTTCTGAATGATTAATTTTCTGATATACGAGCTAAGAAAGATTCCCTGTCTCCTCCCCCAAAACATTGGATCTCCCTATGAATCTCCAATGTCCAGTTAGCTATGAACTTACCAGGGCCACTGAACTGAATATGTTTCTCAAATGTTTCAAATCTCCAACTTTTAGTTGATCTCAATTTCTCAATGGTTTAATAAGTAATTGGTTAAGTTTTCCCTTAAATACCAATGACTATATTTGTCAGCTTATGCTGCGTCTCAGAGTGAAACAGCTTTGGTGGAAGTTTCGAAGCACTTACTCTCCATCTCGGTTCTTAGCTCCTCAGGAATGAGTAACAGACAGCGCAGCCTGGCGCCCGTCTGCAAACCATCCTTTGAGCGGCCCTGGTCTACTCTGACCCCCATCTCACACCTAATTACATCTTGGCTTCTTCTCGTTCTCTAAGACTTCTTGAATGTGCATGTATCTCTAGGGACTCCATGTGTTCTTTGAGGTCAAAGACAGTGTTTTCTATTTTGTTAGCATTCAGCCCGATAGAGCTTAAGAAATTCTTATTGATCACCAGAAAACAGCTTATTCTACTCTTTTGATTCCCTCCCCTGCTTTTCTCCCCTATTATATTCTGTTTGAATATAATTCATTGTAAATCCTTTTTCGGAAGGAGGCACAAGTTGCAAACTCCTGGCCTGCAGGCTCGATATGGACAATAAGTGAGCTTTGTGTGTCCCACAGAATCTATTAAAAGTCAGCCTTTAACTTATTTTTTTTTTTTAAGGATTTTATTCATTTATTTGACAGAGAGAGATCACAAGTAGGCAGAGAGGCAGGCAGAGAGAGGGGGAAGTAGGTTCCCTGCTGAGCAGAGAGCCCGATGCAGGGCTTGATCCCAGGACCCTGAGATCATGACCTGAGCCGAAGGCAGAGGCTTTATCCCACTGAGCCACCCAGGCGCCCTCAGCCTTTAACTTATTAAACATGAACTGGCAGCCCGGGGTACACGCTCACAAGGCAGTAACAGGACGGCACTGGGGAGGGCTGCGCCTTCCAGACTGAGCCTCTCAAGGTCCCCACAGTCTTACTTGATTGACCACTTACTGAGGTCACCTGCTTGGAACCTTTACCTTTTTGAAACTGCAACAACCTAGATTAATAAAATCGAGGTCAATGAACCCTACAGAACACAAATAAAGAACAAACAAAAGAGCCCCAATATGCTATTACAGAAGCTTGTTTCCCTAACAGTGCATAGGACCCAAACAGTTTGTCCCCCCATTCAACTCTCACAAAGCCCGACGAGAGGACTAGATAAAGTAATTGTTTCTATTCATCGGCAAGAAAGCTGAGGCTCAGAGGATAAGCGACTTTTTTTGGACTCCGCAGCAAGCAGGTGAAAAAGCCTGAACTCAAAGCCAGTGTCTCTATGCCACACTATACACTGATGAACTACTTTCAGGGGTTTTAGTTCCTAAGCATTTTCTGTACACACAGCAATAAGAACTCTCTTTTCTCTAATGGACACAAATGCATTTTCATAACCATCTATTCAACGTTCACAGTGGACCTGTGATAGCAGTTTTGTTTTTTGTTTTTTTTTAAGTTTCATACAAATCAGATTCTTTTTAACAAAGAAACACCCACTATTTTGTGCTATACTGTTCTCCAATGCACTAACCAAATCTGATCCTTTATTTCCAAATCAAAGGTGCTCCACTGGAGTGGTTCTTGGAATGGATGATGTCGTCAAAGAGGCCTCATATTTTCATTTTTTGTTGAAAAATGTTCTGGGCTGTAATGTGGAATGCTTTTGGCCCAAGAGAAAGGTCACTCTCCTTATAGACCAAACCTCAGCATCTCACTCAAAAGCTCTAGGAAACCACCGATCAGAAATTCTTCCATAAGCTTAATATCATAGAAAAAGAATCAACTCAAACTTCCATTAATAAATCTCTAGAATAGACTGTAGGACACTCACACTTTGGCATCATAACACATGGACCATCAAACCACAGTTGAGTTCCAGCCTAAATAAGGTCTCTTGGCTCTCTATGATCCTGGGGGGGGGGGGGGGGGGTGTCACTTTAGCAAGTGGAGAAACATGGCTCTGCGCGTTTTATTAGAAAAGTGTGCTATCTCCATGTGGCTATTGAAATTTTAATTGATTAGTATTAGTAAAGATCAAAATTTTTAGCCATATCTCAAACACTCAGCAGTAATAAGGGGCAATATCACATAAAGTCTAGCCTTGGCCTGATCCAAGGGGGAGGGCCCAAACCACAGCGGTCAGCCTTATGTAGAGGCAGAGACTTGGGGCAGTTGTGAGCCATGAGCTGCTGACATGCATGGGAGACAGGTGCCCCATCCAGGAGAGAGGATCTAGACTCTAATACTATCTACTACAGAAGGCTGCTGGTTGCATTCTTTAAATAAAACCAACGCAAATGTAAAATCACAAATACAAAATGGAGCAGGTAAAATCATTCCTCTTATTCTCTATTAGCATTTCCTTCTACTCATTGGAACTTTATTGGTTCTTAACTTCCCCACCTGACTATAATCTCCCTAAGGGTAGAAGACACTCTTCTGTACATTGCATTTCCAGTATCTGGCCCATGTCAGGAGCTCAGTAAGTATTTACTGAATGAGTACCCAATTTAACAATTATCTTTGGGGTGCCTGGGTGGCTCAGTGGGTTAAAGCCTCTGCCTTCGGCTCATGATCTCAGGGTCCTGGGATCGAGCCCCGCGTCGGGCTCTCTGCTCAATGGGGAGCCTGCTTCCCTCTCTCCCTCTGCCTGCCTCTCTGCCTACTTGTGATCTGTTAAATAAATGAATAAAATCTTAAACAAAGAAACAAAAAAAAACAATGATCTTTGAAAGCATTATAATTAAGGTGAACACAGATCCAATTTCGCCACCTTCATTCTGGTTTATGCTAGTTGCTCTAACATACTTATTAACAGAATCCTCCCTTCCTTTCAAAAGTGTCCAATACAGGGTAACTCTGGTTTAAAGGACATCTAATCAAGGTCCCAAGAAAACAGTAAGAACAGACTGAGTGATGTTAGTAGCTACGTCAGTTAACTTTTTCAGTGCACCTGTACATCAGACATTTATCAATGTAGGTGTTTTAGGGATAAAATGTCTGGATTTTATTGAAAATTGTTTTGCTTTAAAATTTGGGCTCAGATGTACATTCATGGCCTTTCTGGTTATAATCTTGTTTCTTTTTGTTGGGTGGGGGAGCATTCAAAATAAATGTATATAAAATTAGCAACATACACTTGTAATTGAGTTGTAGGTATAATATGATCAGTTGGTATTATTAACTTCAGGTAGTACCGAAGGTAACTATTGCAGCCTCAGAACTCACTAGAGCTGAAATAACAGTGCTTGCACTAAACCCAAAGTAGTCCACTACAAACTAAATGAGGTTTGCCTGCAGTGTATAATAGGACGCACACTGACCTTGTCTCATTTCCTAGTACATTATGAGGAGCAAAATACTACTCCTATTTTAATCAGTTAGTGATTTGTAAATCTGAGTAGGGGTGAGGTGAATGGGGAAGGATATATTTCTAAAGATATTATCAATGAGACTTTGCTCCTTTATTCACTTTTTCTAAAATGATTTTTTTTTCCTAAAAAGGTGGTTGTGTGTATCACAGAATCAACAAGTATGTGTGTTTTTTTCACAAGAGAGAAAAATTTCACACCATGTTTCTTTCTTATGCACCAAACTGTTTGTTGATTTCAAGAAACATTAAACGAGAAGGTGAGATAGAATAGACTGGTGTCATGAAAACCTTTCTCCTCCTCACTAGATTTCCTAATTTCCCTAATAGAAGAAATAAAGGAGAGACCTTTGAACTCTCAGATTTATCAAGAAATCAGGAAAATAAAATACCTTACACAAAGTAAAACAGTCTCTAATTCATAATCATGTTATTTGAAGCACATCCAGCTTTCCAATGAACTCTTACATAATAGATTCATGTTAATCAAGGTCCTTAAGACTCTGAATTATTTAATTACAGTGGTTTTCACTGGAGGACAGAGCGTATTGCACTTTAACCTAGACTATTAAGAAATGAAGTTAAATCATAATCAGTAGAAGAACTCTCTCTCTGACAAAGCTCTGAGCTACCTTTGTGCTCAGGAAATACATATTTACACTTGGCTGTATTTCTCTAGTCCTATTTTCTTACTTCCCTGTTGGCAAGTAGCTCAGGTTAAACCAAAGGGTCAAAATACATTTTTAAGATATGGATAACTATATTCCCTTGCTTGCTCATTTCTTTCTCTTTTTATTTTTCTTTTTTTTTTTTTTTAAAGATTTTATTTATTTATTTGACAGAGAGAGAGATCACAAGTAGGCAGAGAGGCAGGCAGAGAGAGAGTTCCGGGGAAGCAGGCTCCCTGCTGAGCAGAGAGCCCGATGCGGGGTTCGACCCCAGGACCCTGAGATCATGACCTGAGCCGAAGGCAGAGGCTTTAACCCACTGAGCCAGCCAGGCGCCCCTCTTTTTCTTTTTTTTTTTCCCTTTCCTTTTGCTCTGATATAAATTATCCAAGACTTACATGGTACAACATGATTGATCTTCTGCCTGAGAAAAAAGCTGTGCACCAAATAAAATCATAAAGCCCAGGTCAACCAGGCCACATACACAGTTATCCAAATTTGATTTGCAATAATGGCCCCATGTTATTTTTCCAAACTATGTGTTTCAGTCACTGCCAGGGATAGCTCCTCCTCCTCATTAAATGTTTTCTCTGTGTAAAACCTACCAGAGAGGGCTGGTGAAGGGAAAAGCTATGTGTTATCAGGGTATAGACTTTGGTGTATGAACAATTCTCAATGGTATTCTAGAAAAATCTATTCATATCCATAATCTTCTTTATCAGAGAGGAGTTACACACCGGAAGGATACACCTATCTGCTCTTGTATCAGGACTCTCTTGGGAGTGACAGGAAGATCAAGAATAGGTTTTGACCCAAGGGACCAGATGATGATAACCCGGCCTGGTTCCTCCATCGCTTGGCTTTGTTCTTCTCAAAAGATGTTATACTCAGATCCCATGTGGTAGCACTGTGGCTTTAGAAGACTCTTAACATTTTCCCAAGTCCAAACCTAGCAGAAATATATGAGTTCTTAGCTTTCTCTAGCAAGAGTCTAGAAATTGTCTCTGATTGGCCATATTCCCATCTATGAGCCAATCACTGAAGCAAACAGAATCAGATACTGTGACTGTGACAGCCAGACATGCTCATATTCACCTCATGGAACAAAAGCAGAGATAGTATGTTCTTGCAAAGCAAAATCAGGTATTAGTACAAAAACTCATCACTGACACTGGCGACACTCTATAAAAGTATCACACTTCAGATCTGAGAAAGTTTTCTTTTTCCCTGAATCACTGTGGGCCTTGGTTATCTTTTTTGATAATGCCAAATATCAGAAATTATTACTGAAAAATTCCCCACGAAATATATCACTATCTTTTAGAGTAAATGAAGATGCTCATTGGTAGGGACACTTAAACTATGACTGGTTTTTTTTTGAATGCATTTATAATAGGTCACTCAGATTCTTCAAGAGAGGTTGAGAATTTAAGGATAGAAATAATCATAATCACCTGAAAGATACTTGAAAGTACTCTTTTGAAGCCTGGAACTCAAGATTTCTACCCAATGAACACTCGACTCTGCACACACCTAAGACTAAAAAGTATCTCGTACTAAGGTTGCCAGATAAAATAGGAGAGTAACTTAAACTGGAATTTCAAACAAATAATGACTATGTTTTCATATAAACATGATCCAAATACTGCATGAGGCTTACTTATCCTAAAACCTTATTGGTTGTAGCTTTGAAATTCCGATGTAACTGAGTGGCCTGCATTTTATTTGCTAACTCTGGCTACCCTATCCACTATTTATAACTACCATTCCCTTTTTCAATCATTCTGACAATTTAAAAGTTCTTCCATATGCCAGGGCTTAAACTTCCAGAAGGACTTCTAGCTATCAAAATGAATTCTCTTCAAATACTTTCCCCATTAAGTGCTTACAGCAGTATTATTTTTTTTTTCCCCAACCTGTGGCCCAGTGCAAGGCTGTAATGATCCCTCTTACGGAGGAGGTTGGGTAGAGCACTACTGGGTTGGGCTCATGCTTCCCATCTATGCTTCTGCTTTAATCTAGAATATTAATTTGAGCTTCTGCTTTAGAATTTACTATTTTAAAAAACTATTACGAAAATGTGGGTTAAGAGAATGAAAAGATAAGCCATAGTCCAGGGGAAAATATTTGTAAAACACCTATTTCATAAAAGACTAGACTCCAACATACATAAACAAAACTTAAAACTCAACAGTAAGAGACAAGCCAATCATAATAATCCTGTATTGCACATGTGAAAGTTGCTAAGATAGAGGTTGAACGTTCTCATCCCAAAAATGATTTTTGTAACTATGTGAGGTAGTAGTATGGGTTAACTAGATGCACTATAATCATTTCACGATATATACAAATACTGAATCATTATTATACATACTTAAAACTAATATAAGGTTATATGTCAAATACATATAAACATACGTATACAGGGGCGCCTGGGTGGCTCAGTGGGTTAAAGCCTCTGCCTTCGGCTCAGGTCATGATCTCAGGGTCCTGGGATCCAGCCCCACACTGGGCTCTCTGCTCAGCGGGCAGCCGGCTTCCCCCTCTCCCTCTGCCTGCCTCTCTGCCTACTTGTGATCTCTCTCTGTCAAACAAATTAAAAAAATCTTTAAAAAAAATATATGTATACAAATACGCAAGTACATATTTTTATACTATAATTATATTTATATTATATATATATAATAGGACACATAAAACATGTATCGAATGGGCATACTGCATATATATAATACATACAGTATTTATATATACTATAAATAATATTTATATGTAACATAATAATACATATAAAAAGAAAACGGACAAGCCAACTAAAAACTGGGCAAAAAATGTGAACATTCAGCTCACTGAAGACATGCAAATAGTAAATAATCATATGAAAAAATAACGTTCTGTGTCATTAGGGAACTGCAAACTGAAACAGCAGTGAGATACCATGCACATTTATTAGAATGGCTAAAATCCAAAACAATGGCAACACCAAATGCTAGCAAGGTTGTGGGGCAATAGGAACGCTCATTCATTACTGTTAGGAATGCAAAACAGCACAGTCACTTTGGAAAAAAGTTTCAAAACCTCTTACAAATAATTTTGGTAGACCAAACACACTTGTCTTTGGAAAATGTAAGCAGCCACTTTTAAGCTCCTTACAAGTAGGGCACGGTATTCTTATCTGGCTGAATCTACCCACGGCCATGTGTTCATGCTAGTGTACACACAAATACTGTTTCCAACTTCCACTCCCCTCAATTTCTTGCATCTATCAAGGCTCTGACTAGCTTTAAGTTGAATAAATACTCAGAGGTACCCTGAAACACTTTCTAAACCTTTTATTCCCCTTCACTAGGACTAAATGCCCAGCTTTCCTATGCCTGCCTCTTGACTACAACCTTGTTCATCAACAGATGTAGCTGAAGTAAGTGGAAATCCATACACAGAGTAACTGACAGTCGAGTTATGGTTGGAGCGTTCCCATTATGATGTTTAATTACTGGAAGTTATAGGAGCTTTCAAATCTAACATTTATTACTCCATTTTATTATACTTTATTGCTAAGGCATTGCACAAATAATTGCCTTTCTCTGAATAAAATCTGGAGCAAATCTTAGGATTTTACATAGGTAATGGGTATAGCCTATATTCATCTTTGTTACGCGGTATTTTTCTCTTTGGCTACAAATGTTTCCATGCTTCCGTTAGGACAGGCAAAATAAATTGTAATTTAGCAAGTTTTCTCTGGTTTCCTGTTGTCAAGAAAACACATATTACTCTCCAAAGAGGGAAAGCAATGCATCAAAAAAGTCTTTCAGGCAATTTCACACCAGTTCTTCATCTCCAGCTACTATACGTCAGAGATGAGTTAAAAGGCATTTATTATGTGCATATAAAGAGAGAATTCCTGTATCTTTGTCTTTATACTTTTCTGATGGGATAAATGGTCCTTTTAATGGGAGAGAAAACATTGGGGAGCTAGGGAAATGTAGAGGAAGAACCCCAGACAATATTACCCAATAAATATCCATGGAGTGAACTGTGAATAAAGGCAATACAAAGTCCCAGAACTGCCTAAAATAAAATGTGACATATTTATTAGGGGAGATCCTAATAGGCATGCTAATGTACTAAGAAGGGGCTACGATTTCATTAAGACTTCACGGTCTGCCAAATCACGGCAGGTTTGGAACAAGTAGAGCCTTAGTGATACGTGTTGTATACGTCAGGTATAGCACAGCTTGTGTAAGTTAAAGAAACAGTTTGTTGCCATTAGTTTCTCAGGGAAGCAGAGTTAATAATGTTAAATCATCAGATAGAATGTGAAAGACTCACCTGTATCTGATGGATTGTTAAACTGTGACCTTAAAAGAGGTAGAACAAGAATCCATGGGTAAGTACACAGAAACGGGTTTCAGCTTCAATTTTAGGCATATACCCCACAGTTGAAACTGAGGGTGAAAGAGTTTTTACAAGCAGATATTTGAGGCATCCAGGCAGAGATATTTAAGTAAGGATGCTGAAGGGTTTCACTCATTGGCTAGGTGCTTCATTTAAGACAGTTCTAAACTGTTGTTAATGATCTTAAAAAATCATGAATACTTAAGCTGACTGTAGCAAAACACGAGGATTTTAAATGGAGGTTTATGGAGGTTTTAAAGGAAACTTCAGGGTACATTCAACTACTTTGGATGTGGACTCGTCTTAGCTCTACTCTTGGTTGTACTTTTCCTTTGTAGAACCTTTTGAAATACTCACACTGCTCTTATTAGCCAAGATTAAGGGACTTACTTTTTGCTGCCTCTGAGGGGCTTTCCTAAAGCTACTAATAGTGCCTCTGAGGGTCATTACTGAAGCTATACCACAAGCTGTCAAGAAAAGACCGTGATACTCAGAAATCCAACACAGGAGGTTGAGGGCGATCTATGATAACTGGAATGGGGAAGAGGAAAAGAGCCAAATTCTAAAGCAATCCTTCCATCCTCCTGATTGGCATATCTGTATGATACGTAAGTCTGGCTCCCACCAAATAGAATTAAGCCTGTAATTGAGGTTACCATGGCACTAACCTTCTTTTCAACTCCATATGAATCTACAGCCCTTGTACCCTTTCCTATAACTCTAGTTTCTAACTCTTGGTCCAAATTATCAAGATAATCTGGGCATCTTATCCTGGTCTAGTAAATCCTCTAGTCCAATAAACTTTCCCAAAGTTACCTTGTATTCCATTTTATTAATAGGTTCCCAGGACCCACCTTTCAACAAAGAATGGAAGGGACCTAAGCTATTTCAATTGTTACTGAATCTAACCATCAGCAACCACCTACTAGTTTTTTCTCCTTGGATATCATGGTGGCATCTCACATTTGTTGTGCCCCAAACAATATTCATTATCCTTCCTTGACCTCATTTTCTCCTGTATCTTCCCTGTTCAAACAACCCCTCTTCCAGGCTACCTGTTCCTTTCTCTTTCCTCAATCATTTTTACTCAAAACCTCAAATTCAGATTGACTTGTGTTTTCTTCACCCTTTGTTTACGTGGGGCAAATTGTACACAAATGATTACTTCCATGCAATGGATACTCATAAGCTGATAGTTATACTTTAAGAAATACTTGCATATCCAAATATCTTGCATGTTAGGAATACTGATGATACAGTAACTGTAATCAGTAACTGTACTGGGCTTACAGAACTCATTTATTAGACCACTAAACATTTCCTGATTGCATACAACAAGCTCAGCGTTGTGCAAAGCACTGGAGAGCAAACAAGTGAATGTTGCCTCTGATATCCTGATTCCAGTACTTGTGCATGAAATCATTTCAAATCAATGACCTAAATATCCAGCAGCTTAGGGTGGAACCCATTCCACCCTACAACAACAGAATACTCATTCTTCTCGAGCGCACATGGAACTTTCTCCAAAATAGACCACATACTGGGTCACAAATCAGGGCTCAAATGATACCAAAAGATTGAGATGATTCCCTGCATATTATCAGACCACAATGCTTTGAAACTGGAACTCAACCACAAGAAAAAGTTTGGAAGGAATTCAAACACTTGGAGGCTAAAGACCAACCTCCTCAAAAATGTTTGGATCAAGCAGGAAATCAAAGAAGAACTTAAATGATTCACGGAAACCAATGAGAATGAAGACACTTTGGTCCAAAACCTATGGGATATGGCAAAAGTGGTCCGAAGGGGAAAATACATTGCCTACCAAGCCTCACTCAAAAAAATTGAAAAATCCCGATACAGCAGCTCTCTTTAAACCTTAAAGAACTGGAAAATCAACAACAAATTAAGCCAACCCCATGCACAACAAGGGAAACAAGCAAGATTAGAGCAGAGACCAATGAGTTAGAAACTACAGATACAGTAGAATGCATCAATGAAAGGAGAAGCTGGTTCTTTGAAAGAATCAATAAGATCGATAAACCACTGGCTAAACTAATCCAAAAGAAAAGAGAAAGGACCCAAATTAATAAAATTATGAATGAAAGGGGAGAGATCATGACTAACACCAAGGAAATAGAAACCATCATCAGAAATTATTATCAACAGCTATATGCCAGTAAGTTAAGCAACCTAGAAGAAATGCATGCATTCCTGGAAACCTATAAACACCCAAGACTGAAACAGGAAGAAACTGACAACCCGAATAGACCAATATCTAGTAATGAGATAGAAGCAGTGATCAAAACCTCCCAAAAAAACAAGAGCCCAGGACCTGACAGATACCATGGGGAATTCTACCAAACATTCAAAGAGAAATAATACCTATTCTCCTGAAGCTGTTTCAAAAAACGGAAACAGAAGGAAAATTTCCAGACTCTTTCTATGAAGCTAGCATTACCCTGATCCCCAAATCAGGTAAAGACTCCATCAAAAAGGAGAATTTCAGACCAATATTCCTGACAAATATGGATGCCAAGATTCTCAACAAGATCCTAGCTAATAGGATCCAACAGAACTTTAAAAAGATTATCCACCATGACCAGGTGGGATTTATCCCTGGGATGCAAGGGTGGTTCAACATTCCCAAATCAATCAATGTGATAGAACAAATCAATAAGAGAAAAGAGAAGAAGCACATGGTCCTCTCAATTGATGCAGAAAAAGCATTTGACAAAATTCAGCATCCGTTCCTGATTAAAACTCTTCAAAGCATAGGGATAGAAGGAACATTCCTCAACTTCATAAAATCTATCTATGAAAAACCCACAGCGAATATCATTCTCAATGGGGAAAAGCTGACAGCCTTCCCTTTGTGATCAGGAACACGACAAGGATGCCCACTCTTGCCACCGTTGTTCAACATAGTAGTGGAAGTCCTAGCGACAGCAATCAGACAACAAAAAGAAAAAAAAAGGTACTGAAATTGGCAAAGAAGTCAAACTCTCTGTCTTCGTAGATGACATGATACTTTACATGGAAAACCCAGAAGACTCCACCCACAAACTACTGGAACTCATACAGCAATTCAGTTACATGGCAGGATACAAAATCAATGCACAGAAATCAGTTGCTTTCTTATACACTAACAATGAAAATATGGAAAGGTAAATTAGAGTATCGATTCCATTTACTATAGCACCAAGAACGATAAGATACCTGGGAATAAACCTAACTAAAGAGGTTAAGAATCTGTACTCGAGGAACTATAGAACACTCATGAAAGAAATTGAAGAAGACACAAAAAGGTGGGAAAGCATTCCATGCTCATGGATCAGAAGAATAAACATTGTTAAAATGTCTATACTGCCCAGAGCAATCTATGCTTTCAATGCCATCCCAATCAAAATTCCACCGGCATTTTTCAAAGGGCTGGAACAAACAATCCTAAAATTTGTTTGGAACCAGAAAAGACCCTGAATAGCTAAGGAAATGTTAAAAAAGAAAAACAAAGCTGGGCGCATCACATTGCCTGATTTCAAGCTCTACTACAAAGCGGTGATCACCAAGACAGCATGGTACTGGCACAAAAACAGACACATAGACCAGTGGAACAGAGTAGAGAGCCCAGATACGGACCTGCAACCCATGGTCAAATAATCTTCGACAAAGCAGGAAAAAATATCCACTGGAAAAATGACAGTGTCTTCAATAAATGGTGCTGGGAAATCTGGACAGCTATGTATAGAAGAATGAAACTTGACCATTCTCTTACATCATACACAAAGATAAACTTGAAATGGATCAAAGACCTCAGTGTGAGGCAGGAAAATCCTAGAGAAGAACATAGGCAGTAACCTCTTCGACATCACCCACAGCAACTTCTTTCCAGACATATCTCCAAAGGCAAAGGAAACAAAAGCAAAAATGAACTTTTGGGACTTCATCAGGATAAAAAGTTTCTGCACAGCAAAGGAAACACTCAACAAAATGAACAGGCAACCCACGGAATGGGAGAAGATATTCGTAAATGACACTACAGACAAAGGGCTGATATCCAAGACCTATAAAGAACTCCTCAAACTCAACACTCAAAAAACAGATAATCATGTCAAAAAATGGGCAGAAGACATGAACAGACACTTCTCCAAAGAAGACATACAAATGGCTAACAGACACATGAAAAAGTGTTCAACATCACTAGTCATCAGGGAGATTCAAATCAAAACCACATTGAGATAACACCTTACACCAGTTAGAATGGCCAAAATCAACAAGACAGTAAACAACAAGTGTTGGAGAGGATGTGGAGAAAGGGGAACCCTCTTCCACTGTTGGTGGGAATGCAAGGTGGTGCAGCCACTTTGGTAAACAGTGTGGAGATTCCTTAAGAAATTAAAAAGAGAG
>CM052895.1:92260210-92273555 GCA_028534135.1 Potos flavus
CCCTGCAATTGCACTACTGGGTATTTACCCCAAAGATACAGATGTAATGAAAAGAAGGGCCATATGTACCCAAATGTTCATAGCAGCAATGGCCAAAATCGCCAAACTGTGGAAAGAGCCAAGATGCCCTCCAACAGACAAAAGGATAAAGAAGATATGGCCCATATATACAATGGAATATTATGCCTCCATCAGAAAGGATGACTACCCAACTTTTGTAACAACATGGACGGGACTGGAGGAGATTATCCTGAGTAAATAAGTCAAGCAGAGAAAGTCAATTATCATATGGTTTCACTTACTTGTGGAGCAGAAGGAATAACATGGAGAACATTAAGAGAAGGAAAGGAAAAGTGAATTGGGGGAATTCAGAGGGGGAGATGAAACATGAGAGACTCTGGACTCTGAGAAACAAACTGAGGATTCTGGAGGGGAGGGGAGTGTGGGGTTAGGTGAGCCTGGTGGTGGGTATTAAGGAGGGCACGTATTGCATGGAGAAATGGGGTGTGGTGCATAAACAATGAATCTTGGAACACTGAAAAATTAAATAAAAAAAAATACCCAGCGGCTTTTCATTTCTTTCCCTTATCAAAGTAAAAATCATTTGGGGTGCCTGAATGGCTCAGTTGGTTGGGCATCCAACTCTTGGTTTCAGCTCAGGTCATGATCTCAGGGTTGTGAGATCGAGCCCCATGTCTGACTTTGTGCTGGGCGTGGAGCCTACTTAAGATTCTCTTTCACTCTCTCTTTGCCTTTCCCCAACCACACCACTCACATGCTTTCTCTCACACACACGCGCGCGCACACACACACAGTAGAAATCATTCAATCGTGTAAATCATCACGTGGTATAAATGTTGCTCTTCTATAAAACTGGCAAACTGAGTAAAAAGATGGGAGTGTCTGTCCCAGCTTTCTAGTTTTCTTAAATCATTTCTGCCTTTCTCCCTGTTTTGGGGGTCTAAATAAAAAATTATCTTCTGTCAGTTATAGTAACTATTCAGAAAATACTGATCCTCAATCCCTTAAATTCAGTAGAAATTTTAATGATACCAGTGGAAAAAAATAAAAAATCAAACTGTAGTTTGGAAACTATAGGCAAACTTGGTGTTCATTCTCTTAACCCCTTGTTTATTTTTGATCTAGCAACAACAGCAAGCACTTAGGATGCTGAGTAAGTGGTCCTGAAGACGAAGAGAGACTCCAAATATCATTTCATGGTGCTGTATGTTCTTCTGCTTTAGATTCTCAAATGGCAGTGTGCATTCTTTAATACCTTACTGGGATAAATGATTATAATTCTAATGGTAATAAAATAGTCCTTTCAACAGATTGTGCCCATAAGAGATTTTCTGTAGTCTCATGTGCTTGGCAAACACCCTATTAATCTCAACAGCAAGTCACTTTTATGTGTATTAAGAAATTAATATTTCAAGGTAGCTTGATAAGCTAGATTTCTTATCATTAAGGAATATTTTCAGTCAAGAAGCAGGTCTCTCATTGGATACTGAAGTTCAGCAAGCTCTGAACTCTGAAACACCAAGGGAAAAAAGAAAACTGCCCCACTAAGGGCCCCTGTGACACCTGGCTAGTGCTGTATTAGTTTCACTAGAAACTTTAATAAGCTTGCATTGGAAGTTCTCAATTAGCTGCTCAGTGATGAAGATATTTGCACAGAGGTGATAAAATAGAGACAAAGAGGTTAAATGACTTGCTCAATAAAAACAAAAGAGCCTAACATAAAATATAATTTATCCTTATATCCTTATTTTCTGGTTTGAATGATGACTCATTAAGAGATTTCTATCAAGAGCTGCAGTTATGCAGACTTTTCGTTCTGTCTGGTTTTTTCTTGATAACAATCTTTTCCCCATAGCAATTTCTGCGGTTCATTTAAGAGTTACAACAGTACCTACTGGTCTTTTAAAACTGCCATTTCACAAAATGAAAATGTAGCCAACCAGAGCCAGTCAGAGCTAAAACATAATTTGGACATTGGGGAGGGTATGTGCTATTGTGAGCACTGCGAATTGTGTAAGACTGATTAATCACAGACCTGTAACACTGAAACAATGTTAATTTGTTAATTAATATGTTAATAAAAAACTTAAACCCCCCCTATAATTTGGAAATAAATTTCATTGGAGTGTAGATGTTATTAATAATCATGCCATCATGTTGGAAAACTAAAAATCTATCTGTGCTTCTAATCATTTGTATCCTTGTTTTTTGGCTCAGATACCTTCCCCTTTTGTCTGGGACACTATTCTTCATGCTATGTCCACTTCAAAAGCTAATTGAAGAATAATGGTTTTGCCTCCAGGGTAGGTCATGATCAGAAAGTTAATTATGAGGTAGGCTGCCAAATTATTAAGAGAATGGATCTGGGTCTGAGTGATGAAGAGTGAACTCTGGCCCTACCATTACTGGCTGTGTAACATTGCACAAGTGTCTTTACCTTCCCAAACCTCAACGTTGCTACCCACACACTGGAGGTGAAAACAGTACCTATACAGATTAAATAAACCAACGCATAAAAAAAACCACTTAGCACAGTGCCTGTTTTATAGTAAGAGAGCACTCAATAAAGGAGAACGGTTATGTTAACACAAATTCACAACTTCTCTATGTTGACATGTTACAAAACCCCAGAATTGAAAGAAGATACAGATCATACTTGGATTAATTAATGTATGCCCCAATCTTAATTTTACCTTCACTGGATGCATACCTTATCACATATGTTGATTTATCTAGAAAGACATGCCCTGTTGTGATTACTGTTCCATTTGTGTCTGTCCTTGGACAGAAAGCAACTGTCACACAATCTACAACCTGCTGCTTTGTTGTCACGTTAGCCACAAGCCAGTAATGTCATTTAGGGTCCCCCTCTGCATTCAATCTGTCACATCCTGCTGTTTACTCTTCCGTGGCATCACTAATGTTAGCCCCATGCTCTCTGTTCGCGTAAACACAGTATTTCAGCCCTTGCCAGCACAAACTAAATCCAACTTATTTCCCATGATTCTACCTCATTTGCATCAATATTGCTTTAGAAAATCAACAGGTCCAAAGTCTTGCCCAATTTCTGAAATCCTGCTCTATGAATTTTCCACTCAAACCTTGAGCAATCAAAAACCATGTACTCACTTTCCTTAAGAGCCTCGTTTTAGAATTCGGGTATTGCTCTTCCTTGTTAAACCACGCCAGTGTAATTCAGTTTGCTTATATCATAGCAGCCCTCCTTTTTTAAAGACGGGCTTTCTACATGGTACCATTGATCTCTCACAGCATCTACTTTCTGTATGCTCCTATCACTCTCTCCACCCACACAGCAATCACCACTGATTATTTTAAGAGAATGCAACCGCTTCAGAGTCGACCTATCCCACTGGCCCTGAGTTTCCACAATCCTGTACTGTGAATTCTATTACTTTCGGTTCATTCAAAGAGCCAAAATTCCTTCCTACCCATACACTTTATCAACTCTTTCTCCCTCATCTGATAAACTTATACATTGAAAGTAAGAAGAAACTGCCCACTATCAACCACTCACGCCCTCTTTACATTCTTCCAAATAAATATGAAGGCTACTTTCATAGTTATCTTAATTATTTTATTATTTACATTAAGAGCAAAAAATCTCAATAATAGTACATGGGAGGATTGGGGGTTGCTGGTAGTGGCTGACCAGGAAGTCATATCAGAACCTTTAAGATGGAGGAAGTCCATTAAAACAAATAAGTACAAATGATTGACAAGAAAGGTGACCTAAATGGTCTTTTATTTTTCACAGTATGTAGGGGAAAAAAATTATTTTAAGCAGATAGGCCCAATAATTTCCAATGAAATCAAATGATGTATAATTTTTACTACTTAATGTCTCTTTAAAAGTCACATAACGATATTCTTCCTGCTTTAGTATATATTTAAAAATGTTATTTGCTTTGAAATTTCAATTAACATTAAAGGAGAGCAGTCCATTTTTATGCTTCCCAAGAAGATGTACAATTTGTAAAAATTTCAGAAAAACAAGTCCAGAAGGAATCCAATTTCAAAAGGCAACCACTTTACTTCACTCGAGGGCTCTTCAAAATACCAACTTCTACCTGAAATTATTACCAAAAGAATCAAATGTGCCTCACCTCCCAAAGCATAATCTCCAATAAAAACTAACAGAAGACGTTCAGAATTAGAACCTAAAACTTGCCCCTCCATTCCTCCAAAAGAAAATGTTAACAAATTCAGTAGAGTAGCATGAGGTGAAATCTCTATAGGTAGGAATCTCAAGAAGTAGAAATTATTATCTTCTGCTTTGTCTCCATCAATAAACACTTACAAATACTTAAAATTTAAAATAGGGAATCTTAGTAGTGGATAGAAGTTTAGAACTCATCTAACACGAGATCTATGTTCCCATGAGAACCTCTTCCATTTGACTTTTGTCTGCTGTCTGAGCACAATCATTTCTGATGACAGTGAGCTCATTCCTTCTTCAAGAAGCCCGCCATTTTTTTTTAAATAAAAATATCGGAACTGAAATTTTCCTGCTTGCAACATCTGCTCATGGGTCCTAGTTATGCCATATGGAGCCAAGAAGAATGAGGGCAAGCATTTCAACATCCTAGCTCCTAGAACATTTCCAGTTCATGCAAACCTCAGTCTTCACTTCTTTAGCTGCCAGTTGTTTCAACCATTTTTTCTGAGAAAATGAGAGAAGTTAAAATAATACAGTTGAACGTCAGTCTGATCTAGGTCTCAGTACCAGACCTGTCCTACAGTAATTGCAGGTCCTTGGGCAAGTTATTTAATCTCCATGAAATTTGTTTGCATCCAGGAACAACATGATTTAATTCACACTTTTGTTATGAGGATTAGTAGATACTGTATGTAACTTGCTTTAAACACACTTAGAAAATTAAAAAAAAAAAAAAAGTTTTGCTATTAACCTAATGGTTTTATTTTACTGTTATCTCTAGGAATTTCATACCCTATAATCTGATAATCTCCAAAAAGCATGAGTATAATAAACATAACGCAATTCCCATTATTGTTGTGATTACTATAGTTACTCTGTTATTACATAATCTGTAACCGGCATATCTAATCCACCTTTCATACCATCGCTTACTTTTTCTTTTTTTTTTAAGAAACGATCCTGTTTTCTGATTATTTTCAATAGACACTTCATGCCTGTATCCAAAGCTTCTGATTTATAGCGATAAAATCACAAAAAGCTGGTCTACTTAATAGACTCTGTTGGACACATGAGTGAATCCATTAACATTAGGGCACATTAAGATTTAAGCACATGCAAACACTCACGATATCAAAATGGAACAAAACCCATACCTAGCTAGAACTCGAACGTATGAATCGGAAACCTAAGGTACAGATCCTGTAGCAATAAAACTCCAAAAATATGTACTCCTAAAGGCCAACCTTTGCAAAGCAAATAACAAAACTGGAAATGTTCCTTCCCCAAACTTTGAATCACCATGACAGCTCCAGTATGTGTGAATTCTCAAATACTTATAAAAATGATGCCAGATTTTAAGGGAAGGCAGCAATGTGTGGATATTTATTTTGTCCTATGTTATGCCTCCAGAACTGGTTAAAATCTATAGAGGAATTGAACCACCCTAAGACTTCAAACATGGTAATCCTACCCCTGGGAATTTAAAGACAAACATCATATTCTAAATTGCCATTGTTGCTACCATAGCAAAACATGCATTAGTTGCCTTGGTATTTTGTGAATTGTACCTCTGCATGTTTTGATCTAAAATACTTCCCTCATATAGGGCTAACTTTGAAAGCTACAGAAGCAGATGAGATAATCAACTATTTCCACCATTACTAAATCTTATGGATGGCCTCACTTGTCCTTAAATCAGCTAAGATCTAGATGGCAGAGATGTTATTTGTAGCTATGTCACTAAGAGATAGCAACATAAATAAGGCCTTGGCTTCTATTTTTAGTCTGACCTCAATAAAGTGTGACAGAGTTGCAGCCACTTCTCAGTGAAGCTTAGCTATTCAAATCACAAGGTCTCATTTTAATAGACATGGGGATCCTAAAGTATGTGTGAAGTATTTTTTTGTCAGTGCATAAATTATGCAAAAAAAATCAGATTCAGAATGCTTTTCTAACATAGTAAGTCAGTTTAATTTAGGATCTGATTGCCAGAATGGAAATTCTGTCTCAATTAAAGAAATTTGCATATATATACACACATACACATGCATATATGTATGTGTTTATATGTCTATGTATACGACCAATGTGTTTGGTTTTTTAATTTTACCAAATTGTTCTTTAATTTTTTATGGCATTTTCACAACTCTTACCTAATTTTATCCTTACTCTCTGCTCATATAGGGAAAAGTAAATAGATGTGAGTGCTGTTTAAATACGAAGAAATTAAAGTAGCTAAGGATTCAATACATTTCACAAGGCCACAATGGAAGAATCCAGGTCTCTTGAACTACAGCTTTAGAAATCTCAACCAAATAGTGTTACAAAAGAGACAGAGAAAGACACAGAAAGAAAGAGGGAGGGAAGGAGAGAGAAAGAAAGAAAAAAAAAAAAAAAGAGGGAACGAGGAAGAGAGAAACTACCCAGAAACATTTATATGATTAAAGTACATTTCTTTCTTATGGCTATCTCATTTCTTTTGACCTAGCTTCTATTATTAGGGTAATTACAAGACAGGACAGTGAGTAAGCCATCCTTGAGTGGAGAGGGGCGAGTATGCTACATAGAAAACACTCTGCTAGGTACTATGGAATGAGGATGGAAATGTGAGTGGTGTAAATATAAAGAGAGCATAGCAACTGTGACAACATGGATGGCCCTTGAGGACACTCACTCTGCTAAGTGAAATAAGTCAGAGAAAGACAAATACTGTGTCCTATCGCTTAAACATATAATCTGACAAAGCTGAACTCAGAGAGTAGAATGGTGGTTATCAGGGGCAAGGATGTTGGGGGATGGGGAGATGTTGGTCAAGATTACAAACTTCCAGTTAGAAGAAGATGATGATCTGGGGATCTAATGTATAGCATGGTGATTATTATTAATAATACCGTGTTATATACTTGAAAGTTGCTAGAAAATAAATCTGAAATTTTCTCACAACCAATAAGAAAAGGTAATTATTTGATGTGACTGATGGAGTTAATGCTCTGATGGTTAACTTTTCAAAATATCTGTTTATCAAATCAACATGATGTACACCTTAAACTTATATAATGTTATATGTCAAGCACATCTCAATGAAGCTGGGAAAAACAGGACATATTTCTTTTCTTTCATCCAATCTACGGTCTGACATGAATGAGCATGAAAACCATACAAATATACTAACGTACTTATTATTTATATTGCCAGAATGAATGTAAGTACAGAGAGAATAAAGAACAAGCCATTCTTTCACCCACTGGTAGAGTTTTTAAACTATAAAATAAAAGCTGTGGGTAGTTGTACAGTGTTTAAAAAATAGTATAAGATCCAACTCATGACACTGGTCTTTTTCACACAGACTCAGGTCAACCTCACCAAGACTTCAGAGAAGGGTTTAAGCAACAGTAGCCATTCCGGCAAAATTCCAATTTAGTAAATTGAAGTTGGCTAAACTAAATTTTGCCAAATAGAAATTGTTGGCCATAATGTTATTCCATCCCAGCTTCCAAATTTGATACAGTTAAGTTCTATTAAACTCCTGCCATCCTGTAAAACAGTCAAGTCTTAGCAAACGTATGGCAATTTTCTTTCTGGCCAGCCTCAAGGTAAATATGACTCATCTTGTCACTTCTTTCTTTTCTTTTTTCTTTGTCAGGCAGTGGTTGATGTAGTATCTTTCATGTTGTTTAAATGACAATATCAAAATATCATTTTAGTAAATATAACACTGTTATTAATGTTAAAATTCTATTAATAGATTCTTTTCTTCATTAGGCTAATCATTACAAGATTTTGGCCATTATTTTGATGATGAATAGATAAACAGATGAAGAAATACTAAAAAAAAAAAAAAAATCAAACACAACCTCCCTTCCCACACACATACCCATAGAGATACATATTTATTTTTATGTTATTAAGGTAGCTGTTACTCTCTGTTGCTTGGTATTTATGGGTCAAAAGATTAACATTTCTATTTTTACCTTTATTTATATTCTACCTCACCAAAAAAAAAAAAAAAAAAATTGAGGGAGTTAAATTTACCAGAGTTCAAAAGGTCAAGTATCTCTAGGTTAAAGCTTTCTTAGCTGTTACCTATGCAAATAGAGATAAACCAGAACTGATTTTTGTGCAAAATTAGTAATATTTAAAGTTAAGGGAATTTAAAATCCATTGTAAGGTTACCCCACATGTATTCCTTATACTAGAAATTCAATGGGAGAAGAAAAATCCAAAAGAAAAAAAAAAGGAGTTTAAAAAAAAAATAGTTAAAAAAAGAAAAAAAGTTGATGGTTAGCTTAGAAAACTCATGGCCAGTATTATTTCTTGCTGATCTGTGCATGTGTGGTAACATTATACTCTTCTAAAATATTAGACTTTTATTTTAGGTAATCTTTAAAACCAAAGTATATTTCACTATAGTATTAAAAATCAAATTAAATTTTTCTTCATGATTAAATGAAGCCTGACATCAAGACACTTTACAGAAGTATCTTTATAATAGCATGCCACTTTTAGAGATGCCATTGTTTGACAAAAAAAATGCATCCTGTTTTCAATCATGATAATACTTTTATGGTCATAGAACCCTTAGTATTAAAGTATTACATTCATTTTATTATATTTGCTTTAATTTTTTTTCCAGAACTCATATCATTAAGATATTCTTTTTTTCTGGAATTCCTCAAAATATATGTACCTCATCCCCATGACAAAACGTGCTTAAGAGTCTGAGACTAGTATGACAGAATACAAGTTATAAAACTTTATCAAATGCATGTGTCCTTTGAAAAAAAGCTCATACCTCATCTTGAAGGTGCTAGGTATAATGTAGAAGACTCATGGGTGGTGGCATAAGAGACAGATGGGAATAAAATAAGTATTGCCTTGCCTTTATAATGATGCTTACAGAAACAAATCAATCTAGTATTTCAAATTTAGGAGTTTATCTTTACAGAAGCAAAAGCAATAGGGCAAAAGAACATATGTGCAAAAATGAGTAGAAATAATTTTAAGAGCAACAACAATGAAATTATATTTATCAGTAGAGAAACTGTTGAATATTTCAAGGCACATGTACAGTTGTTGGGTGTAGAGATCGGAAGAAACTGCCCTTCAAGAAGTCCAGTCAACATTTTCAATGGAACCAGATAGTTCCAAATCCTTTCACTGGCTAATAGATAAAACTAAAAACCCCATTCACTGGTAGCTCTCCAAGGTGCTGAAATATAAAGTGCTTCTCATCATTCCTAGGAACTACTTAAAATGATGGCTATGTCCATCAACTCCAAAGGCGGAGGATATATAGGAAATCATGGGCGTTTCAGAGTCACCTAACACAAATGACCTTATTTTGCTTATTTATCAATATATAGCAACTAAAACCTAGAAGAGGTTTGAAGTTGATTGTATTTGCTTTCTACTGGATCACTTTATAACCAAACTAAAGGAGAGAAAAAAAATGGAGCTTCAGTCTGTAGTGAGAAACAGACTGACTCATTTCAGATCCCACACTTCAAGTCTTGCATTAAGTTGTCCTCATCTAAGAAGTCTTCTTGGATTAAATTCCATCTATTCCAAGTATTCCCTTACGTGGTAAATTTGCATTTTAGAAATTATGCCCACAATTCTTCTCATGTATTTTTTATTTTATCTCTCTCAAGATGCATGCTTATTAATAAAGCTGAGTTTCAACACTCAAAAAACAGATCATCACGTCAAAAAATGGGCAGAATACATGAACAGACACTTCTCCAAAGAAGACATACAAATGACTAACAGACACATGAAAAAATGTTCATCATCGTTAGCCATCAGGGAGATTCAAATCAAAACCACATTGAGATACACCAGTTAAAATGGCCACCAGTTAAAATTTACACCAGTTAAAATGGCCAAAATCAACAAGACAGTAAACAACAAGTGTTGGAGAGGATGTGAAGAAAGGAGAACCCTCTTCCACTGTTGGTGGGAATGCAAGCTGGTGTAGCCACTTTGGTAAACAGTGTGGAGATTCCTCAAGAAATTAAAAATAGAGCTACCCTATGACCCTGCAATTGCACTACTGGGTATTTACCCCAAAGATACAGATGTAGTGAAAATAAGGGCCATATGTACCCCAATGTTCATAACAGTAATTGCCACAATCGCCAAACCGTGGAAAGAGCCAAGATGCCCTTCAACAGACGAATGGATAAAGAAGATATGGTCCATATATACAATGGAATATAATGCCTCCATCAGAAAGGATGAATACCCAACTTTTCTATCAACATGGACGGGACTGGAAGAGATTATGCTGAGTGAAATAAGTCATGCAGAGAGAGTCAGTTATCATAACATGTGGAGCATAAGGAAAAACATGGTGGACATTGGGAGAAGGAAAGGAAGGGTGAATTGGGGGAAATTGGAGGGGGAGATGAACCATGAGAGACTGTGGACTCTGAGAAACAAACTGAGGGTTTTGGAGGGGGGGTTGGGGGGTTGGGTGAGCCTTGTGGTGGGTATTGAGGAGGGCACGTATTGCATGGAGCACTGGGTGTGGTGCATGAACAATGAATCTTGAAACACTGAAAAAATAAAATTAAATTTAAAAAAAAGAAGATATGGTCCATATACACAATGGCATATTACACCTCCATCAGAAAGGATGAATATCGAACCTTTGTATCAACATGGACAGGACTGGAGATTATGCTGAGTGAAATAAGTCAAGCAGAGAAAATCAATTATATGGTTTCACTTACTTGTGGAGCATAAGGAATAACATGGAGGACATTAGGGGAAGGAAAGGAAAAGTGAATTAGGGGAAAATGCAGGGGGAGGCGAGCCATGAGAGACTGTGGCCTCTGAGAAACAAACTGAGGGTTTTGGAAGGGAGGGGTGGAGGGATGGGTGAGCCTGGTGGTGGGTAATAAGGGGGCATGTATTGCATGGAGCACTGGGTGTGGTGCATAAACAATGAATCTTAGAATCTGAAAAAATAAAATTAAATTAAAAAAAATAATGTTGAGTTTTATGTCTAATTTTTTAACATCTAAAAACATATTTTTATATGGGTCTCAAAAACACTTTAATGAATAAAATGATATAAGTGAACACAGCTACCATTTCTCTTACCTCACTTTTTGATTTTTCTCAATGAAAAAAGATAGTTATCAAGGTGACTAGTCCCTACAGTGGTAAGAACAACAACAAATGCAGATGGATCAATAAATAAGTTTTTTTCTCTCTACCTCTGGTTTCTACCTGTAATTTTGGAATGGTAGCCTCTTCATCTCACACTTTTCAAACTTCTATGGTACATTATAATCAATAGACTATATGCAATTTATTTTCCAATAATTTTGGGGAAGATTTGGGAAGTTCAACAATAATCTAATTTTGATGTAGACTTAGATATTCCCTATAGAAGTGCCGTGGGTTAAACATAGAAAGTAAAGATTGATAGTATAGTTAGAATCAAGAATACATTTTGAAACTATAGAGGACATTAAAGATCAGTTAGTCCAAACTGTTCCTATTTTAGAAGTGGGAAAAATTAAGATCCAGAAATATAAAATGACTTGCTTTAGGTTATAAAGAATAGAGCTAGAACCAAAACCCATGTATCTTCCTTGCTACTTTACCAAATCTTTGTCCTGTTACAATGCATTGCTTTTTTAAAAATTATATTAACTGAATCACAAACATATTACAGCTATGAGAGCGTAAGAGTAAAAGGGGTCATATGTACTCATTCAGCTGATTTTTATCATTTTTAAAATGGTGGAAACTAAAATGTCCAAAGGACATCTGCAAGCAGAGGCTTCTCTGACCTAAATCATTCTTTCTAATTACATTTCATATAAAACATAGTTGGCAAGCTCCAAGTGATATGTTCACCAATAAAAGTATGTTTTATTAAAACCTTTTTCATACAATAAACATTTCAGTTTAGGTCTCATCATTCAATTGTCTTGATAATAATGCCTATAAACATGTGACTAAGGGCTTTAAAAAAAAAAAAAACACAAAACTATCAATCTTTTCAAGAGCCTAGGGAGTCACCCTTAAATAATACAATGCACTTTCATATCAAAACTGACTTGTTCCTTTTGGACATTATCTATATGATATGCGCCACACAAATACTCTAAGAAGAACTGACACAGAGAAAAAGCTTTTCTTCAAATGAACAAGATTATCCATTTTCAAAGCTATAGTATGTACATGATCTATCTATTACACTTTTAGGTTGAATGCAGAGATGTCCTCTACTTGGCAAAAATTCAATTTCCAAAATGCTGCATAAAGCCATTTAACCACATTCATCTTCTATTAATTAAAAATATTTTTAATATTTCTTACCTATCAGACTGGTCACAAGTAAGAATCTAACTAAAATTATGTTGCTGAAGCCTTAGGGAAACCAATAATCTTGTATCTGTCAGCTGGAAAGCATAATTATTTTACCTCTATGAAAAAGGACTTTGCATATCTACCAGAACTCTTTATGAATTCATCTTCTGACCCAGTAATCCAGGAGTTTATCTAAAAGTATATTTCCACAAGAATTAAACATATGCACAAAACTTTGCGGCATATTCATTGACATTAATTGTGACAGCACAATATTAGGAAAACTGAAATGTCTAACCATAGAAGACTGATCAAATACACTATAATAACTTCATACTACAGAGTATTAGATAGCCAAAACACAGAAACAAGAAAATTTTTATGAAGAAATATGGAGTGGTTTCCAAAATATACTGTTAAGTAAAAATATCAAGGTGTGAATGAATATCAATCATGTTTACTTTTTGAGTAAAAAAAAGGGTCAATTTAAGCATGTATATACATTTAAGTGTATATAAATGGACATATTCATGTGTATATATGCATATAAGTATATGCATAAATATGTGTATACATTTGTAGCACACATTTGAAAATACACACTATCAACAAATTAGAAAACAATAAAATCATTACTTATGGAATTACTGGAAGAAGGTAGAAAAAATAAAGATGAAATGAGACTTCTCTCAGTACAACTTTTTTTTTTCCCCAAATACTTTTATTTTATTTTTTCAGTGTTACAAGATTCATTGTTTATGTACCACACCCAGTGCTCCATGCAATACGTGCCCTCCTCAATACCCACCACCAGGCTCG
>CM052895.1:92274055-92314993 GCA_028534135.1 Potos flavus
GGAGGCATAATATTCCATCGAATATATGGACCATATCTTCTTTATCCATTCATCTGTTGAAGGGCATCTTGGCTCTTTCCACAGTTTGGCGATTACGGCCATTGCTGCTATGAACATTGGGGTACATGTGGCCCTTCTTTTCAGTACAACTTTTTATTTACTTCTAATTCTAAACCTAGAAGTATTTTACCATTTTCAAAAAATTAACTTAAAATGGTTTGAAAGCCTTACCTAGCACAAAAGACAAAGAGCAAATAAAGTTAACTCTGTATCAAATTGATGATATAACTATAGATACAAAGTAGACAATCCAAGTAACTTTCTTGGTGACAAACATTCTAAAAATAAAAACACTGCAAAGAAATCTTAAACTTAGTAGCAACAACAAGATGACAATATTCATCCTATAGGTTTGTTCTTAGAATTACATTAAAAAATTATGTACAAAGTAAGGGTAACTATATGTGAGGTATATGAGAATCTTCTATACTATCATTATAATTCTTCTGAAATCTAAAACTATTCTAAACTAAGGGAATTTATTTGAAGAAATAAGTTTATTTAAGGAAAAATAAGTATCTTTGCAGAACTAAGCATAATACCTGACATAGAAGAAATAACTCATCTGGAAGAAAAGAAAAAAAAAGATCACCAAGCATCTTAAGGAGAGTAAACACTCACTGAGCACTTGATGTTGTCGTTACTACTGTTTTGTTGTTGCATTCTGATAGCTTCTTTGGGAGGGGGATTAAATTTTGTGAGACTCAGTACATTCAACAGTATCTGAGTCACAAGATCAAGTATCCTAAGGTCATTCAACCATACTGAGAGATCATGGAACATTTACTGAATTACCTTATAATTATACTCTCTATAAAGGTATTTCATTTATACATATACACACACATATATACAGAAACAAGTAGCTCCTTATGGCTTTCAAGGGAGATTTACACATTACCCTACAAAAGCCTCACAATGACTCAGCAAAATAGGGCAGATCAGGACATCTCCCTTGAAAAAATGAGCAGAGATCTAGAGATGATTAAATACATGCCCTTGTTCACACAGCTCATCTGTAATGAAGCTACCAGTAGAATCCTACTCCCCCCTAGCCCATTGTTTTTCTTGACACATGATACATCCTCACCTACACATAGGGGATTAGGATCTATTTAAGTTAACAAAGTATTGACATTGCAAAAACGTTACAAATGTGTTGTATTTCATTTAGGGTAAAGGTGACTATCCTGTATCTTTATAGAAAATATATTCAAGTTACAGTCTCATAAGATATAATTTCCTCTACAGAATCTAGGTCATTGTGTACATTGATTAGGAAACTACAGACACAGAGAAAAAAATAAAATTTATAGACATTTACTCTCTCAATACATTTCTGACATTACAATAGAGTGCTATTGTATACAATCGAGCCTATGTGATTATCTTACAAAGTCCTGAACAGTCTAGTTTCAAGTGACTTTTTAAACCTTGTCTACTATTCTTCAGCATAAATTCTGCTCATTACCCTGATCTACTCATTGTACCTTTTTCTTTTTTTTTTTTTTTTTTTGCCTTTGTACTACTCTGTCTCTTCAGTTTCTGTTGCTTCCAACTAAAGAACCCTCTCACTAACCTAACCTCAAAAAGAACACGATGCAAGATTATGCAATAGCCCTCAGAATCTATGACTTTAGGAAGAAAGTAACCAGGGTGGCTGGGGAAGACGGGGTATCTGGAAGTTCTTAACAGTCTATATTGAGTGTGCCTTATAAGCTTTTGCTTCACCTCCTACTGTGATGGGGGAAGTGCAACTGACCACAGCAAAAATCCACGAGCAATTACAAGAGAGAGAAATGGATGTAACTTAGGTAAAACTCACATGTGTTTAGTGAATATCTCAAGATTTAGCATTCCTATATATTCTGGGACTTTTCCTGTGGTCTTTAGAGATCACAGTGCTAGAAATAATAATTTCTATTCCTGTGTCATTCACTGCCAAACACATCTGACACAAATTTATATTCTCATTATAAATCTCTTACACTGATTTTTGAGTGGTTGCTTAAACCGTATCTTGCTATTTCATTGAGATTATGTCTTTCCAATTTTAAGTCCCTTTACAGATACAGGCAAAGACAATCCAAAGTTTATCTATGATTACCAAACATGCCATGTATGATCATCTGTATAACTACATTTATTCTTCATAGTAACTCCATGAGACAGTGACAGCTATTCCCTTTTCTTAGATAAAGAAACTGAGGCTCAGGGGAGTAACAGAACTTGTCCAGATGACGTATGCTGAAAAACGCACGGAAGGTTTTAATAATGTAGGAAATTAAATTCAATCCACTGTCTACACCATGTTTTTGCCATGCGATCATGTGGTATCAATCCAGGAGCCACACTAGTTCATGTGGTGTAGTGAGTGTATGTTACCTCCTTGGTTATTAAAGTGTGACCTCTTTCAATAAGATACCTTATATATATATTTATAAACCCTACCCTGCTTAGCATATTGCTGAACACATCACAAGCCCTTAAGAGGTGATTCTGATGGACTAATCCATGACTCACATGGACTATAAAGTTAGCATCATAACCATATTTTTGGAATGGAATTTCTATTCTAACTATGTAACACAAAGATCTCTGCTGGTCACCCCTGTCAGAGAGAGGTTAAACCCCTCACTTTTAAGTAAGTTTATCTTCTAAAGAGACAGGCTTAATCACAGTTGTTGAGGTGGAAAAAGCAACTTCCCTGACCATGACCTAGTAAATTAGGATCAGAAGGTCAGAATTAGAAGACACAATGAATGACAACTTCCCACAAACCACACATTTTGCTTTTATGGGTATCTCCAATAGCCACCAGTGTAGTCATGAGGTTAAGTCTATAGTTGTAAGTAAAGATCTTGGGATCTTTCTTGGTACTTTTTCCAACTTGGAAAAGTCTCTATTTCCAGTAAAATAGACTTAATCATTACATTAAAAAATTACCCCTTCACGTTTATGTCGCAGTAGTAGATGGAGCAATGGGCTTAAAATCAAGTATGCAGATCCTAGAGTCTACACTTCCATTACTTAACTGTAATATCAGGCATGTTACTTCATTACCTGACTTTTTGGTCTCCTAATGGATAAATTGAGACATTTCCAGCAAAAAAATGAAAAGCTCACTTCTAACTGGATGTCTTCCTGAATTCTCTATTATTTTAAGGGAGTTCAAGAATCAGATGGGAACAGAGATTATGTTTTTTCCATCTGCATTTTTCTAGTGTAAAGCATCATGTCTGAAGCATATGTTAAAAAAATGTGGGATGACCATATAAGTGAATAATATATATGTTGGGAAACATAACCATTAAATATCTTTATAATTTCATGAATTTGTAGCTGTATAATCTCACGAACAATCGAGTAAACAACTCCAAACCTGTCTGTCCCTCTGATGCTACCCTTTATCAATGTCTAATATCAAACCACATAAGAACTACTCCTTTCTATTTCTATACTTACGTGGTCAACAGGAGAAGATGATTACAATGTAGTCCTATCTAACTCAGTGATCTAGAAAAATTTAAATTCTTTTTTTTTTTAAAGATTTTATTTATTTATTTGTCAGAGAAAGAGAGAGAGCACAAGCAGGCAGAGTGGCAGGCAGAGGCAAAGGGAGAAGCAGGCTCCTCGCCGAGCAAGGAGCCTGATGTGGGACTCGATCCCAGAAGCCTGGGATCATGACCTGAGCCGAAGGCAGCCGCTTAACCAACTGAGCCACCCAGGCATCCCGAAAAATTTAAATTCTAAGTACCTACAATCTAGGCTTGATCTCCAATAGAGATTTTTTAAAAGGAGAGTATAGACATAATGTGATTAAACAAATGGTGGTGGGAATGCAAGAGAAAATACAGAAACTATATGTGGATAACAGTATATGTGCATTTATATTCAAAATTAGAGTATGGTTTCCCCAAGTGGCTTCTATAACACACTATTTCTGGAAAATTCCCATAAAAAAGTTTTTTATGATCATATTCATTGGTATAGGATGCACTGTTTGACACTCTTCTAGAAAGCCCTGAGGCATACAAGTGTATAAAAGCTTTGAACAATCTTACTTTGTTAAATACATTACTTCCCAAACTTGCTTGACCACAGAATCCACTTTCTATAGAAAACATCAATTAAAACATTTATAACCACTCTTTAATAGAATGCAGTACTAAGCCCAGGACATAGAAGGACCTAGCACAAGACTTCCTGGCCCATGACCAAAGGCATTAAGGCCAACCACTTTTAACCTGCAGCCTTTTTAATTAAAAGCAAACAAAAGAAACTCTTTTTCATTATATCATTCATGAACACATCTAGTACTCTGCTTTTGTATCTTGATCCTGACACACCTGAGTGACCTACACGATGTAACCAGCTGATCTGTGTCTTTAAAACCCTGGAGATGTAACCTTATTATATGAAACCACAAGCCTCTTCTCTAAACGGAATGCTTTAGAAGAGACTTTGAAGGGCTCTTCCAAAATGAATGTTTCTCCATGGCCTTAGTTTGATCACTGCGGGTCAAGGAATCTCAGCACTAAAAACAAACTACAACCGCAACATTTTATCATTAGCCTCCTATCTCTTTCAATTAACTCAAGAGCTACCGTAAAGGTCAGAATCATTCAAAACTCAGAGGCTATATAAGCAAGGATCAGAGTGATAAACTCAAAATTGTAAGCCTGTTTGGCTTTCATTCATTCACCACAATAGTATTTTAAGCCTAGTGTGTGCTGGGAATTAAACTGAAAACAGTACTAAATTCTGCAGAATCAAAGAATACTAATCCACTATAAGGAATTGACCCAGGATGAGTCCAACACTGAGTGGGGTCACAATCAAGGGGCCATTCATTTTAATAGTAACGCTTGAAAAAGAAACTCTAATGCGAGGTCCTTCCTCTAACGAGGAGGTGCCCACAGTATTACTAACATTTTTAAGGTCAATATAAATGAGTAGTGCTTAGAATTAGGCAATTTAAGCCTGGATACTGTTGGCAATACAACAACTACAACAACAACAACAACATCGTGAAATCCCCTCACTGAGTGGACCCCGAGAGCTGTTTTCTAAGTCAGGACTACTCCAGGAGTCGCTCAGACGGCGGCTCTCCTGTGGCCTCATTAGCTGACTCTCACAAGGAACACACTGAAGCAGTGTCCTAGATTCCCACACACCAACGCTGACATTTATAAAGCACTTTCAGTCCTGACAAGATCAAAAACTCAGCATTCTTTCAAATCTCATAATAACTCCCAAACATGCCTGGCTCAGGCTGAGAAAACTGAAAGTGATAAAGCACTTATTAGATTAAAAAAACAAAACAAAAAAAACCCAACCTTGGGGATTATGGGCTTGTCCACTTCCCTCCTGCAGCATGAAGCATTTATTTTAATAACACATTTTCTCCTTAGAAAACATTCGTTGCATTTTACCTCCCAAACTGGACTCATTTGTAATCACCACGATCCTATGATGTTGGCACATTTACCAATAGACTGGGGGTTTTCCTGTTAAACTGTGGGCTTCCAACCAAAATCTCCTATGGTTACCCTTTAATGTCGGTGTGAGACATCTTGGTGTTGTGCATGGATTAGAGCCTTCCTCGTTACCACAGTGGGAGTGAAGAACACATGTCAACACGTTTGCTGCAACTATGTTCTGGGCTACGGCTTGCCCAAAGATGATGCTTTGGGTTTCTCGGTTTTTCAAAAGAGCTAACATATCATTTTTAAACATAAACAAAATAGCTGGACTATACTGTGTACTTGTGTGTCGTGTGCCATATTTTTTTTTATCATGGTAAAAAACACAACATTTCAGTTAAGTATATTCGCGTGGTTGTGCAGCAACTTTTTCATCTTGTCAGCAAAAGCAAACTTTTTCATCTTGTAGAACTCAAACCCTATACCCATTATTTACTAATTACCTCTTTGTCTCCCCTAGCCCTTAGAAATCACCTTTCTACTTTTTGTTTCTATGATTTCAGGGCCTTTAGATAGATCATATGAACAGAATAAAACAGTATTTGGCCTTTTTTGACTCCTTCGTTTCACTTAGCATATTGTCCTCAAGGTTCATTTATGTTGTAGCATGTGACAAGAATTTTTACTCTCCTACTTTTTGAAGGCTACATAATAGGGGCGCCTGGATGGCTCAGTGGGTTAAAGCCTCTGCCTTCAGCTCAGGTCATGATCTCAGGGTCCTGGGATCGAGCCCTGCATCGGGCTTTTTGCTCAGCAAGAAGCCTGCTTCCCCCTCTCTCTCTGCCTGCCTCTCTGCCTACTTGTGATCTCTCTGTCAAATAAATAATTAAAATCTTAAAAAAAAAAAAAAAGGCTACATAATATCAATGTATGTCTGTGGTGTCTATATCATGATCTACATATATATCCCCCCACAGGTAGGAATATTATGCATAGTGTATATTTATACACATATACATTAACATTACATATACATATAGTATATAAATACATATATATATATTAATACATCTTTCCTTTATCCATTCATCTGCCAGTGGATATTTGGATTGTTTCCACCTTAAGGCAATTATGAATAATGCGGCAATGAACATCGGCCTATAAATAGCTCTTGAAGATCCTGCTTTGAATTCTTTTGCCTATATACCCAGAAGTCACATTACTAGATCAGATGGTAATTCTATTTTTAGTTTTTTGAGGAAACTCCATGCTGTTTTCCATAATGGTTGCACCATTTTTCATTCCCCTCTGTAGTGCAGGATTCTAATACATGTGCATCTTCACCAATATTTGGTACATTTTGTCCTTTTGACAGTGGCCATCATAAGGGCATGAAATGATACCTTGCTGTATTTTTTTTTTAAAGCAGACAATAATAGTGATAAAAGCAGAGAGCTTTTGTGATAGAGCAGAGAGCCCTATACGGGACTCGATCCCAGGACCCTCAGATCATGACCTGAGCCAAAGGCAGAGGCTTTAACCCACTGAGCCACCCAGGCACCCCTTGCTGTGGTTTTGATTTCTATTTCTCTTATGATTAGTCATGTTAAGCATCTTTTTATATGCTTTTGGCTATTTACATATCTTCACTGGAGAAGTGTCTATTCAAGTCCTTTGCCCATTTTTTAATCTGGATATATTTGCTGTTATTATTAAGTTGTAGAAGTTCCTTATAAATTCTGGATACTTACTCTTATGAGATACATAATTTGCAAATATGTTCTCCCACAACATAGGTTTCCTTTTCACTCTCTTGATATTTTCTTTGATGCACAGAAATTTTAAGTTTGATGCAGTACATTTGTTTATTGTTTGTCTGTTTCCTTTGTTTTGGTGTCATATCCAAGAAATCATTGCTGAATCCAAAGTCCTAAAAATCTCCCCTATGTTTTTTCTAGGATTTTTACACTTGCAGGTCTTATGTTTAGGTTTTCTTTCTTCTTATTCCTTTAAGATTTTATTTATTTGGGACAGAGAGACAGAGAGCATAAGCGGGGGGAGGGGCAGAGGAGGGTGGGAAGCAGGCTCCCTACTGAGCCCACGTGGATGGGGTTGGATCCCAGGACTCTGAGATCATGACTTGAGCTGAAGGCAGACACTTAACTGACTGGGCCACCCAGTTGTACCTGTTGAGGTCTTTAATACATGTGTATATGTCATAAGGTAAGGATACAATTCGTTTTTCTACCTCAGCACTATTTGCTGAAGAGATCTTCCTTCCCCATTGTGTAGTCTTGGTACCCTATTGAAAATAACTTGGCTATATATGTGAAGGTTTACTTCTGAGCTCTGTATTCTATTCTGTCTATAGATCTATCTTTATGCCACTACTGATCCTTATTATTATTGTATCTGAGGTTCTGAAATCACAAGTATGAAGCCTCCAACTTTGCTCTTCTCTTCAAGATTGCTTAGACTCTTTGGGGTCCCTTGAGATTTCCTATAAATTTTAGGATGTTTTTCTCTATTTCTGCAAAATACATCACTGGTATTTTGGTAGGCAATGCACTGAATCTGTAGATCATTTTGGGTAGTCTGGACATTTTAACAACATTAAGTCTTTCGATCCATGAGCAAAAGTTGTCTTTCCATTTATTTATATTTTCTGTCATCTTATTTACATCATGTTATTTCCGTAAGCCTTTAGTAGATGGCTAGACCATTAAAGTAAACCTGCAGGCATTATGTTTCTTAATCTGAAGCCCAATTACCGGAAGTCCACGAAGCTTTGAAAACTGACAGACACACACGCACACACACACACGCACACACACACAAGAAAATGGACGCAAGTTTTGCGTTTATGTCCCCTACGGAGTAAGATAAAAAGATCAATGGCAATTATTAAAGAGTCACTTACTCAGCACTAGAGCACCTATTGTGTGCAAGGCACGGAGGACACTAAAGCAAAACTGAGAGAGCGCCCTGCCTTCATAATGTTTCTAGACTTTTGGTGGGGAAATCTTCTATAAAAGCTTAAAATTATTGCTAATCCAGTGCCATCATTTTTTTAAATAAATCATTGCCTTAATTGAAAGCAAAATGTCTTTTTTCCTTGCAATCACCAACAACTATTACTCTTCTTGGCTTTAAATTAAATTGTGAAAATTTGAATTGACTTCCTTTGCTCCTGCTTCTTCCTCTTCCCTTTCTCCTCCATCTTTGCCTTCCCTGAATCCATACACCACTGTAGTAGTGCTTTATTATCTAATGCTATTATTTCAAAAAGGAAGGAATCAAAGCATGGAGAGGTAATTTCTCGAAGGTGAGAAGGCCAAAAGGCAGCAGTCAAACTTGGGACTAAGGAGTTCCCAGACTCCCAGTGCAATGTTCTTTCTTTCTTCTACCTGCGCCTCTACTAATAGGACTACTTGTAATAGACTAGAGGCAGCAACTTGCCTTATAGATGCCATTTCCTGAAAACCAAGTGTGCGGGGTACTAAGTAAGGGACTATGAATACCTCATTTAATTTACTCCGTCAAGATTCTGTGAGACAGACACTGCTTCTGTTCTTGAGTCAAAAATTGTCAGAAGGCTGGTTTTGAGCCAATAGCCAAAGTAAATGATTCATAAATCTCTTTGGGTCTCAAGTTGACAAACTTCTTTGAAAGTGACTGGACTACACAGAGGAAAGCAAGCCAGCTTCATCTCAAGCTCTTGGCCCACTCAAACAGCAAAGTGTTCTAAGGCTAAGTTGAAAAGCCTTCAAAGATCATGTCTAGACTCACAGGCATTTATTCTTTCTTTTTCAGTGAGACTAGAAGAGGTATGTGCGCAAGTGTGTGTGTGTGTTGAGGTAGTAGAGTTACTGCCTGTATGCTACATTTTCTTCATGCCCAAGAGGTCAGACAGCACCCATTTGGAAAGTCCTGATTCTAAACACATTTGCCATGCTCCATGTATCACAAGTCTCTAACTTTCTAAAACTTGAAGCACAAAAGAGGATTCTGTTACACTTCAAATAAAACTGTAAAAAATTTCCTAGTAATGTCAAGTAAAATGCCAATAATTATAATTATCTGTGCCATTTGAGTTCTCAGTGAACAACAAAAAGGAAACTGTTAGCCCTTTCACATAGAGGGCCACAGGCCACATAGAGCCACTTCTGGAAGGTAACCGAGTAAGAAGCAAGAATCCGAATGCTAGAGCCAAGTCTCGGTTAACTACTCATTCACTCTCCAACCACTCCAAGCCTCAGATTCCTAATCAACACAGTGGGGAACGAGAAAGCACCTATTCGATACGACGGTTGGGAAAATTAAGAGAATTAATAAATACAAAGTGCCTAAAACAGTATCTCACAATCTAGGAACTCAACAAATTATTACTGAGTGAAAAAGAAAACATTAAGTTGGTTTCTAATGTGAATACAAAAAAACATCATCTATACTCTATTTACACAATTGCACAAGGCCAAGGTTCGCCTTGGACCTGCTCCAAGAAGTCCTAGACTACTTATCTACTGTCTGCACCTGTCCTTACCCATAAAGATCGCCTCTTAGGTTTCCTCCGTTTCTTCCACATACACACATGGTTGTCTTGAGAATGAATGTAAGAATAAACACAGCCCTGAGAGGGGAAAAAAACAACAGCAACAGATTTTGGTGCTCTTAACATAGGGAATAGCTACCTGAATTTTACCATTTGTGTTATATTTACAAAGGAATCTATGAGAAACTGGGAGGAGGGAACAGTGAGCTCAGGAGGGAAGAATTAAAAGTCAACATGTTTGGCATCAGAAAAAAGGATAGGTTTTCCTTCCTCCTTCCTCTCCTCCCTTCCCTCGTCCTTCCTGTCCTGCTGAGGTCTGTCCCCTACAAATTCATATGTTGAAATCTTAACCCCCAAGGATGATGGTATTAGAAGATAAGATCTTCCAGAGATGCTCATATCGTGAGAGGAGAGCCCTACTACGTGGGATTAATGCTCTAACAAAAGAGACTCCACAGAGCTTCCTAGGCACTTCCACCGTGCAGGAGCAAAGCAAGAAGACATGTTAGGAACCAGCAAGAGAGCTCTCACCAGAGAACACGATCATGCTACCTTGATCTTGGACTCCTAGCGTCCAGAACCGGAAGATATAAATTTCTCTTTGTAAGAAGCTACCCAGTCTGTGGTGTTTTGTCACAGCAGTCTTGTGACACATCCTTCTCCACTTGTTCCTACCTTTCTGACTAGGTCTTTGGGAGTAACCTAGGTTGATTATTTGAGAATAAATGAGAAAGAGAGAGAACATGAGAGAGGTAAGAACCAATATGCCGAAGTAAATAGGGACCAAAAAAATCATATACAATTAATTTTTACAAGCAAAAGAAAAATACACATAATTTTCATAGCTTTAGGCTTGAAATCCACTGAACAATTTAGTGCTTCATCCTTCTACTTGGCCTTGATTTTCCACTCCCCCTTTCTTATTAATCACTTTTACTCCTTTGGCTCTCTGTCAACCCTAGTACAGCTATAAAAAAGAAAAGGAGAAAAAAAGAACCATGGAAATGAAAATGATTTGATTCTAAATAATTAATGGAGATTAATATGTGAGAACAAACAGGACTTCAGCAGATAATTTTAAAAATATAATCCAAGAGAGTGCTGTAAATTAGGGGAGAAAACTGTTTTCCAACTCTTTGTATGGTTGCTTCAAATTAATTACTGAGGTCTGGGAAATGCATATCCTTATTCATTGCTGGTGGAAATGTCACTGGGACACCATTTCTCAAGGGCAAATTAGCAGTGTACATCAAAAGGCTACAAAAAGATCTATACACTTTGACCCTTCGATTATACTTTTAGGGCAAATTTTCTAAGGGAATCCTTAAGAATTTATGCAAAGATTTACCTATGAGAGGTTTAAAAGGCTTCATTTTTATATTGGAAAACTAGAAACAATATACATACCTGACATTGGAGGACTATCTAAATAAATGCCTATTCAGAACCATTTATTGAGAACCATTTATTGACAGGTGTAGATGTTCATACTGGATTAAGTATACGGGTAGATTATGAAGCAGTGCCCAGTCCACAAGCCATTTTAATTTAAGAAAATGTAGAATGCTCCTTCTTTAATAACGGCAAATTGTAGGTAAGACTTCAGCATGAGAAGCTATTTTGGCCATAGTTAGATGTGCTAAAACAAGTTTTACTTCCAAAGAATTAAAATATGTAATACATTCCTAATTATACTGGTCTTTCAGACATCCTCTTTAATAATATATTTCTAGAGTTTGGGTCACATGACTCATTTTTGTTCTTTCCCTCATAATGCAATTTTTACATTTTCCTAAGTTTCACATTCTCCCCCAAATTATACTTAAACTCATGACCAGCAGGTGTAGGTTTAGTTTCAATACTTTTAGCCTTTTCTTTTTTAATGAGCTCTAAATACCTATAATATTAAACAGCTGCATCAGAACATGGCGTGCAGAGATGGCAATACTTAAACGATGGACCAATTGGCAGGTAGGCAGCACCCTGATACTACCGTCTAAATGTCAGCATTTCAGGGAAGCAGCAAGTCTACAGTTGGCTTGTGAAAGGCAATTTTGGGTCTCATGAGTCATGTTCAAGCAAAGGATGAAAACTGAATGAAGAAGCTAAGAAACATGATATGTGAGCATGTCAGAGTCCATCAATTCTTTTAACACATAGAATTTAATCTATGAAAATTACTGAACAAACTGTGGAAAGAGCCGAGATGCCCTTCAACAGATGAATGGACAAAGATGTGGTCCATAATTATTACTCAGCCATCAGAAAGGATGAATACCCAACAACTTTCGCATCAACATGGGTGGGACTGGAGGAGATTATGCTGAGTGAAATAAGTCAAGCAGAGAAGTCAATTATCATATGGTTTCACTTACTTGTGGAACATAAGGAATAATGTGGAGAACGTTAGAAGGAAGGGGAAAAGTGAAGTGTGGGAAATCGGAGGGGGAGACGAACCATGAGAGACTGTGGACTCCGAGAAACAGGCTGAGGGCTTTAGAGGGGCGGCGGGTGGGGGGCTGGGCGAGCCCGGTGATGGGTATTAAGGAGGGCATGTATTGCATGGAGCACTGGGTGTTATATGCAAACAATGAGTCCTGGAACACTACATCAAAAACTAATGATGTACTGTATGGTGACTAACACAACACAATAAAAAAAAAAAAAAAAGAAAAGAAAAAAGGAAAAAAAAGAAAATTGCTGAAGAGATACAGGAGCACTAGAGAGGCAAAGGGCAATGTGTAGGCATCACAATGGTAGTAACCACACTGAACAGAAGCAGCTTCTAAGGCAAGAGAAACAAAGGAATGAAATCGGCTCTATTAGAAATGAGAACATCCAAGGAAGCCCCAAGGGATCTAGGAACTAGACTTCTGAGGAGGGGGGCCCATCTTGGCTGGTGCTGGTAACTTCAGAGCTCTGAGGAGAGGCTCCACAAAGCTACAAACCACAGCCCTCACTCACAGAAGGATGCACGAATTTCACTCTGGGAGTATGAGAATATGGAAACTCACAGGACCTAACACAGGAATCAACTGCTGCCAAGGGGAGTAAACCCTTGGTGAGATACGATTGACAGAATAATGAGGAAATATAAAAAAGGAATTCCTTTGCCTCCCTACCATCCCCCAATTTACCTCTTACTCTCCCAGTTGGCAAGACCTATCAGGGAACCAAAAGCAAAGGAGGAGTACAGTTTGCCCAGTCCTAGCCACAGTATCACCAAACAAGGTAAAGAACAGATTTAGAGTTGAGTGATAAGAACTTATATAAAGGGGCACCTGGGTGGCCTACCTTTGGGTCAGGTCATGATCTCCGGGTCCAGGGATCAAGTTCCAAGTTCAGCTCCCTGCTCAGCAGGGAGTCTGCTTCTCCCTCTCCCTCTGCCCTTCCCCCTGCTATGCTCTCGCTCTCTGTCAAATAAATAAGATCTTTAAAAAAAGAACTCATAAAAAAAACATATGTACAAATACTCATAGGGAGGGGAAAAAAGCAGCACAGTGATCAACGTGCTGGCAGTGGTTATTACTGGATGCGGAGAGTCTATGAATGATTTAATTCCCTTGGTGCTTTCCTTCATTTTCTAATTCTCCCACAAAAAATAAGTCATAACAATTTTCTTATACAAAAAAGCTGACTTCTGATTAAAAGAATGTTAAATGATATCATGTAACATTTGGATGTGAAAGCCTCTGGTATGTTTGAGGGCTTTTTAAAATGAAATTTCTCATTTACACTAATTTCCCTAATGGCATCAAGAATAAAATGCAAGCCCCTGTTTACCCAGCTAAACAATGATTAATGCTAAGTATATGGAAACACATGGTAAGACTAATGAAGAGTTTTTCTGTTTGAACATGGTAATGGTTTTGCGAAATAGGCTAGCACAGGGTTTGAACGAGGTTGCTAGATCAAAACCAAAGATTAATCAATTGGTTAATAATTTTGTCAACCACCATTTGCAACAAAACTAGGATTACTAATAACTAATCATTAGAGAAATAAGCATTCCCTAAAGAACATTAAACAGAGCAATCATGGATATTACCTTATTCTGTTTCTGTGGCATGTTTTGGTTTTCCATGTGACTTCATGACTGTAATCATCACCCCCTCTGCTACCACCACTACTACTATTATTGAGCACTTACTGTATGCTCAATATGTGTTACAGGATTACTTCATTTCCTCACAACAATCCTATGGAATTTGTGCGATCATTTCCATTTTTGAGTTCAGAAAACTGAGCCATAAGTGGTTTAACGATCTTGCTCAAAATCAAACAAGCAGTCAAGGCAGAGCCAGGATATTAAAGGAGTTGAATTTCTTCAGGGTATTTTAATAGGATCAATTTAAAGTAATATTATTCATAAACTTAAATAGTATTATAATATTAATCACTCCAAGGTATATCAATTCAAATTCCAATTATTTATTTTGTCACCATGTTACTTTAACTGTGGTTCAAATATGTAAAATACCATAAATTCCTAAAATAGAATATAGTACCTTTGTCTCTCCCCATGCCAATGTACAATATTTAAATATCGTAAATTAAACGTGGCTGATAATTTCCCAACAATAAAAATAGGAGAGCTTCATATGCTAAACATACATTTCACACAGAGTATTAATGTGCAAATATTTTACCTCAAATGAATGCCTATTTAAAACTTTAATATTCAGGGAATGGGCTACCTTTATTATATATGATCTCACTTGAAATTAAAAGTGCCTCTGGTACTCTTTTTTTTTTGGTCCTGTTTTTAATAGTAGTTTCTTAAGGATTTATGCCAGGGCTGGGATATCCGCAACCTGAGTGCTGCCACTCTTCCTTCCCGCAGCCATTAAAGCAAATCACTGAACTCATTTCCGTAGAAACCATTTGTGACATAAAATATAACGACACATGGAGCTTCCAGGTTGGGAACACATGGAAGTGCCAGGAGGATAGAAAGCCCTCGTTTCACTCATACATTATTCTACGAGTCTCTTCTATTTGGATATTTATGAGTTTTCACTTTTAAATAAACTAGTGAACAAAATGGTGTAAATAAAGGCCTTTTTGGAGAAAGGCTTGACTACAGACCAAGATGGCAGCCTTAAGAGGCTCCTGAATTTTCCTCCTTCCAAAGACACATCGGATTACAACTATACACGGAAAAAGTTTCTCTCAGAGAATTCCAATGATTGAATGATTTCTATCCATAAAGCAAATGAGAAAATACCTATATCAAAATGGGTAAGAAAGGCTGAGGCACATTCTTGCCATTAACCCAACACGTGGCATAGCACCATACAATCTTGACGGAACATCCAACTCCCAACTTGTCTTTGAAGAGTAAAGTAAAGGGTTTGGATCACATATCTAGGACCCCAACCTTTAAGGCTCCCAACTAAGGGATGGGCCCCCCAATCACCTAACTGAAAAACAATATGGCTTATATCCATAAGTCCGATAGGACTATAGCAAACAAAAAAATACTGTTGTCAGGTGTGCAGGAACACTTGCCATGGCTATCCCCACAGGCCTCAGCACATAGGGAGCAGGCAGAAATGCCCATCTCCGAATCTTTCCATAAAAGCAGTTCGAGTGGCTGATTTACAAGCTGCTGCCTAAGGATTCGGCTCCTTATTGGAACACATCTAGGAGCTGCAGTGGGATCCTCCTTGGAGTCCAGAAGAGCCAGAAGGCACTTTCCATAACTTTACCCTCCAACTTACTGCATAAATAAAACTAATCAGAAATATCTCCATGTAAGGAGTTTTCCACACACCCAGCAATCCCATTTTTATAGCAGCCACCCCAGGTGCAAGCCCTGAAATTACTGAGCTAGGAAAGCCAAGGCAGCTTGCATTCATAATAACAACAGGACCATAGCAAACAAAGAAGTACTTTTTAAGTAGACATAAGAACACCCTCCACATCTATACACTGAGACTCAGCACAGAGACAGTAGGCAGAAATGCTCATATTCCAGTTTCACCCTGGAAGGGATTTAAGTGCATACTTTGCTAGATGCTACCTAGGGATCTGGCTTCTTATCAGCCTGCATCTAGTCACTGGCTGTGATCCTCACCTTTGGTGAGGTATGATATGATACAAAGTGCTGAAAGAAAAAGACTGCCAACCAAGATATTGTACCAATACTCTGTCAACAGTTGCTCTTCAGAACTCAAAGAGAGATAGTTACAGAGAAGGAAAAGCTGAAGGACGTCATTGCCACTAGACCAGCTTTACAAGAAATGTTAATAGAGTTCTTGAAGCTAAAATAAAGGCTGCTAATTAGAAGAGGAAAATGTGAAAGTATAAAACTTGTTAGTAAAGGTAAATACATACTTAAAATCAGAATATATTATAATAGGGACAAGAAAACCCAATAAATGGTAACAAGAGAGTATAACTCTAGTACAAAGACTCTAAGAGAAAAGTATTAAAAGATAACATAACTACAATAATGTGTTAGTAGATAATACAATATCAATGTAAAATGCAATTGTGACATCAAAATAAAATGTTGGGAGAGAGTGTAAAAGTATAGAGCTTTTTTCTTATGTGTACAAAGTTAAGTTTTTCTCAGATTAAGATAAACTGTCATAACTGTGTTATTTTATATAAGTCTCCTGATAACCACAAAGCAAAATCCTATAGCAAATATTTACAAAATACAGAGAAAAGAATCAAGGCACACCACTAGAGAAGATCATGAAAAAACAAAGGAAGGCCACAAGAGTGGAATAAAGGAACAAAAGAACTACCAAAAAACAAAAAACAAAAACAAAACACAAAAAACAAACAATAATTAACAAAACGGCAGTGGTAAGTCAATACTTATCAATAATTACTTTAAGTGTAAATGGAATAAATCCTCCAATGAGAAGTCATAGACTGGCTAAATGGATAAAAATACAAGATCTAACCATTTGCTGTCTATAAGAGATTTGATTCAGCTTTAAGGATATACATAGACAAAATGAGGAGGAAAATGATACTCTACACAAATGGAAACCAAAAGAAAACAGGGTCACTATATTCACATCAAACAATATAAACTTTAAGCCAAAAACTGTAAAAAGAGACAGAGATGATCAATACATAATGATAAAAGCATCAATTAATCAAGAGGATATAGCAATTGTAAATATTTATGCACCCAATACTGGAGCACCGAAATATATACAGCACATATTAACGGATCAGAGGGGAGAAATAAACAGCAATACAGTAGTAACAGGGGTCTTATACATAACTTTCAAAAGTGGATAGATCATCTCATCAGAAAAATAAGACAACACTGGACTTCGACTACACATTAGACTAAATGGACCTAATAGACACAGAGAGAAAATTCCTCTTAATAGTAGCACAATACACCTTCTTCCCAGGACAATGGAACATTGAGGATAGAACAGATGTTAGGTCAATAAACAAGTGTTAATGATTTGGGGAAGACTGAAATCTTATCAAGGATTTTCTTTTCTGATCACAAATATATGAAACTAGAAATAAACGATAAGAGGAAAACTGGAAAATACACAAATATGTGGAGATTAAACAACATGCTCTTGAACAACCAATGGGTCAAAAAAGAAAGCAAATGAGAAATCAAAAACTATCCTGAGACAAATGAAAATGAAAACACAATATACCAAAAATTATGAGACAGAGCAAAAGCAATCCTAGGAAGTTTTGAGGGATAAATGCCTAATTAAGAGAAAAAAAGATCTAAAATAAACAACTTAACTTTATACCTAAAGTACTAGAAAAACAAAAACAAACTGGCCGTAAAGTTAGCAGGGGGAAGAAAAAAAAAGAAATAAAGGTGAAGAGGGAAATGACTGAAATATAGACTAGAAATGTAACAGAAAAGATCAATGAAACTAAAAGCTAATTTTCTTTACAATAAACAAAATAGACAAAACTTCAGCCTGACTCAGAGAAGAGAGAGCACCCAAATAAAATAAAAAATGGGGTATCTGGGTGGCTCAGCTGGTTGAGCATCTGACTCTCGATTTCAGCTCAGGTCATGATCTCAGGGTCAAAAGATTGAGCCCCACGTCGGGCTCTATGCTGGGCATGGAGCCTGCTTGGGATATTCTCTCTCTGTCTCTCTTCCCCTCCCGCTCCTCATGCTTTCTCTCTTAAAGAAAAGAAAAAAGAAAAATTAAAAAGTTGAATTCATAGAAACAATAAAATAATCACTGTCTAAGAATGATGGGTAGGGGAACAGGAGAAGCTAGTAAAAGGAAATGTTCAGTTTTAAGTGAGTAAGGCCTGATGGTCTAATGCAAAACCTGGTGACTACAGTTGATAATGCTGTAAAGTATAACCGGAATCTGCTAAGAGAGTGGAACTTACATGTTCTCACACACACAAAAAGAAGTAAATATGTGAGGTGATGGATCTATTAATCAACTCAATGCTGGGAACCCTTTCACAATGTACATATGTATTAAATCGTTACACTTTAAATATATTACAAGTTCATTTGTCAATTATAATTCAATGAAGCTGAAAAAATAATAAAATCAATGCCCCAGAAAAGTAGTCTTGATTAATCAGATTAAGTATGAAAGATTAAACTTCTTAGTTGTTCTGATCAAAGAATGAGGCTCCTTCCCTGTGGGTGGGTGATTGGGTTTCCTCTGAAGGGAGTGGACATTCTGGTGTATCTGGTAAAAAGAAGATCCTGTGACATGAGTAGGAAATTAAGCCTTAAATTGGTGGTCAAGGGGACACCCTACTCTCTCTCTGAGCTGCCATTATGACTAGCCTGTAAGGTGGTCAGATATACTGGGACATAGAGGGTAAGCTGAAGGAATGTGTTGTTTGCCACAAAGAGGCAAGGGGGAGCCATGCATCCTGCAGAGAGGACTAAACTGAACAGCCCGATTATTCGTTTTCACAAAGTAACAAAGAAAATTGGAGAAGAGAATAAAATTTAGCTTCAATGTTCCAACTAAGCTAACCCACAGGGAAATCAGGGAGGAGCCACACACTCCTGAATGGCTAGACTACTGAGATGCTGGTGACTTGAGAAAGCCCTTTAAAAAAAGAGAGAATCCTGAAGCATAAAACTCTAGGTGCCCTTCTCCACAAATGTGCTTTACGAATTAGGCTTCTATTTTATTGAGAACAAATTTATTGTGTTGATTACATTGTGTGACACTGGAATCAGCCAATTACTACCTAAGAGCTAATAATAGATTTTACACGTTTAAATGGTTAAAAAAACCTAAAGACTCTTTCATGACATGTTGAAGTTATAGGAAATTAAAATTTCAGTGTCCATAAGTCACATTTTATTAGAATACAGTCCTGGTCATTAGTTTACATATAGTCTATTGTTCCTTTTACAATGACTGTATACTTGCAACAGAGGCCACATTGCCACAAAGTCTAAAATATATACTATCAGGCATATTATAGAAAAAATTTGTCAATACCTACCTATTAACATAGATAACCAATAGAGCTCCGTAGTGGTTTGTGCCCATTATTAGAATTTTCTGACTGAGAATGCCAAAATTCCACAAATATGTTACCTCTAGGACATCTGTCAAGTATCCCAATGCATCACCATCAGATTATGATACCAATCCTTTTTGGAGAAATTGCCCCAATGTGATCAAATCTAGACCCTATCTCCCTTAGGCTCACCTTTCTTATAGAACAGGAACCCACTGAAAAAAAAGAAATGGAGATAGCCGTTGTTTTTTTCTATCTTGATTCCTTAGAAGTCATTTTCTACAATTTAGATAACCTGACAACTTCCTCCATCATGATTCACTTTTAAATTGTATTAAAGCTTATCATTTTATTTTCACAATTTTCTGAAGGAGAGACAGATGGAACTTAAACAGGGAATCCCAAACCCCTGTGTGGGCTGCTGGTTGCCAGCCAGGCTCTCCTGCAGCTGAGCTGTGAAAGTGACTGGCTGGTTCCCAATGAGCCCCAAGACCCATTGGTTGATTCCCGCTGAGCTGTGATCCTGATTGACAGCTTCACTATCTCTCTCCCTGAGCTTTGCCGGTGATTTCTTGCCTTCAACAGTGCACCTGCATAGCTGCTAAGAATGGAAATGAGAGTCATGAGCCACATCTCAAAGTTTTGTGTCCTTTTTGTTCTCTCAAGGAAATAGGTGGGAGGAGGAAGGGAACTCTGGCAAAAAGAAAAGGAGAAAACTAGACATGCAAAACAAATTATTGGGGCACATGAAATTTAACATCCTACAAGCATGGGGTTTTAGACTCAACCCAGTAACATACATCACATATTTTGAACCATAAGTTAAGAGTCTCAGGAAGATGACGTCTAGGAACTAGATACATATATTCTGGAAACTGTAAATCTGTATTCATATTATAAATCAAGAAACTGTCACCCTTATTAAATCACCTTTTGTTACTTTGATAGGGACAAGTCCATCCGTCAGTGCTCAATTCCTCACTAGGAGGTTAAGTGATAAAAATCTAGTCTCTGGACTCAAAACTGGGATTATAAACTGATGTTAGAAAAGTGGAGATCTTGATTTCAGGAGCCTGATAATCTTTTCTTTCATTATCTGTACAAGGTGTAGCTTTAATTACGATAATACAAATCAGGTGATTCTAAATGATCACCCTGCACATCATCTATTCTGTAAAACCAAGATTGTACCACCTAGCTCCCATCTACTAAATAAAAGGTAATTCATTCTTTAACCAAAGACATGAAAGACTTGTACAAGAGAAACTACAAAAACACTACTAAAATAAAGAAAACCTCAATAAATGGAAACACAACTTATGTTCATAGGCTGAAGGACTTAATAGTGTAAATACTGTTAAGATGTCAGTTAATACTACCCAAAGCAATCTACAGATTCAATCCAATCCCTATCAAAATCCCAATAAATTTATTGGCGGAAATGAAAAAAATCCCATCCCAAAACTCATATGGAACTTCAAAGGACCCCAAATAGCCAAAAATAATCTTGAAAAACAACAACCAAGAAAAACTCACACTTGATTTCAAATTGTACTACAATGCTACAATAATCAAAACCATGTGGTGCACTGGCAAAAAGATTAACATTTAGACCAATGGAACAGAATAGAGAATCCAGAAATAAACTGTGACATATACAAATTATTTTTGACAGGATGTCAGGATAATTCACTGGGGGAAAGGATGGTCATTTCATAAAATGGTGCTGGAAAAACTAGACTTCAGCATACAGAAGTATAAGGTGGATCCTTAGTTGATATCACAAGTAAAAATTAACTCAAAATGGATTAAAGACTTAAATGTAAGACCAGAAACTGTAAAAGTCTTGGAAGAAAACATTAGGTGAAAGCTTCACACCACTGGATTTAGCAAGAATTTCTTGGATAGGACATCCAAAGAAAAGTTGAGAAACTGAACCTCATGAAAATTTTAAAAATTGTGCATCGGAGGACACTATCAACAGAGCAAAAATGCAACCCATGAAAAGGGAGAAAACATTTGCATACTGTGTACCTGAGAAGTGACTAATAACTAGAATATAGAGAGAACTCCTAAAACCCAACAACAAGGAAACACACAATTTTAAAACGGGCAAAAGATTTCAATAAGCATTTCTCCAAAGAATATATACAAAGGCCAATAAGCACATAAAAAGATGCTCAACATCACTAATTATTAGGAAATGCAAATCAAAGCTACAGTGAAATATGACCTCACATGCATTGGGATAGATTTTTTTTATTGTATTAGCAAGGATATGGAGAAACTGCAACACTTGTACACTGCTGATGGGAATGTAATCGGTATACTCACTGTGGACAACAGTCAGATGGGTTCCTCAAATAATGAAAAGAAACTTGCCCTGTGACCCAGCAATTCCACTCTCGGGTATGTACCCCAAAGAATTGAAAGTAGGGCCTCAGATATTTGTGTCTGCACACCTATGATATCTGCACACCTATGTCTAGAGCTGCATTATTCACAGTGAAACTATGGAAGCAACCCAAGTGTCCAGTGACAGATGAATGGATAAATACAATGTGGTATATACGAACAATGATGATTCAGCCTTAAAAAGGAAATTCTAATGGACATGATAGAGGAACCTGAACATTACACTGAGTGAACTAAGCCAGTCACAAAGAGTAAATATTGTATGATCCCACCTGTGTGAGGTACTTAGAGTAATCAAAGGATAGAGACAGAAAGTGGAATGGTGGTTGCCAGGGACCGGGGAAGGGAAGAATGGCATTAGTACTTAATAATGAGCATAGAGTTTCAGTTTTCCCGGATGAAGACAGTATGGAGATGGAGGCACATCACTGTGAATTTAATGACACTGAACTGCACACTTAATAGTTAAGATCGTAAGTTTTTCATTACATGCATTTTGCCATGATAAAAAAAAAATGGGATAAAAAGAATTCACCTTTTGATGTGCCTAATTCACAGGGCTACTGTGAAAATCGATGATCCTTATTTTGTGTGAGACATTCCCATGCAAAGTACAAAATTCATACATATCCAAAGTGGTATTATTTGAAGAAACATTTTTCTGGAGTTCACTCTATCAGATTTTCAAATTTTATCAGGTTTTCAACTGTAAAGAAGGCTACCTCAGTAACCACTCCTGATGGATTTGAATTGGTACAGGAGACTAATTCTTAGAACGGAGCTGGGTCCTCCTTTAAAGTGGGGCATTTGAAAGCGTGAACTACCATCTTATCCTGCTCCACCGCTTATCTCGTGACACGTATCACCTTCTGACCTAACAGGATTTACTTAGTAATTATGTTTTTTAGTTTTCTGTCTCTTCTGTTTAGCTCCTGAAGAATGGCCCGGATCCACATGACCATTTAGACAAGATAACAGAACTAGCCGGCCACGTAATCCTGTCTGAGCTCAATTCCACTCTAGGTAACAGAATGTGGCAAAAAGCTCAAAGGCTGGTCTTTCCTAAATACCAGAAAGGAAACCAACCACCCCTAGACTTATGCAGACTGCAGGTACGGTTCTCTTTTTGTCAATATCTTCCTAAGGAAACCTAGTTGCTGTGCAATGAATAACCACTGAATGAATGAACAAATGCTCTAATGCGTTTTCCCCAGTGCTCCCAACCACAGAATCAGCAGCCTTTAATTGTGGCTCATTTACTTAATGTAGTATTCAAAAAAAAAATTGCTGTCATATGGAGCTTTAAGATATCCTGCACTCAATAACATGTTCTTCTGTTTGTACATTAGAAATGGCATAAAACAGAACCTAACGAATGAACTTCAAAACCCCAGTGCTTCATGTCTCTCTCTCTTTTCTTGGGTTAAGGGGGAGGCTCATTTATTTTCCTGATTTATTCTTGTCCTTTTGTGCCCTTAGTCTCCTCTGCTTTGTCTTCAAACATCTAATTGCCATGTGTTCTGATGGATAAGCCCGGCCGTGGGCTCCTGTTTTCAGCAATAGTGGCTCTTTCCCTTTATCACTCTTTTTACAAAGGAGATTTTCTTAATTAAATGATCTTTGCACTCATCATTTCCTAACTCTCATTTCATATCTGCTTTGTGAGATGATCGCCAAGGTCCCCTTCCAGTTCTAAAATTCTACGACATTTGGGCGTGACAAATACTAAGGAGATCATAGAATTCATCATTCTTCTCTACATTTTTTAGTATTACAGCCTGCTTTCTCATTTCAGTGATATTTTACAGTCAATTTGCCTTTAGATTTTCCTCACAGAATCTTTTCCAACAACTGGAGGTTTTTTAGCTTCCAAAAAAACAGAACATCTGTGTCCCCGGCAAGTATGCCAGAGGCCGCCTTAATGGTAGGTGTTGAAAGAGCTAAAAATTTTGGTGTATTGTATGTGAGAGGAGGCAAATAGATGGAAACGATAACCCCCTTCTTCCTGACTGAACCCATGGCAGACGGTGCCCATGGCTTCGAGAACACACTTCCACCTGAGGAAGGAGGTGGTCTCGGAATGCTTGTACCATATAGGAGGCTTCAGAAAACCATTCCTGATGAATGGGAGTAGGGACTGGAAATCGGACCTCAGAAGTGGCTTGAGTCTTCCTTTAAAATATAGCCTCTCCAAGTATGAGTTACTACCTTTATCAGGCTCCCTTTTATTTTTTTTTCCACAGAATATATTCTTATATGCTCTATGATTTACTTAGTTCTTGTGTTTATTCTTTTGTCTCTCCTGCTAAATCTCTACCCATTGAGGTCAGTGATGCAGACCAAGAAGCTGAAATAGTGCCAGGCACACAGCAGGTACTCAAGAAATACGTCAAATGAAAGAATGAATAATTTCTTCCTCCACCAGCATCAGAATCTCAGGGTCCAGGCCTGAATGAAGTAAATGAGGCCTCTAGAGGGCAAAATTTAAGGAGGCACTCACTCTCAGGGCCAACATCGCACAAACACGCCCACAGGGAGATGAGAGGACTCCTTCAATTTTGCACCCTAGGTATCTCCCTTGACTCACTCTAATCCCAGATCTGAAAACCATCACTGTTAAAAACTCGCATTTTTCAGTGCGACCTGGGTGGCTCAATCTGTTGAGCATCCGACTCTTAATTTTGGCTCAGGTCAGGGTCTTGGAATTGTGAGACTGAGCCCCACATTGGGCTCCACACTCAGCAGGGAATCTGCTTATCCCTCTCCCCTTTGCTCCCCTCAACTGCTAGCACTCTAAAATAATTAATAAAAATATTTTTAAAAAACGTCACATTTTTTCCACCACACCCTGTATCTATTAAATCACAACCACTGTGCAGGGGAAATGGTGGCCTGGGATCTCATGTCTAATGAACGACTTGGTCATGCCTACACGCAGTGTTATTTAAGAATCATTGGTTTAAATTTAGCAGCTTAGCCAGATGTGTCTGTCCCTAAGCCATCTTGAGCCAGTACGTTTATCTCCTTCAAGGCCCTTCATGGACGTTCTGTAGCTTAGCTTTCCCTTCTTTTCCCTGAAAAAATTCTAATAGTAGCTAATGTTTTTAGGCTCCAAGCACTGCTCCCTGCATTACTGTGAATAATGCACCAAATTGTCATACAAAGCCACGTGACAGGTTCTACCATTGTTGCCATTGACCTAGGAGAAAACTGCCAGAGAAAGCTTAAGTCACCTGTGTTTTCACAGCAAAGACACATTTGTAGAAGACTATACTCTAGGCAGAATGCGTTCAATATTCTAGCCCTAAGGAAACTGCTGTCATGCAAGTCCCAGGTCCCCTCAGATTTCTTCTCTTTATCCAACTCTTCTCTTCATTGAGAAAGCCTTTTCCAGTCACTCTTCTGCCAAAATCCTCCCCATTGAAGTCACACCCATCCCTTGGTATCCAAGTAAATTTCCATTTCCTTCACCAAGCCATCTTTGAACACCATGGTGTAAGGTAACCTTCCCTCTCTTGTAGTCATTTAACTCGGTTTCTCCATTGTTTTATCTACATTAGGTTTGGTGCACAACTAACCAGATTTGATTAAATATTGTTAAACATAAACCCTTATTAACCTTTATCTCCTGTACCCATAGTCTTTCATTAAAGTACTGCCCATGCCAATCTATATTCCACGCTTCTGAGAGAAAACAAAAACAAAAACAAAAACAAAAACACTATGAAGAAAAAAACTAAGTAAACTCTTGGCTCTTGAGTTTCAAAAGCCTAGCACAGTCTCCTAGAAAAGAATTAAGTAAAGACCACAGCTATCTTGATGACTTCCAATTCCACCCTCCCAATTAGATAAAAATCCCCAACTAGGACGAGGCATAGAGGGAAAGGCAAGGAGTAAAGAGATTTTATGTTCATAAAAAATGGGGAGCCCTCCAACAAGTGCAGATGTGACAAACTGGTGTTAGTTTAGAAAGACCGGAGAGCAGAGAGGACCTGTCTATCAACCATAGGCTGGAGGCCAAGAAAGGAGCAGAACTCTAGAGAAAACCTGTTGCTTTATATGTAGGCAGAGAGGGCATTCTGCACACAGTCAGAGCGTGACTCGGGGCAACAAAACAACTCATGTGCCCAAAAGGACCCTCCAACCCAACAGAGCCTTAATGCTAAGGGTGCTCTCTGAAGCTAACACGGCGTCTGAACAGCAGGAGGATTTCACATGCCCCCAAGCAGTTTATGAAGATCTGAGGAAAAGCTGTACTTGAACTGTAGGGATGATGGGTGATTCAGCAGTGTCTTCAACAGCTGACAGACCACGTGGCAACAAGAATATCAGGCATGGATCAGCACAGATAGATCATGACCAGTCCCTTGTCAACCCCACCTTCTACCAACTGTGATCCTGATACCTTAGAACTTGGACAGTCCTCGCCACGTTTGTGTCGGACCTTCACTTTGCACCACGAAGTTTCCCTTATTATGATCAGTTCCCCAGTTCGAGCCCTGGCATAGAGGGTGCTAAATACGTATTTGTAAATACACTAAGTAGAATAAATCTCATACATTTGCAAATAGATATTTTTGCCAGGAAAACCCTTCAGTGATACTGGTAGTCATCAGAGTGGCCAGTTACAAGAATCGAGAAGCGGATGCCTCTATCATGGCTCATTATTCCCTGTCTAATCACAGCTGTTTGGTGCAGATGAAAAACACCCCCAAGTCCTGAGTGAGTTCTGGAACACACAGCAGTAACGAACACTGTCAAGAAAGCACATGAGAGGTACAGCTGTTTTGTTTTGGTTTGTAAAAACTACAGTCCACTGAGTTCTTAAAGAACCCACAAAAGAGGGGACATTTGTTGAGGTCCCACCAGAGAGGGCCTTTGTGAAATTTGTTATAAATGAAACACACTGTTTATGGCAAGTTTTCCTTGGGGAAAGTTAGATATTGGAATATCCTGAACTTCAAGTTAATTTGTACATATCAGACAACGGCAGGCCTTCATTTTTGATCAAGGGCAAAAAAAAAAAAAAAAAAAAAACAACAACGGGGGCACCTGGGTGGCTCAATGGGTTAAAGCCTCTGCCTTCGGCTCGGGTCGTGATCTCGGGGTCCTGGGATCGAGCCCCGCATCGAGCTCTCTGCTCGGCGGGGAGCCTGCTTTCCCCTCTCTCTCTGCCTGCCTCTCTGCCTACTTGTGATCTCTCTCTCTCTCTCTGTCAAATAAATAAATAAAATTAAAAAAAAAAACAACAACGAATACATAGCTGAAGACTGAGGGTAGAAAAAAAAAAATGAAAGGAAAACAAAACAGACATAGTATAATAAAGCAAGTCATTTTACTATCTGACCACCACCACTACTGGAACATTTGAACCAAAAGACTTAGATTTCAATTTTACAAATAAAAGAATTCTGAGAGACTTGAGTTAAAAGGAAAAATATGTAAAAAGTGAGAATCCGCAGAGAATAATAATTCCTTGAATGGGTGTTTGAAGGCTTATCGGAGGACATAAGCATAGCGAATATTGGAGTATGCATCCCAAACTCAGTTTATTTTGTAAATTTATTGTTTTGTATAATTAGCTCTTCCAAAGAAATAAAAGGTAGGGCTCAATCTTAGCCTTAGGGCAACTGCAGGCAGCACTGGGTATCTTGGGTGTTTTTCATGTTACTGGAATCACCCGGGGCTGGTGATCCTTTACGTCACTTGTGTTCTTATCCTGGTGGTCTTGTCTTCTGCTTACAGACATAATGAACTCTTGGCTGCAAGGAACTGCAGGTATGGAGGGACTCAAAGGGTAGGGATGGCATGGTCTTCAGAATCAGCTGTACTCTTTTTATTTGTATTGAATCAAAGCTTCATTACTAAGACTCCAGATCTGGGATGTTTTAAGAAACCTCATGAATTTCAGACAGGGGAGGAAAAATGGAATAAATGAAAACATGAGGATACATTACAATATCACGGTTTTGAGAGAGCTTAGGTAGGGATAGCTTCTGATAATCAACTATTAAAAATTTTTTTTTTATCCAAGTACTATTTTTACATCATTAAAAGATCAACAATGAAAAAACTCAATGAAAAACATCTGTCCCCTTGTCATCCTTCCCTAGCCTCCCACATCCCAGAGACACCTCTTTCAACCCTTTTAGTTTTTCCTTCTGGTATTTTCCTTCATATTTTCAATTCGCATGAGTACACTACTATGGCTACTGAGCTTCCATGTTTTGCTACTACTCACTGATTTGTTACTGTGAAAGATGATGATTTAACTCTGTCACCAGCCACTTTCCCACCTTCACCTACTTCCCCTCCTTCTTCCTCTTGGTATAATTCCCTCACATCTTTAATAAAAGCCATACGTGGCGCTTAAAATCGTTATTCTATGTGAATATTTTTCATTACTAAGCCATGTGGAGTACTATTTCAATTCCATTCCATTTCCGCTTCTCATTTTGCCTCGAGTTAACTGCCTCTTGTATTCATATAATGTTTGTCTTTCCTTGAAATCTGGCTCAGGCTTGCTTAACACTCCAGTTTTCTACCTCTAGGAGGTGGCCCCAGCTGGGACAACTGGACTAACAGGGCACTGCTCTACATAGCTCTTCCAACAGCCTCACCTGGATGCCTCTTGATGTTGGCCAAACGTAAACAGCAGTGACAATGTGCCAGCGTTGTGCGGTTTTTTTTGTTTTTCCCCGAGCCTTTGCACAGTTATACTTGCTACCATCTCACTGGCCAAGGCAAGTCACACTGCCAAACTCAGATTCAAGGGGCAGGGAAACAGACTCTGCCACTTTGGTACGAAAACTTCAATCATGCATCGGATGACTACAGAAAAAGGAAGGGAGGAAGAATCAGGGTCATTACTTGAATCGGTCTTTCACAGTCATTAATCAGGTGACCAGGTCTGTTTCTGATTCTCTAGCTTGTTCTCTTCATTTGTCCTACACATGCCAATACTCTACTGCCTTAATTAGTAGGGCTTTGTAATATGTCTTAATTATTTGTGTTGAAAAACAAAAACAAAAGTTCAAAGGCCCAAAATGCTATCACGGAGACCAAGTTCCCAAAATAGTGCTTAATACATTATCAGTTTCAAGCTCCTGCAGAAATGTATTCTTAACAGTCAGCAACTGTTGAACAGCACCAATGAGCCTGCCACATGGGCCTCTCCATCCTTCAAAGGAAGAGGAGGTCATCTGCACCCTACAAGATGCCTTGCCTGGAAAAACCCTTGTCTTTTGCTATTAAATTCCTTGCCCTCACCTTCCTTCTATAAAAACCTTCCATTTGGTACAACTCCTTGGACTGTCTGCTAGATGGGGAGCTGCCGGATTCATGAATCGTTTAGTAAAGCCAATTAAATCTTCAAATTTGCTTGGCTACATTTTGTTATTTAACACTTGTAATGTCAAATCTTAGAATTTGTTGTTCTTCATAATTGCCTTGACTATTTTTGGCTCATTGCATTCCCATATAAATTTTAGAATCCAGTTTGTTAATTTCCACAAAATTATCTGTTGGGATTTTAATTGGGATTGCATTGAACCGACAATGTGGAATGTGACCTGAGCCCTGGGTTCCTGGAAAACAGCAAAGGTCAAGAAATCTCCCTACCCTTTTGTGTTCTGGAAAAGAACTTACTGCAAAGCGGTATCCTACCTCCTAATAACTTCGGGAAGATGCAAAGATGGAAACCTTGTTTATCTAGGACAAATCCAGATACACACCCTCCAAATTACTATTCTTTATCTCAGAAATGATTAGCTGATCTCTTTGCACTCACTGACTAATCCAGAAAAAATGAATATATCCCCTTGTGTTTTTTTATGTTTGCACGTTCAACTGTAGCAATATATGAAAAAGTTAGAAAACAGGCAACTTATTTATATGCATCCATTCAGGTAGGAGGGGTAGAATAAATTGCACAATCTTTATAGAGGACAATTCATGAATATCTTTAAAAGCCTTACACGCCCATAATTTGACCCAAAGATATTTTCTTAGAAGTGATGTTTTTAGGCACCAAATCCACCAAGTATGCAATTATCTATATACGATAAGGTTTATGGAAGCATTGTTTTTAATAGAGGAAAAAAATAATTCAAATACCTAGCAAAAGAGGAATGGATAAACACAACTACATTTATCGCCAAATATGTTATCAGTACATTCAATTTTTAAAAAATAAGTCCACGCATGTGGTATAAAATATTTTTGTTGATAAAATTTAAATGTATATGCATGCACCAAAAGTGTAAAAGTACATATTAAAATATTCATAGTTAACATCTAATAAACTACACAAAATGTCTCTAAAACATAAGCTTATACATGTGTTAAAAAATAGCACCACAAGAAGCAATGATGACAGCAGGGAAGATGTCAACAGCCTTTATTTCTATTTGATTTGAAAGACTCTTATTTATTAGCCTAAGACTGAGCTTGGCCTTGATTATTCACTTCTGACAAGAGTGACTGAGCATTGGAGCCTTTAGAGAAATATTAGTGTGAAATTTGAGACACTGCTAGAAGCTCAAACAATATATATTGACAACCATTAATAAATTCAATTAAATGTGGGATCTCATCTCTGCTAGACCACCTAACTGTATTAAAGATCATTACCCTTTGTTAAACATGCATGTGGCCTGACATCTGGTAAGTATTTTGCACCTATTAGCTGTGCCCAGCATTCTATAGAAGAGGAAAACTAAGGCTCTGGAGAGTAACAGTTATCATTTACCTACACAGATAAAATTACATTAAGAAATTCACTTACACACTTGTGGCAGGTATATAGCAAGTCAAAGAAGATTAACCTGAGATACGTATCTACAGAGAGACCTACCGCTCTAATTTGTAAAGGGGGATTGCTATGACTGCTTTCATATTCATCTATTTCTGTTGAAGTGCACTCAAAGAACTAAGTTTTTGACATGCTAGTGATTAACTGACATTATACTAGAACAGGGCAAGCTATTTCATTATAAATCTTCTCAGTCCATGTTGATACCCTTGAAGCATTATCAAGTAGCATTCTCTTTAGTTACTATTTAGACAAAGGACATATAATTCACGCTAAGCCCTCCCTACCCTTAATGTCATTGTTCTCTGTATCTTGTCAAACTGGTCAATGTTCTGCATTGAACAAATACTGTGTACTTACAAGACTGCCCTGCCAAGTTCATCTACATTGATAAGAATCAGATCGCTGGTCCCCTGGGATTCGGAGAAGAGTAGTCTGCATGAGGATTTAAGGAATCTTTTGGGTATGCTGGAAATGTTCTCTATCTTCATGGTGGTAGTGGTAATTTCATGCGTGCACACATCCAACAAAAATGAACGGTGCACTTAAAATGAAAGCAGTTCGCTACGTGTAAATGATACCTTAATAAAGTTGATTAAACAAATACACTCCCTAGATAAGTGGTATACAACACCCTCAGAAGAACTGAATGATCAAGTAACAACTCTGTGTCTTCTGAAGCTTCTATTTGCTCTTTCTCCAGCTCAAAAAACAAAACAAAACAAAAACCAAGAGCCACTTTCCAGACCACCCAGTTATAGTCCATTTTAAATATCTCAATTTAGAAAACGTTATCTGGGATTCATTCATTTTTGTTTTAGAGCCAGCATGCAAACAGCTGTTCATAGACTATATCATTGGTCAGAGATAAAGAAAAAAGGGGTCCCAGCATCTTTTTTTTAAGCATAATCCTTGACAACTTGTCACCTTGTAACTATGCCAAGCTGAAGAAGTAGGTATTGAAAGAGAACTACTATCTTTTTAATTAATTTTATTTTTTCAGTGTTCCAAGATTCACTGTTCATGCACCACACCCAACGCTCCATGTAATATGCGCCCTCCTCAATACCCACCACCAGGCTCACCCATCATCCCAACCCCTTCCCCTCCAAAACCTTCAGTTTGTTGCTCAGAGTCCACAGTCTCTCATGGTTCACCTCCCCCTCCGATTTTCCCCAATTCACCCTTCCTTTCCTTCTCCCAATGTCCTCCATGTTTTTCCTTATGCTCCACACGTAAGTGAAACCGTATGATAACTGACTCTCTCTGCTTGACTTATTTCACTCGGCATAATCTCTAATATTTTTTTAAAGGCAGACATATTTAGAATGAAAAAAAAAAAAAAACCATAATGGGGCGCCTGGGTGGCTCAGTGGATTAAAGCCTCTGCCTTCAGCTCAGGTCATGATCTCAGGGTCCTGGGATCGAGCCCCGCAACAGGCTCTCTGCTCAGCAGGGAGCCTGCTTCCCCCCTCCTCTCTCTGCCTGCCTCTCTGCCTACTTGTGATCTCTCTGTCAAATAAATAAAATCTTTAAAAAAAAAGAAAGAAAAAAACACAATGGATATTTTTCACATATGATTACAAAACATATTACTACAATCTTTTCAGCCTCCAACATAAGAAGATAAAGAAAGCCTTCAGACTTCTAATGGTCTGTGAAATCAGTCAGAATAATTATTACTTTATACTACAAATAATTCCTGAGTCTTGTAGGATAAACACATGGAGTTCTTCACCTAGTCCCCAAAGTAAATAAAATCGCACACATCATTTCTTTAAAAGAGTAATCACAGTTACTACACCATTAGAACTACACTGAAATTAAGACTTCAAAAACAGAACATAGCTTGCTATGGGATAGAAAGATTTTTTCTTCAAGATTCTTTATCTCCTCGTGTATATAAAAAAAAAAAATGGCATCAGGTTTTCCTTAGAGATGTCTCTACACTATTTTTCTTGCCATTCTTCGTATCTTTGGTATATTTCCATTTGAACAAACCTGTGAGTAAATAACTATGTACTCCATCCTTAGATTTGACTCTGGCATCTCTAAGTACAAAAACTAGACAGTTTTGTCTGGTTGGAGATAATCAAATAGGAGAATGCACCACTGGCATTCCAAATCTATGAACTCAGGAGAGTAGCCATGCTTCGAGCAAGCACTAAGCCCACTACTGCCACTAAAAACAATGTTTCTTAACTGAATTCCATACCCACCACACTGAGCCGAAACCAAGAGAAATCAAGGCTGCAACCAATGGGCTGAAAGTGGTTACTGTGGCAGTAATTCTACTTACACTAATCAAGCAATTTCTTTTACTTATCCCCCAAATAAGAGAAATGACCAGTGAAAAACAGCCACCTGAATGCATATTTAGCTAAGAATGTGTCCATTTGAGATGAGCACTAATCTTTCCTCTTCCAAATGAGAGTAAAGTAATTCTGTATCCTTTAAGTATAATTTACTTTCCTCATTATTGATTAGGACCAACAAAATTATATTAATTAACCTTCATAAGAAGTCTAAATAACTATATCTTTCTGAGCCCAAGACTACCAAGTGAATTTATTTGGAGCATATTTCCACTTTTCTTTTACATACAAGTAGTTACTGGCTCCCTATTTATTTTTTTCAAAAGATAAATTAAAACCACAAACTCCTTCTTATCTTTTCTTTTCCAGAGTCAGTCTCTTAGAATGATACATTTTCTCAGATTAATTACTACATCTTTGGATAATATTCTTTGCCGGAGAACAAGAATAGGATTGATTAAAACTGGCTCTGTGTGCACAATAGAAATGAGCCTATATGGGTGATAAAAACCTATTGTAGTTGGTGATTTGGTAGACAGTAAGACACACAACATATTTTTTTCTGAACAGAATGCTCTCCCAAAGAGCTGGATGCGTTTGTAATTTTTTTCTCTATTCATTTAATTTTTTTTTTAACTACTTGCTTTACTGCTTTTTGTTTTTCTCTGCATTCAGAATGGACTGACATCCATAGCAAACCCTTCAAGGACAGCCTGTACACTGGGAAAATGCAGGATTACATGACTGATGAATACTTAGTGATTAGACCTATATACAACTCACTGTAAGTATTCTAGGTTATTTTTATAGTGTCTTTCCACTACTCATCAGTCAAATCAATTCTAGGCTACCACTTATGGTGGTATTATCGACGTATCTATCTGTCATCAACTGATTTTCTACTGCCACTTCATTCAATACATCCCATCTTAACTAAACCACTCTTTCCCTGCGCCTACTGGTCTCTCCTGGGAGGCTCACTGTTTTTCCTCCCTCATCACTTTTTGATTTTTCCACTCCTATCCCCAAACTTCTGGCAGGAGGCAGCTCCCAGAGTCCGTTTCCAGCCATAACTCAACCCTCGTCTGTATTCCCTCCCACAAAAGCTATTCTGTTCTTACAACCTCAACTATTATCTATGTCCTTCTGGAACTTCAGATGAGAAACCGGGAAACCTTGTTGGACATCTTCTTTCCACCACTCACATGTGAAATTATAAGGTCCCCTGGTGGGCTCTTTGCAACATCATTGTGACCGTGCTCTTCCCATTCTCCCCATTCTAGGTGTCATCACCCCATACTGTGCTGCCTTCTAGACCTCAAAATATTCCAGAAATTCCACAATTTCAGACTTTGATCTGCATCCCTCAGTTTGTGTCTCACACCTGAATTATTGCAAACCTCTTGCATGACAAATGCAATAGTGAAAACTGTAAGTGAATCAAAAGGCAGGTCCAACCACAGGGGCAAAGTCTGTGAGTGGATGAGGCAGCAGAAAGCCATAGTAGTAGTTTTTTTGTTTTACTCTGTTTTGGCTTTTTTTGGTTTTTTTTGTTTTTTTTTTTTTTGCAAGACCTTAAGATACGGAGAATATCATCACTGGAATACCCACCCTCCTGGTTTACAGAATGGATTGGATATTTATTGACAAATGTTAAAGCCAGACTACCACAGAGAAATCTAAGCAGAATATGATGAAGGCCTGGGAGATAACGTTTGATAATGTTTTCATTATTGTTTCATATGATCTCTTTGTTCTCAGATTAATTTCAAAAGCTGCCATCCCAGACTCCTAAGTGCTCTGCTGTGCCCATCCCAGTAACCTACTTTCATCCATCTTCCCGTTCACAAGGAGTACCCCTCTTTCCCATGACAACCCACCCCCTTTTTTTTTAAAATGACAAGCTCAATTCTTCTCACGGCCTATGTCAAACTTACCCTCCTCCAGGATGGTTTCACAGAAGCCACAGAACAAAGAAGTTATACGCTAGAGCTGTGTAGCCAGAATACCTGGGTTCAAAAGTTGTCTCCCCTTCATGTCGTACAGTGTGGTGGTGCGCAAATTACGGGACTTCCCTGAGCTTCTCACTCGTTGTCTGGGATGTACAAAAGGTACCCAACTCCTATGGTTACTCCAAATAGTCAACGAGATAATCCATGTGAAAAGCTGAGCACTTAGCCTGGCACAGAATATTAGCTGAATACCTGTCAGACATTGTCATTAGCATCGTTATTTTTCTCCTCATCCCTGAGTGTTTTTCTTCTTCTCTGAATTGCTGTAATACATCAAACCTTCTAAGTATTCTGGAACTTCTTAATTCAAAATCAGGTAGGCTGCTAGTTCATCATATACACAGATCTTGCTTTGCCAGTGAGTTAAAGTTTTAAGGGCAGAAACCATGTCCTCAATTCTTTATTCCTCCTCCTAACGATTATATTATTTGTGCTGTTAGTGACAACAGTCATGAGGCACCGTACTTATCATTTTTAATACAGTGGATGCAGGCGATCATTTCAACACTGCCAGACGGGAGTTACCATCTCCCTTTTAGAGGTAAGGAAACAAAAGCGGAATGGGTTATTAAACAGAGAGCAATGCACAGAACAGGTGCTTTCGTGCTTTTAAAATTTTGGCCAGAGCCAAAGACATAATAGTGTGACCTAAAATGCATCCCGTCACTAAGCATTTTTTAACAGCCTGTTTTGTGAAAGCAAGGCATAGGTACTACAGTTGTAAAGATAAGCAGGACCTGGTCCCTGACCTTGAGAGGCTTACGGTGTTAGTCGGTAAAACAAAAAATTAACCAAATAACAAGAGTATTTGGTTATTATCACCTTAGATCCCTGAGGCTCTGGAATCACAGAGGAACAGCATTTTGGGAATGGATATTCACAAAGCATTCTATGTAGAAGGAAGAATATATGCAGAGGTGTGGGAGAGGGTGGGAAGGGCCTAGTATGCCACTTAGGGAAGCACAAAAAAGAGCCCATATAAATGTCTGGGGGAGGGGGGCAGACAGTGGTGACAAGTCTGAAAATGAACTGCTTCATGTCCCATTCAAAGACAACTGAAATCACACAACAGTTTTAAGCAGTGGGGAGAAGGCGAGCATGGACAAATGGAGAAGGCAACAGCAAGTTCAGATGTGATTCTAGAACCAAGCACTTTAGAAGTCATTTGGAAGACAGATTGCAAAAGGCAACTTTGGAGTCTGTATTGGTACAAGAGAGAAATGATGATGGACTGAGCCAAGATACTGGCAGAGGGAAGCAAAATAAGGGGATAGTGAAAGAGATACCTTTTTTTACATTTATTTAAATTTGATTTAGTTAACATATAGTGTATTAGTGTCAGGGGTAGATTTCGTGATTCATCAGTTGCATGTAACACCCACGGCTCATTACTTCACACGCCCTCCTTAATGCCCGTCACCCAGCTACACTCCCCACCTCCCCTCCAGCAACCCTTAGTTTGTCTCCTAGAGTTAAGAATCTCTTATGGTTTGCCTCTCTCTATGTGTTTATTTTTCCTTCCCTTCCCCTATGTTCATCTCTTTTGTTTCTTAAATTCCACATATGAGTGAAATCATATATGGTTATGATTTATTTTGCTTGGCATGATACCCTCTAGTTCCATACACGTAACTGCAAATGGTAAGATTTCATACTTTTTGATGACTGGGTCATATTCCAGTGTGTGCGTGTGCGTGTGTATTTGTAAAGGTATATATATAAATACATATATCACATCTTCTTAACCTGTTCATAAGAGATATTTAATAGAAATAATGATCAGGATCAATTAACTATGAGTTATGACGAAGAATCTAGGACGAGGCCAAATATTTACCTTGGAACATTGTGCTTTCATCTATAGATTCTAACTTTGTGGCTATTATGAAATAAAGTGTTAACAGAAAACAATCCTTGAACAAATCAAGAAAACCAACTGCCACCTATGACTACTGCCTCCGTACTTTACTCTCGGAACTTCTCTGGATTAACTCTGATTCGTGGCACAATCACACAGCTTACCCAGGACTCCAGAAGAGGGGAGTGTAGACGGCCCGTGTGATCTGGTTCATGAGCACATGCTTGCTCCTCCTTGGCTTCGTCTTCCACGTAACTCAGCGTGCTCCAGCTGCACTGACCTACGGCCTGGTCCTTAAACCTAGCTTGTTCCTCCGCTGGAATGCTCTTTCCATGTATTCCCTCACTCCTGGCTCTTAACCCAAAGTGCATCTTCTCAAAGAGGATTTCTGCAGCCGTTCACCTCAGGTAAGCCTCTCCCTGCTGCGAACCCCTTACCCTCTTCAATGTATTTCACATTTCTCATCTCTGCTTGAAAGCACCGTACTTGATTTCTCACTGGTCGTCTCCCCTAATTGTAATTTTAACCCCATGAGTACAGATCCTTTTTTTTTTACATTTTTATTTATTTTTAAAGATTTTATTTATTTATTTGAGAGAGAGAAAGAGAGATAGGGAAAGAGAGCACAGGCAGGGGGGGAGAGGGAGAAGCAGACTCTCCATGGAGCAGGGAGCCTGATGTGGGGCTGGATCCCAGGACCCCGGGATCATGACCTGAGCCGAGGGCAGATGCTTAACCAACTGAGCCACCCAGGCACCCCCAGATCCTTTTTTTAAAATTAATTAATTAATTACTTTGCTGTGCTCACTGGTGTGCCATGAATGCAGAGTTTGGCACATAGTAAGCACACAATAAATACCGGATGAATTGTTCTAACTGCCCAGAATATAGCTCTGTGTATTTTACAGTGCACTCTGAAATCCATTAAGCCCCTGATGTAAATTCAGCAAGAATTTAAGCTCATTGTATGCCTCAGTTTTCTTACTGAGACTTAACAAGGTTTCCTGACTTTGTAAAGTCACAAAACCATTAATTGCAGGTGCAATACAAAGAACTTAATTTTCTATATGATTGATCATCATTTAAAACCACAGAGTGTTTTTTTAAATTTACTATCAAAGGGATAATGATTAAAGGTCAAGTTAACTATAAAAGAAGTTATTACTTCATTATTCAAAAGGAAATAAATTTAGATATTTAACATACTTTGGGGAATTTCAGGATTTCAGTAAGACTCCCGCATCAAAATTAGTTAAAACAGCATTAGAATGGTGGAATGAGAAATGATTCTATGCGTGGAAGCAATAATGTATGAAGACATCACTTTAACCTGTGTAGTAAAACAAATGTAAAGGCTTAGGTACTACTTGCTTGATTCGCCCTCTTTTTCCTGGATGTTACAGCATTTAGCAAAATGATGATTATTTTTCCTTTCAATTTTATCCCTTTCAGTTGAACTGCTTATCTGCTTCTTTCATTTATTTTTGTGACGAAGAGAAATGGCATTAATTTGGGTATTTGTGTGTGCATTAATTCACTGAGGAACTATAGCTATTATCAAGGTCTTGCAAAGATTAGTAAAAAAGCATTGAAAAATAAGTTTATATTGCACACCAGGAAATGATCTTTTTGGAAACTGAACACGATATTTTTTAAATTTTGGTTTTATATAATAAGGTGGGTCATAATCGAGTAGTACTGAAATTTTAAAAATCAATCCACATTGGTTAAATTTTTTCCAGGATTCAGAAATGTCAAATTTTAACACCAGACGATCCTAATCTGCTTAATATTGATTTGTCAACATCAAACATTATAAGAATAGCTAAGGGGTCATTAAGATGATACTTGAACTTACATAAACAGGATCAAATTCACATTAATCTATGAATCAGAAAGTCTTTCTGATTAATTCAGATAAAATTCAGTAAGGTAATAGTGATTTTTCCATTATAAGCCCATCTGTGATGTGTGCCTCCTTTTGGAATAGCTTGTCTCTGTCAATCTCTCCTCATTCCTGTACTGTCAGTAATATGTCTAAGATAAAAAAAAAAATATATACAAATACATGCAAAAGTCACTATTGAAAATTTAACGACAAATTATGAAAAAAGTTCTCTTATAACCACTCACATTTTCTGGGATTGGTAGATGTTTAGTTGGAAGTAAGGACCTGGGAGGATTATTCAGAGAAAAAAATTAATGTGGATGAGAGCTCCCAGGTCACATAAGCCCCCTACAGATCCAAAGGTTATTTTCCCTAAGTCTTGAAAGGATTTCCACCGGATAGAAAATTTGAATGGTAACATTTCAATTAAAAAGTACTTTGCATGTAGGTCAGCAAGTCAGAGAATTCTGAAGCTGCACAAATCCTTAAGGGCCATGAAACCCAATCTCCTTATTTTATAATGAGGAAATGGACAACCAGGGAAGTTTAAGAATTTGTCAGTATCACAGTTAATAAATGGCAGGGCCATGATTGAAACAAATGCATTCAAACTCCCTGGGTAAGAGCAGGTGTGTGCATCAAGAAGCAGGGGCTACAATACTGAGTCCACTATCACCAACTGTGCTCTTTGGAGGACTCCTTTCCTACTTTGTCTCCTCACCAATGCACTGCAGACCCAACTGGAACTGGCCTCTCAGTGTCACTGACCTCTTATGGCTTGGGCTACATGGCTTCTAGAGTTGCACCATTATTCTCCCACACATGCTTCTCATTGAACTGTGGGTGCATGGGGACATTGTCTCTCAGGGTAGATTGGAAAGGCACAAGATCCACAAACCACCTCCCCCTATATGAGACCTATTTCTTTTTACTTCGAAAAAAATGTAGACTTCCAGTAGAGTTGCATAGAGAGTACAGTATGCCGCAGTATACCTGTGCCCCAGCTTCTTCCACTGTTCCTATCTCACATAACCATGTCACGTTCAACAAAACCAATAAATTAGCATTGGTACAATGCTGCTCAATTGAGCTGTTACCATTAACTAAAGAAATTATTGGGATTTCCCCCAATTTATCTACTATGGTCCTCCTTCTGTTCCAAGATTCAATCCAGGATATCATACTACATTTAGTATAATCTCAGCCCGAAATTAGATCCTATCTTGATCTAATTAAGAATGTAGCAGCTCAGATCTAGTGATCAAGATCACAGGGCTCACAGGTCAGCAGAGAACACCGTGAAAGGTTCCACTACCTCGTGACAATACGTGCCACGCGGTGGCATTAACAAACCCACCGGGGACTAAAACTGAAATGCCATCAGTTCTGCAAGAACCCACTGAGCACGACACAGAGCTATGCTTGGTCTTTTCTTTTTAAGTCTTGGAGCATCAAGTTTAAAAGAGCGGATATGGGCACAGTTTATTAACACGATTTGGTAGCCAATTTTCATCCATGAGACATTATCCAGTTCTGTTTCTGATGCCGAAGCCACAAGGACATAACCTTTAAATACAGAAAAAAGTCCTGCCCAAGGAAATTAGACATATCCTTAGACAGGCCACTCATTCACAGAAGGAGCTTACTCCCCAGCCTGGAGATGGCTTAAGAGCATCCCTAATGGATAGTGTCTGGCAACATTTTATAAATGCCTAGAGCCTTCCAAATGCTACTTCCAAGCACTGCAAAGAGAAAGCACTTGTGGAGAATTCTGGAAAAGCAGCCATTTCTTCTCCTCCAAGAGCCCCATGGGGATTTATGGGGAGATGGTATGTGATTATGGCCTGGACGTGAGCCAGGGCAAGAGGATAACAGGGTGCTGGTCTCTGGCTAGATTAAGGAATGACTTTCCTGGCGTGAGTGACGCTCTGTTGCTCCGCCTCCCTACAACGCCAGGGGCCCAAGAGGAGGGCTAACCAGTTACAGTAAGCAGGCGGGTACCTACTCAGCAAGAATTCCACCGTTTCCTGGAAACAAACCTCTTCTGGGGAGGCCTATCCATTTTTCAAGTGGTCAAAGCAGCAGCTGGGCTGCAGATAATCAAGGAGCCTGGGGGCAATTAGTTTTACTGT
>CM052895.1:92315093-92350849 GCA_028534135.1 Potos flavus
GGGGGAGGCTCTGAGTCAGCAGCTCCATGACTGCACATTACTTATGTATATTCCTTCCTGCTGAATCTCAACAACTTCGGAACACAACCAGAGCCTTAGTCCTCTTTCTATCTCTCAAAGCACTTGGCACAGAGCAGGTGTTCAATAAATCTGTTACACTGCATCGGCAGGCCATTTAATCAGTCCAGGTCTGGTCTTATCTGTCAAATGGGGAGAGTGAATCTCTGTATAAGAATTATTGGGTGAAAAAACGAAGTCAAATAGATTTTTTTTTTTTTCTTAATAGCACACACAAGATGTATTGGTTATCTTTAAGTTTAAAAGGTAAAACGAACGTGCTCTGAGCCTTTCAGGGGCCACGACATTATCTCACTTGTCATAAAACGCAGTTTTAGAAAGGGAAAAGTTCAGGTTTTTATTGGAGCTACTTTTTCATTTAGGGGGTGACACTTAATGTTAGAGAAAGGAAATTAAAATCTACATTCACCAAGGAATTAATATTCTAATTTGCTCAATCTAATGACAAAAAGCAGGTTGCAAACTGCATTAATAATACTTCCCTACATTAGTCTAATACCTATTATTTACTTATTGTAACCAGATGGTCTAAAAAAGTGCCTTTATCTTAATTACCATTTTTATTCATTCATTTGTTTGTTTATTGAGAGTGCGTGCGCATCGGGGCAAAGGCAGTAGGAGGGGAATAGAGGGCAAGGGCGAGAGAGAATCTCAAGCTGACTCCGCACTGAGCATGGAGCCCTGTGTGGGCTCGATCTCATGACCCTGAGATAATGACCTGCACCGAAATCAAGAGTCGGACACTTAACTGATTGAGGTACCCGGGCACTCCTATCTTAGTTACCAGCTTCTAATTTACTGTGTGCTAGGTACTCTTTTAAATGCTTTATACGGATGACCTCCTTGTTCTTCAAAATCATCCTGTCAAGTGTGTTTCTTCCATTTCTCGGAGGCACAGAGAGCTTAAACCCCTTGTTCAAGGTTGCACAGCAAAGAGACACGGCTGATCATCAACCCACACACCATGATGTGACAAACACACCACCATCCTGCCTCCCTGAAATCGGCCAAGATGAACCATCCTTCCCCGCTTCCATCCAGGCACCTGTGCACCCGTCCATCCATCTATCCATCCGTCCGTCCATCCATCCAGGCAAGAGATCTACAAGCAGCTACCGCATACCAGGCTCGGTAGTAGCTGCTGAGAAATGTAACAGAGAGGAGAGGAACAGTTCTTCCCTTGAGGAACTTTCAATCTGGCATAGGATAATAGCATTAAGCGAGCAACCAAGTAAATGAGCACATAATTACTAATTACAGCAAATGTTGAGAAGAAAACCTTCAGGGCACTACGAGAATACTGGACGCCACAAGGACGAACGACCAGCGCACAATGTGGCTTGTCAGTCAGGGAAGGACCCTCTAAGATGAACCTGACGTGGGAGCTGAGAGGGCGGGGTGCGGGTGCGTTCTGTCAGAGCCACAGACACGGACAAAGAGCTGGGCGTCACTGAGAATGGCAGAAGCCAACACCAGAGATCAGAGACGAGGGCAAAAACGTCCGACTGCAGAATCGGAGTGCGGGCTGGCCAGCCTGCTAGAGAAAAGCCTGAGAATTGCTGGACGCCTGTGGGCTGTGAGTGCCTTCACGGCGCAGGTCTGAGAACTGCTCACAAGTAGGGGGATGGACACAATGGCCAGGAAGGACACTGTTCTCTCAGTGTGACTAAATTCATTTTTTCACTGGAAGGGATTTGAGTAATGTATGGGTAAGCACGAAGGGCAGAGAATGTCCACGGTTGTCTAAAATTTCTCTCCCAAAACTTCACACGGGCTCACGTCCTCAGTCAGTCGGACAAGTGGGGCATCCATCTGTGTTCAGTCCAAAAGCAGAGTGTGACTGAGCTCGGCTTTCAGGAGGCCACACAGCCTGGAAACTGTGGGCACCGCGGTCTCTCCCAAGTACTTTATGTCCGTATAAAGCACCAACCAGCATTTTTGAAAAGAAACGTTCACAAGGTGCATGTGATGTGGGAAACAAAGGCAGAAGGAAATGTAGATAAAATTAAATGTCCTTATAACCTGCAGCCCATTGACAAATACTTGAGACAGGGGGAGTGTAACCTTCCTCCAGGACACTCCCAGCTGTCCTGCTGTTAATGCTTTGCTATGGGGAAAGACAACCTTGCTTGACCATAGCAAGGAGTCAGTATCCTGTGAGTCTTCAGCAGATGAAAATCCTTTTGGGGGTCCCAGGGTGGCTCGGTCAGTTAAGCTTCTGCCTTAGGTTCAAGTCATGATCTCGGGGTCCTGGGATCGAGTCCCACATTGGGCTCCCTGCTCCACCGGGAGCCTGCTTCTCCCTCCACCTCTGTCCTCTCCCAGCCAACTCTCTCATGAATAAATAAATAAAATCTTAAATAAAGAATAGAAAAGACAAGAAAAAGAAAATCCTTTTGGAATTTCCCTTTGTCTTTACTTCCCCCAACCCCAAAGTATATCATCAGCCACCCCTCACAATCCAGGGCCAGCAGCTCTTTCTGCCCAGGGTTCCTGTCCCCATGCTTTACTAAAACCACCTTTTTGCACTGAAAACATCCCAGGAGTTCTTTCATGGCTCTTGGCTCTGGACCCCAACAACACTACTCTAAAAAAAACACATCATATGTAATTAAAAAAAAAAATTAAATTTCAGAACCCTATGACAATCCCGAGAAGGCAATACAAGTAACATACACGGGAAGAGAAAGAGACGCTAGAAATCTAAGCATCTGAGAAACCGCCAGGAGCAGGTCACTAGAGAAACATTTTTCACACAAGGCTAAGTCAGAGAGGAAAAAAAAACATTTCCTTGACATACTTTTAGCATCTTCACCCAAAATGTTTTTTAAAGACTTTAATTATAAAAGTTGATTTGCAAAAAAGTAAAAATTAAAAAAAAAAAAAAAAAAGGCTGCATTGTCATTCTAGGTTTTTCAGTGCATCCAAAATGTTTCCGCCACTTCCTGAACTCTTCCTGAAAACCCTGTAAGAGGCACGCACCCTAAATTCTTCAAGCACGCCTAAGTTTTGTTTTTTTTCTCCTTCTTTATATCTATTACTAAATTTTCACAATCAAGCAATACTGGAGACAAAAGACAGTGAGTGAACTAGAGAATATAATGACACTTTTTCCTCAAATTGTCTGCCTGCTACTTTCAAACGGTTGGAAGCATTTACCCTTAGAGACCAACACTTGGAAGATATCTAAAACTTGGATACAGAAGCCAAAGGCAACTATCAATACCATCGAGGTCTGGAGCTGTCTTACAACTTCATCCACCTGTAGGCTCGCATATGCAACCAGAAAGATCAACAGATTTCCGGGCAGTGTGCTGTATGCACCAAAGGACTTGGGCTCCCTCATCTTGCATGTTGGGCAACACAAAGATCAAGTCCCAAGGTCACGGAAAGAAGTGTTCAAATGGGACCCAGCTACCTTGCTTAGAGGATATAGGCTGAACAATTACCTTGCTAAGCTGGTTCTCTCTGAAAGATTCCGTATCAGTCCTTCCCGCTCCCCCCCCCCCCGAGTTTTTATTTCACACAATGTTGAGAAACAAGAGGAAAGGGCAAAAGGAACATAAGGGGATGTTGTCCTGCCCCTCAGAATGTCCAGTGGCCAAGTCTTTTCTCTGCCTCGACTTATTGCAAACCCCTTTTCATGAACCAGCTAAATTCCTATGACTTCCGTGAAACTCCCATAAGGGCAGCCTCAAAGATACCTTTCCTCTTGAACTCTAGAAGTCCCTGCTATCATAACAATTTATCTCTCAGACATACACTGTCTGGTGCGTTCTCTTGGATGAGGAATGTCTAAGCACACATCACAATTATATAAACTATAAAATTTCCATTTTACAATCATCCAAATACATTTTACATATACATAAGTGTATATGTACACACGTGCACACAAGCACATACATATGTATGTGCACACAAAAAACGTACTGAGCAGTTACTGTATTTTAGGTCCTAATCAAATGTCCTCTCATTTTTTTCACCAATCAGCACAAGTCTAAGAAATAAAAGAACATTATCATGTCCATTTTCCAGAGGACTTAACTGAAGAAATTTCCATATCAGCCACTACAGTCTTTGAGTTATTTATGAATTTATGAAGACAGTTGCACGTGTCCTGCCTCTCCAAATAGCGCTGTGACTTTGGAAAGCCCAGACCCGTTCTGTCTAATGCTGTGTCCCCCAGAAAGCTTAGCACACGGTCTTGTGCACAACATGAACTTGCACAGGCCCATGTGCTTTGATTTGATATTGAAAAGACCAGAGAGGTAATGCTTACTTAAAATGTACCCTCTACAAATGAATGACATTTGAGTTCAATATTGACTTGGAAATAAAATTCAATACCCATTCATATTCGGTACTAAAACCAAATACCAAATGAATATAAATGGGAGGCATTTCCATGTCTGCCATTCTTTTGGTATTTCCAGCATGGGCAGGAGCAGGGTGGAAACTGTCAGAAACGCAGGCTCCCTCACTGTAAAACAATGATGCTGACACCAGGGTTCAGTGCCACTTCAGGAAGGGAGCTGCAAGGGTGGGAGCAGGGAACAAAGCTGAAAAGGCAGAGAGAAAAGAAAGGGGAGGGGGGAAAACCAGACATTGACATCCTGTGGATTAAAAAATCCAACGAAAGGAGAATAAGAAGCCAGTCCAACAATTGATAGAATTTTCAATGCAGTCAACCTCAGCTTTAATATTTATTCCAGCAGGAAAATTGAACCTCAAGTCCAAAATCGACTCTCAGCTCCCATTCTCTGCCCAAATACACATACATTTACATTTATGGGTGACTATGTGGCTATATTTAAATTCTCAGCTCTAAAAGCTGCAGGACTGTAAATAGACTCATTTTAGCCATTTTATCAAATTGTATTAGCTTTCCTTCCCTGCCATTCTCCAAGGCAGGCAAAGTTCAGACGTGCAGAAAATGTAAATGATTTCTTTTGATAATAGCACTGGTAGATTCCAAACCCAGAAATCAGCTCATGCTTATTTCTGAGAGCTTGTTGAGTGATGCCTGCTCATGGCTTTGTGCTAACAGTAAATTTCAGCATATGGAGTCAATGGACTATAGTAACTGAGGTTAGAAACGGGGGGCGGGGCAGGCAGAGAAGCCATTATGCTAGCCCCCAACGTACCTTATGTGGTGGGTGGAGAAAGCCCAGTGAGCAAGAATGTGGACTGAAAACATCTTCCTATGGAGAGAATTGTGTGTGCTTAATTAATGATGATGTCTGTCATGGACTCTGAGACAGGAAGCCAAGGTCACTGACAAACTAGTAGCTTCTTCCAGGAAAAATGATGGGTTCCCAAAGAAGTATAAGCCCTAACCCAGTTCCTCAATAGGAGTGGATTTCATTCCTCAATTTGCATATAAGATTTTATATATATATTCTCTATTATCTCCCTAAACTCCAATTATGTTAGTATTTTCTTACGCTCTATCATCAGGAAAATGGAATCCAGCGTTCTGCAAATGGAAGAAAGCGCACCATCATCTTTGAAAGAAAAAAAAAATGTTTGACCATTAAATGTAAAAGTCTCTGAAATCCACCTTATGACAGGAAAATTTAGAGAGAAGCTTGACTATATTCCCACCCCAATATCCACCAGCCAAATCTAGAAAAGTGAATCTCTCAGCTGAGGAGAAGAACAGAAGTCTCATAATAAATAAAAAAAAAAAAAGAAAAAAAGAAAGAAAGAAAGAAAAAGTGGTTGTCGATGTGATAATAAACTCCTGCCTGGCTCCTCCTTCAGGCCCCATAGGTGTGGAGATTACAAAATCCAATTCAGTTTTCAGAATTTTAGAGTAGAGGAAAATTGTGGCCCATAACCTGCATGGAATTAGGTCAGCACAGTGCTTTAGATCTACCCTACGCCGGTATTGTGAGATGAACAGGAGTCACTTCCCACACATCCAAAGCAACTTGGAGAAACTGTAAAACCTTCAATCCCCTGAGCAGGTAAAAGGCATCAGTTGAAAGAGAAACCAGCCCCCAGGTCAAAATGAAGGAGGAATGGTAATGCACCATGTCTTCAGAGACCATGGTTGGACTTGAGAGGATGACTGTACATCTCAGCAGAACAAGCCAGAATAAAAAAGGAGTCCAATCTAAAAAGTGGTCTGGCTACTTCTCTGCAGATGCCGAGATACATGGAAAGTCCTGGTATCGAACCTGGCTGATGGTCCTCAGATTTACTCAGTCCCGCCTGCCTCCCTGTCCTTAGCCATTTGCTCAGTGGAGAGCTGTGTCCACAACTATCTGGCCTCATCTCACATCTCACCTCATCCCCCCCATGAGGGCTGGGCTGCAGTGCGTCCTCCATCACACCACATCAAAGGAGCTCCAACATCTCTGGCTGCCAAGCCCAGTGCCATCAGGTCACCGAGGGCTCTGCCTCTTCTCTTCCAGGTGCAAGTGAAACACTGCTCTTGGGACATGGGATGTAGCTTCCCCAACAGGTGCCTGGTGAGGGGCTTTGACAAAACCCCAAAGGGTAGACAAAGCTTTGACCAATGGGAGGGAGTCATCTGTGTTTATTTGTCTAACTGCAGCCAGTTCAGCCATCTCCTAACTTGTATTTGCTTCATTCCTTCCTGAGGCACTTTTTCTCCTCACTCCCCCCCACTCACTGTGCTAGTCCTTACTGTTGTAAGTTTTGTCTCACACTTCCTTGCCTAGAGAATGTGGGCCGAGTAGTGGTATTTAATAACATTAACTCTAGGAAGGAACAGAAGAGGGGAGAAAACATCTAAAATTGACTTGAAATGAACAAGGATTGGCTAAATTTGACTAAAATTAGCAGGCTGGACTAGACTGGGAGGCTGACAAAGGAATTAAGGCCACAGAAAAAAATAGTTTCATCTTTATACATCAAACTTTGCACTTTTCAATTAAATAGCTGTTATATTCAGGAATATTAAAAAATTCAAACTTCATGAAAACCCTTAGCCTAAAGGCTTGAAACATACGATCCAAAATCCAGGGCCCTACGGGAAAGAGCAAAGGAAAGGGTTTACATCTAGAGTACAGACATATAGTAGCCTCCCCACCTCTTCTGGATCATGCATTCCTCATTTCACAGTACGACGGCGAAGTCTAAGCAGCAGCTAAGCATGGAAGAGCATGGATTTTTATGTCAGAGACAGGCAGTCTTCGTATTATTTCTGTGATTCACCAGCTTTGTGCCCTTGGGCAACTGACTGACACTGTTTCTTTATCCATAAAATAGAGACAAGAGCACATACCTCTGAGATCTGCTTTTGAATGCATGCAGTCCCTAGTACAGTGCCTAGAGAAGAGCAAGCACTTAAGGAATATTTGCTAGGATGACGAAAATTATCAAGGTGTTCAGTTGAGTGCAATTTGAAAAGTTCATCAACTAACTCAACAAAGAGAATATTCCTCTTTTCGGAATTAGAAACAAAAAAAGCTTTTATTGTTCTCCATCTTTATGAGCTTGTCCCGCCTCCCTACAAGAAAATAGTCAATAGGGTGGTCTTCAGGATGAAACACAAAGCCCCAACCTATGGTACATTTGGCCATTGATTCCCTTAGTTTCAAAACTCTTCACAGTAGACGTAGAAAGATGGAGGTATTCACATATAAAAATACACATGGTAAAGAAACATAATGCCAATATCTAAGACAAAGCCCAAAGGGAAATACAGGGTCCTATGTGTCTTTGCAAAATAAAGTTTAACTAAAACTCAGCCACACCCATTCATTTACATATTGTCTCTGGCTCCTCTCACCCAAAGAGAAAGATTATGGGCCAAGAAGCTTAAAACCTTTACAATCCGGCTCCTTGGAGAACAAGTTCTCTGACCTCTTATCAAGAAAAGAACTTGAGGCCAGAGCCAAAAATCCTAGAGACAAGCTGAAAGCAAAAATCAAGCAAATAAGGGAGGTGACTTCGAATGATAAAAACGAGGATTTCATACATGAGAATGGGTGCAAATGGAGAAGAGGCAAAGAAATAATCCGCAAAAGTCAAGCTCAATGTTAGCAAAAGACTAAAGGCATAAATGCAATTTACGGCTGAATGATGAAACCAAGAATGCTCATGTATTTCTCCCCCAGGGTCTTAAAGTAAAAATGCTTCATCTCAGGAAGTATAGTTTAAAAAAGCCCATATAAAAAAATAAAAAATAAAAAAATAAAAATAAAAATAAAAAAGCCCATATAAGTTAAGAGACAGCCTCTTGTGTGAACTGAATGCATCAAAAATGGCATTTAATCTGTTTGGGCTGTTGATTTATATGATTATTACCAAAACATCTTTGAGACTATAAAGATACCTTGAAATAAATATAATTCTGTAGCATTTTTACTTTATTACTTCAATAAATGAATTGAAGGAATAAAACACAGGAAGTGGAGGGGTTTTTTAATAGAAAAACTCAAAAGATCAATTATTTAACACTTTTAAATTAGTATATATAAGATTGATGTTGGACCAGATCTTCATCTGCACATTGATACGCCCCTATTAAAAAGATAGTTTATTTGCTTCAAGTTTCCTATTATCATCATCTCTAAAAAGTTCAAATTAAGATGATGACACATTTTCTTTTCCGAGATAGTTTTTATTCTTTATGTAATTATTGTATCTTATTGTGAGGCATTTGCAGAAAATGAGTTAAAGATTTAATAATATGTCTAAACTGATCTAATGCAGGGTATCACACTGCCTCAAACATTTACTGAAAACTAAATTTACTGAAGAACTCATTCATTTGTTAAAAGAAAATACAATTCCCTATTGTTTTTCAAGCTCCAGTCTCACATAAGTACTTAATAAAGGAAAAATGTCACCTTTTCTTGATCATCAAAGACACTTTTCAAAAATCTACATATATTAGCAGCATTAAGGAATTCTCGTAGAGGCATTACAATTATGGTGCAAGATTGAAAGACAGAGAAAATATGTTTATAATATTATCCAATGAAAATGTTACAACAATGAATTCCCATTTTATAAGAAAAATGTGTGTAAATATTTAATACAGGGTGATTCTATCTGGAGCTGGGAGATTAGTGACTTAATTTCCCTTTTATGTTTTACGGATTTTATTTGTTCAGTGTTTATTCCATCTATAGTTAACAAGAAGAATAATTCTATTAAATGTTTCATAAACAGTATTTAAATACCAAAGAAAAGGATTATTACAAACTAAAAAATTAACACCCCTCTTGAAGCAAAAGGTATGATAGGTTTTATTTATAATGGGTAGTTGGGAGAAAAAGCATATAATATAGTGATTGGATTCTAACTTTTTGTGGCTTGATTTTTTTCATTTGCCCAAAACCTCATACCAAAGAATTGATAATTAAAAAATGATCTTAAAATTTAAAGTTGAAATGATTCCAACTACTCAGTAGATATTCAGAGCGTAAGAAAAAAAAAATCAGTGAAATTCACCTATTTTTATTCCTTAACAAAGATTCATAGTTTTACTTATGATTCTATTCTGATGATTAAGAGCTATAAAATTTTCGTATAGATAGCACATGACATTTTGTAAGGCTCTTTGATTATCTGATCTTCCAAATAATCTTGGGAAATAGGCAGGACAGATCTTACCATTACTTTAATGGTGGAAACGAGGGTCAGTGTGCTGGTCTGTATGGGCATCATCAGTGTACCCCCTGTTGAGGACCAGGCCATTAGCAGGCGATGAGAGAGCAGAAGAATAGTAGGGTTGGGCTAACTAGTCCTCTGGCCTCCTGTCCTCACTCCTCCAGGGTGAGACACAGGTCTACCCCCTGCTATTGCTGGGCCCAGAGTACAGCACTATCCACAGTTTCTCTAAACCTTCCTACATTCTCGGTTTGAGTAAGCCATCTGTGTCCTGACTTGTAATTTGGAAAAACAAGGGAAAGTTCTTTCTTTGGCCAATCTGACTCCACAGAAAAAAAAAAAGCCATTCTTTCCCAAATGGGGGCTCTCACACAGTCTCCAGGATTGATGGGGCCTCCTAGAAGGTTAGAGGAGGGGTCATGCCAGAGACTGTCCCATGCAGCTCAACCCCCCCGTTCTACAGATGTGGAAATTGTGAAACACAGCATGAGTCAGTTCAGAACACAAGCTTTAGTGTCCATGTGGATTGCGGACTTTGTTATTATGCCTTTCTTGAGGAATATTAATGTGGGTGATTCACATTATTTCAGGCTTTGAATATAAATTCAGATGTTTATATTTTCACATATTATTTCAAAATCCTCAAATTCAAATGCTCAAAAAACTGTTTGTACCCTATTTCCTAGCCAACAGTAAGTTACACAATGGATCCAGTTAATGCACTTAACTATTATACTAATTATAGATCCTTTTAATATATCCTTAATTAAAAGTTCCATTTTCAAAATCCATTGTGTTACAGCATGAATTATAAAAGTTATGAATAGGTTAGTGAAACAAAGCTACAGAACAATGCTTCGCTCCCACAATGAAGACACCCAGAACGAAAAAATCTCTTGTTTATATGCTACAGACAACAGTTTCTATTTCTGATTGCATACTTGGTGGAAAAATGTTTTTCCTCTGGCTAAACACTACATTCTAGCAGCTGTAGAGTCCATGGCCAAGTAGAGGTGAGAGAGAGGGATGGAGGGAGGTTCTGAGCAGGTGGGATTGAAGGTCTTTTATAAGGAAGTTGAGCAGATAGTCAGTCACCCGTCAGACCTAAATCCAAGGCTGAGAGGTCAGCTTTCAAAGTCAATGCCTGACTCTGAATTCTTAACTGTGTTTCTTTGGGCATAAATTTTATTATCTGAGTCTTAGTCTTCTCATGTGCAAAATGGTGAATATAATACACCTCACAGTCCATGTGAGGACTACATGAGAGGTTTCTAACAGCACTTAATCCAGTACCAGCACCTGGTCTGGACTCCAGAAACCATACTGCTTATTTAATTTCTATCATGGCGTTGACAATGGCTAATCATTCATGGCCAGAGAAGACATTAAAGATCTCAGTGATCAAAGTTAAGCACCTTAGAAAAAAACCTGCTCACCAGTAACTTTGGTGTATTTCATTATTCTAGCCTTAGGGATTCTGGGAATGTTGTTCACATAATCATTTAGAATCTCAAATGCAATAAATCTTTGAGCATTCTTTAAAATTTGTCAAGCATCAGGAATCCATGAGAACCACCTATATACAATGTATAACAACTTCTATACTCTTGAATTTATCTCTGAAAGCGAAAGTAAACTAATCTGCCTTAGAACCCAGTGTTACCAAGAAACGTCAGTAGCAAGAGTTCTAAGAATGTCTACACTAGAATTCAGTTGGGATTCACCTGGGTGTGGAGTCCAGCAGAGGCAAAGGATTCCCAACTACCTCTCCATGGAAGGACTACCTGAGAATGACCCAGAGACCTGGGAAAATACACATTCCTGGTCCTTGCCCCTAGAATTCTAAATCAGTAGGCGTGGGGTGAGCTGCAAGGCTGGGTTTTAATGTTCTTCATGGTTATTCTGGTGCACAGCCAGATTTGGGAATCCCTGGAAAATGAAGCAACTATGAGTCATGAAGACTCCGTTCTAGTCTGGCTAACCTTAGAGTGCCCTTTGCAACTCTGTTCTCCTCTCTTGGCCTCAGTTCACAAATTTGCAACACCAACAGGCTGCATCATTAGCATCTTTAAGATCTCTTCCTGAATCTGCCATTTTACTTCTAAGGCTAAAAGTCAATGGAAATAGCTAGGAGAAGGAAATATCATGCTAAATGTGAAAAAGGTCAACATACATTTGGCCAATCAGGTAGAATTTTGACAGGGCAAGTGATTTTTTTTTTTTTTTTTGATAGCTCTTTGAAAGGCTCTCCCACCATTCAAAGCAAAAACATAACCCACAACCTTCGGCTGCCTCTTATCTCAGAGGCTTGCTACCTCTGCCTCAAAGTTGCCAGTTTCTTGCATACCAAAGTATTTATCAGGTTACAATGAAAGAAAAACCTGAGCCTTGGCAAGCCCACTGCCACCCCTCAACTCTCTCGGTCACTGGGACCGAGAACGAGCCCAAGTCAGTCTGCAAAAAGGGAAGAGAGCCACTAGGCTCCATCAGCCACCTGTTGACAAGGACACAGAACAGCCAAGGAGCTGATGGAGGTACCAGAAGTTGTAGAAATTATGCAGGAGCAAAACCTGTGTGTTTTGGTTCTAGGCCTAGCTCACAACATCAATAGGTCTGTCCTGCTTTTCACTCCTTGGTTTTTATTTCTTCCCCAGTGAAAGAAAAGCTTGTGATCCAGAGGCCCAGACCCAGAACTAGACTGAAAACATAATTTGGCCTTTGCAGTGTTTTTATACCAATTAAGTCAACTTTGGAAAACTGCAATAGTCCACATAAAATTCCAATTTTCCACATCCTCCGAAAAAATCCTAGAAGTCTGGCAACAAAGGCCCACCCATCATCTTTTAGAGCTGAGCTATGGGCTGTTCCCATTCAGAGGGAACGCGTATACTCCAGGCTACCCGCAGACCCCACCACACCCTACTGTCTCCCCGGCACAGAAGTCTAACTTCTATGGCCAGTTACCCTCTTGCTCCAAGTATCTTTGGTTTGTTTTAAAATAGACAAATACTTTGGCAGCTACATTTCCAACAAAAGCAGGGGTAGGAAAAGGGCTGGTCTTGGAGACTGTTATGTTTCAGAAAATTAGGATGAGTTTACAGAACTTTTGTAAATGCTTAATATGCAAACCTGACCCGTTTCACTGATTAGCATTCCCCACCTTGTCTCTGTAGACACTGTATTTACAACCCCTCCCTTAATAGGAGGGTTGAGTGGAGATGGTCGGGGATGTGGGGAACAGGCTCCAGTATGCCCTGGACACTCCAGCCTGGCTGTTTCCACTTTTCTTGCCGTGCAAAACGCAGACAAAGGAGTAAGCTCAGACCGGTTCCGACTAGTCCCAGAGAAGATGGATAACCAACCTGACCTTTCACCAACTTCCTTAATTATAATGCTAAAAATCATGCCCAGGGGTGGAGACTTAGCATGCCAATGAAACAGACAGTGTATTTAGAAGTGTGTTCTGTCAGGACGCCTGAGTGGCTCAGTTGGTTAAGCGACTGCCTTCAGCTCCGGTCATGATCCCAGAGTCCTGAGATCGAGCCCCGCATCGGGCTCACTGCTCAGCGGAGAGCCTGCTTCTCCCTCTCCCTCTGCCTCTGCCTGCTGTTCTGCCTACTTGTGCTCTTTCTCTCTGTCAAATAAATAAATAAAACCTTTAAAAAAAAAAAAAAGACCTGTGTTCTGTCAAGTGCACCTGTGTGCCCAATTCCCTGTATCTGACCCCCCCCCCCCCCGCAAGTGCTTAGATGTCACTCCTTTCCTGCCTCGGGCCCATTAAACCTTTCCCCAGCTATTGTTCTGAGAGCCAGTCTGACACTGCAGGGGTGACAGTGTCTCCCTTCAGCCAGAGCCACTGCCCCCACTAAAGCCTTGCCTGTGTTTGTACATTTTGGGTCCAGCCTCACTCCTACTGTTGACTGGTAGTCCAAGGACCTCAGTCTAGTAACAGAACTATGGCCAAAGCTCACTAGGAAATCAGGGAACAGCCTAAGAAGCAGTGCATTATAGGGCAGTGATGTTCAGGCCCCTCAAATGAAGATCCCTTAAATAGAAAGTGATTGCAGAAAAAAAAAAATCTCTACTGGTTATCTTTTGAGAGGCAGTTACATTGAGCAGTTAAGGGCAAAGTTTTAGAGTCAGATAGCCTAATATAAAAACCATCTAGTTATTTAAACTTTCTGCCTGTTTGTCAAATAAAATATTCATAAAAACCACTAAATGCAGCAGCTGCAGATAGTAAATGCTCAGTAAAGGTTATTACTATTTCCAGTATTGATAGATAAAATGTGTAATGACACAGAGCTGGTAAGTGTACATCACGTGGAAATGGATTTATTTTCCATTAATCCCAGAGGCATCTGCATGCTTATGAAAAACAGTAGCGTATGTATTTCTCGGACATTATTTATTCAGTCCACCAACCATACTTGGTGGTTCAGCAGTTCAGTCTTCCTCACTGCCTCCAAGGATTTTGAGGCCAAAGGTGAAGAGGGTAAAAAAAAAAAAAAAAAAAAAAAAAGGTGAAGAGAGTGAAGAGAGGTAAGGTCACGACTCCAATTCAAGCCACTGGGCTTGAATTATGTTTTTGCTCCCAAACTGGCCGCCATCCTCTCTTACAAGAAACAAAGTGGAGGTGGAAGGAGAAAGGGAGAAGAAAAAGGTGTCCTTTGACAAGTCACTGAACGGGGATGAGCTCAGAAAGTGAGGATTTCAAATTAGATCCATGACTTTCTATCTGTTCTCCCCAGGGACCACTCTGGGAAAGAGCCAGAGGGAAGCCAAGTGGGTGGGTTTCAGGCCCAGGCTCGCTTTAGAGAGCAGAGCAGCTTTGATGGAGATTCCTCATAATACTGCACGTGTGAAAAGTGTTTTTGCTGCTTCCCAAGTGTTTCAAACAATGGGGCTTGATAATCTCAAAAACGGTGGTTCTCAAACTTGGCAGCATGTTGGAGTCACTCCAAGGAGCTAAGAAAATACAGATGCGTTGGACTTAGCTCAGGGATCGATTTAAATGAGATTTAAATAAGAGTGGCCTGGATGTCCAGATGTGCAAATGCCTCTCCACTGATTTGGCCCTGAAAATATTAGCCAAGACAAAGCCAAGGTTATCCAACAGTCTGCCTTCAGTTTTTTCAATGTAAAGATCCCATGAAGCATAAGGAAAAAATCCAGTCCCATAAGGAGCAGTTCAGATCATTCAAGAATGCCAGTGAGGCTTACTTATTTTCTTAAAGACTTGATTTCTAATTGCTTTCCTTCATGGAGATAGAAAAAGACAATGCAAATGCAGTTTTAAAAGTTATATAAAACCATGGTACATTAAAAAAACAAAACAAAACTCATATCACAGCCTAGATTCCTACTCAGTCTACAAGGAACTAAAGCCCCACTTTTGCCAAAAAGTAAAAATTAATTTTGATTCAATTCACTATGACAGTTCCTGTAACAGTTATTTTAGTAGGACTTTGTGGCAAAATGAAACCTTTCAGTTCATAGAGCCAACAAAAAGGTATACTCGGGCAGGACTACGAAAACATTGAAACATTTGAACAAGATAATACAGCAACTTAGCTATGAAAAATTAACTGACAAATACACATCAAGTTGTGTTTATGCCCAGTGAGGTTTGTCATCTTTGGAAAAAGGAGATTATAGCATTTTCCATCCCCTGCTTTGCTAACCGAAACCCACCAAGATCATTTTCTAACTGTCTGAGAGAGAGAAAGGGGCATCTCCTAATATATTTTGGTAAATACTACAAGAGGAGCAGCAGACCCGTAAAATTTCTAGTTTTGAAAAAGGTATGTATTAACTGGTCAAAGGGTACTTTTATTGCATTTCCTTCAACAAATCATATACTCACAAGCCATTATTTAAGTCGGTGCTGTCAAACAGAAATAGATCATGAGCGGCATTTTACTTCAAATTTTTCAACAGCCATATTAAAATGTAAGAAGAAAAGGTAAAATGAGTTTTGATATATTTTAACTTGAGGTGTAAAAAAATTACCATTTCAACATGTAATCAATATTGATTATATCTGAAACAGGTGAATTATACAGTAGGGGAATTACAGATCAATATAGTTTTAAAATTATTACAGATCCTTTGCATTTTTTAAAGACGAAGTCTTGGAAATCTTATGTGTATTTTACACATAAGCACATACCAGTTTAGATTGTCACATGAATGTCAAGGGAACTATCATGTGCATTTAGGCTATCTCCTCTTTAGCTCACTTCTCTATCCCATGATGTTGTCAGTAAACAGCATTTGAAACTGTCAGAAGTTCAGCCCTTCATCTTCTATGTCAGTCGCGGGAGCAAAGAGATAAAAAACAGGCAAAATCAAGAATTTCTTGTATTTGTCTCTCAGCTTCTCTCTGGCTCCCCTTCTGTTTACCACGTCCCCCCACTGGCTGCCCTTGATGTGTCACTGTTCATATTATTGTGCGTCTGAATGGTTTACGCTCTTCCCTGTTCTCAGTTTAAATGCAAAGTAATTAACTGTTTTATGTTTTTCTTTTCAAAAAATGTTTACCTACTGACGGCATTGTATTTTTCTATTGGTTATGTTAAGAGCCCATGAGGTACAGAAATTTTCCACCACTGGCCTACGTGAAATTAGACGACAGATTTGAGTTCTTGAGAGTCCTTCTAGTTCTTCCTGAGGTCACAAAAGAAATCTAAAGACCAGTGAGAGCCTTTCAGAAAAAAAACAGAAAAATTAATGACCTATCTTTCCAAAAGGAAAACAAGTTTGTCATCAGAAACAGCAAAATCACTGCATGGAACGGCCTCTTCTCTCAAAATCAGAGATTTTACCAGACTCCAAGAAACCACCAGGCTGAAGATCATTTTCCCCCTTTTATAAAATCCTACACCCTCACAGTATTCCGTGCTTACCACAGGTAATGTTAATTTAATGCCACATCAATGCCCATTTGACAAACTCTATACCACGGATGTGACATTGTAGCAGGTACTGAAGATAAAGCACAAACAAGACACACATCATCCTGTCCATTAAGGAAAACTACAGCGTGTCCTGAAATTATGATTATAATTTAGGGCTTGATGGACATGATGATGCAGGACAATCAGGTCATGCTGGCTGCATATAAAGGAAATGGAACCAGCCTCATGAAGGGAGGTAATGAAGGTCCCTTAGAGCATACGGTGAGCCTCGAACGGTGTCCAAAAGTTCCCTAACAGTTCCAAGAGGGTAAAGAAGCATCCCTCGTAGCAGGCCAGCACTCGCAAAAGCTGGAGGCGCTGGTGTGGTGGTTTAGATGAACCAGAGGGAGGAGTCACCAAGAGGGGATGGAAACAAGGAGGTGACATGTGGGACGGGGCAGAACCCTGGAGACCACGAAGAGCCCCACAAATGACGATAAAGCCTTTGGCCTTTACCCCAGCTCTTAATGGAAGCTACTGAAGGGTGTTAAACAAAGAAAAGACACAATTAGGTCTGCCTTTTAAAAAGATGATTCTAGCTGCAGTGAGGAGAACAGAGGAGAGGACAGGGATGGTTGCAAGGAGCCCAGTTAGGTAGGAATCTAGAAGGGTCCTTGCTGTCAAGCCCGGGTTTGGGTTGTAAGCTGGCTCCCAAGTGAATGGAGCCTGCCAAAAAGTCTCGTTTCATCTCCAAACCATTCTGGAAATTAGATGACTGCATGTAAAAAATCTGCATTTCCAGCATCTCCTAAGATAGCCTTGGAAACCGTAGGCCCACTTAGGTATCCCCAACATCCAGCTGGAGCTGAGGAGCCCTAGTCTCGCTCAGGCAGGGCACCAGCCTCCCATTTCCCAAGCTCCCCAGCTCACCACACCCCCTTGTTTCTGGCTCCTGTATCGAAACAGTAGTACTTGACCTCCAGGGTAGAACCAACTAGCGATAAGATTCAAGACAGGCAGAAATTAAAGGGCGTGTGCTCCAAGGACTAAATTGGCAAGCAGTTCATCCGGAGGCTACCCGAGACCTAGAGAGGAAGTACCCAGGAGCCATCAGAGACTCTGGCATGCTGAGAGAAGCTGAAACGCTTTATCCAAGGACCAAGCAATAGATCATCTGAATGGTAACACCCAAATCCTGGCGCAGCGCATTTATCCAAGCTTAACCTGAAAGATCGTGCTCCAGTTGTAGCAACAGGCAATTCTATGCAGCTTCAAATACAGACCCTGCATTTGTGGGGTAGAAGTCATCTCCTAGTCAGACACAGATATGGAGGCCCAACAGCTGCCAGATCCACACCACTTCTGAGTGGATAGAACTTTTAGACTCTGGAGGCTAGCTAGAAAGCCCAACGTTCTTTGAAAAACTAGCCAATGTTTGCATATGGTCTGTATGGGACAGAGGCCATTCTAGCAGCGGAGGGGGTGCGGGGGGGAAGCTTATGATTATGGGTTTTCAGAAAGTGCCAGCAGCCTCCACTTCCTAACCCCAAGTATGAAATAAATGGGAGGGCATTTTCTTCCTGAAGTCTTCCCTTTTGTTTCATTCAGGAGTATGTTTGGCATGAAGATGAAAAGTTTATGAAAGATCTAAGAAAGACAGGAGGCTTTAGTAAGTCATTTAACCAGAGAGTACTTCTATCTGGATTCTATTTTCTCGAACATCTGAATGTAACTGCATTAAAAGACAGAGTTTCTCCCAGCTATTTATTGGACAACTTACAAACTGCCACATCAACAGATTTTGTAGATTTAAGTTTTCCCCTTCTGGCTATTTATTTACTGATCTTTCTCTTCCTATATTCTTATCTCTAATTTCCTGTCTCTGTGTTATAAAACCAGACAATATTTTTTTAAAGCTAAATCATTAATTCAACCAATATCTTGAGAATCTACTACAGAGAAGGCTTGTGCGCAGAAAGCTTGCTTTCTAGTGGGGGAATGAAGCAAGCAAGGAACAACTAACAATTTTTAAATGTCATTTGTTGTAATAGAGGTATGCTACGGAAACATACAAGGAGAGAGGAAAGTCAGATGTTAAGAGGGTTAGGGAAAATTTCATGGGAGTATTTGAGAGCTTTTAGAAACAAAAGCTATCTAAAACTTGGCAAACAAGAACATAAAATGGCTACTTGCAAAGGTAGACTTAGACAATGTTCAACAAACTCACCTAAGGATTATTTAACCCTCTAGGAGAGTTCGCCAGTGTTTGCCTTTGCTATTTACCAGTTCATTAAAGGTCACACTTTGAGAAGTTACTTGTTACCATACCTTAAGACCTATAGAAAAGGTAATTCCAAGGCTACAGTTTGATTTCTCTATAGGACTAACCCTTTTTTTTCTCTGATCAAATCCATTTCCACACACCTTTTATGGTAGACGACAAATACTCTGCTCCTTGCTCCTTAAAATGCTCTTTGGCCCAGCTTTTCTATCTTCCTTTTATTCACATTTATTAATGAGTTGAATAAAACAGTTGACATACATTCATTACCTAGTTGGATAAGAGTCATGTTTATATTTTTTGAATAGTATACTTTGACAAAGTCAGTCTTTAAGGATCAGTAAACATCTATCTGGAAGTCAGAGTGAAATCCCTCTTTTCAGTTTTTCCCCAAAAGAACACAAGTACAGAGGAAAATATAAATATGTTGAAACACAACAGCTGACTTCCCCTCCTCACTCTTCCAGCCTGGGCTTCCCAGAAGCAAGTCAACCATATTTAACAGCCTCAGTGCTTAATTCGTGGTTATCATCCTACACTCCTTTTTAGGCTTCTTTTCCTTTTTATAATATCACCTATTTTATAACTCTGAAATATAAGGATTTAGCTTATTTTTCCCTTCCCCAGTTTTATTCTTCTGTGGCTTCACTTGTAACTGAAGTAATACATCTAAACTTTGTCATGTTTCGTTAACCTCAGAAGAAAAAATATCTTGCCTTCCCATTTTGTTAAAGACCTTCATGTTTCCACATTCCCTTTAAGCTCTCTTTCTCTTGCCTCCCTATCTACTGTCATCTGTCAACCTTGCTGTTACTTTCACTGTCAAGGTCTGTAACATTTTGGGGCTCCTGGGTGGCTCAGTCAGTTGGGCGTCTGCCTTTAGCTAGGGTCATGATCCCAGAGTCCTAGGATCGAGCCCCATTACCGGGCTCCCTGCTCAGTGGGGAGCTCCTTATCCCTCGCCTTCTGTGTGCTCTCTCTTCTCCCTCTCTCTCAAATAATAAATTCTCAAAAAAAAAAAAAAAGGGAAAAAAGGCTTATAACTTTTGGTTAACTTGCCTGTATGTTTGCTCTATAGGATGATTCTAAAGTTGAAAAGAGTTTATTATGATGATATAAATTGTCCACTGGAGAACCAGGGAATATACTAAAATGCCATTTATTGGTATGAATTAAATGCTGTACCCCCAAACAATTGGATTCTCTGTTTTTATGCTTCTTATTTGGACCATGGTTTCTTCATGTAGTTTTTGCTACTGTTCTTGTTGAGTCTGATTTTTTTTTTTTTTAAAGATTTTATTTATTTATTTGACAGAGAGAGACACAGCGAGAGAGGAAACACAAGCAGGGGGAGTGGGAGAGAAGCAGGCTCCCCACTCAGCAGGGAGCCCGACACGGGGCTTGATTCCAGGACCCCGAGATCATAACCTGAGCCGAAGGTAGACACTTAACTGACTGAGCCACCCAGGTGCCCCGAGTCTGATTTCTAGTGGTCTTTTCTTTAGAGAAGATACACCTGCTTTCCTCACATCACATCACTTGGTTCTCTGGCAAAACTGTTTATGATTATCTGCTCCAGTTTTCTTCTTAAAGATTTCCTTCTTAGAGATCTTGATTTCTCTAATTTTAACCACACACTTTCTATACCTGCTGTATACCTTACCTTCTACTTTTGGAAGGGACTTTTTCTTTAGTTTCACCATTTATTGGTATCATTAAGAAATATTAAATTTCATTGTCAATTCAGAAGAATATATTCAGAAAGGGTATAGGAGAGGTCTAGTTATCCTGAAGTTTTTTTAAATGCCTTTATCTTGTTCTCACTTATAGTTTGGCTCAGAACTGAATTCTAGACTCAAAATAGTCTTCCCTCAAATTGTTTAATGTCTTCTTGACTCTAGTGTTATTGATAGAAAGTTTGATACCAGTTTAAAAATAATTTCTTTTTGTATAAGGTTTTGTTCTCTTTCCCATCCAGAAGCTTTTAAAATTCTTTTAGTCCTAGAATTTTGAAAATTGAATCTTATACATCAGGAACTTGTACTTAATTCCCATTTAGGTCACTTGGCTTGTGACATGTAAATTCAACCTACTGTTTCCCTTAAATAATATTTTAAAATTTCCTTCATAATCGATTATACCCACCTCCCAAATTTATCTGGTATCTCTGGAGACCTTACAATGGGATTTATCTACTATATTTGACTCTTTATTTCCACTAAATATGCTCTTTTCTATGACCTAGATCTATACTTTATTTCACAACCCCTTCATTAATTTTTAAAAAAGTAGTTATAAGAGATATTTCTTATTCTGTTTTTCAAATACTCTTCTGTATGTGTTTTACAAATGGATTACCTTTTACTATTTTTAAGGATACTGATAAGAAGGTTTTAAATACACTCCTTTGTTCCTCACATTATCTATTTTTACATTGGTTATACATTTTTGTAATATTTGCCTTTCCTTCAGGACTTCTATGCAAGTGGTTTTCTTCATTGGTTTGATTCTCTTTTTGTTTGTTTCATAACAGGAAAATGAATGTTTCACTTATAGTTAGGAGGTAGAAAAACATGAGTAAATGTCACTCCTGCTCCAATTATATAAACTAGCCAGATAAACCCAGTGCATAACCTTTCTTTATGAAGAGCTGTAGATTCAAAGGAACCTAAAAGAAACTCCAGAAAATGATTTCATACTTGAGAGGAGGTGCAGAAGTCAGAGAGAGGGTGAGCAGAGCAACAAGCCCACTAGAGAAGGACAGCCTTTGACCAGGAGAAACTAGCCGACTATGGATGAATGAGTAAACTACCATGGGAAATGATGGCAAATGAAGCTAGAAATAACCAAAATGCAAAAATTCATTCCGCAGAACTAAACGTAAAAGCTAGAGCCATAGAACTTCTAGAACAAAGTATAGAAGAATATCTTTGTGATTTTATGTCAGGCAAAGATTTCATAGGTAGGACACAAAAAGCACAGACCCTAAAATGAAAATGTCAATAAAGGGACACTTCATCAAAATTAAAAACTCCTGCCCTTCAGAAGACACCACAAAGAAAATGAAAAGTCAAGTAAACTGGAAGAACCTATCTGTAGGATATAAAAGACACAGAATTTACATCCAGAATATTTAAATTATTCCTATAACTAAATAATTAAAGAGACAATGCAGTTAAAAATTGGGTGAAAGACTTGAACAAACTCTTTACAAAAGAGATACGAATGACCAATAAATAAAACCTGAAGTGCTTAACATTATTAGTCAACACAGAAATGCAAGTTAAAACAAGTTAAAACAAAAAGCTATCATTTCTATTGACTAAAATAGTTAAAATTAGCAAGGTTAGCAAAATTGTTAGCAGAAAGAACAACTGGATCTCACACATCTCTCGTGAGAATATAAAGTAGGAATGAAATACATTGGAGAACAATTTGGTGGTTCCTTATAAAAATAAATATAGACCTATTCCATGACTCAGCAATTCTACTCCTTGATATTTATCTGAAGAAATTAAAATTTATATCCACACAAAGATGTGTTCATAAACGTTCCTAACAGCATGATTCATTAATATTCCCAGACTGGAAGCAGCCCAGACATGCACCAAAAAAAACAACAAAATATGATATATTCATTCAAGGATACTGGTGAGAAATAATAGTGAACAATCTACTAATTCACACGAAAACATGGCTATTTCCCCAAACCATCATTCTGAATGAAAGAAGCAAGAGACAACAGAATATATGATGGATGGCCATTTATAAGACATTAAAAGGTGAAGATCACTCTTGCCTCAAAAACATGAGGAGGAAAACATCAGGACTGAGGGAACTTTCTAGTGATGGAAATGTTCCTCATCTTGATTGTATCTGTAGTTATAGAAGTGTATATGTTTGCAAAATTCCAACTATACACTTATAATCTGTTATCTCAGGAAAGTTAATTTAAAAAAAAGGAATGGGGAGATTGAGTTAACTATTTTATTAGAGATGAAATTTCCTCCGCTGTTTTAGAGTATAGTCATCTTATGTAAGGATTAGAATACAGAAGGACCCATATTTGAGGCAAAATTCATGTACAGTCAAATGACCCTTGAAACATCAGTAGAAAAGTGTCCAGTATTTCACAATAGGTATATCACAAAGGCCTTCCTCTAGGGAAGAAATCAAATTCCACACAGTAAGAAATAGTTACCTTATGTATTTTCAATCTATTATTATACTGAACGTCTTCATATAGTCAAGTTATATTCAATACAGTGAGATGTCACCTTGAAAAGCATGAAAGAATGGAGACCTAATAAATTAACAAATATGTGCCCCACCTCGCTGTCGGCATAGAACATGCTCTTACTGAGTAGAAAAATGGATACTTCAACTATTTTTCTCAATATTCTTATCAATCATGTATAATTGAATTGAGCTAAGTTAAAGGTACATACTATAAAGCAGTCTTTTGTATTCAGCTCTCACCACGAGGTTCCACCCGGGAATAAGATGGCTACCTGGCTGGCCACTTTGCGGGTGTGACGGAGCTGCAGCACTGGCTGACTTTCCTCAAAGACGGACAGGCAGTAAACCAATCTCAGGCTTGGGATGCCCTTCAAAGGCAAAGGCGAAGGACCTTACCAGGAAGACATCCCTGGACTGAACAGCTAAGCTCTTTATCTTCCCTTAGGAAGCTCACTCAGTGTCTTCAGAAAAGACCCTTCCAGTTTGTTTTGCCTAAGGGGACAATGATCTTATCAGCTCTGTTAACGAGAGGCCATGGAGAAGAGGTGACTCATTCATACCACGGGCAAATTTTTTAATTAATCCTTTCTTTTTCCTTCTTTCCTCCTTTAGGCTCACACTTTGTACATTTCCCAATTTTAGAGCATCTACTGAGGGGTTTCCCCTGATGTCTTTACTGAGCTAGGTTTTATCTATCAAAAAACGGCATTTCCTTTATACATCTTCCAAAGATATTTTGAAGTCGAAGTCGTACCTGCTATTTATCCCTTCTCCCTTCCTTCCTACCAGTTGGGGTTTGACCAAAAACTATATAGGGAAGTAGAAATATTTGCTTGAGTTCAATTTTCCTCAGCTTCAAGTAAAAGGTCAGAGATTAATGCCATGAATATCATTAAATGCCAAAGATTATTTCTGGTTGTTTTCTACATTTATAATCTTTTCTATAGGTCACATACTTGCTTAATATGGAACCTTGGTCTCTCTTCCTGTTTTATCTGTGTACTGTATCTCCTAAAGGGGAACAAGAATAAAGCCACAAACTAATTAAACCTAGGGTGCGAATGGCTTCTATGTCACTATAGGAAGACTTAACTTTTAAGCCATAGATGAAGTTAAGTGGATCCAAACACACACTGAGATTGTATATGGACCACGTATATTTACATGTGGTCATTGTATTGGAAGAAGAAATTCTGTGGTTTCATCGTAGAGACTGATAGAACGTCATGCGATTGAAGAAAGATACCAGAAAATTAGTGGCCACAATGAATGGATTATATTTCTGTTTCTGGAGAAGGGAGCTTTTATCAGCTTTATTATGGTTATAAATCAATTTTTCATCAGACTTTCCTATATTATTAGACCAACAATAATGACATCAAAACATTATTTGCAGATAAGACGTCACCTTTCACAAAACACAATCAAGAGGGCTATGCCACCAAATCGAGCCTTCAGCAGTGTAAAATATTTTGAAAATCCTGTTAAAAGAATAAGTTTTTTTTAAAACCCGAATAATCTCCAAGGACATTAACATTGATTTACATCAAATTCAAGCCATAGACATAGCTCTTCAGACATCCCATATGTAGTAAAATGTTGCACAAATGATTCTTGACTTCCCAAGTCTAATTGATCAAATTGATAGCTTGTTAAACCTTTCCAAGATCCTAACACAAGACTCATAACCTCTCAAGGAAGGAGTTATGCTTTGGATACAGGAAAGGTAAGGGGTACCTAAATGTATTTACTCTCTAAGAAAACAGGTCCTGACCTTGGAAAGAATAACTGGAAGCTCTCTGGAAAGGAAATCTTCCAGTCCAGAATGGCAAATAGGTTTTCGTTTCCATGTTACAATTAACTATTTTCTGGAGTGATGTGTTGGGGAAATTCTAGAGTTCCTGAGCTAGAATTAATGAGTGATGTTTGCACCGGGCACAGGAAAGGGGGTGGATGTAGGACCTGCAAGGTAGGCCCCAACCCTGTGGTCAGGAGAAGACTTAAAAAAGGCTGTAAAGCACAGTGCTGTATGAGAGAGACAGATAATAAGAATAGATAGTATAGTTAGAAAGGAAGTAAGAATACAAGACCTCTAAGGATGCCTGAGTGGCTGTTGGGTAAGTGTCTGACTCTTCATTTCAGCTCAGGTCATCATCTCAGAGTCCTGAGATCAAGCCCTGCATCGGGCTCCATGCCCCTCCCTCTGGAACCTCCCTCCTCCCCACCCCACCATATGCGCTCTCTAAAATAAAATATAATAAAACAAAATATAAAGAAAACATCTAGAATAGATTATATAGATAGAAAAATATGGAGAAGCAGACAGAAACCAAAAACAAAAATAGAAAACAGCCAAAATTTAGAGATCTAAAAAAAACCAATAAACCATATGGAACTTACTCATTTTTAAACTGAATCCATTCTACAATATATTTAAGAACTTTCTTTCAGTTCCAATGTCTATTGAGTACCAACTATTTTCCAAGAAGAGCTGGGAACTAGAAGGAGAGTGACTTCTAAACACAATTATACTGACCTCTCTTCATCCTAGTAGTTACAATGAAGGTTTGAAAAAAACACAGGGAAGAAGTGACACATAGCTCGGGGGAGTCCCAGAAGCTTTTAGTGAACTGGATCTTAAAACGGGAGTTTTTCACTTTTTTGGTTTTTGTTTTTTTCGGTTTTTTTTTTTTTTTTTTTTGGTCAGGGAGTAGTGATAATTGACTCTGGGCAAAAGGACCAGCAGGTAGAAAGGAGTGGGGATTTAAAAGGACATGGCCTATTTCTGGAAAAATGGAGAAGAGCACTTCAGTGGGTGCAAAGGCTGGGGGCGCGGGGGAGGGGGGAGGACAGCAGACAGAGCTATCACACCAAATGGAACAGGAAGACTGTGTGTTGGACACTGAGGTCTTCCAACAGCTCTTCAGGGGTGATTTTCAAGGTGTTTTCACAATTATTCCCATTTGATCCTCATAACAAAACCATGGGATGGGCATCCATCCACTCTGCAACTCAAGCTAAAGCTGAAGAAAGTGCTGGTGTGAACATTTCAAAAAACTGTCATGAAGAAGAAATGGCAAAGTGGGGATGGCTTTAGCGGCGAAGGGGAAGAATAAGCAAGTTGAAAAGAAAGTCCTTCTGAGGAGATCTTTTGTAGATGAGAATTTGCAGTTCACAGATTTTTAACCTAGGCTCTATTTGCATAGTTATAAAAACAGCATGTCCAGTTGTAGGAAAAGTTAAAATGGCCATTTTGTCACTGTCATTGTCATTGTCAGTGGGAGTGGTGGCACGGCATTCTGTGTTTTAACCTGGCAAATAAGACCTCAATCTGCACAAGATTTTGAACACAGCCACAGCTCAGATTTCGTTAGTTTCAAAGGCCTTGGGTAAAATTCAGCCGGAGTAAACAAACAGACTGCTAAGCATCACTCTCGAGGGGAGAAACACACATCTTTTCTTCAGAAACTGTCAAAAGGAGAAGATTCCTAAAATGGGCGCTCTTTGAATTAGAAACAAAACAGACAGGAAAAAGGTGCTACCACATTGGGAAGCAAAATCAAAGACCACAGCAGCAGGTTTCCTGTAGCTGGTATGCTTCCCGGCAGGATAAAACATTCTGTGAATGGAGCTGGGCCCATTACCTACATTTTGAGGGCCCAACCCCAAGATCAGAGTTTCTCATTCTACCAGGGTGGTTTTCAGAAAGTTACTATCTCTGTTCCTCAATTTCCCCATGCATAGAATGGGATAGTCTCTTAAGAGCCACTACTTGAGGTAAAGGACAAAACAAAAAACAAAAAACTCTAGAATAAAAGAAAAAAATTTGACCATATCCCAAATAACATTTTCTGAATGGTGTTCTAACATCTCATGGTATACAATGAGCGCAAAAACTCAACGAGTTCAGTTCCCGTTCACCATGGTGACACAGAACGATCCTGAATTTACCTTTTGCCATGGACACACTGAGTCTATGCTACATATAGAACAATTTCTTCTTAAAATACCTAAAGGCTAGTGGTGTGATGAGCACACACGAGGCAAATGAGAAGAAAACTACATCAAGGCCAGTAGGAGAGGCTAGGGCACTGTCTCACCGTAAACCCTATTCCTGGGGGTGTGACCCACAACTAGAAGGGAACTCAAAACCTAGAGCTTTGCCCTGGGAACAAAGGATTCAAACCATGTCATGAACACCAGCTTTTAAGACATGTACTTGAGAGGGGTGCCTGGGGTGCTCAATTGGTTAGGCATCTGCCTTCGGCTCAGGTCAATTCTGAGGTTCTGGGATCGAGCCCCATGTTGGGCTCCCTGCTCAGCACGGAGTCTGCTTCTCCCTCTGCCCCTGCTTGAGCTCTCCCTCTCTCTTTCTCTCCTACCCCTCTCTCTCTCAAATAAATACATAAAATCTTTCATATACATATATATATATATATATATATATATATATATATATGTATATATATTTGAGAAACAAGTCCTCCTAAATATCTCATTTTGAAATCCACAAGACTCCTATCCAAAGACTCTTAAGACATTAGCATCTGAGAAACATCCCACAAAGGGCCTATGGGCTCAGACTCACCTGCCCCAGGGCCCAGCTCAGAGCTAGCTGGAGGAACTCATACTTCAAGTGAAGGAAGCTCACCCGCTTAAACTCCAACCCTGGCTTGAGAGGCAGACCTCTAACTTAGCACACACATCTGGGAGCCTGCAGGAACACTCCCCGTGGATTGAGACTGGCTGCTACCCATCCTCACGCTCTCCCTTTGCTGTGCTCAGGCACCTGGAAGGGTGCCTTTATTACATGCAACTGGTACTCTAATTTCGGTGGCTGCTGCTCAGGGAACAGATCTCCCAGCCCCGGAGGCCAGGGGAGCTTGTGTTCCTGGTCACACAAGACGATGACTGATGTGACCCAGAAAGGAGCTCATACCTGTCTGGTGCCTCAATTTTTGCGACTGCTGCCACGGGGACCCCTCTACATGGCCTGGCTCGTGGCCAGGGGGGCTTAGGCCTGTAGGTCCCACAGGACCGTAACCAACAGAGAAAGAGCTCATCGAAAGCCACCTCACCAAGAGCACAGCAAGAGGCAACAGACCCAGCGGGCCTTTCTGTGGAGGTCTGTTGCTCATCCTGAATACAGCCTGAGGGGCAGGCTTCTAATTCAACACACAGCGACGGGCTGACCGGAACCCTGCCACAGACTTCGGAGGGTGAGCACAGTCTTCAGGCTCTCTCTGCTGTGTTCCAGGACACCTCTCTGGAAGGGGGGATTCACATGCCTCGGGGGCCTGCTTTTTGCAGCTAGCACCCAGGAGACTCCTTTTGATTCCCTGGTCTTAGGGGCAGAGGAGTCTGCCTTCCCAGGTCTCACAGGACCACGGCAACTGGCAAGCTGGTTCTTGGCAGGCTACCACTCCCAGGGCACTGCACAGACAGGCAGGGGGCTAAGGCACGACCTTCTAGTCTTTCTATGAAGGAGGCCATTTTGCTTGTCCGGGAGCTTCAGACGGAGAGGCAGCCTTCAAGTCTGGCACAACCAAGTGGCCTACAGAGCTAGTCTCAAGGAACATAGGCTGTGATGCCATCTTCACGCTCTCTGGTCTCGCTCCAGCTTTCCAGGGGCTCCCGGGAAGGAGCTTATACACGGGTCTAGAGCCCCAGATTTTGTGATGGCCGCCCGATGGACACCTTGACATAGGTGTTGGTGACGATCTTTCCAACCTGACACCAAAAACAAATGCGACAAGCACCAACAAACAAGCAGGACTGCATCAAATTAAAAAGCTTCTGCCCAGCAAAAGAAACCATCCACAAAATAACAAGGCAACAGAATGAATGGGGAAAAAAATCATTGCAAATGATATAGCGGTTATGAGGCTAATATTCAAAGTATGTTTTTAAAAAAACTTCAATAACAGCAGCAACAAAATCTGATTTAAAAAATGGGCAGAGGGGCGCCTGGGTGGCTCAGTCATTAAGCGTCTGCCTTCGGCTCAGGTCATGATCCCAGGGTCCTGGGATCGAGCCCCGCATTGGGCTCCCTGCTTGCAGGGAAGCCTGCTTCTCCCTCTCCCATTCCCTCTGCTTGTGTTCCCTCTCTCGCTGTGTTTCTCTCTGTCAAATAAATAAAATCTAAAAAAAAAAAAAAAAAAAAAAGGCAGAAAACCTGAATACCTATTCTTCCAAAGACCTACGGATGGCCAACTAGGGCATGAAAACATCCTCAACATCACTAATTGTAAGGGAAATAAAACTCAAAGCCACAATGAGAAGTCACCTCACACCATCCAGAATATCTAGTATCAAAAAGATAAGAAATAACGGGTGTTAGTGAGGATGACAACCCTCACACACGGTTGGTGGGAATGCAAACTGGTGCAAACTCTAGGGAAAACAGTATGGAGGTTGCTCAAAAAATTTAAAATAAAACTACTATATGATCCAGCAATTCTACTTCTGAGTTTATCTGAAAAAAAAAAAAAAAAAAAAAAGCTAATTTGAACAGATCTATGCACCCCCATGTTCTCTGCTATTATTTACCACAGCCAAGATCGAGAAGCAGCCTCAATGGGTATCAATGGATGAACAGATAAAAAAAGCTGAGGTATGTATACACAATGGAACATCATTCAGCCTATAGAAGAATGAGATCTTGTCATTTGCAACAACATGGCCAGAGATGGAAGGCATTATACCAAGTGAAAGTGAGTGAGACAGAAAGATAAACACTGTGATCTCACTTAAAAAATAAAAAGCAAAAAAAAAAAAAAAAAAAAAAAAAAGCTCACAGAGAACAGATTGGTGATGGCAAGAGGCAGGTAGTGGGAGGTGGGAGAAATGGGTTAACCGTTTTTAATTTAAACTGAATAAAAAATGTTTAACAATTTACACAAAAATAAAATTCAAAAGAACTTTAGTGTAGAACTTTTATAATGACTTCAGCTACATGTGTTTCCACCTCCATGGTCTATGTTTGAATTGATCCTTACAGACAGGTGTCAAACATGCCCAGAGTGATTGTATTACCAGGAGTTACTAATTTATTTGGAATTAAGTGAAACGTGAGCATTTGCTCAAATTTAGGGTAATCGCAGGCTTGTGTGATCCAAACTCCCATTTTCTGTATGAGGCCATTGAGAACCAAAGGAGTGGGTAGGAGAGTCATATGGATGGACATCAAGGAGCAAGCCCGGCCCAACCCCTGGGCTGGTGATTGTGGTTGGCATGCATTGCTTGAAAAAAGAAACAAAGCCAGCTACAGAAAGCAACACTGGATTCCCCAGCAGGATTCGCTGCCTTTCACAAGGAAGCAGTTCTGCTGATGCTTTCATGACTGACACTAAGATATTTATTATCAGAGATGAAATGTTGATGCATGATGAATTTCAGAGGAAATCTAGTGAGGGCTGAACGAAACCATGAGAAGGACCATCATAAGACTTGGTAAGTTAGCCACAGTTCTGCTAACGTGCTGGGAGGCACAGAAAACACAAAAACCACCATTTTACTTCCAAAGGAAACAGGTAAGTGCAAAAGTGATCCACAGCAATACAAATGCTTGCACAAAACCAGCCTAAGACTTTATTGATGAGAACTATCCCAAAGGGAAATACATGTTTGTATGCATGCTCACACACACCACCTCCCCACACCCCCCCGTCTATACCACACAAGTATCTACCCCCCCACACCTACCCCCCAACACACACACATCACATACAACCCCACCCCCCATTCCTGCACCACCCCCTACCCCCTCACACACCCCACCCCCTGACAGTATCTGAAGGGTTCTTCTCCTAAGCCACCCACCTTCCCACACTTAGTGGTGACAATCGGAAACAATGACGAAAAAAATTATCCTCAAAAGCAGTTTTAAATCTCCCTTTCATAACATCTTTTGGAGGCGTATGGAGATTTTCTACTTACATAGGTCAGTAATACACTGGTTAATTTGTCCTTTATAAGAAAAACACGGTTAGCTTACACATAACCATAATAGGTCTGGATTTTAAGTTTTACCATGGAAATGGAGACTTTAAAAAGCACAGCTCAAATAAAGACTGATGTCCAAGTGTCATGAAAAATCATATGACAGTATCACAAATCAGAGAAGTATAGAAAGGAATTCAGCTCTTCAGTGTTCCCAAGATAATTAACCTTGCTGATATCCATTAACCATGTTGGGTAATTTCCAATCCCTTTCAATAACCCTAGACAGATAAACTGTAATATGCACATTTAATGACAGTTTTGCCTCAATACCATTTCCTGCATATTATTTAAACTTTTTTTTTTTTTTTTTGGCAGCAGGGTCAACTCTTCCCAGTGTTTCTAAATTTTTATCATGCAACTGACACAATTGTTAGAAAACTATAGCATTTTGCTTTCGGTTTTAGTTAAGTGAACACACAAATATGCACACTGACTCAGAGGCCACATACAATGGACTAGGACATGAGTTCTCTCACTCAGGAGTGCCATGGCTCATGGGAGCTCTAAAGCAAAACCAGCAGCTTCACATTTATCCAGGGCTTAAAAGGAACCAGCACATACCAGCAGTTTACAAGCACAATTTAATTGTCACTGTAATTCTATCAAGTGTGCACGAGAATCATCCCCGTCCTCCAAAAAGAGACAGGGAGGCTGAGAGTTCAGTTGATCTGGAAAGAAAATGCAGCCAGGGACTCTTACGCTGAAGGTATAACATGATGGTTAAGACATGTTTCCGAGACAAAAGGAAGGACTTCCTCTTGAATTCGATTCTGCCATGGAGCAACAGGCCTGGGAGCTAGTTTTCATTTCTCAGCATCCTCTTCCACATCTGTCAATTAGGAAAAGTCACGCCAGCCCTAGAACACTTTCAAGGATTAAATGAGTTGGTACATACTAAAAGCAGCACTTTTGAGCAAACCTTCAATAAATGGAAGTTTTTAAAAAATATCTTAGGAATTTTTATAGACATTATTTACATATAGTAAGATGCTTAGTGACTTTGCCACTTAATCAGTTTTGATAAATGGTCAAAATACAGAACAGTTCTATCTTTCCAGAAACTTTCCCCATGTACCTTCCCCAGATAATTATGCCATACCGGAGCCAAGCACTCAACTATTTCTACCATCATCGAGGAGTTCTGACTACTCTACAATTTCAGGGAAATCATGAAGTACTTTTTGTTCTTGATCATATTTTGTTCATTTTGATCATACTATTTTTGAGATTCATTCATGTTATTCTATTCATCTGTATAATGTTCCTCTGTATTGCGAAATAGTGTTTCATTTTACAAGTATACCTGAGTTCCTCCATTTTCCCACTGACATCTGGATAGTTTTCAGCACTGGACTATTAAAACAAAAACAAAAACACAAATACTCCTATGAGCACACGTGAACAAAGGTTTTCAAGCCTCGTGGACCAATATCTAGGACTAGAATTGCTGGCTTTCAGGTAAGGCAGTTGTGTCACTTTCTAAGAAACTTCCAGATCATTCTTCAAAGTGCTTGGAGCACTTTACATTTCTACCAGTTCTCCATGAGAGTTCCAGTTGCACGTCATCTCTGAGGTTTTGGTGTTGGAACTCCTCCTATGTTAGCCATTCTGATAGGTGTGTAATGGTATCTTACTGTGTTTTCAATTCGCATTTCCCTGAAGGCACATTAGGTTAAACACCATTGCTTCTGTTCATTGGCCATTCTCTATCTTGTTGTACGAAATGCCTCTTCAAGTACATGTTGAATATATGTGTTATAAATATTCTCTCCCGGTCTGTGGGGCATTCTCTTTATCTTCCTGGTGGTGTTTTTCGGTGAATAGATGTTTTTAATTTTCATGAAGTTCAGTGTATTTTTTTCCCCCTCTTACAGCTTGTGCTTTTGTGTCCTTTATAAAAAGCCTTTGCCTTCTAAAGTTACAAAGGTATTCTCATTTTTCTTCTACTATCTTGTTATTTTAGCTTTTATGTTTCAGGGTCCAATTGGACCCAAATTGATTTGTATGTATGGGATAAGGTAGGGGTTTAGATACTTTATTTTTCAAGTAAATACCCAGTTGTTCCACTATTTACTGAAGCAGTGTTTTTACACCATTGAATTGACGTGGTGCTCTTGGTGAAACAGCTGATTTCCCGTGTGTGTCCAATGCAGAATTCTATTCTGTTCCATCGATCCATTTACTTATAATGGCAGCTCTCCTAACATTACTTTTTATTATTATTTTTCCACTTTTTGTTATTTCAGATGCTGTAATTCAAACCTCAGTAACTTTGCTTTTAGCATTCAAAAAAGTTTTATTTTCCCTTTCAATGCCATATATATGTAGTTGTATATATATACATTATGTGTGTGTGTGTGTGTGTTTATATACACGTTTACACCTGCACTTAGGTGTATCCATTTTCTTAAGAATGTTATTTTTAGACCTAAGATTTTCTAAAAACTCCCTTTTTCAGACACCAGGGACCACGTTTAGCAGTGGTTTTCCAATTTCAGCAAGGCACAGGAATTCTCTTGAAAGCTGGTTTAAACACAGGTTCCTGGACTTCACTTCAAGAGGTTCTGGTCCAGTAAGTCTGGGGAAAGGCCTGAGAATCGGCGCGCGTCACTAGCTCAGCTGATGCTGATGCTGAGGGTTTCTGGACAACGCTCTGGGCAGCACTGGCTTAAAAAAAAATTAGATGGCTTCTCTAATGTTCATACAGAAGCTTGATTTGCCTTTTCTAAAGTCTGCGAACACAGCCACTCATTTATACTGTCTTCACTTGAAAAGACATCTGAAAAATCTGCTGAAGGCACCAGAGCATGGAAGCCAGGAAACATTAGGGTAGATTGATGTCCCAACATTGCCACATTTCCTCCTTCCTTCCTGGAAATTGAGTTTTGGTCTGTGAACACATACCTGCGTACACGACAGCACGATCTCGCCCAATCGAGTGAGGAACATGCCCAGCAAAGGGGACATTCTTCTCCCTATGGCCTCTGCCAACCACCAGAGAAAGCTTTCTTTTCCCCTTAAGGGTTGACTGGTCTCTAAACCAGGAACATGTCTAAGGCCAAGTCCTTTAAAACTTTCTCCGACAAAGTCATGTTTTTAGTTAGCATCTAGGTGAATATTCCTGACAGAACACAGACATTCCAAATTAAAGATCGACACACTCAAAGCCAAGCACTCAGTCCTCAAAATTCCAGCCCTTACCCCGATGCTTCTCTTGATTTTTAGGACAAGCACAGAACAGCTTTTCAGGTTTCCTTTCCAACAGATCAAGTCCCTGTGAACAGAGGGCCGCACCACAACTGTGTGTCTCTCGTGCAGAATGTTGAGACTGGGTGAGGACTCAAAAAAGGGGCGCTATTCCTTTCTCCTGATTGTTTAATTACCTATTTAGCTTCTGAAACCATGTTAATGGGAAACGAATTCATAAATATTTAGACTTACACTGCTTTAAAGGCACCCTTTGTAAAGGAGAGCAATTCTCCCCTCTTTGAAAAAAATTAAAAATCCTCCGAATAAAGGGAAGAGAGGAGTTTCAAATGCCACCCTCGCGTTGTCACCTGTCCCTCAGCACTCTTTTCAGAAGTACAGTGAGCAGTGTGAACATTGCAGCTCAATCACTTTGGCACTGGCCTCGGAGGGTTTTACAAAAACTAGAGAGAAAGTAGATGCACTTCCTCCTGAAAGGAAGGTCTTTTCGTCATCAACAAAAAGTATATACCCCATTTCTCTCAACAGGGAGAAAGTCAGAGGTAAAATGAAAATGGGCCTAAGGCTACAATGTATTTCATTTTCGCCATCACTGGACCTCTGTCTTGCACAACTGATGCCACAGGGGAGGCGTCTGTGCCCGAGAAGGGAGCTAACCAATACCTTAGCTACGATTGTTCTCCCAATTTCCAGGGCTTTGGGGTTATGGGGGTTTTATTTTTTTCTTCAAAGGAAATTTAAATGACAGCAAATGAGTCATCAATGGAACTGTCGGAGCCATTCCAGAATTTCTCATAGACAGGTCACGTGGTCTTAGGATGTTAAACCACACCTCCCCCGGGCTCCCGGCCAGCGGTGTACGCAGTACTACTGGTGAGCCTAAAGATCTCGACTCTACTAGTTTTTTTTTTTTTTTTTTTTTTTTTTAAGATTTTATTTATTTACTCAGCAGAGAGAGAGAGAGACAGCGAGAGAGGGAACACAGGCAGTTGGAGTAGGAGAGGAAGAAGCAGGCTTCCCACTGAGCAGGGAGCCCAGCGCAGGGCTCGATCCCAGGACCCGAGATCATGAGCTGAGCCAAAGGCAGACGCTTAACGACTGAGCCACCCAGGCGCCCCAACTCTACTAGTTCTGAGAGTGAGAGTGAGTCCACCCCCTCACCCTTCCTTGCTACGGAGTCTCAGAAAACCTTTTTACTTAGAGAAAAAAAAAACAAAAACAAAAAACCTTTTTACTTAGAACTCCTTTTGGTTTCCCAGAACACAAATCCCTCTTCCAGATGCTTGTCATCAGTTGTGCATGTGACTTTCTCCCCCAAGCTTACATCACAATGCCTGAGACACAATAAACATGCCATTCTGTAGGATTCTCTGTCCTCTTTCCATCTGTCCCTCTCTCCCCACCCAGAGAGAATGAGAGAGATTACATGACCATTCCACACACACACACACACA
>CM052895.1:92351349-92404499 GCA_028534135.1 Potos flavus
ACTCGGTCCTGAGCCTATTCTCTCTGCACACGCACTCATCAGGGGGCATCTCCCAGCTCCGGGACTTGAGAAACTATTTATACACTGACAATTCTGAGATCGTCTCCAGGCCCAGCTACTTCACTGAACTCCAGACTCCTCTATCAACTGACTACTCAACAAGTCTGCTTGGAATTCTAATAGCCATGTCAGGACATGCCCGAAGTGACGTCCTGATTCTATCACCAACAGAACACCCTCTGAATAAAAAAAGTAAAGGCTCACACTCTTCCTCACCTCTTCCTTCTCAATGGCAATTTTATTCACCCTGCCGATCAGGCACAAACCCTGCCAATCAACCTTAACTCTGGTCTCTCATACCTATTCCTGGTATCCTCTTCAACATCTAGTGGGTTTTCTCACCAGAAAGAATGCGAAGGCTGACCACTCTCACCTGCTCCTTCACTAACAGTGATGTTCAAGGCATCAGTACAGATCTCTAAGGCCACACAGCAGGCATGCTCCGACCATGGCGGTCATTCTCGACTCAATCCCTGAGTAAGACTGTGACACTCTCCTGCTCAAAACCTCCCTCCTCTCACTCAGAATCCAACTCAAAGTCACTACAGTGGCCACAAAGACTCCACGTGACACAGCCTGTGTTACCACCATCTTCATCTCCTACCCTCTCTCCCTCACGGATTGCTCTCCAGCCCTGCTGGCCTCCCAGCTATCCCTCCGCCTCCACCTGAGTGTCAGGACTTACCATTCCCTTTACCCAGAAGGCTGTCTTCCCCCCCACCACCACTTTAAGTCTTGCTTCCACGGTGACCTTTTCACAATTACTTAAAATAGTAAACCCCAACCACATCTCCTCATTCCCCCTTCTGTTTACCCCCTGGTGAAGACTTGCTCATGTATGACATGGTTTCCTTGCTCAGCTCCCTTGCCCCAGTAAAACGGAAGCTCCATGCAGGCAAGGCATTTTCTCTCTGGTGTCCTGCTCTATCTCCAGCACTCCACTCACAGCCTAGCACCAATGTGGAGCTCAATATATATTTGTTGTTGTTGTTGTTGTTGTTGTTGTTGTTGTTGTTGTTGTTGTGTTATGTTAGTCACCATAAAATACATCATCGGTTTTTTTATTTGTTTTAGGATTTTTTTTTTTTAACATATAATGTATAATTTGCCCCAGGGTACATGTCTGTGAATCATCAGGCTTACACATTTCACAGCACTTACCATAGCACATACCCTCCCCAATGTCCATAACCCAGCCACCGGTTTTTGATACAGTGTTCCAAGATTCATTGTTTACGTACAACACCCAGTGCTCCATGCAATACGTGCCCTCCTTAATACCCACCACCAGGCAAACCCATCCCTCCACCCCCTCTAAAATCCTCAGAGTCCAGTCTCTCATGGTTCGTTTCCCCCTCTGATTTCTCCCAGTTCACTTTTCCTTTCCCTCTCCCAATGTCTTCCATGTTATTCCTTATGTTTCATAAGTAAGTGAAACCATATAGTAATTGACTTTCTCTGCTTGACTTATTTTACTCAGCATAATCTCCTCCAGTTCCACCCATGTTGATGCAAAAGTTGTTGGGTATTCACCCTTTCTGATAGCTGAGTAATAGTCCATTGTATATATGGACCACATCTTCTTTATCTATTCGTCTGTGAAGGGCATCTCGGCTCTTTCCACAGTTTGGCTGTCGTAGACATTGCTGCTCTGAACATTGGGATAACATATGGCCCTGAACCGATGAACAAAGTTTACATAAACCTTCTCAAAGCCACTCAGAGGATAAGTGGCTGAGCCAGGTCTAAGTCAAGAGCATCTTTCTCCAGCTATTCTGACACCGTAACGACAACTACATGAAGACCTACTGCTGTTGGCATTAGGAATAGGTTCGGTACAGCTTGGCATGTGACACAGAAGATGTACGTTATATCTGAAAAGCCCAAAATGATTTCTACAAACTCTTAAAGAGAATATATTGCATAGAGTGGGACGGCTCTGCTTACATCCTTATGTTGCCAGCTATTAATTCTCACCTTGTCCTTCTCGGTTTTCACTGCCTTTTCCTCTGTGCCTTTATTTCTTGTCCTCCCCTCAAGTCCCAGTCCCTTCCTTCCCCGAGTGAACACGGGGAAAAAAAGAGGGATCCAAGATTAGATAAAGACAAGAGAAGATACGTATTTAAGGAAAAGGTGTGGGACAGGAATCGAAGGACGATGGATCAGAATCTAACTGGGCCACGAACACACTGAACATCTGTACAGAGATTCCTTCACCTTCCCGAGAGCCTACTGCTCGCTGGGCTTTTCAAATACATGCCCCTGAAAGAGTTCCCAGTTTAAAAAAAAAAAAAAAAGATTACTCAGTATGATGGGAACTTTTACTCATTACAAAGGAAAGAAGTCTAAGACTGGTTAGGAAGCAGGGTACGACGTTTAAGAACTAGGCTTCGGGACAGTCCTAGTATTATTCACAACCTGGTTCCATTACCGTGAAACAAACCAAGAAACTCCACCTATCTCTCACATTTTTCTGTCAAGGTGAGAGCTCAGAAACACCTGTCCTCTTGGGGTTTATGAAAATCAAACAAGGTAGCAGAGGTCAATCGCCTGTTACTGTGCATGGCCTAAGTACTCAGTAGATATCGGTTCCTCTTAATTTTTAGATGTGTATTGCTGCAGGCTGATATTCTGCACGAAATTTCATGATTTTATCTACCTGGCTGCAGAGTCTGAATCTTTTCTACCTTTCAGCATATGTAATTGCTCTCATGGCCCTTGATGACTTTCTCTGGAAAGTCTTTACCCCAACTGCCCCCACATTCTAAGGGCAGATGGCAGAACTTTGTAACATGAGAAACTCAAGTTCTCTCGTTCATTTCTTGTCCTCTTGCTGATGACCAGCAATTTGAGATGATCTTGGTCCTAGTATTACAGCAGGCTGATAATCACAAAGCCACAGTCTATAATTATTCCTGCATTTCCAAAGCCAAGAAACACAACTCTGAAAGCAAACATGGTATCATTCGGCACAATGATATACAGAGTGATTGAAGAAATTTTGCTGACTGCTTTGAGAATTCAAGTCTCCAGTCCATCTGAATGCATCTTTCTTTCTCTTCTCCTCATACTAAGAAACTATCTATGTTCAGGTAGTAACAACCTAAAAATATGTCATCTACCTTTCAGGTTTAGCTACACCACAACCTAATAAAAAATTAAGATGCTTCGGGGAAAAGTTACTTCTACTCCATGCTAAGTCACTGCAGGATTTGCTCAGAAATGCATTTACTAACAGATGTTTTTTCGAGTACATAATATTTACTATGCACTTTGTTAAGGGTAGGAACTATTAATGACTTTATTCCTACCCTCATGAAGCTTTTATTCCAGCAGTTTTTTTGTCTTTTGCAATTTTCCTAACTTCCGCCCAGATACAGGAAGACATGACAAATTCCTACAAAGCTGTTGATTCACTCAAGTAGTGACAGAGTGTGCTGCTATAAATAGCCTAATTTCTGCTTGATCTAGAGAGATAACTCTAATTCCTGGTTTTCTCAAGAGACAAGCCTGTTTGGCAATTTCCTGTTTGGTCCCCAGCCCGCATCCAGCACACAGCTCTTCTTAATTGATCCTGGTTTATTTCCCTCCTTCAGCAAAGAAATGAAAAGCAGTCACCAAATCCACAAGTACATATTCTATTCATTAACGAGCTGCTACATGGATGGAACGGTCTAGAAGGCATTGGGCTCAGATGACACAGCTGCAGAAATCAGCTTTTTTGAAATCTTTGGAAACATGATGGAATTAATGTCATTCTATGGCAAAATAAATCAAGAAAGGCCATACGAGGAAAACTGTCAAAGGGAATCATGTCGAGAAAGAACAACGTGTGTCTTCTATCACGAGCGTCTGCACGGTTCGAGTGCTAATCATCGAGGTGGGTGTAATCTTTGCCTGTTGGGCAGCCTTGAATGCTTCAGGGAATATGTCATTTTTCAAAAGGTATCTATTAGTGGCTGTTCTGATGGCAGAGTGTGAACCACACCTCTCTAATGCTTGGGCTGGGTTAACGGTGATTCCTGTGAGCGGAGAACACACACAGGCACTGATCCACAAAGGCACCCAGACACACTCCCCAGAGAAGGCAGGACGAAGGAGAGTAGGAGAGTGACATAAAGATACTAGGAATTCTACAAATGGCTCTTGATGAAGATTTCTGGGTAGAAGTGTGCCAGGGGGAAGGGATGAACTGTGAATTTCGATCTATCGAACTAGGCTGGGTTTTACCAGGAAGTGGAGAAGCCCTGATGATACAGACACCACGTAAATGTCCAAGGCTGTGCCTCACAGACCTGCACATAGCATTGTGTGGCCAGCAACGCTTTACTAACGTGTTCATTACCTCCATTTGCATATTAGGAAGTCATTAAGTAATTTGCGTGAAGTCACACTAGAAATATATATATATATTTAATTCCCTAAATACCACTGCTCATGATTCACATATTCAAACTCTATCAACTTCCACACGTGCACATGGACCACCCAACCTTGTAGATATCTACAGAAGTCACACTGGCAGCATGCTATCTTACATGACCTCCAGCCCAGTGGGCTTTCTCTGCCACCTCAATCCCAGACAATGGTGAATTTACCTATCCCCCTCCCCCCGCCATTATATGTTAGCATGGAGATACAGCTGCAATACCTACTTCAGTGAACCAATGATTCAATTACCAGGAGCCATTTTAAGTGGCAGCTTGTCATATACCTATAAATACTAACCCAAAAAGGAAAATAATCAGGAAGCATCACCTCATCCCTGGAACCCCCGTGTCTAATATCCTATTCTTGGTGACATAGGTAAGTTAGATCCACGATATTACGCCACCACGAACACCAACGGATGCTTAGCAAAACCACATCATTCTAGGAGGCTATCAACATGGCCACTATTTTGCCTTGATACCATAAACTGCAAAGACCATACAGGCTGAAAGTATTAGATCCCTGCCTGGGTTTGACTCCTGGCTCAGCTACCCCACTCTCTGTCTTTGGGCATGCTTTTCCACCTCTCAGTGCTTCATCTGCAAGAGAGAAGTCATAATACATATTTCCAAGCATTCTTTTTGAGGAGTAATTTTAATACAATGATGCTATGTTTGAATTAATATAATGTATTTATAATTCATAGTGGTATGAATTTTCTTCTCTATTAAATGGGCTTAACAACACCTCAAGGGCTCTTACAAGGAATTTAGGAGGTGAAAAATAGTAATATGCACAACAGTAGGTTTGTGTCTTGCCTACTAGACCAAGCCGCTGAGAACATCAAATCTATGTCATGTTTCTTTCTGTGAGGCACAGAGTAAGCATCCAGGCTGTGGACCTGTGTACAGGATCAAGATCTAAATCATCTTCAACAAATATATCACAAGGAGAATAATGAAGAGTGATGGGCACCTACAGATTAAGAAAGACTTAAGAAACACACAGTCACTTCTAATGGTTGAAAAATGTAGATCTTGATACACAAACAAGGAAAAAAACAATTATGAGCAGTCATCTCAAAAAAGACTCAAATAATGTCTGAGTGTGGACATAAATCATTTACGTTTGACTTCCTTCACTTGCTGATCTCCAAAGCAAGCTACACCACTTCCTTATTAATTCTGTGGTGGCAAAGTGGGAAAGCCAGTCTAGGGAAGGACTGAGGAGCTGGATAAACCCAAATCATCTAAGGATGAGAGGAGTACAGTTAGTGCCCACCCCTCAAGCCATTAATAAAAGTCTAGTTCATTATTAGAGTTTTTGGTAAGTAACGGAAGTCTCAGAAGCTATTAGTTATTGAACTTGTGTGCACCAGCACTATACCAAGTTTACATTCGCTCAAGAAATGCTCCCAATAAACTAATGAAGTCGTGCTATGAGGATTCTCATCTTATCTACAGGCTCAGGGTGTTCAGCTTAACTTGTGCCCCAGGGCAGTGCGTGGATTCGAACCCAGGAGAGTGAGTCCAGGTTCTGGCCTTCCAATCACTGCTATAGTCTTTCCTCCCGAGTCACAAACTCATCTTTGTCCGTGATAAAAACTGCAAATGTTTTCCCAGTTTATCTTCTTATATTGCTTATGTGAGTTTTTGAGGGGTAATGTTTTCATTTCGTAAGATAAAGAGTTAATATTCCTAAAGATAGAAAAGAATACCCTAAAAAAGAAAAATGCTAGTAAGTGCCTAGAAAAATAGGCAGGGATATCGACAAGGAGCTTACAGAAAAAGAAATGCAAATAGCCTATGAACTCAGCAGCACGCATCATAAGAAATCGAAATTCTGCATGAGAAAATTAGAGCACCAATGATCCTAATACTGGAAAGAATTAAAATACCACAGAAAGATTTAAATCAGTAAATTTACAATGATACTAAGAAGAAGAAAAAAATTTTCACTGGTCACCTTTGGAAGATGCTAGAAAACCAAATCATCATTTTGAAAACAGTAAATAAATGACAATCAACCTTCTGTCCTGCCTTTCCTTATAACCTATAATCAAATACTGAAAAAAGGAAGTCTCCATTTGTAGAAGTTTCTCACCAAAAAATTAAAACAGAATAATAAAATTGGAATGCCATCATTATTTAACTCCTAATGAAATAACACATCTAGGTAGTAATTATCAGTAACTACTAACATGACAAAAGAAAGATCTGGAGGCACAATAGCTTCAGGTACGTAACAGTCTAGCCAAACCATGCAACCAGAATGAAAGCAGGTAGCTTACAGGAAATCTAAGGACTGAGGCATTTGCTTACACAACATAGGGATACAATCAGCAACATCCAGGCTGTGGAATTGTCTACAGGATAAAGAACCGGATCATCTTCAACAAATACATCACAAGGAGAATAATGAAGAGTGATGGGAACCTACATATTAAGAAAAACTTAAGAAACACACAGTCACTTCTAATGGATGAAAAATTTAGGTCCTGATATACAAACAGTGAAAGCAACAATTATGAGCAGTAATCTCAAAAAAGACTAGTGATACTTGCCAGTTCAAAGTCATTCCTGGTATCTTCAGTATAATAATGACATTGTTTTATTTACAAAAAGGATGTTACCTTTTAGAGTTGAGCACTGCAATATTTAAGGAAGAAATGTTACAGGCAGGAATTTGCTCTAGCGGGGTCTGGGTGATGTATACAAGACTGCCAGTGAACTGGTAAGTCTTCTAGCTGATTTATGGTTACCTAGGATTTCATTACCCTGTTCCCTCTACTTCAAAATATACTTCACAGTGAATCACGGAACACTACATCAAAAACTAATGATGAACTGTATGGTGACTAACACAACATAATAAAATAAAATTAAAAAAATAAAAATAAAATGTGTTTTAAAATTTTCAATAAAATAAAACTGTTTGCCAGACAAAAGCACACAGAGCATCTGTTTAACAAAGGAAGGTAATAAAAATGGTAATAGTTGTCTCTAGGTGGTAAAATTCTGTAGGATTTTGACCTCTTTAATTCTCGTTATTTTTTTGCTCTTAATGAGTGTGTGACTCACTTTACAGACGGCAATGGGAAATTTATTTTGAAAACACTTTTTCCCCCCCATATGAAACTTCAACCTTTAGTATTTTATTACTTGAACAACTGGGAAGCAAATATGCAAAATCTTAGGATTTGCCAAGCTGGGTGGCGGACACACAACCATTCATTTTATCATTTTTCTTAATTGAAAAAAATATAACCTTGTATAATAAAATATTATAAACAATGAAAATAAATGGACTGTCCTGTTATGTTAGGTCATATTGAGTACTTTCTCCAAAGTGACCTCTAGAAGTAACGTGTATCCCACAATGTAAAATGATTTTACTTTAACCATAAATCTAAGAACAATTTTTGCAACCATTTCCAAAGAACTATGTGGAGATACTTGGAATCTGCCCTACAGGGACAACCACAGAACAGCCCAATGTGAGACTGTTGATCTATATGTCTTTAAATATTTTTTTTATTTTTAAAGGAACAAAGATATGACCTGTAATTCATGACTTTGAAGGGATTTTACTCTAATAATGTTAAATAATTAGGACCAAGTCCCACTCAGTTAAAAATGTTTAAAAGAAAAGAACTGGGCAGAGTCCTAGAGGTCAGCCAGTGGAATCATACTATTTTGCAGATGAGGAAAGGGGCTTGTCCAAAGTCACAAAAGTGATTGGGGTCAGGAAAGTGACATGAATCCAGCTCTCTAATGCCCAATTCCCTTCTTTCCCAAACATGGCACTCCCATCATCATCTTCCCAAATACTACTATGATCCCAGCACAACGACACACCTGCCCCATATTTATTATCAAAAAACTGGTAAGAGGGGCACCTGGGTGGCTCAGTGGGTTAAAGCCTCTGCCTTCAGCTCAGGTCATGATCTCAGGGTCCTGGGATCAAGCCCCGAATCGGGCTCTCTACTCAGCAGGGAGCCTTCTTCCCCCTCTCTCTCTGCCTGCCTCTCTGCCTACTTGTGATCTCTGTCGAATAAATGAAATCTTAAAAAAAAAAAAAAAAAAAAAAAAACCTGGTAAGAATATGTAGGACACAGATGGAGTCATGGCTTATGTGGGGGTACCTGAGAGGGGAACAAGGGGTTTATTTGTATAGATTATTACAGCAGTTCTCAGTTGATAGCAAACTGGAACAGAAAACAAAGAGTTCTCATACACTTCCTGTCTCGAAGCATGCACGGTCACTTCCATCGTCAAAATCCTGAACCATTGCTAACATCGTTACCATCCATGAACCATTATATCCATCCATCATCATCATCGTCGTCACCCAAAGTCAACAGCTTACCTTAGGGATCCCACCTGATCTTACATTCTATGGGTTTCGACAAATGTTTAAAGGCATGTCTTCAGTCTAATACAGAGTATTAGACTTATACAGAGTAGTTTCACTGCCCTAAAAATCCTCTGCACTCTATCCATTTCTCCCTCCCTTCCCTCTAATCCCCGACAACCACTCATCTTTTTAAGTATCTCTATAGTTTTGCCTTTTGCAGAATGGCATATAGTGGGAAGCTCATAGTGTGTAGCCTTTTTCAGATTGGTTTCTTTCATTTAGTAATGCACATCTAAGTCTCTCCAGGTCTTTTTGGGGTTTCACAGCTCATCTCTTTTCAGCACTGCCTAATATTCCATCGTCCGGATGGACCACATTTTCTTTACTCATTCACCGACTGAAAGACACCTCAGTTGCTTCCAAGTTTTGGCGATTATGAATAAATCTTCTCTGAACACTCACCAGCAGGTTTCTCTAAGGACATATGTTTTCAACTCCTTTGGTTAAATATCAAGAAGCACAATCACTACATCATCAACTAAGAAGACGTTTAGTTTTCTAAGAAACTGCCAAAGTGTCTTCGAAGTGGCTATACCGAGGGGTATCAGGGTAAAGGCCAGCAAAGAGAAAAATCACGTAAAACCAACATCATGCTTCAAAATACCTTAGGAAGGCAGGATGTTAACTGACAGATTTCTGAAGCCACGAAGCTCTAGGTTCTGTGAGGGCAGGTAATCTATTTCAGTAGTTCACTGTGTCCCCAGCAGTACTCCTACTGTCTAGCCCAATGCTGCTACATAATAAGTGGTCATTTAGTTTTTGTTAAATGAGCAGATCCAGCGGGGGAAATCTTTTCTTCCATTTTGTAGCACACATTTCTTTGGTTGAACAATAAATGAAGCAAAGACTCATCTCAGGGGCCCCGTAGTGTGGAAAGTAAGTATTATTAAGGAACAGGACCTCGTTCAGATGAAATCCTTACCCTCTAGAGGCATCAAAGACTGGGACAGACACTGAGGAAAGCAGAGAATATTGCCTCTCTTACTCGGGGGCATGTGCGCATTACACAGACTAGGGGACGGACTCCTCTCAATGATGGAAATGGTTCTCTTTTCACTTGCTATGCACGTACAGTTGAATTTGCATAAATTAAATGCACAGAAGCTAAGACTCTACTATAATTGCAAAACCATTGCATTGGAAATCAGCTTTCACTGAAATCACATTAGAAACCAGAAAGATTAGATTTAGAAACATATTTAGCCCCTTCGAGAGGGAGATATGGAAAGTTTATAAAACAACATAGACATACATTGTAGGCCAGCCAAGTGCCTGGCTAGGGAAAGGAACAGCCTTGTCACCTCAACAAAGAGAGGAAAGCTGTCATCTAACTTCAGAACAAGGACTATGGAGTCACTCAAACCTTCGAGCTAAATCCCTGTTCTGCAAACTTGAAGCAACCCACCTATTCACCCGGCCTCAGTTTTCCATCCTGTGGAAGAGGCATACTAATACATACATACTAATACACTTTCGAAAGGAGAAAAGATTATAGGACAGGCCCAGCACCCTGCCTCGATTTTCAGAACACACACAAACAAAATAGTAACAATTCCTGAAGCCTCGGTATGAAATACTGAGAAATACAGGTTTGCCAACCTTAAACATTCTGGAACCATCTGTTTCCCACTACAGCACAAGCTAAGTTACTACTTAATATTTATTAAGAACCCACAGAGCTGTATGAATTACATAATTGTGCCTTAGATAGCTGGCTATTACTTTTCCCTCACTTCTTACTAGGCAAATGTGAAGTTAAATTAGTCGCTTATCATAAAGTTCTCTGAAAACATTAAAGTTGAAAGAATTGCCTGATAATTGTTCTTAGCCATCTGGCACCAAGTGATGCTCATGAACTTACATGAACCATTTGGCTGAAGCCCAAAAACGTCTATCTTAATTTTGCATCTCACTTACTCAAAGTTCTAAGTTGAGAAATTTCTAAGAGGAGAAAATGTTTTATTGAAAAGGAAAACAAATAGGTCAAATCCTTGAACTTGTTCACAATTACAGAGGAAAGCATATCAAGAATTCTGCCTCTAGCCTCCAGTTTTAAGGAAGAAACTTAGGGCAATGTTACACACTCTAGCTGTCAATACACACATGTGCGTGCACGCACACGGACTACATGTCATAAAGGATGAGTAGTGGTTGCTTTTCTAAACCCTTTCGCATGAAGGCCCACACATCACTTCGATGAGAAGCCAGCACACTGCCTGCCACTAAGCAGCTTACCTGCAATACCTCGCCCACGGAGGAGGCCTTTTCCTACACCGTGGGCCACTCCCCTCTCCGAGATGGAGCCCCCAAAAGCACATTCCTGCTTGTCTGGAATATTTCTACAACCTTTCCACTGGCCTCTAATTAACGCATCTTGGGCTGATCTCATTCCTTTTTCTTCCCTACAGCAGGAATAAGCTTTTAAAAATAAGCCATTTCCACTCTTCAGCCTCAACTTTCCAAAGGTTTCCCACTGACTTTAGAATAAAATCGCAGATCCTCAGCGCAGTTTAGCAGATCTAAGATGTGGCCCATTTCACGGGTCTTGTTGTGTGCTCTACACTTCTACCCACTTAGCATGCACCAGCCACACTGGCCACACTGGCCACCCTTCTGTGTCTGGCTCCCTCTGGCCTTCGGTCATCAGCACAGTGGAAACAGAAGGTAGGATCTTTGCTCCACGTACCCTCGAAAAGACATCCAAATAGATTTGGAGATGATCTGTAGAAGACTTGGGCTCTCTTGCCCACTCCTGCTCCCCTCATTCATGAGGAAGGGGGTTCACCGGTCCAGGGAAATTCCAGACGTTCCATGGATATAAAGGTAATGCCCTTCCTTCAACAGTGAAAGTATGTCCTATTTCCTGAAACCGTATTTTCCAGTAACTTTTTCTCACTGACATATTCTCTCTCTCTTTCTCCACATCCGACCCCAGACCTCAGACACATCATCACATACTTATCCTCACTGTGTGGATCAACCGGCAACCAGCACGCTCAAGTCACTTCTCAAGCGCGACTGGAATCAATGGAGCCACTCTCCTGGAGTCGTGAGAAGAAAATTACTTATCTTTCAATGATTTTATGACAAGCACCGGCTTCTGAAAATTACTGGATATTACGCTAAAAATAAAATGTTACAGATAATTACCCCGCAGAATGGAACAAATCATTTTATTAATTTGAAAAGTTATTTTGGATAGGGGTAAGAGTACTTTTTTTGAAAAATAAAATTGCCAATGTACGTGAAGAAGCTCAATGCTGAGAGGAAATGGGAGAATAAGGAACGGCTTCAGGCTTTTTTCAAAGTCATTGTGCTCATGCTGATATCCAACGCAAGGCCATACAGTCTCCCAGAACCCATGGAAGGAATTACATGAAGTGTGCTGTAAGGAGAGGAGGGAAAGAACATTACAGGTGAGTGAAAAGATCTAAGTCCCATGCATATGTATTGACTCGGCTCTTCTCCCTAACTTACTAGGAAGGTTCTATTAGCATCTCCATGAAACAGGAGAAGAAAACAAGCAACTTGCCCAAAGTAGCAGTGCTGGGATTTGTATTAATGATGGCTTAAATCCAGGGTCCACAGTTATAACCATGGCACAACACTACTTCTCATGTCTTAAAGGAAGTTAGACACAAGGGGGTATGTTAAATATTACACTTTGACACTGATCCCCAAAGCACGGGTAACTTAGTAGTTTCTGATAACGCAAGAACAGAAATGTGCAATATTATATAAATGAAGAAATGTAAGTCTTAAAAATCTTCTGATTTGCCCCAAATTATGCAAGATCTCCTGATTCCTAATCCATAAATGTCCTCGAAAGCCACAGTTTCCCAATTGCCTTATATACATGTGGTGTCTTTCAAATACTTGTCTCTGTGTTGACAAATGAGTGAGACATAAAAAATGGTTTGACACAATTAAGTACCAGGCTGTGTGGGATCACCAAAGGATAACCTTCATCTGGGTCATCGCAGAGAGGGGAGTGTCCATGAGCTCTGAGGCTGAAAAGTGTTATACCTGGATGAAAACCTAAGAGGAGGAGAAGACATGTAAAGACTTTTCTAGGCAGAAAAAACTCCTTGCATAAGAGCCTGGAAGAGAAAACACTGTGCTTTCAAGGAACTTAAAGCAGTCCTATATGGATGAAGGAGTGACACATTTTCAGGATGGAACATTATAACCATCACAATGAAAAAATAAATTGAGATGAGACAACACAGAGCCGCATAGGCTACGTTAAGGAATTTAAATAGATTAAACTATTTGTAAAGTTAAGGAAAGAGCAAGACTTCTGTCTTGCATGGTTCCCCCACCTCCTCCTCCCACTGCACCACCCACCCCACCACTGCAAAATCAGATAAGAACCAAAACTGAGTGAATGAAATCTGCACAGGGTCAGAAAGGAAACCCACAAAGACAGCAAGACTAGATCTGAAGGAAGAGAAGAAAAGCAAGAAGGGGTCTGAAAGAAGGGGAATTTTACTTCCTAAACAGGCAAGCAACTATAAGACAGCTCTGAGAGATGAGATCAAAGGATCTATCATGATACTTTGAAGCCAGCTAGCAAGTATCATGCTCCGTTTCCAGGAATTGTGTGAGCTAGTTGGTAAGTCATGAAGCCAAACGTGTTGGGAATATTTACACTCTTAACATTGGCCAACGCTGTAAGACAAGGTGTCCCTTTCTGGAGAGTGGGTTTATCAGCACACCAATGCCTAAACTCACTGAGGAATATGGTGGGATTATTGCTGTCGCTGTGGGAAATAACTAGACTACTGCGAAGGAGTCATTCTCAGTATGTCCCATTACCTATGGACTTTTCGATTATCAAAGGGTAACAAACCTGAAAAAATAACCTATGGTGCATTTCATTGCTTCCCCGTGTTGGCTTGACTCACTCACCGTGAAGCTAAATACTGAGCTTGAGGAGCCCTCATATCCTTGAGTTTCTATTTGTGTAGATACACAGCTCAACAAAATTTATTCAATAAAAAAGCAATACATTTACTTAGGCAGTAAGACTTGGTAGAAATTTAAGCTGTGGATCTTAACACCAGCCAAGTTGTTAATGCCCTCAAGATCCTTAAAGGAAATATAATTAGGAGTTTTAAAAGTCTGTTTCAAATAAATAAAATTAAAGACATATCCTAAAGATACATCCCATAGAATTATGGAAAGTAAATACCCAGTAACTTTCCCTATTAATATTTATAACAGATCGTATTTGTTTACTGTTTGGTAGATGCACAGGGCATCCAGTCTCATAACAAACTATACTCAGTTATGACTATATTCCCATTTTACAGCTGAGAAAATTCAGGCCCATAAATTAAATAGCTTGCCCCAGGTCGTATAACTATTAAGAAGCAAGAGCTTCCAGATACTGATTCCATAGTAAAAGCTCTTAAAACCTGTATGGAGCTGCCTCACAAGGTTATTTCAATGTCCTTAGATAATACTACAGAATGCAAACAGTAAAAAGTAACTTATAACTTTTAAAATTGACATAAAAATTAAAAAACTTTTACTAAAAGGTACGTATCTTGTTTACTCCTCTTTTTCTGTCATAGTAACTGGTAGGATCAGAATGGATTAGCTTTCTAATTGCAAAACAAATTCTCTAAAGTGGCCTACAATACACCAATTCATCAAATTAGACAACGCTCTTCATTATCTTTTATGAAATATAGCAACCAGTGCCCACGTCATGATAAACAATTGAAGCTACTCGACTATGAGAATTCACACCTTTCTACCCTAGTAAGCTGAGCGGTGCACCTTCTACGAGGCAACCATGTCAGTTCCAAAACCTGCTTATTCAGTAATTCTTGTTTAAAAAGGCACAATTCTACAATGTTTACTATTAATACTATATAAATAAAAATGCGTGGTAAAAAAAAAAAAACCAGAATTTGTTTCCGTGAAGAAGCTGAAAAATCATGGTGGAAATACAACTACAACACAGTTGAACGTATGAACTCGAATGAAAGATACATCTATCAAGTGGGATAGGAGTTGATGGGGGGCATGCCAGAGAAAGGTTACCCACTCTTGGTTCACTTGAGGATTCAAGAGAAGAGAGCCTCGGGGTCCCTGGGTGGGTCAGTCTGTTAAGTGTCTGTCTTCCACTCAAGTCATGATCCCAGGGTCCTGGGATCAAGCCTCATATCCAGTTCCCACTCAGCGGGGAGTCTGCTTCTCCCTCTGCCCCTCCCCCTGCTCATGTTCCGTCTTGCTCTCAAATAAATAAAATCTTTAAAAAAGGGGGGGGCAGGGAGAGAGAGCTTCAGAACAGGTGGTGTTTGGTTTAACTTGGAAAAATTACCAGCATTTTGCAAAGCAGAAATCACATAAATTTAAGTTAATATGACCAATATGGACCATTAATAGAGTCTAATTTAGAACAATAAGAGTTCTAATTTAGAACATTTTACAGACAACTATTGAATTGGAACAGAATAATAAAGGGAGAACTACCTGTCTTGGTAATTCTGATTATAGAGGTTTCAACTTGAAACCTGGGATGAGTTTCTACGGGCTCCAAAATTTATGTACTACATTTGGTTATTTCTATTTTCCTAGGGAGAAGGCCCACAGCTTCTGATTCAAAGTAAGATTTAGAATCGGTGACTTACAGACTTATTCCGAGGTAATTTGATGGGCTAATGAGAAATCTAAGTTAGTTGTGATTTCCAACTCTATTTGCTTTTAAATGTCCATAGCATGTATCAGAAGTAACGGGCAGTGACTCTGGAAAGAAAAATTCTGTCCAGAAAAATAAAATGGAGTAACCATATACTGCATTTAGTAAAACTCTCAATTGGACCTAAGCTGGCAAGTACCCTATCACGTGGCAATCAAGAGGAAGAAATTCATTCTGTAACCAAAACAGACCATCATCATTAGGATACACATTTCCCAAAAGTTACTAACAAAGAATTCCAATCTTTCACCCTGAAGATATTATACGCTAAAATAATGCACCACTGTAGATTGAACTAATTCAGGATAAACATAAAAAATGTGTTTTAATAAACTCGATGTCACTAAAGGGGGGATTAACCTTACAGACGTTATCAGTGGGCAAAGAGAAGCAATTGTGTTTATCTCCAAAAAGAGATTAATGGGATACACATGCCCATTCTAATATGCCCCACAATTTTACTTTGAGTAGTGTGCTTCAAAGTAGTCAACTGTTAAATATAGATCATTAGTCAGTGCATGTTTCATTATATACCAGTATTTCTTGAAGATTAAAAATGTCTACAGTTCAATTATCCCCACATAGCAGGTCCCATTTTCTATTCATTCAGCTTGGAACAATGTAGTCACAAAATATATTGTCTTAGATTAAAATCTGCTCGAGAGTACTCCACAGGGCTGATTTCAAAGGGGAAAAATACACCTGCTTCACTTCTCAAGGAGAATACAAACTACTGCTTTATACCTTTCTACATTCAAGTGGGTTTCAGAGCACAGCAGTGACCCCTTCAGACCCTTCTCTCCATCGCCAATGCCAGACAATTATCACATGGCTGGCCTTTCAAACCCAAGTCAAGCAAAACGGCTTAATTTTTCATGTAAATGATCTCAACTCTGGTTTTGAGGCCCTGTCCCACACATAAGCCTGTCCTCTTCAGGAGATTTGGATCACTGTAAGTCGTTACCAACACAGTAACATTCTGATGCAAACCTAAGTGATCGTTTACAAGAAGAGATCATTCTTCAGGAGAGAAAGGAAGAAATGATAGTGTTTAAGTTCTGAGTTTAAGGTAGAAGACCCAGAAAAACAATTTATGGTGCTTGGAGGAATTTACTTGATTACACATACTACAAGTATTTTCTTTCATGTTTTTGTAATGAACCTGACCATGAAAAAACAAATTTACGTCTGTCGTCTGTCTCATTATGAGCTGAGCTCATTTCGTGCAGAAAACCTACAGTTTAATTGCTTGATTTAAATTTGGCTAGTAGAATGCATACTGAAACATTACTCTTTTAATTATGTTAATTTATAACTGAAAAGCTAAATTTACAAAGGCAATAACATTAATTATTTACTTGCCCATTAAAGTTGAATATATACTACCAAGCTAATTGGTTTCATAAGTCTGCCAAAAAATTAACAACAAATTTGTTCACTCATTTATATGGGAAAGGTACACACATCCTCAGTAGGTTACTTGTTCTTTATTAGAGTACATGAAAATGTGTAAAATACTTCATCTATACAATATTCCACCTATCTTCTTCACTGGGTTAAAACACATTTTAAAGAAGGAATAGAGGCAATTAATATTTATTCAATGCTTATTCTGTATCATACTGTATATGAATTATCCCATTTAATCTAGCATCATTTCCTTTTTAAAGTTGAAGAAACCAAAGTTTGGAGAGATTAAAAAGTTTGCCAAGGCAAGGATTAAGGTAATCAGATTAAGAATTTTCTCTAGAAACATTCAAGATCTTACCATTTATGCTGTATTATTCTAATACCTGTTATTTAAAGCAGGAGGACACTTGCTAACTCAATGATTCCCTAAAGAAAAAACTTGCTTTGGGGCACCTGGGTGGCTCAGTGGGTTAAAGCCTCTGCCTTTGGCTCAGGTCATGATCTCGGGGTCCTGGGATCAAGCCCCGTGTCGGGCTCTCTGCTCCACAGGGAGCCTGCTTCCCCCCTCTCTCTGCCTGCTTTTCTGCCTGTTTGTGATCTCTCTCTCTGTCAAATAAAAATTTAAAAAAAAAAAAAAATCTTTAAACAAGAAAAAAAAAAGAAAAAACTTGCTTTAATGCCAAAATCAACTACTTTAATGAAAAATTTAATCATAACGCTATATGGATATTGATGTAAAAAATAACCATAGAACCCAATCAAAAGAACAGAAATTACTGATTAGTCTGTACCTCAGTGACCTCAAATCAGAATAGCACAAGGATAAAGTCCAGCAAATACACTTGAACCTCATCTCTGCAGTAGGATTCAGTATTAGGCAGGTTCCTCTTAGACCACAACTCAACAAGGGGATTACAAATTAAAGAGGATAATACCCATCTTACCACCCTCTTGGGCATAGTGTGAAGATCAAATGTGAAATGGGATAAGAAAGAGCTATGAAAATGACCAAGTATTATGCAAATCCAAGTGAGTACAATTAGTGTTAGGCTGTTTTGCACCTAAGGAATTCCCATGGAATTTAGTCTGAGTTAAATGGAGACTAAAATTTAACTATGTTCTCATATAACTTGAAAGGCTTCTAAAATTTCTTAGTATAAAATTCAGCCAGCATCTGGTCCAGCAAAAATTTCATTAATATGTGATCTGAACAAGGTACAATGAGTAGTTTTTAATTAATACTCAATAAAATACTGTGAAAGGTCTTCAAAAGGGCTTGGGTCATTGTATTCATATTGGATGTTTTTGAAATCCAGGAAAAACCAAAAAATATTAAGCATGTATTTATTCACAAATACTTCAAAAAATCATACAACTACTAATGGTTATAAATTAGGGCCATATTCATAAGTAATGAAAAGTGAATATAAGTATTTTCTAGATTTAAATTATACTTTGAATGTCTCCAAGTCTACTGGGAAGGAAAACGATATTCCATCTTAGCTGACTTCCTGAAACATTTCCAAACGAGGCCTACTGATTTTAGAGATTTTCTATAGTAGTTCTGGACCTAGCGTATCATAATAAATTATCTCCTAATATTGCTGTGGTAGACCTCCTATCATTCATTATGATGGAATTTTGCTGAGAGTCAGAGGACCGAAATCGTCTGCTCAAGTTTAAATTATACTTTGGTTCTTTTTTTTATTCAATATTTAAGTACTATTATGTTACATCTGTGAAAAGATAGGCTATTTCTCAATAGAAGGAAGAGACGTTTCAACATTTTTACATCCCTTACATCATGAAAATGGAAAAAAATTTATTGTGTTAAACTATGAAATAAAAATGCATCCACCATCTACTTAGAGCCCACTAAGTGCTAAAAGAAATTTCAAAACCTGAAATCTCAAATAAAAAAAAAAGTTCTTTGGAATGTCAAAATAACTTATCACTACCACCCACAGCAGAATAACTTTACTCAACGTCAGAACTGGGCATGACACCCTATGGGCCAATATTTCACTTCTCATTTATGAAGTCTAGAGTAGAAGTGGGGAGCTTACACATTATTTTCTATCCAACCCTGCAAATTATTCTGACATCAAGGCAATCTGGATTTGTACTCACAGTAAGTTCTTGAGATTCAACCAGAAGTAACTAAAACTCACCAAGTCTAGAAAATCCAATCCAATTATTGAATTATATATATACACATACATACACACATACAGATTTCTGTTAGGAATTGCATAGAAGCCTTGTCATGAATTAAAGTAGTAAATATGGCCTTTGAGCAAACTACCAAATCACATTTTACTTGCTAAAACATGTTGAGCATTGTTCAAAAAAACAGCATTTACTCCAACATAGTTTTGCCTCTTTTGAATTACAAATTGTACATCAAAGGATGACTGTCATAGAGGAAAAAAAAAAAATACACACACACATACACACACACACACACACACACACACACCCCGTGGACTCTCACTGAGTTCCTGAAGGAAATGTTTTAAGTTCCAGCCCCAGGTTGGGTGCAGAAATTACTGAAAAATAATTAAGACCTTGGGGCACCTGGGTGGCTCAGTAGGTTAAAGCCTCTGCCTTCAGCTCAGGTCATGATCTCAGGGTCCTGGGATCAAGCCCCGCATTGGGCTCTCTGCTCAGCAGGGAGCCTGCTTCCCCCTCTCTCTCTCTCTGCCTGCCTCTCTGCCTACTGTGATCTCTTTCTCTCTGTCAAATAGATAAAATCTTTAAAAAAAAAAAAAAAATTAAGATCTTTAAAGCTTCATGTATTACTCTGTAAAACTATAATGGCATTCTAAAAAAGAAATGGAAAAATAAATGGCCTATTTTACTAGAGAAAGCCCCAGCATTGCAGAGGATCTCTAGGACTGACTTAATACTGCTAAGCAACTAAGCATCAACATTTGTTTACATGTGTGACTTCTGAAAATTCTCACAAACTGCTCAAATCCGCATGCAAACATCAGCTGGCTTGGGTCACCAAACATCACAATATACAGAACTATTTCAGTTAAGAACTACTGTGTAATTTAAGTAATTAAAAGACGTTTACCAAAATGCCACGATGGTAAGCTTCAAAAGTTTTTGTTTTCAAATACCGAAGATAAAGACATTTATAAGTAACTCGAAAGAGAAGAGAACAGCTCCAGCTAGGACGAAGACATATTCCTATACTCTGGGCACCATTTTTGTATTAAAACAAGAGTCTTTCCACCAAACACAGAGCTTTCCCTAGCTTCTCACCTGGAATGTTCCTATTCTATCCTGCCACACCCAAGAGGTAAGAGCCTACCTAAAATAAGAGATTTCACTGCATGAACCTAAATAGGTTTCTTTTTGGGCATCTTAACTTGATTAGCTAGAAAGGACACATGCTGCATCATAGGAAAATGTCTAATGCAATCTTCCACAGGCCAGTCCATCATCTCAACTTCATTTATCTGAACGAAGAATTTCAGTGCTTTGCCTCTAAAATCAAGGTAGACTGTAGCAATTCTTGCCTGATCTACTAGGGTAAGAGCTGCTTTGAAAAGGTATTCAAAAATCTTATCAAAAAAATATCAAAAGATATTCTTTAAAAAAATCTCTCAATTACCAGCAGAGCCCAACTGTATAGTCTCCCTCCTTTGTAGGTTGCTCAATGAATACTTGTTGAAAAACGATCTGCCAGTTGCTAATTTATCTTTCGTAAAAGCTGTGGTTTTGATCTAACAGGCATAGTCAAAGAAAAACACTATTGTAACAGGGACAAATGAGGATGCTGAATAATTAGATATCAGAACCATCATCATTTCTGGATTCCTAATAACAAAAAGAAAAGTTCTGTAAGAAATTAAAATGCTTCATGCTGCCCATCTTATGCTAAAGAAATAAATCAAAAAACACATCCATGTATCCAAGCATTAGAGATATCTGCTGAAATACTGGACATATTTCTCATCTCTGTGATAATAGTGTTCTTGACATTCCCAGGTGATAACACCCCTAATAAAATATTAAAAACCCATATCCCTTTTCATGCTTTTTCTGTTTTAAGCCAATCCTATTCTTTCTTAAGGGCATTATAAGGAGTGAGGGTTTTCTTTGGCTATAGACCGATCGATACACTAAGTTGTACCATTACTTAACCTAGTAACACTCTCATGTGAACAACTCTAAAAAAATACGGTCTTTTCAGATTTTTACCCCCTACTTTCCTATTATTTTTTGCTAGGTCAATGCATCATTTGGAGACTGCTCTGCTCCAATATGGTGCTATGCAGATTAGACACAAGGAGAGTCAAACTAAACATCCTATTACATATATGTGAACATGGATCTATGAAAAATATATACATATTCTTGGGAAACTCTTTACCACATAAAAGAGTACAATGTAAAAATTGACAACTTTCCACTGTTATGCTAGTATAAAAAATAGGTGGGTGTATTAGTTACCTATGGCTGCGTAACAAATTACTAAAAACTTAGTGGCTTAAAACAACAACCATTTCTAGTCTCACAGTTTTTAGGGGTTGGGGATATGGGCACAGCTTAACTGGGTCCTGTACTTCAGCATCTCTTACAAGACTGCAATGAAGATGTTGGTCAGGGTTGGGAGTCTCATTTGACACTCAATGGCGGTAAGATCCACTACCAAGCTCACGGGGAACTTTGCAGGATTCAGTTGCTTGCAGGCTATTGAACTTCCCTGCCATGTGCCCTTCTGCATAAGGCAGTTCGCCTCACCAAACTCACCAAAGGGGACAGAGTCAATACAGAAAATCTGCTAGCAAGACACGAGTTACAATTTCTTGTAACTTCTTAACCATAGTGGTGACAGCCCCATCACCTTAGACAAACCACTGGTGAGGAGCAAGTCACAAGGCCAGCCCATATTTAAGGGGAAGGAATCACACACAGAATATGGAATCATTATGGGTTGCCTTTGTTCTGCATGCCATAGTGGGAACGTAAACAAATAAGGAAGTTCCTTTTCTACATGTACTTTGGCAATTCTATTTTATTCACTTAATTTATCATGGCTATTTTACCATTCCAGTATAGATGACCCTATTCTTTGAAATCTGCTGTATTCTTTTAAGTAGTCACATAGTACTTATTCTATATATTTAGTTTCCAACGCTTTCTCTTTTCAAATGTTTCCATTTCTCCTTGGCTTTCATCTCCAGCCCCAGAAAGTAGAGACAATCTTAGATGTTTGGGTTATAGAAGATTACTTCCAACACGAAACTTACTGAAAAAGAGACCTGGTGATTCCATAAGTCCACTTGATTTCATTCAAACAAACTTTGAGAGAACTTTAGGAAAATAAAGAGGGAACAACTCATTTTCCTTAGGGAAGTGACTACTGATAGGTTCCTTCTAAGAATTTTGGACTTCACACAATACAGAATGTACAGTCTTCCACCTAGGTGAAGGCAGTTGTTCACCTGGTAAAATTATAGATAAGTTCAAAAGGCCCCATTTGGCCATCACCAGACCTAAGTGTCTATTTACAAACCTCATATTTCTAAATTGTATGGTGTATTTGTAAACTGTAAATTGTATTGTACAACTGTAAATTGTATATTGCCACCATAAGTGTTCTTTTAACTTCAACTACAAAAGTTTTTACTGAGAATATACTGTAAGTCAGGACTATATTAGATACTGGCAAAAGATTGCATGGTAAATGAGCTATAATAATAATTTTATGTGAGTATTGAGAAATATACTTAGAAATCTGACATGTAAACAAACAAGAAAACTACAGTACATATTTCTATTCAGGATAAGATGGCATAAATCTAGTTCTCTATGCTCCACTTATGCAAACCATGACCTTAGAAACCCTACGAACTGTCAACCCTGCTGCAAGAGACAACCAAAGGAGAACTCTGATAGGACAATAAGAAGGTGGAAAGCAAGACCCAGGGATAAAAGGGATAGGACAGGGGCCAGATGTCTAATTTCCTCATTATTCTAAAGGAGGGAAACCACCCAGACCTGGCATTCACAAGAACTCCCAATGTGGGGGTAGGTGGGACGGGGAGAGAAAGGCATCCAAGTAAACTCATTCTTCCCTACAATTTAAGGAAAGTTTTTCTGACGACATAAAGTAAACTCAAAGCAAATGGCAAGGGGGATCCACTGGGAGTCCGGCCAAAAGAAAAAAAAAAAAAATCAGCCAAGGGAAGCATGGGCCTGAGACATCCTCTTCCCACCAAGAGATACCAAGTCAGGGCACAGAGCTGGTGGGAAAAACTCAGCTACCGCAGCAGCGTGGTCCAAGAAATCCCTCCCCCAAAACACTAGGATGGGTAGTCAGAACTAGGAAGAGGGAAATCATCACAAAGAGGCCCACATTGAGAAGCTGCTTTATTCCTGTAGAATCAACTCCCCTCAATTGCCTACAGACACTGGGTAGAGGTACCAATAAGGGCATACCATGAACTCCTAATTCCTCTGAAAAAGAGTCAGTCTGAGTATTGAGGCAGCCCAACCTGGAGAAATCCCTTCTGCCCCAGGAGGCAGTAAGAGTTGGGCCAATTGGAATTCCAGCAGTACCACATAAACCAAGCAGAGTATTACCACAAAGGCTCTGGAAATTCAACTGCCATTGGAACTGCAGCCCACAAACTTTAACCAAAACCTGTGTGCTAGAAGAAACCAAGATAACCGCCTACAAAATTAAACATTTAAATAGGACCTAGAGTCTCCTGCCATATCGACAGAATGTCCAGCATACAACAAAAAAAACATTACCCATCATAGCAAGAAAATCACAACTTGAATGAGAAAAGACCATCAAATGATGCTAACACCAAGAAGAATCAAACGTTGGAGTTCTGTGACAAGGATTTTAAAGCAGTTGTCATAAAAAAGCTTCAACTATCAATTTCAAACTCTTGAAATAGGAAATCTCAAAGAAATTCTAGAACAGAACCAACAGAAATTATAGCACTGAAAAAATACAGTAATAGAAATAAATTCTGCATGGATAGCAGAATGGAAATGACAAAGGACAGAATCTGTGATCTTGTGGACAAAATAATAGAATCTACCCCATCTTAACAATATAAAAATAGGAAAACAAAAACAAAAAAAAGGTGCCTCAGAGACCCAAAAACTAAAAAGTAATGATGAAAGAGCCAATATTTTTATCACTAGAATCCTGAAAGTAGAGGAATCGAAAGAGTATTGTGGGGGGAGAGAGGCTCAAATTTTCAAATTTGGAGAAAGGCACAAAACAACATATCTACGAAGTAAGTACACTCTCGACAGGGTAAAATCAGATAAAGTAAGATAAAATCTTAAAAGCAGCCAGAGAGAAGCATTACATTGCCTAGAGGGAAATACCAAGCAGAGCAACCACAGATTTTTTCACCTGAAACCATAAAGGCCAACATTTTTTCAGATATTAAAAGAAAACAACTATTAACCATGAAATCCCTATCAGGCACAATGATCCTTTGAGAAAGAAGGGAAATAAGAACATTGTAAATGAAGAAAAACTAAAATATTTTGTTGTTAGCAAAGATACCCTTAAAGATAGAGCTACCCCATGACCCAGCAATCGCGCTACTGGGTATTTACCCTAAAGATACAAATGTAGTGATCCCAAGGGGCACGTGCACCCAAATGTTTATAGCAGCAATGTCTACAATAGCCAAACTATGGAAAAAACCTAGATGTCCATCAACAGATGAATGGATAAAGAAGATGTGATACATACACACACACACACACACACACACACACACACACACAGTGGAATACTATGCAGCCATCAAAAAATGAAATCTTGCCATTAGCAATGACGTGGATGGAACTAGAGGGTATTATGCTAAGCAAAATAAGTCAATCAGAGAAAGACAATTATCATGATTTCTCTGATATGAAGAATTTGAGAGGCAGGGCAGGGGGTTGTGGGGGGTTGGGTGAGAAATGAAACAAGATAGGATCAGGAGGGAGATAAACCATAAGAGACTCTTAATCTCATGAAACAAACAGAGTTGCTGGGGGAAGGGCGGGTAGGGATGGGGTGGCTGGGTTATGGATATTGGGGAGGGTATGTTCTATGGTGAGTGCTGTGAAATGTGTAAGCCTGATGATTCACAGACATGTACCCCTGGGGCAAATAATACATTATATGTTAATAAAATATAAGAATAAATAATTATTTTAAAAAATAGATACCCTTAGAGAATAACTAAAGGAAGTTTCAAAGAGAAAGGAAGGGAACAGGAAGAAATCTTAAGAGTAGCAGGAAGTATCAGGAAGAAAGAGTAAGAATACAAAGATGGGATATAGTGAACTATCTCTTTCCTAAGTTTCATCAACAACAGCTAGAATAACATCTGATATGCAAGATAATGCTATTTAAAAGTGCTAAAGTTAAAGAGACCAAACAAAAATGAAGTTCTCACATCTCACTCTAAGTGTTAAAATGCTGATAGCAGTAGACTGTTTTAAGTCTACTTTTTTCTGGATATTAATGAGAGCAACTACTACAAAAACTACACAAAAAGATGCACTCTAATACACTATAAACAAATCAAGATGAAAATTTTAAAAAGTTCAATTAAACTGTAGGAAGGCAAGAAAAAAAGTACAAAAAGTATTTTAAAATGACATAGTTAAGCACTAATGTATTAATTTTTGAAAGTTCCTATGCATTTAAAAGCTTTATTAAGACACAGTTCACATACCATCTTTTTCAAGCATATAATCCAATGGGTATTTTTATATTCAGAGTTGTGCATCTATTACAGTTTTAAAATATTTTCATTACTCCAAAAGAAACTGCAGACCATGTGGCTGTCTTCCCCCCCAAATCCTCATCTTCTCCAGCCCTAGGCAACCACTAATCTGTGTCCATAAATTTTCATGTTCTGGAAATTTCATGTAATTGGCATTATGCAATGTGCCATCCTTTGTGACTGGATTCTTTCAGTTAGTATAATACTTCCAAGGTTCATCATGTAGTAGGATATATCAGTACTTCATTTTTATTAATTGCTATATAATATTCCATTGTATTGATACATAACATTTTATTTCTCTCTTCATTAATATTCAGGTTGTGTCCACTTTTAAGCTATTATAAATAATGCTGCTATGAACGTTTGCATAGTTTTTATAAAGACATGTTTTATGTTTTCATTTTCTTGGATATACATATACCTAAGAGTAGAGTTGTTGGATCATATGGTAACTATGTTTAGCCATTTGAGAAAATGCCAGACTGCTTTCTAAAGCAGTTGCACCATTTTAAATTCTCAAAGAAAGTATGTGAGGGTTCTAATTTCTCCGCATCCTTGCCAAAACTAGCCATTTCTGTTGCTGTTATTTTTCTTGTAATTATTGCCATTCTAGTAGGTATAAAGCATTATCTCACTCTGGTTTACTTTTGCATTTCCCGGATGATGACTAACATTTTTTCATGAGCTTATTGGCTATCTTTATATTTTCTATTCAAATATTTTGACCATTTTAAATTTGCTTTATTATGTTCCTTTTTTTTTTTTTTTTTCAAAGATTTTATTTATTCACGAGAGATAGAGAGTGAGAGCTAGCACATGAGCAGTGGGGAAGGGCAGGTGGAGAGGGGGAAGCAGACTCCCCAGTGAGGAGGAAGCCTGACTTGGGGCTCCATCCCAAGACCCGGAGATTGTGACATGAGCCGAAGGCAGACACTTAACAGACTGAGCCACTTAGGTGTCCCTGTTATAATTCTTTATACATTCTAGATACAAGTTCTTTTTCAGATAGGAGTTACAAAATTTGTTTTTTCCCCATTTTCTAGGTGGTCTTCTCACTTTCTTTTTGAAGTTTGTCTTTCAAAGCACAGAAGTTTCAAATTTTGACAATGTCCACTCTTAACCAATCTTAATAAGCAGTACTAGAAGTTCTAGCCACTGCAACAAGACAAGGAAAGGAAATAAACAGCAGACAGGTTGGAAAGTAAGAGATAAAATGAAGAAAACCTCAAGGAATCTCCCTGAGACATCCTCCCACCTCAGTACTAGAAGTATTAAGTGCAAAGTCATAGGTTTCAAGATCCACACACAAAAATCAATCACATTTCTATATACTAACAAGTAACATACAGTAACTGAAGTTGAACACACAGAATCACCTATAATCACTCCAAATAAAATAAAATAATTAGGCATAATCGGTTTTGTCCAGTATCTATATACTAAAAAAAAAACCAAAAAAAAAAAAAACACTATAAAATGCTGAAGAAATTGAGGAAGTCGTAAATAAATTTTAAAACTACTGTATTCATGGGTTGGAATACTTGATATAGCAAAGGTGTCAATTCTCCCCATATTCATCTGTGGGCTTAAGGTAATCCCTATCATACCCCAAGCAAGTCCTTTTTTTGTAGACATAGGCAAGATTATTTTAAAATTTAATTAAGACACAGGCTCTTGAGTATCTAAAAAAATGATGAAGTCAAAGTAGAAAAAAATCACTCTACCTGACAGCAAGGTCTACTACACAGCTATAGTAATCACGACAATGTGGTATTGCTGGGGGGACAGAGCAGCTGACCATCAGCACAGAGTAGAGAACCCAGAAAAAGATCCACAGAAACAGACTTAACTGATTTTTGACCCAAATACATACAACTCAATGGGGAAAGAAAAAAGATGGCCTTTTCACCAAACATTACTGAAACAGGACATTCACAAGCAAAAAAAATAAGTCTTGACCTAAACCTCACAATTTTACAAAAATGAACTCAAAATGGATTACAGACTGAGATGTAAAACAAATCTGTAAAACTTTTAGGAAAAAAACTTTGGAGTCTATGATGATGAAGGATAATTGGAAGAAAGGCAGTCAGGAACAGGGGGCCCCTGACCTAAGAGGATACTACCCTTAGAAGGATTTTACACCACTCTAGAAGGAGCCCTCCACCCTTTCCCACGTGATAGAGGACAAAAATCTGATTGGGCGACAGGCCGGATGGTTAATCAGATTAAAACATCCCAGGAACAAGCCCATAAAACCCCTAGACTTAGAAACTCCCATGGCAACCCTCTCGAGTTCCCTCCTTAAGGAGATTTGTACTGTCGCTCAATAAACTTAAGTATCACTCAGTAAACTTCACTTTGCTGTCTACTACTCTTCATCTGTCTGCCTCTTCAGTCTTTGAAGTGGTGTGACCAAGAACCACAGGCACTAAAGGAGAAGAAATCCTGTAACAACCAGGACTAGGACAGGAGTTCTTAAACTTGATACCAAAAACACAAGGCATAGAAGGAAAAATTGGTACACTGGACCCCATTAAAACTAACAAACAGCTTTGGATAAGTGAAATTACATTTGAAAGAAGAACTGAAAGACAACTAATTGACTGAGAGAAAACGTTTGCAAACCATGTATCCAGCAAAAGATATGTGTCTAAATTATACAGTCTTATAAATCAGCAGTAAGCACACATTCCAGACAATACCATTAGAAAATGGGCAAAAGACAGGTATTTCACCAGAAAAGGTATACAGATGGCAAACAAGCCCATGAAAAGATGTTGAATACCATTAGCCATTAGAGAAATACAAATAAAAGCACAATGAGGTACCGCTTAGACACGTATGATGTGGCTTAAAAAAAAAAGTGACAATACCAAATGGTGGCAAAGATCCTAAGGAACTGGACGGACCACTCATACATTGCTGGTGGGATTTTAAATTGGCACGGCTACTCTGGAAAAACAGCTTTGTATCAAAAAGAAAGAAAGAAATCAACATGAAACTGTTAAATGACCAAGCAACTGTACTCCTGGGCATTTATCTTCTTTATGAACCTTGCGTATTCTAAAGAATTCAAAACATATGCTCATACAAACTCGTACATAAATATTTACAGTGGCTTTGTTGGTAATAGCTATGCTAGTAATAGCTAATAAATAGCTATAAATTGGAATCCTAAGGGATGAATCCTTCAACAACCTATAATGCATACCATAGCATACTCAGTAATAAAAAGGAACAGTAATAAAATGAACGCATGCAACAACTTGAATGAATCTATAGGGAATTATGACGCATTAGAGCTAATCACAAATGTCAAACTATAGGATTCAGTTTTTTTTAGATTTTATTTATTTATTATTTATTTATTTAGAGAGCAAGCATGTGAGCAGGGGGAGGGGCAATGGGAGAGGGGGAGGGAGAGAGAAACTCCAATTCCCCACTGAGCACAGAGCCTGATACCAGGGCTCAATCCCACAACCCTGATATCATGACCCAAGCAGAGGAAATCAAGATTCAGACACTGAACCCACTGAGATACCCAGGCATTACACATATGATTCAGTCTATAGAACACTTTCATTTATTTTTATTTTTTAAAGATTTTATTTATTTATTTGACAGAGAGAGAGAGATCACAAGTAGGCAGAGGCAGGCAGAGAGAGAGGGGGAAGCAGGCTCCCTGGATGTGGGGCTCCATCCCAGGACCCTGAGATCATGACCTGAGCCAAAGGCAGAGGCTTTAACCCACTGAGCCACCCAGGTGCCCCTATAGAACACTTTTAAAATGACAAAAATTTTAGAAATGGAGAGCAGATGAATGGCTGCCAGGGGTGAAGTACAGGGGGGCATAGAGAGAACAGAAGATTATGGCTATAAAAGGGCACCATGAAGGACTAGAAGGAGGTTGAAACTTTGTTCAGTCTTTTGTCTGCGGAGGTGATATATACACCTACTTACGTGATCAAACTGTACAAAACTTAGTATGTGTGTGCACACACATACACAAATGAGTTCGGGCAAAACTGCAGAAGTCTAGGAAAGACGGTCAAGATCCTTGTAAAATTATGCTACAGTTTTGAAAAATATTACTGGTGAATGAAAATGGGCAAAGCGTACAGGGGATCTTTCTGCATTATTTCTTACAACTGCATAAGCATTTACTTATCTTCATAACGTTTTCAAATAAAAGTAATCTATAGTTTTCAAACCGTAGTACCTCGAAGTGCTTCAAGAGAGGCAAGGCCAGAAATTTTCTCCTCTGCTACCTTCCCTAGAGTTGGACACTCCCTAGAATAAGGTAACAAAGGAGAGTTCTTTCTTTTTTCCTTTTGTTTTCTCCCTGTGAGGCAGTAACTCAAAGCTTAAAAAAAAAAAAAAAAAAAGACACCCAGTTGTTTAATGTAAGAAGGTATATTTAAAATGACAGTGAAGAGTTAATCTTTCCAACTTCTAAAGATTAGTTGTCTTTTAGATGCTTTACCCTGAGGCCACACCCCAGAAACCTTACAAATCGCATCAGAACTTTAAGCTGTTTCTTTACAGCCAATACCCATGGCCAATCCTCTGTTCCAGAACAGAAACTGACCTGAATGAGGATTCCTGGAGCCCAGTAGCGGTACCACAAAGAGGAATTTCAGGGAAGACGAATTCTTAGAAAGCAGACAATGGCCAGGGGGGTGGGAAGGAGTCAGGAAGGCAGAGGAAGGTTTGAAGACCTTGGTGAGGATGGGGAAGTGAGCCTCTGCAGACTTCCTACCAGACTTGGGTAATGGCCGCTGTTGCTCAACTATCCTTCTCTATTCCAGTATTAAGAATATAGGCCTGGGCTTATGGAGGTTGGTTACTGGGAAAAGAAGGAAGAGGGCAATTGATTGTGTTCTGAAGTAATCCACCTGGAGGGCTTCCCGGAGCACCAACGTCTGAGATGGGTCTTCAAGGACAGGGAGGAGTTAGCCAGGTAGGGCCTTAATTCCTACTACCTCTTTTCAGTATGGCAGTTGCTAAAGCCAAAATATTATCAGAGAGAACTCACACTAAGTCATTGATGTATTTGTAATCTGCTTAATTGGCTACTTTAATTAAAGATCCAGAAGAGGGAGGGAGAGGAGAGGGAAAGGCCATTATCCAAGGGTTTCCATTGACTTTTCCCCACTTTAATCCTTTTTCCTTTCATACATAATTGTGTTCGGTAGGTGTCACACCTCCCCTCTGGCAAATAAACCATGGACACTCAGAAATGGGAAAATGACTTGTCCAATGTCACACTGCTTCAAGCAGGATATTTAAAACACAGGTTGGACTCCAGACTCCACACTTCTTCCAGGACCATCACACTGGGACTGTAATTGATGTTATTACAGGAAGGGATAGGTCACAAACATGATGCATAGCACTTCACAGGATGGGGTTGAATGGGTGCTGAACCAGGGCCCCAAGGGCACCAACAGGGAAAGGCAGGCATAGGAGAACTGAAGGTGAACTCCACCTAGGTTACATTCCATCAAGATAGAGGATCCTTCAAACGTACCCCGTAAGAGCAAATCCAGGGAGTCCAACATCGCCCTTCAAATAACAGTGTCACATGGTGAAGTCAACAGGATTTGGAATCGGACTGGCTTGGGTTCGAAACCTGGTTCCTTTCAAAACCAGCTGTACCAAGTCCTAACTCAACTGCCACTCAACCTCTGCAACCAGCCATGGCTGGAAGACTTTCAAGCAACCTTCAGCCAACTTTACAGTGGTGCAGACTGACAGCTCATTACCTTGGGCCTTGACACAGGGCTGTTTTAAGTACTTGTCCCAGCACCTCTCTGACGCCATCCTGGGGAACCCCAATGAGAAACTGCTTGGCCCTCGGAAATGTATTATGCGAAGTCTGTGTAGGACAATAGCTAATGCAATAATGCCTCCCTTTTATCCTCAAGGTGGATGGTCTTGCGATACCTCTCCTAAGGCCCCTCATAATGTCCTTCCAGCAAGACCAGACAACAGATTTCCAGTAGTGCCCAAATCCGTAACATTCCACACATAATTCTCTCCCTCACTCCTTATCACTCCACTCCCGAGCCACGGAATCATTTCCTAAGAAAAATACTGGCCCACAAGGCTTTGTCTCTGGTACTGCTTTCAGGAGAACCCAGGCCAAGAAACTAGCTGTGTGGTTTGAGCAGCCTTACCCATCTAAAATGTACTTTCCCCAGGGATGCCTGGGTGGCTCAGTTGGTTGAGCAGCTGACTCTTGATTTCAGCTCAGATCATGATCTCGGGGTCATGAGATATTGAGCCCCTCATCAGGCTCTATGCTGAGCATGGAGTCTGCTTAAGATTCTCTCTCTCCCTCTGCCCTACCCTCTGTTCTCGCTCCCTAAAAAAATAAAATAAAATGTATTTTCCCCAAACATGAGGCTAATCATTATATTGTTCCTACAGAGCCTTAGAAGTAGAAAAAGATACACTGCAGCTAAAGCATTTGGCCCACTATCGAGCCCATGGTAATCCTAGAATAAACAGCAGTTATTTTATTCACTGGGTCCTCTATAAAGCCATGGTGTATCTTGTATGAAAGCTCAGGACTTCCCTACAGTGTATCTCCAGCAAATGCCCTAATGAGAGCTATGACCAGCCTATTTTTTCTAGCCCTTTTGCCACTTATTACTCAGATACATATGCCCAGGTTCAGAGTGCTCCATTATTGTAAAGCCTACAAAATTCTGAACAAAAATTAAAATGCCCGAGAGGTGGGAAGGAATTGGTGAAGAGCAGGGTTATCTACTACTGATGTAGTATCTACGTTAAAGCACCAAGAAATGCTAAGTGTCAAACTTTATCACATAGCTAGCTAGCCATTTTAGGAAAATCTGGGCAGTGGTTTCAGAGTCTGACACTGCTTCAGGGGAGTAATTATCTTCCTCGTTTCCATTCTCCTCAAACTTCTTAGAAATTCCTTTGATTTCTTTTGATTGAGAGTTTTGATTTTGAGCTGAACAAAGTGGTAAACTTTTATATCATGCATTGCATAAAATTATGGTAAATGGAGCACCATTTCGAAGAGTGAAGATCAGAGGAGTCCCGGAATCTTTTAGAGAAAGAAAAACAAGGACGAAGAGAACGATAAAAGGGGGGGGGAGGGGTGGAGTCCCACCACCACTTGTCTTGAGGGGAAGATACATGGAGGAAGGAAGAAAGCATACAAAAAGAAAAGTGTAAATTCTGAAAAAAACAAAACAATACAGCAATGGCAGAAAATGACCTCTTTGATTTCTCCAGGGATCTCTTTCCTTACATCAGCATGTGGACCACAAAAGAGTTTTGCCCTTTCTGGAAGTTTATTCTAAAACAAGCACCCAAATCCAGAGTAAGATCTACTGGTGTATGATATTTTGCACATCAAAAGGATAGATCCAGAAAAGGTTCCAGGTTTTTAAATAGTGAAACAGATTAGGATTCCTTCCGGGTGGAGACCCCAAAGCCTACACGCACCTTTGGCTTGCTACGCAGACTGCCATCCCAGTTTAAATCTGGAGAGGAGCTGCAGGCTGAAAATGATCAAGATGGTGATCCAGTGACCTCTTCAAATTATGGTGGCCAGCCACAAGATCTCATGATCGCTGCCTCCGTGAGATTTTCCTTCTTGAACATTCTGTACTCTTCTTACACTATCACACTAACACCCACCTCAATCACCTCATGTTTAGAATATTACAAAAGGCTCTTATTAAGATTACCTCAATTACTATTTTTTCTGCCCCAACTCCATCAAAATTCTACTGTCATATTATCATCGTCCGTATCAACACAATTTTTTCACTTCTCTATTCGGTAACTTTCGACAGGTTAATTCCAAGCCCTGAATGCTGGCGATCCTGGCCCCTCAATCTGACCCGATGGCAACAGTCCAGCCTAACGTCCATCAACTCCCTAATCCAGTCTCCCATCCCTACAAGATCCTCTGTGTACACTGGCCGAGGCGCTTGGGCTACCATCAAGATATGCAAGGTCACTGAGCCTGTTATTGACATTAGGGTTACAAGAAACACACAATAAAATAATTAGATAAACCAGATAATTTCAGACAAAGAGCCAAGGCCATTAAGAAAATAAGCCCCTTTGTTTGTACCATCCCTCTACTTGCCTCCTTGCTCCCTTCTCAGGCTCTGATAAGGAAGTCCTTCTACCCATTTACCTGAATCCTACCACCCTTCGAGACCTGGCCAAATCCTCTTTCTTCCATGAAATGTCTCCTGAAAGCTTTCTCTTCTCCACTCCAGTCCTTGGTAACTGCTCTCTCCCCTAAGGTTTTAGACTTTACAAGCCATGTTCCACGGAGCCTCTGAATAGCTCTTTCCACTGAACATATGGAGCTTTCAAGCAAGAAGTTATATGAAGAAAATAGTCGTAGCTAAAAGCACAGGCAAAACTGACTGCCTTCCCCTGTTTTATTTCTGTATCTTGTCTGCTCATTTAGATGGTATGCTCTTCCAGGGCAGAAACAGGTCTCATTCTCTTTTATCTATCGCAGCACTAAGCACCAAGAGCTGGATCGCTAATTCTCCCACTCAGCTCGTCTGTCCAAGAATAGACACCGAGACCCTGGGCAGCAGTGTAATGCAATGGAGCAGAGACGAGATGAGATACAGGGGGGTAAGCCACCTGCTCCCTCCTGAATTTTCTACAAACCAGGCTTCTGAATTCCATTTATGAAATGAGACAAAAGGGAAGGTGGGGGCATTACGGCCGTATCTTACGAAATTTTATAGTTCGAGGCATTTCAGACCACTGTAGGGGGAGAAGTGAAAAATGAAGGCTGTTGGTATAACACCTGTTTCAATGGGATTTTTTGTTGTTTTTATTTCTGAGATGTAATTGACATATAACATTAATCTAGGCTGTACAACACAATGATCTGGTATTTGTTGATCAGTAAGATTTATAAAGAAAGAATTCTACCAGTTCATGATAATGGAAAATGCTGATTAATAGACGATCACCAAATATCTTCCAGCTCCAAGTTTCTACAAAGGAGTTACTCTAAAACACATTTTGAGGTAGCTTGGAAGAGCACCCCAGCACATGTCCCCAAATCTGTTAGATCATCTGTGGAATCATCCAGATAACCCATTAGATATTTCTTGCTTTTGCTTCTTACTTTGCCTTTACTTTAAAAATAAATTTCTCCAGCTCCGAGTTTTCTATTTCTTACCAATTATTTAACAGCAGTTATGCCTTGTCCTTCTACTACCACCTGGCATAACTCAAATTTATACGGATTCCTACATTTCAACACTACTCCTTGAAAATAGCTTCATTTTTCTACTCAGGGCTCCACTTCATTAATATTCACAATGCGTACATTTTTAGATCTTTTCTTCCCATCCTCTAAGGCAGAAACTTAAACTATGGGAAATCCTGGTTCTCAGGACACGAGTTCTGTCCTGTGAATTTCAACACATCCTTTAGCCAGCCATGTTGGGTTTCTCTATCGGTAACAGCAGTTAAGCAATGTAAGGGTCTAGCAAGCTAGAGCTATAAAGCACGTGTAATCTAGAAACAGAACACAAAGGGTGCTTGCTCCCTCAGCCTCAATTAATAGATAAGAGAACCTTCCTTGCAAAGAAGGCCTCTTTTTCCCTTTTACTTCTTTATGAATGCTGAAAATAAAGAGTTCACATTCTAGACTTGAGTTCAGATGTGGAAAAACCATCTCTCTAGCTTTGCTAGTCTGAGGAAAGATCTAGTTCAACCTTCTAAGGTCAAGCCTGAAGAGAAACAAGTAAATCCTAAAAGAACTCAGGAAGCAAGCCTAAAGGATACAGACACAGTACCTAACAGATTCAATAACCTCCTGTCTCTGTCTCTTTTACTAGTTGTTTTTTCTTCTCCCTGTGTTTTTTGTTTTATATTGGTTTGGGCAGTTTTGTTTTTTTGTTTTTTTTAAGCTCCAGGGTCCTCAGATAAAGGCCAAGGATTAGGTTCTCTTAGCTTTAAAGAATAATAGATTAGGCACAGTCTCTATAGTTTGGAATAATATAGGTGAACTCTTGGAAAATTTTACCAGGAAAAGGTACAATGTTTTTACACGGAGTACAATTCTTATAGACACATTTTTACAGGATATTTTATTTTCCACGGACAATCACACAGAAATTTAAAATGGGTCTATAAGACTAGTGCTTTGGTTTAGGTGAGGATGAAATCTTGAACAGATTTTAAATCAATTCTTCTGGGAGTCCAGGCATAGGGCAGAGACACAGGGAGTGTTTGTCTTGGTGGCCTTTTCTATGGCTTTTTTTTTTTTAAACATAATGACACCAATTTTCTACCATAGTTAAGCGCATTTAGTAAAAATTATTATAGGTCACTCTTATTTTTTGGTATAAAAAAACCTTCTCCAGTCTTTATACTTACCACAGCTAGATTATACCTATGAAGACTCAAACAACTATATTCAGACTATACTTGAATCTACCTTGAATTCATCATATTGCCCCCACTTCCAAACTTATCTATTTCCACTCATTAAACAGACATATATTGCAGTGTTAACAAAGCTATGTAATTTTCCTTGCCAGAACCCCTTCTCTGTGCAGCTCCCAAGAAGTCTCTTACACAAAACATCAAAAAAAAAAAAATTTTTTTTTAATTAAATATTTGAGTGACCTTAGCCAGGACTCAAATAATCCTTTCTTCTATCCTCTCACTTTGGGTCTATAGTCCTCTGGCCTTAAAGGTAGGGGTACCCTCTTGGTTGTCCCAAGCCTTCTCTAAAATCCAGCCATCCCAAAACCCAAAACCAAAGAAATTTTACCTTCAATTCTTATCAGATCATATTCCTCTCAAAATTTTTCAATAGGTACCTCACTGCAGAATAATTTCAATCCATACTACTTAGCACGGTATTCAAGGCCCTATAAGGATCTGACCCGAGATTTCCCATCTGTCCTCATTTTCCACTGCTTCTATTCCTGGGAGTTATTCCAGGAATTATTCCTGGGAGTTATTAAGCAGGCAATTGGACTGCATGGTGCTCCAAAAACCCACTTTTAAAATTAACAATAAGCCCAAGCTAGTATTTCAGAATAATCTTTCTGTAACGAGAGTTTCAATTTCCTATAGGATTTTACTAATTCCGGAGCTTCTGGGGAGGACATTTGACCCGAACAGTTTTGTGACAACCATAGGCATAAAGGTAAGTGATAGTCGGGCACCTGGGTGGCTCAGTTGGTTGAGTGACTGCCTTTGGCTCAGGTCAGGATCCTGGAGTCCCAGAATCGAGTCCTGCAGTGGGCTCCCTGCTCAGCAGGCAGTCTGCTTCTCCCTCTGACCTTCCTCCCCCTCTCCTACTCACTCTCATTCTCTCTCTCAAATAAATAAAATCTTTAAAAAAAAAGATAACTGATAGTCTGAGAACATCTCAGCCCTCCTTTGGGGGGAAGAGTCAAACCTGGGATTCATTAACAGCTAAAAAGGAGAAAGCAAGAGACGTAGATGATAAAAAGCCAGTGAAGTCGGAAATGATTCATAGATTGGTTGAAATGGCGGGTGTGGAGATTTTTTCTACTGACAATAACCACAAAAACAACTTCTATTTATTGCCTGGGAACAGTTTCCAGGCACTGTGCTTCTAACCTGTGAAGTAGCACGACTGTGTCTTTGTTTTGCACATGGAGAAATTCAGGCTTAAAGGAGGCAAAGCCCTTTGTAAACTAAGTGCCATAAAACAGCTAAACCGCAAAGATGGGATTTTGAACTCAAACTCGGTTGCCTCTAAAGTCTGTGGGTCTTAAAAACATTGTACTCTCTTACCTTGTTGGCCTCGCACAGCCACTGCCAACACACGCGTGAGGACAGCCAAATCCATGTGGTGCTCCCTGCTCGCAGAGTCTCATGTTCGCTGAGTCTGAATTTCTAAGACGCCTCTTCTGACACAAGTTTAAAATAGCTCCACTCAGATTCCCCAACCTTTCTCCCCCAACTCTCAAGTCCTTAGTCCTGAAGGGCTGCGTCCTCAAAATGCCCCGCAAACTCTCTCAGGGCACACAACTCCTCAGCAGGAGACGCGAAATAAACTCACCCTCCCCTTCCGGCTTTCCCTCTCTTTCTCTGTTGGGAAGCCACCTGAATTTATTTGATGTGTGTGCTGTGCGTTCCTCTAGCTAGGGCGTGGCTTTGCTCCTTACACATCATCATTTTCAGCTGGGCCAATTATCAGTGCAAACGAAAGAACTTTCTTGATTTTCAAGATAACACACACACTTGTAGAAATTTGGAAACTATGGGGCAGCACATAGAGGAAAATAAAGATCATCTATAGCCACTCTCGCATTTTGCCCTTTATGCTTCTAAGCTTTTGTTTCTATGCCTACGCAATAGATATTTATAAACTAACTTTTCTCATGGCAAATTGCCCAAATACACAGAAGTATGCAGACCGGTGTAAAGAAATCCAATGTGCCCATCACGCAGCACAATACTAATCATGGTCAATCTCATTTCATCTACATGACTACCGTTCCCTCTTCCTCTCATCCCAGACATCACGTCATTTCAACTGTAAATGTTCCATTATGTATTTTTATAAAGTAAATGTAGTTTTCATTAATCATAATCAGATACCATCATTTTACCTACAAATTTAACAATGGTTCCTTCATATCATTAAATATCCACATTTAATGTCCACATTTCCAATTTCTCATTAATTTTTTTTAGGTTACTTGTTTGAATCAGAATAAAACTTAGGTCCATACATTGCTATGGGTCAATGCATGTCTTCAATCTTACCTCCTGAAAGCGTATGTTATGGGGTGGGGGGGGTAGGGAGCAGCATAGACATCACCTGGGAGCTTATCAGAAATGCAGAACTTCAACCTCCCCCTACTTCACCCCACCCAAACGAAGGAAAGCAAAATCTGCATTTTAACAAGACCTCAGGTGATTTACATGCATATTAACTTAATATTGAGGCTCACTGTTATTAAGTCTCCTTTAATCTATGGTTTTCCACTCTCACTTCACCTTTTTATTTCGTAAATCTTTTTCTTTTAAGATTTTATTTATTTATTTTAGAGTGCAAGAGTGTGCAAGGGCGCATGAGCGGGGGTGGGGGGGCAGAGGGACAGGGAGAGGGAGAATCCCAAGCAGACTCCATGCCTAGCGCAGAGCCCAACACAGGGCTCATCCCACAATCCTAAGATCATGACCTGAGCCAAAATAAAGAGTCAGATGCTCAACCAACTGAGCCACCCAGATGCCCCCATTTCATAAACCTTTCTAGAAAAATTAGCTTGTAGGACTCCTTAAGTTTAGCATAGTATAGCTATTACTAGTGTTATCCTAATGGTATTCTTTAATTCATTCCTCTGTCTCCTGTTTTTAATTTAATGTAAGTGAGGAGGGGCACCTGGGTGGCTCAGTCAGTTAAGCAGCTGCTTTCAGCTCAGGTCATGATTCCAGGGTCCTAGGATCAAGCCCCATGTCAGGCTCTCTCCTCAGCGGGGAGCCTGCTTCTCTCTCTCCCTCTGCACCCCCTGCTTGTACTCTCTCTCTATCAAATAAATAAATACGATCTTAAAAAAAAAGAGGCACATATAGTTTGGTCACCCCTTTTTGCAATGTTAATAACCCTAATACTCATTCCGTAGATCTGTTATTTCATTAGGCATCGTAAAATGGTGATATTATCTCTTCTTTCCTCTTGTACGGCTTTACCATTTCCAAGAGCATCTTCTCTTTATCAGCTATTGGAGGATAAGGCATCATCTGTACAAGACAGACAAGATGACTCCTTGCTTCTTTCCCTTTATTAGTGTTCAGAATAATGACTTGGTTCTCAATCACACTCAAAAGGTGACCAATAAGCCTTTGGGATTTCTTTTTTTTTTTTAGCATTCTTAGGAATGCATGGATTTAATCATATGTGATATTTTCCAATCATCCCAACTATTATCCTTATTGCAACTGAAATCCTTCCATCTTCGGCTAGCAAGAACCCCTTTAAGTGGGGTCCTCCCTGCTTTCTGACATGCTCAGGAGCCTTTGAGAGTGAGCCTGCTTTCTGGTACGACAAGATGTTGTACATTTGGTTCACACATTTTTTGTGCCTCAGACCTGGATCTCTCACATCTCCAAGAAGCTGACTTAACTTAATGACAGTCATTTTTTTTCTAGCTCTTTGCAGAGGACAGACCTACTAAATATGTTTTGTTTCCAGAGAAAGTCATCCTAAGTTCGAAATGATACTTACAAATCAGATTCAGAATGATTATGATTTTATTTAAACCCATCTGTCTTACTGGATGTTTTTCATTTCCCATATCAAATACCCTGGATCTCAATGACATCAACATAATTCCTCATTTGTCCCTAATGATGTCCCTAATAATGAACTTTGAGGGTGTTTCCTGCCTTTTGCTGTTACAAATACTATTGCAAAAAATAGCTTTTTGTTTGCATCTTTTAATTGTTTGGCAAATTTATCTTAGGATAGGTTTGAAGAAGTGACTGCTATATCCAATGATGGGCAGTACATATACTAACAGGATGCTGTCATAATGTAGTGTATATTTTTACATAATACTGCACCATGGGGGCGCCTGGGTGGCTCAGTGGGTTAAAGTCTCTGCCTTCGGCTCAGGTCATGATCTCAGGGTCCTGGGATCGAGCCCCGCATCGGGCTCTCTGCTCAGCGGGGAGCCTGCTTCGCCCTCTCTCTCTGCCTGCCTCTCTGCCTACTTGTGATCTCTCTCCTCTCTGTCAAATAAATAAATAAAATCTTTAAAAAAAAAAAAAAACAAAAAACAAAAAATACTGCACCATGAACATTTTTCTACATCATGAAATATTCTACAGTTTCATTGTTGATGGGTATAAGATAGTTCTTTTAATCATTCCCTTGTTACTAGACATCCAACCTGTTTTCTATGGATCACAGCTTCAATCATTTTAACCATTATCCATGTAAATAAGCCACTCACGCTGTTTCAGACCTACTTGGTTATGAGCTAGTTTCTCCCTTCGCTTGATGAAACGGCTTTGAACAATCTCTTACACCAAGCAGGTATCAGTCCTCACATTCCATGGATACAGCAACACGAGCACTTTCAAAGCTACTTTCAAACAAAGCCCAATTGATATAATTGGATACTGCATGAAAAACAGCACCTGATCTCAACTTTATCACTAGTTCTGATAGATGAATCTAGCCCACACTGTCATTTCTAGAAGTGAAGTTTTAGACTAGGTGATTTTATAAATTTCCTTCCAGCTTTAAAAACGAATATAATTCTAAGGAATTTGGTATGCTTTTGTGTTCTTTAGTGTTCTTTAGAAGTCAGAGCTGTTATTCTACCTAGTTATTCTTTTTTTTATTCCAGTAAGCATCTACTATCATGCTTTACTCATGGTGAGTTTTATTACCTGCATGCTGAATTAGCTTTTCAGACTCCCTCCTGGCTGTTGAACTAGCATGTATGGCTCTGAGTCTAGAAAAGATTCATGCCTAATTTAAGAACTACAAATATTTATTGACTGCCTCTTATTTACAAGCCAGTGTGTTTGTTCGAATCTAATTTTTAGATAAATTAAGTTTGTTAGAGGACTAAGAGCATTGTAAAATATATAGTCTAAAAAGTGTCCCCTGAAATATCCTCTCTTTACCACCACCTGAAAACAGTAGAGGCACAAAAGACAGGTAGTTCTTTAAAGCTAGGCCACTAGGTCTAGATGGACATAGAGTTAACAATCTTCAGATCCATATTCATCCACAGGAAGAAATTCATTTTTAACATCATTTCTAATCATGTCCCTGCTCTCAACGGGCTGCCTGAAGCATTAACTGGAAGCAGAGACAATGGTAATCCAGGGCCTTCAATAAACACATTTCTAGTGTTCTCCGACATCACCTGGAAGAGACCCAATGTAGAGGTGCCCTGCACAAATATCAAAGACACCTTCATGCTGCAACGAAAAGCTATCTCCATTATCCATCTATCAGAGGTCTGGTCTACCCCGTCTGTCTAGTATCCATCGGACACTACCTTATTTTGTTCTTTAAGAAGAGAAAAGAAAAGAAAAGAAATAGCCTAGCGGCTGAATCCTTCTGTGAGAGAGGTGGGAAGAGATAAATGGAAGCTGGCACTGCTACAGGCAAAGCACTAGAGAAGGGTTTTTCTCACACATCACCTGAAGGCAAACATCTCATAACTCCTTTGAGCATAGAACTCTTATTTTAAATTCTTCTTAACTCACATACAACAGAAGGGGAGAGAGGTCAAAATAGCTTCATTCTGAAATGTACTGAGTGCGTGAGGAAAAAAATAAAAAGAAAAATAGGCATGTTGGCTAGCGTGTTCTAGTTTAACCTATACTTGAGGCCAGAAGATCTGACCCAGTTGCACATTTTTATTCTATTTTAAGAAAAAAGAAAAGTCCAGTGCCCCTCTCTCTATATGTATTCAAAATGTAATGGAGAATTCCATATACTGAAAATCAGAATAATTGAAGTTACCATCTACTTGAGAAACAAAAATACTATTTAGAAATCAGAAAACTGACTGGAGTAAGAAAAATGGAAAAATGAGTATAGATAATTATATGAAAAAGAAAGACCTTTGAAAATGCATTTATGTGTGGTCAAATAAATACAAAGTTTTGCCAAAGTATTTGAGATATTCAAATACAGTTGACCCTAGAACAATACAGTTTCCACTGTGCAGGTCCACTTCTACATGGATTCTTTTCCAATAAATACAGTACAACACTACAAACATACCTTCTCTTCCTTGTGATTTTCTTAAAAACACTTTCTTTCCTCTACATTACGTTATTGTAAGAACACAGTATATAATACATATAACATACAAAATACTTGTTAGCCAACTGTTTATGTTACTGGTAAGGCTTCTGGTCAACTATGGGCTCTTAGGAATTAAGTTGTGGGGACTCAAAAGTTATATGTGGATTTCCAAGAGCACAGGGATCAGTGCCCCTAACCCCCGCATTGTTCAACTGTATAGGAAATTTGGGTTTACCTAGAATCCAAACCATCTAGATGTCTCGAGTTGTTCTTTACTTTTGTGAAAAAGAGTTAATGAAATTAGCACATTAGGACCCTGAACATTTCAAAGCTTGAGACCTTCCTCTAGACTTATATTTACATTTCCTTCCTTGACATCTTCCCCCAGATATATCAAACGCATCTGCAATTTAGCATGGTGAAACTGAAAAACTGGTTTGCTCTTACAAAATGGCTGGTTTTCAGTCTTCCCTCATCTCAGAACATGGCTCCAGTATTTACCAAGATGCTTAAGTCAAAAACCAAGGAGTCTGGGCCAGCTTCATGGGGGTGTACTCAGTGCTGTCATACAGAGCCCCACACTCCAAAAGGTCCTGCACTTGGAGTTTAATGCTCTGTGGGTACTGTCCTGAATTTCTTTTTTTTTTTTTAAAGATTTTATTTATTTATTTGACAGAGAGAGAGATCACAAGTAGGCAGAGACGCAGGCAGAGAGAGAGGGGGATGCAGGCTCCCTGCTGAGCAGAGAGCCCGATGCGGGGCTCGATCCCAGGACCCTGAGATCATGACCTGAGCCGAAGACAGAGGCTTTAACCCACTGAGCCACCCAGGCGCCCCTGTCCTGAATTTCTTAATTGGATCTTCTAATCTGTTTTATAAGTGAAGTGCAGTGGAACAATGGAGTGTACCAAAGGCTTAGAGTTTGGCTCACGTGTGGTCCTGCCTCCCAGGATAGGTTCTTAGTCTCCTGTCATCTGTTGCCTAGCATCCTGAGTCTCACCCAGCCTTCCCCATCATGTCACTGTCCAGGCACTTCCCTCTGCCCAGGACGGTGACCAGATCACACTGGTGTCATGTAGGGGCACTGAGGCAAGAAAGTCCAATACAGAGAGATTGGAAGATGTTACTGTGCTGGTTTTGAAGCCAAGGAATGAAAAGTGGCCTCTAGAACCTAGAAAACTCAAGAAAATGGATTTTCCTCTAGAGCTTCCAGAAGGAAGGTGGCCCTGCTAAGACCTGATTTTAGGACTTCTGCCCTCCAGAATTGTTGTTGTTTTAAGCCACCAAATTTGTGGCACATTATTACAGAAGCCAGAAAAGCTAATATGGTTTGTGATAGGGAGAGTTAGATAGTTTGTGCTTTTATATATAGTGTGGAGCGGAAGCACAGATTAAAAACAAGTCATAAAATACAATTTACTCTGCTAGTTCCTAAAGTTGCCTAGCGATCAGAGTCACATGAGGAATTTAATGTAAATTTATTTCATGCCCCTTCTTTAGACGTTCTGATTCAAAAATCCTGGTCCAATACAGGAAATGAAGCCCAAGAAAGTGAAATGATGTTCCTAAGGCTACAAAGAGAGTCAGTAGCTGGATAGGAGCAAAATTCTGATTTTCAACTGTTGGTACCAAGATTACTGTCCTATATTGAGCTCTTACACTGACTGCAAGGACCTTATAAGCAATATATAGGGATCAAAGCATAATTTTCTGATTTTTAAAGATTAAGAAGTTTCGACAAATCTGGTCCTAAATAAAAGTGGGAGGGGGCTATGCTGGACTAAAGAGCCTTAAGGACCTATTATGGACTCAGTGTTTGGGTCCCCCCAGAATCGTACTGAAGCCCTAACCCCAAAGTGGCTATATTTGGAGATGGGACTTCTAAGGAAGTAATTAAGGTTAAGTGATGTCATATGGGTGGTATTAGTGTGGTGGCATAGTCATATGGTATATGGTGGTATAGTCATATGTCATATGGTGGTATAGTGTGCTTGTAAGAGACACCAGTGAGCGCACATACAGAAAGGCCAGGTGAGCACACACCAAGAAAGTGGCCATCCGTGAGTCAGGAAGAGAGCCACCACCAGAAACTGAGCCTGCCCAATCTTGACCTGGGACTTTCAGCCTCCAGAACTGTAAGAAAATAAAGACCTGTTGTTTAGGACACCCATCCTGAGGCATTCTGTCATGCCAGCCTGAAACAAACAAGACAGGACAGCGACAACCAGATGCATATGTGGTCCTGAACTGGATTCTGATTTAGAAAAACCAGCCTTAAAGGACATTTTTGAGTCAATTGGGGAAATTAGAATGACATCTGGGTTTTAGATAAGATGCAATTTACATGGAAAGTGAAGATTATGAACTGAAAATACAAGATTATCAAACATTATATATAGTATTATCTCATGCTGTGAAAACTTTTAAAAATGTGTGTGTACATATGTGTGTATACACACACACACTACACATATATATATATATATATATATATAAAATATACCTGGAAATATATACACTAAAGTATTACAGTTTGGATCTTTCAGTGTTAGGGATGTGATAATTTTTTTTTTAAGATTTTATTTATTTATTTGAGAGAGAGAGAAAGAGAGCGAATGAGCAGGGGAGGGGCAGAGGAAGAGGAAGAAGCAGACTCCCCTCTGAGCAGGGAGCCAGACGCAGGGCTTAGCTGGATCCCAGGACCCTGAGATCATGACCTGAGCTGAAGGCAGATACTTAACCAACGGAGCCACCCAGGCACCCCAGGATGTGATAAATTTTTATTTTGCTTATCTGCATTCACAAATTTTCTCTAATACACATGTATTGCTTCTATAAAAATGAAATACTGTGTAAAAAAAAATTGATGCTTAGTCCTTCTTTAATGGGAAAAAAAAACCCTCAATTTATGGAATGCTTCTGATTTTCTTCATGCCTCGCACTGAGACATTCCCATGGTCCCACCTTTCTCCCAGTGAACTGGCCATAATTATGATCCAACAGCTGTTAGTAAGGAGAGCTGCTAATAGCTACTCCACCTCATAAAAAAAAAAAAAAAAGCAGTAAGTACCATTTGTCTATTGGGTCCCAAGCTTCCATTCATTTATAGTTGAGCCAACTCATAATTCAATCTAATTCAAATAAAACTTGCTGGGTGAACTAATCCACTCTCTATGAACGTATTTCTCTAAATATTAAAAGCATGTCATCATCTTCTGATCTCACATGAAAGTACTTAGGAAACCATCAGACATGGCAGGAGAGGAGCATAACTGAAATATAAAGTTTTAATTTTAATCCATTCAACAGCCTTTATTTAGCATCTAATGTGCTCACAGCTCTAGGCTGGGACACACGACTTCTTCTCACATGAAACGTTCTCTTCTTTTTTCCTCACCAAATAATCTGAATCTCCCCTCATCTCAAAGACCTAATTCTGATTTCTCCAAGACGTCTTACCTGATCTCTCCAGGCCAGAGCAAATATCCCCCTTGTTTGAAAATGCAGAGTACTTACTGTTTCCTTGAGCACATAAAAACACTGAGTCCCCAGTTACTATAATATGTTTAACTTCTCTCCCTAGACAGACTGTAGGGTCCTGTGGAGTACCATCCTCTTGAAAAATCCTTGGTGTTCTCCACAGTGTTTTCCACTTGGTAGACACTGAATAAATGTTTGTTGATTAAGTGACAGAACTGGGATTTGCTTTCTCTTGCTCCAAAGCTGTAGTACAGAACTTTCTAGGGTATGGTTAATATTTACTGAAATGGATGCCAGTCCTTGGTCTAAACATAGTAATGATCCCTTTCTAAAGAGTCTTGGATTTTACCCTGTTTTCTTACTGGCTCTAAAAAGGGTAGGGCTGGTTTGTTAATTTACAATACAAAATCTCTTCCATCCAGTCTGCGCCAGATGGGTTGAAATACTGAATGAGAACTGAAAGTCTCCACAGTCATGCACCAGGTGACAAAAAAGGAGCTTTTTCCAAGAAGTAACCCTGCTCTTTCTCTGCTAAGACATTGTTATAAGAAGCAAGAAACAGCGGGGCTGAAAGTTGTGTCTTTGCCCCTGCTTTTCTAGTCCTGAGCCAGGAAAATGAGATCCTGGAGAAGTGAAATTTTGCCAAATCCCTGAGAAATGAGGCATTTGCTGCTGCGGATGCAAGAAGGTTGGTGACATTTAATTGAGGAATTGCCCAATTTTCCATCTGGTTGAGTAAAAAAAAAAAAAAAATCAAGGTGAAACAGTTGGGCCCCGATTTGTGTGACTGAGCAAGAGGCAGGTGCCATCCAATTTCATTTTCTTAAGGCAATGGATCTTTTGCAACGAGATGGCTCTGTTCCACGGTCTGAGGGTGCAATTAGAAACACGGGAAGCAACACGTCTTCTCTCTTGTTCTTCCAGAAAGACACTTAGAGTATGTTAACTTTCAACCTATTCCACCGTGCAACAAAAACTGGTCACAGTCAAGACATGGGCTGTGGAGTCATACAGATTTGTGTTAAATTCCTGGCTCTGTCATTTATTAGCCATGTGGCCCTATACAAGTATTCTCTGTTCCTCAGTTTTGTCATCTGTGAAGTGGACACTATCATAGTGACTAATGCACACACATAAATAAATATAAATATAAATTCATATAGATTATATATATGAAATCTCACAACCATTGGCTAAGACAATTAACACTCCTTTCAGGGCATCTGACATATACTTCTTAAAAAGTAGAGTTCTATTGTTATTCTCTACCACAAGAAAACTTTTTTTTTTTTAAGATTTTACTTATTTATTTTAGAGAGAGTGTGAGCAGGGAGGGGCAGAGGGGGAAGAAGAGGAGAGGAAGAAAGACTCTGAAGCCAACTCTGCATTGAGTGTGAAGTCTGACAAAGGGCTCAATCCCATAACTGCGAGATCACGACCTGAGCTGAAATCAAGAGTTGGATGTTCAACCAACTGAGCCACCCAGGCGCCCCCAAGAAAATTCTTTTAACTATAAATTCAAAATTCTGAGTCAACCTAACTCTCAGCTTTGGAGGAAATGGTCTACCTGGGGCAATTCTATAGAAGACCAGAGCACATTAGCATCACTGGACTGGTTGGCTCTTGGTGTTGCCTCACTTGATTTCAACAAGCTCACCAAACCAGTCATTACTCCTTATTTTGATCAAGCTCTTTATATCTCTGTCTGCTCTCCTGTTTATTTCCTATCCCTAGCCTGACACTGGCTGCCACTGACAATCTAACCAAACCCCATCACTCTTGAAGGCTTAGTTCAAAGGTTACCGCCTCCATGAAATGATGTAATCCACAGTCAGAAGCTACTATTTTTTTCTGGGATCCTTCCCCTCCCAGTACTTAGATATTTCCTCCCTTCCCTGTTTATTTCATTCTACTTTACATTAGATTGTCTGTTTTATAGGAAAGTTTCTTGTATCCCCAGCAGCAAATGCTTCATTTCTCAAGGGTGTATCTTTTTTTTTTAAATATTTTATTTATTTATTTGACAGAGAGAGAGAGATCACAAGTAGGCAGAGATGCAGGCAGAGAGAGAGAGGGAGAAGCAGGCTCCCCGCTGAGCAGAGAGCTTGATGTGGGGCTCAATCCCAGGACCCTGAGATCATGACCTGAGCGGAAGGCAGAGGCTTTAACCCACTGAGTCACCCAGGTGCCCCTCAAGGGTGTATCTTTTATAGAAAGCACACCCTAGTCAAATGTGTATCTTTCCACACCTAGAAAGTGTGAAAAGATACAAAGGTCTAGAAAATTTTATGTAAGAAGTACTGAATAAATAGTTGATGAATGAATAAATAAATGAGTAGCATCAAGTCTATTTTTGAAGCAATTAAAGAACTTGATCTACACTACAGGAGCAATGTCCTCCTCCCACTCCTAATTTCTATCGTTCTTCTGGTGTTTTTATCTTTCCCCATAAAATGGCAACATCTGCTCCTTTAGAAGTATCAGTAAGAAAAATTCTGTCAGCCCACCTCCCCTTACTCATTCATGTCCCAACAAGGAGGATGGAATAATCTTACCAGTAAGGCTAAGAGACTGTTAAGAGATTGCCCAACTATAAGGCAATCAATTCATTCCAGAGACTCCACAGGCTACCTTATGGGTAAGTCAGCCTGATCTGGAGGCACTATTGGTCTAGGCCACCAATGCTGGTCCCGCTTATCTATGAATCTTCCATGGATATTTTAATTGGTCCATTATTTATAGAGGGATAATGAAGGTGACCTTCCCCTAAATACACATCTGATAATACTCGTACAAATCCTAAAATTGAGCTGGTGCTGGGAAGTATTCATGAAGAAACAATATTTCAAAACATGATACTTCAAAAGGAAATATAGAACATTCTGCAGTTTAGGGGCACCTGGGTGGCTCAATTGGTTGGGTGTCTGCCTTCAGCTCAGGTCATGATTCCAGGGTCCTGGGAGAGAGCCCTGAGTCAGGCTCCCTGTTCAGTGGGGAGCCTGCATCTCCCTCTCCCTGTGCTGCTCCCCATGCTTATGCGCTCTCTCTCTCTCTCAAATAAATAAATAAATAAAATCTTTTAAAAGGAGAGAACATTCTGAGGTTTATACATCAGAGGTATCAGAGAAAAATCCCAAGAAGCTATAATACTTCTTTGAATTGAGATTCTAAGTCTGCTGCTGTTTTATTAATAGGCTACTATAAAATTGAAATGGGCCTCCAGCCAGTGCATTCCTAAATGAGAGGCTTACACATCTTCGGAACAAGCTCCACCAGGATGGTACTAGGTTCAGCAGAGGATATTAAAAGCCCTAAAATAGTTTGATATAAGATGTAACAGTAGATGTCCCAATTACACGAGATTAAAACTATCATCCAAATGGAAATGAAGGCATGCATCTGCCCATACTCATGGGAGGGTCACTAACAGCTGGATGAGAGATCCTGAGCACAACAACACACTATCTAGATCTTTGAATTCAGTTACCCCAAGAACAAATCCAGGCAAGTATAAAGTGGTAGATTTCACCATTACTGGTTTTAATTTCACAAGGATCTAATAAACGTCTACTTGGTATGCAGTATGCTAGCAGAGCAGGCTCCCCCCAAGGCATAAGAACATGTCATCCAGGCTGTTGTATACTCAATACAGACATTTTTGAGTTCCTCTATTGAGTAATTACAATCAGGGGCAGATCCGGATTTTGCGGGGCCTAAAGCTTATATAATTTGACGGTATACCCTTTAGGAAAAGGAATACAAAATCAGGGCAGCTGGGTGGCTCAGTTGGTTGGGTGTCTGACTCTTGATTTGGGCCCAGGTCATGATCTCAGGGTGGTGGGATTGAGCCCCACGTTGGGCTCTGAGCTTAGCAAGGAGTCTGCTTGGGATTCTCTCTCTCCCTCTTCCTCTGCCCCCTCTCTCTCTCTTTCAAGTAAATAAATAAAAAGAAAGAAAAAAAAGAAAGAAAAGAATACAAAATTATAAACACAAAATCAAGTGGACATTCTTGGAAGAGGCTCTTGTAAGCTAGCTACACTTTACACTGAAGCTTAAGATTCATAAACTTCAGTAAATCCTCCTCTGATTATAGTACAGAAGTGATTGTCCCAGTAGAACCTTCCAGTTAGTTGTGTGCTCAGTGTTTGTCAAAAGACTATGTAAGTGATGAAACAAATGATGATGGAGATGATGAAGATGATGGTGATGATGATGATGATGATGGTGATGATTATGGTGATGATGAAGATAATGGTGGTGATGATGATGAAGGGAGAGCAGGGAGAGATAGAAGAGAAGATCTGTACGGAACATACCTCTGTATCACTTCATGCTCACACCACTGGCCAGTGGAAACCCCACCAGAAGCCTAGATGACAGCCCTCTCCATTGTCTTAAGGCTCTGCTCTTTGCTACTCCCTCTCACAAATAACCCCTAGTCTGGAACCTGCTGGACCTACAAATGGCCTGACACTCACTGTAACTTATTTTCACAAGGGAACCATTCGGAAGAATCTGAAGGGAGTGCACATCAATCTCTTTCATTTCTAGAGCAGTTTATTTTTTTCTCTTTTATACAGGAGTCATGACAAGCGTCAGCTGAAGCTTTTCTGCAAATATATCTCCTGTGATATGTTATTTCCTTTTCTCTTTCATGACTGTGAAACAGAAAAGGGGAACTACTCTCTCCGTAGTAAAAGGAGAGTCAATGGATACCGAAAAGGTGTAAGGGCTGAAAGGAGAAAACAAATGATTATTTCGATCTGGTTAAGTTGGATTTCCAAATATTACTTCTCCTTAACTGCCCAGTTGGTTTTCAGACAAGTGTTTCAATTGTCCAGTTTTCATCTCATAATTTATTTATTCAACAGAAAGTTTAAATGTCTATCATGTACTTGTACTCTGATAGAGCCCTGGAATCTAGACATGAATTCATGATAAATGGCACATGCCTAAATACTATCATGCAAAAAGAAAACTCCCCCCAAGAAACATACTACTCACTTTATCAATGGAGGCATACTGCATGCACTTTTGGTTTCAGGATACTGAAGAGGGGGTGAAGGCATACCAGGATTAAAAATAATGAATAACTGGGGTACCTGGGTGGCTCAGTTGGTTGAGCATCTGCCTTCAGCTCTGGTCATGATCCCAGGGTTCTGGGATCGAGCCCCATGTTGGGCTCCCTACTCAGCAGGAAGTCTGTTTCTCCCTCTCCTTCTCCCTCCCCCTGCCCCACCCTCCCGCTCATGCTCTCTCTCTCTTTCATTCATTCTCTTTCAAATAAATAATAATAGTAACAAATAATAAAATTACGAATAGTATTTGAGATGTTGTTTTAAAATGAGGAATAAAGGGGCACCTGGGTGGCTCAGCCATTTGAGCATCCAACTCTTGGAATCAGCTCTGGTCCTGATCTCATGGCTCATGAGATCGAGCCCTATGGCAGGCTCTGCACTCGGCAGGAGTCTGCTTGGATATTCTCTCCCTCTTCCCCTTCCCCCGAACTCATGCATGCTATCTGTCTCTCTCTCTCTCTCTCTCTCCTTCCCTCTCAAATAAATAAAGCTTTTAAGAAAATGGGGAATAAAGATTGTCAGCTGCAAATGTATGTATTAATAGTAGTATTGTAGAGGGCAAGAAAATGAACACGTAGGATGAACTGTGTTAGTTGCTTCACTAGAGAGGCACAGGATACCACAGAGGGGAAAAAAAAATTGATGTACTAATTGGTTCTTAGGAATAGAAGGTAGAGTAGACCATAATGGAAGGCTCCCTAGGGGAAGGTGTGACCTGAAGATGGAATCCCAGTACTATGTGCGTATGGGGGCCAGGATGCCACTCTACAGGCAGATGAGAGCATCCTGGGGCAGGAAAGTACATGACACATTTGGAGGAAGACTATGATAGGTGGATTATAGAAAAGTAAATCTGGGGAGGTGGTCAGATGCTAAAGATGAAGCATTCTATAGACCATGCTAAAGATTTGGCCTATACCTAGTAGACACCATTTTGTACACTTGTAAAAACTATAGATAGAAAAAATATTAAAACAGCCTCAACGTGTAGTATGGTGGAGAGACCCCTTTAGAATCCTCCAAGTCTTTTGTAGAAACCCAGAATAGATCCCCCTGGGTGGGAAATATTTCTTATCTCCATATTCTCCAAGTCCAAAAGAGTTAAGTAACCAAGTAAGGCTCTAAGTAGACATGTGGCCTCTGTAAGTTTCAGTCTCCTTATCTGTAAGGTGGAAGCTTTGGCCATATGGCTTTTGTGTGGCCACATATTTTTTTTAACTTTGTAATTTGAAGTAATTTTTATATTTACAGAATAATTGTAGATACAGTCCAGAATTCCTGTTTATATTCTACCCTGCTTCCCCTAGTATCAATATCTTACATCATAACCATGGTATATGTATGAAAACTGAGAAATCAATATTGGCATAATACCCTTCAGTACACTACAAACTTTATGCAGATTTCATTAGTTTTCCACTAACATCTCCTTTGTGCCTCAGGACCCAATTCAGGCTACCTCATTCCATTTAGTTGTTGTATCTCCTTAGTCTCCCGTAAATCAAAGATAGTTTCTCTGTCTTTCCTTGTCCCTCATGACCTTGACCCTTTTTAAAAGCAGTGGTCAGATATTTTGTAGAATGTCCCTCCCCTTTGGATTGTCTAATGGTTTCTCACAGTTAGACTCAGGATTTGACTTTCGGGAAAGAATACGCTCTCATCAGCCATATGATTCTGGGTATGTCACCAGCTCTAAACTTTACTTGAAAAGTCATTTTTCCTGGTCTCTATCCTCTTTACTTGACCATGCCCAGCTTAATCTGCACATCAGACCTGAAAGAAGCTTTAGATAGGATAGTCACAGGAAGTCCTACGTCCTATCTCATTTTTTTAGGAGCCTCATTAATCATTAACCCTCCTCAAACAGTATTTGTTCTAGTCATTTCCTGCATGTTTCCCTTTTCTCTGTCCCCTGAAGCCACTAGAGAGGCAATAAGTCTACTACAATGACAAGATAAGTATTAGGTTCCTTACAAGGGTTTTCTTTC
>CM052895.1:92404999-92454993 GCA_028534135.1 Potos flavus
GTGGATGGAACTGGAGGGTATTATGCTAAGCGAAGTAAGTCAATCAGAGAAAGACAATTATGATACGATCTCTCTGATAGGAAGAATTCGAGAGGCAGAGAGGGGGGTTGTGGGGGGTGGGAGAGGGAAATGAAACAAGAGGGGATCAGGAAGGAGACAAACCATAAGAGACTTCTAAACTCATGAAACAAACTGAGGGTGGCTGGGGGGTAGGGGCGGGTAGGGATAGGGTGGCTGGGTTATGGACATTGAGGAGGGTATGTGCTATGGTAAGTGCTGTGAAATGTGTAAGCCTGAGGATCCACAGACATGTACCCTGGGGCAAATAATACATTATGTGTAAATTAAAAAATTAAAAAAATAAAAATTTAAAATTTAAAAAAATAATAATAACTGCCCTTTTGTGAGCTCCTACTGCATGCCAGGGACGCTCCTGCTTGCTTACAGATGCTATCTGATTTAACCCTTCCAAGAATCCCATGATAAAGACATCATTATTCCTAATTGACAGGTGAGGAAGTGGACACTCAGAGAGTTTAAGCCACTTGCCCAAAGCCTCACAGTGTGTGCGCAGAGAGTCATAATTCAAATTCTATTTTTCCCCGGCTCTTTCTAGGTTTGTGCTCTTCCCATGAGGCTGCACTTAGGGAAAAAACATGAATTTTTTAGCCAAGGAACAAAGAAGTGACAGCTAAGGTGGCAAAGTATACTGTTGTACCGTTATTTTCACTGTGCAATTCATAGTAATCTGACAGCAGAAGATTATTTTCCAGAGTGAGTTTTTCATATAGCAAAGAAAGAAAAGTAATTACTGTCTGATTCTACCTCTATCTTTTTATTTTGGCATGACCAAACAAACAAACAAACAAAAAAATAGAGGAAATAAAAAAACCTGGCAAGATTATAGTATTATGTTCTAAAACAATTAACAACATTTACAAGAAGGTAACTTTATTGCACTTATTTCTTCTAATAGGAATAGGTTTCAAATGTTCTCCACAAAAAATTCCCTACATACTGTCCCTAAAACAAATTTCTATCCATTATTGAGAAAGTATATCAATACTATATAAACCCTTATTCTTTAATTGAAGTTATAAAATGTGTCATGTTTACATTCTGATAAGACTGCAAAAAAATTAAGCACTGAAAATGCTGGAGTTATTATTTCTTCAAAGCAAAAAATATGTATTATCCTATTTTAGAGGTCACAGTTGGCCATTTGCGATAGTTCCACTGCATGATATTTAAATGTTTTAAGAGTAATAATTAATAACCGGGATACAAGTTCACGTTTTGACTGTCTTCAAGGTGAGCTTGTTTTAGGACTTCGGGTCTCTGAGGTATGTTAGAAGCTGCTGAAATCACTATACAACAACAAAGATAAAACATCACAAACATTCATTCGGCAATAAAATACAGGAATTATTTGGCAAAAGTAAAAAGGGAAGGAGTACGAATATGAGCTGTAATATGGCTGGATCTTGAAAACATGATGCCATGTGAAAGAAGCCAGACACAAAGGTCACCTCCTGTATGATTCCATTTATATGAAATGTCCAAAGTAGGCACATCCATGGAGAAAGAAAGTATATTAGTGGTGGCAAAGGGGTGGGGGATTGAGTAGATGGGAATGGGGAATGTCAAGTAATGAGTACCGGGTTTCCTTCTAGGGCAATGAAAACACTCTGGCATTGACCAAGGTGATGGTTGCACAACTCTATAAACCACTGAATTGTACATTTTAAATGGGCAAAACCATGTAGTATGTGAATTACATGTCAATAAAGCTACTATATTAAAAATCATTGCCCGCAGCGCCCAAAGGCAGCCTCTCCTTGTACCACTCTTCTCATCCTTAGTACCAAGATCTCATGCCTTCCTCTGGCTCCTGAGATGTGCCCAGAGCACAGTCGGGCCTTTGTACATGCTGTTCCTGCTGTTCCCGGCGTCCAGCCTCCCCCTCCCACCCTCCACTGCCACCTCTAACCCACCACGCTCACATCAGCCAGACCCGGTTCACTCTCACCCCTGAACGTCAGACTGCCACTGTCGTGTGACCAGAGGAAGCTTCCCCTGAGGCTCCAGAATGCTCTCTGAACGCACTCAGGATCACCCTGTGCATCCACACATGTATTCAAACGTCTACTTTTTGTTCCAGATGTTTCTACTCCTGCTTGCTCCTCCTGCTGGTAGCACAACACTGGCCTATAACACAAGCTTGGTAAATATTCTAGAAAAGAAGGAATGTCTTAGTCAAACTTTTCTTTCTAATCATGAAAGCCTTCCCTCTCTCTGTCTGTTTTTCTATCAAAAAATATAGTTAGAATTGCTCTTAAAAACTTGCAAACAAACTGTTTATCCAGGGATGTACTCATGGAACCACGGGATATTAACCAAACACAAAACAGATTTTTTTAAGTGATTTCTTCCAGAAGATAAATGTCTTCAAGGAAAATAACCAATAGAATCACCAGAACAATTTGTGGCTGAAGGCAGAAATGCTTTTTCTTTATGTGAACCACATTTGTTTTCTTTTCTGTGCAAGTTGGTCTTGTTCTCTTGCAGGCATAATCACTGAGCAAACAGGTCGGAGGACCCGCTGCGTGGAAGAGGGCGCCGAGGGACTGAGTTCACAGGCAACCTCCTGAACCCAGTTCAAATCAACCTCCTTTTGCAAGTATCTTCACTTCTTGAAGCTTCAGTCTCCTCATCCATGGAATGAAAATAACCATCCCCAACACCGTGGGGCTGTTTTGAGAACTGAACGACATACTTTTATAAAGCACCCTGCTGAAAGCCTGATCAATAAATGCACAATGTCAAGAAGCGAACAGGTCCCTAGGAGAGGGGATGGTGGTGAAGAGACACCACCATAAATGATGAATTCAAGATAGAAAACAATCTCACTGCTAGGAATTAGTCCTACTGATAACCCTTGCAAAAGTTCTCCAATATACACATTTAAGAGTATTTATAATAGACGCTCTTTTTAATGGATTTTTTTGAAAAGATTACAACTAGGAACAACTAACATATCCATTACAACTGGGTCAGTTAATTACATTATGGCATGCCCGTGTGATTTGTTAGGATGTGGCTGTTAAAAATATGAAGCGAGCCCTTTATTTTTTTTTCTTTTCTTTTTTTTTTAGAGGGCAAGGGGCCAGGGACTGGTGTGGGGAATCAGGGTGCTCCCAGGGGAGCGGGAATGGGGTCCGGGGGGGTGGAGTCTGGCTGCCCCCCCCCCCGCCTTCTCCTGAAGGGAGCCCTTTAAAAACTAAGAAACGGTGCAGCCCTCTTCTCCGCTCCCTGGATATTCTCCAAGGCTTTAGTTTCATCTTTACTTAAGGAGAAAAAAAGGAATAGCATTCCTTGTTTATTCTTGAAAATCACTGAATAAAGACATGCATATTAAAAAATGAGAAAGAGGTGTACATGTTCAGTTGATATTTAAACAGTTTTAAATGGAAAAAGTAGAGAATACAACACAAATCCTCATGTCTATGAAAAAATATAAAAATAAGCACAAAGAATATGTCACATCTAATCGGAAAAATCAGGGACTATTTTGCACGGGACTCGGGGGAACTGGAGATGCAAAACTTGGGAAGGGAATGAATTGCAGGCTAAGGAGAGAGGGGGCACATGGGCATGGAGGTGGGCAGACACGAGGAGAGGTAAGAGTTTGTAGCTCCCAAAGGGATAGAGTCAGAGAAGGGGCATGGGTGGCAGGATGTGATATTGCAGACGAGAATCAGGCTGATTGTGGAGGTTTTTAAGTGGCATATCCAGCCATCTGGACTTTGGCTAGTAGGTGTTGGGATGTTATAAAGATTTGGGAAGAAAAGAATGAGAGGATCAGAGATGCGCGTTACGGATGGTCATGTGGAGGGGTACGCGGTGAGGAGCGTGGAGGGCTGCAAAGCATGAAATCGGGCATTTAGGAAGGTACAAGTTGCCCCGGCTTTCCCCTGCATTTTACAACTATCCTGTGGATACAGGTTCAGTTTTATTCCCTGCTAGAATGTTTTTGCTGCTTTCATAAGAAATCAGTCACGTGAACGGAGTTGGCGATTCCTTTCCAACATTCCCGACAGATGTTCCACACATCCAAAAATTACTGATCTCCATTCAATAATCAAATTCTGGGCAGACATCATTTTTCAAAGAAATGTGATTTTGCCTGTTTAATGAAAGGAAGTAAGATCATTAAAAGAGTTCCCTAAGTAATGCATTTTAAATGAAAGGCTTTTTTTAAGTCTTTGGGAAATGAAATATCAAAAGTTAAACTGAAACATCCAGGAAAAGCTCAAATTAATATGTTAATTCTGCCAACATCCAAGGTTCTGAGTCCGAGCCTAGAAGTAACAGAGCATATGGTGATTTACTGCTCCCAAGCTAAAATTTTAACTATGCTTATTGAAGTCACAAAATAAATGTCTCATGTGAAGTTTTCATCACTCCTTCAACGTGAAATATGCAAGTATTATAACTTCTCTGTTTTGTTTTAGAGATTAGTTTATGATACCTGGAGCCATCAGTAATTTTCATTAAATGTGTCAAATGAGGATGAGCTAGGGAAACAGGTGATGGATTCATATGCAGTATTTTGTCTTTACAGTGAAAATGTCTCTCTGTGGGCATTATGTATTTCCCTGTCTGACAGATTTTTTTTTCCCATAAAAAAGACAATGAACCTTTGAATTATAGGTAAATGAAATTACATGGTTACAACTCAATGAAACTCTTGGAAATATTATGCAGCATCAACTGCTAAGTTTTACGTTTTCTATTTCTCTGTTACCACTAGGGAAATTACCATCAGTGCTTTGGCGGGAAAAAAAAAAAAAAAAAAAAAAAAGGTCTGCATATGAATGCTGAAGTAGATCCATAAAAAGGGAATTTTTGATGAGGTGCAAAATTATACATATTCCAGTCTTCGTGAGGTTAAAGAATTTTAAAATCTTTAAACGTCAGCTTTGTGTCCAACATTTACTAGGTAAATGCCAATCAAAACCACAATGAGATATCACCTTACACCTGTCAGAATGGCTAATATCAAAAAGGCAAGTAACAAGTGTGTAATAGGATGTGGAGAAAAAGTAATCCTCGGGCACTGTTGGTGGGAATGTGAATTGGTACAGCCAATATGGAAAACAATATGGAGGCTCCTCAAAAAGTCAAAAATAAGAAACCGTAAGATCTAAGAATTCCACCAGTGGGTATTTACCCGAAGGAAAAAAACATTAATTTGGAAAGGTATCTGCACCCCTATGTTTATGACAGCATTATTTACAATAGCCAAGATATGGAAACAACCTATACACACACACACACACACACACACACACACACAGGAATATTACTAAACCATAAAAAAGGATGAGATCTTGCCATTTATGACAACATGGATGGACCTGGAGGGTATTATGCTAAATGAAATAAGTCAGATAGAGAAAGACAAATACCATATGATTTCACTTACATGTGGAATCTAAAAAAAAAAAAAAAAAGAAACAAATGAACAAACAAAGGTAGAAACAGACCCATATACATAGAGAACTGGTTGTATACCTGAACTAACAACGTAACATTCTGTATCAACTGTACTTCAATAAAAAAAAGAGAGATTGGTGCATTTGAGTACATAAAATAAAGTTCTCGTGTGTCAATTATATCTCAATAAAACTGGGGAGAATTTTTCTCATGCAAAAACAAATCCATTCAAAGCAAAGTCAAAACACAAATGAAAAATTAGGAGAAGGTATTTCAGTAATACTCCATTACTACTTTTTTAACATTTATAATTTTTAAACATTGAGGAAATATTAATAACATTTATTTAAAGTGTCAATATTGGGTCGCCTGGGTGGCTCAGTAGGTTAAGCATCCACCTTCGGCTCAGGTCATGATCCCAGAGTCCTGGGCTCAAGGCCCACATCAGGTTCTCCTTGCTCAGAAGGGTGCCTACATCTCCCTCTCCCTCTGCCTGCTGCTCCCCCTACTTCTGCTCTCTCTGTGTCAAATAAATAAAAAAATAATCTTTAAAAATAAATAAAGTGTCAATCAATGTTAATTTGGGAAAAAATCAGAATATTTCTTTTTTTACTTCTAAAATTACATTATTTAACAAATATACTTTTTATAGAAGAAAAAAATTGAGGAAATTAAAAAAAATTTATAGAGAAGGCAAAAGATATTTTACAAGATCATTTCAAAATGATTTTTAAACATATAAAAAGATGTTCGATTTCACTTTTAGTAGGAGAAATGCAAATTTCTCAGCCACAAGAATGGCAAAAATTCAAAGTGTAACAGTATAGTTAGTTGGTAAGTCCATGGGAAAAGGGTCACTCTCATATACTGATGGTGGAAATTCAGAGTTACCACCCCAACACAGGAGAATATGCACATGTATTACAAAACTCTATATATGTTTGTTATTTGATCCAGTAATCACGTATCTGAAAATACACCTGCACAAATATCTCCAACAATACAAAAGCATATATGCACATGGTCATTCACTACAGCATTAAGTGTAATTGCAAAATATTGACAATTATCTTAAGTGCCCATACAAGTTATTAGTTGAATAAGCTATGGTACATACACAAATGAACACAGTATCCACAAGGAAGATGAAGGAAGGTCTCCATGAACTGCATGGAGAATAATTATCAAGATATATTTGAGTAAACAGAGCAAAGCAAAAGATTATAAATAATGTGCTACTTTTGTGTAAGAAACAAAGGAAAATGAGAAAATATGCACGCATCTGCTTATTTTTCCAAAGAAAATAGAGGAAGAATAAACCAGAAATAATCAAACTGGTTACCTATCAAGAGCTGGGGAGGGCCTAGATAAGAAGGGATAAAGGATGGAGAGACCCTTCAAAACTCCTTTTCTGGTACACTCTTGATTTTTAGAATCATGTTAATATCCTACATATGCAATAAATAAATAAAATTAAATCAGCAAGAATGGAAATAAAACAAACTAAACACAAACAGAAATAAATCAACCCCAACTGCATTTTAAATGAATAATAACACTGAAGAGAGCAAAGAAAACAAATCTAGGTAACTTTTCAACACAGTACTTTGACACACATCTTCAATCTAGTGAAAAGAAAAAAAAAAAAAAATAACTGCTATCAAATGGAACTCTTTTTAGAAGGTTTGGTTTAATGTATGTATGATCCCGAAACTACATGGGTTGTAAAACTGAGCAAATTAGTGAATGTATTAATGATGGGATCAGGGTTCTCACTGTAAAAGGAGGAAGATTAAGATATGTGAAATATGAACGTGTTCTAAGGACCCTGTTTTGTTTCAAAAATAAGTTTATTGTACTAGAAGACATCAGTGATTTGTCTAAGTAAGAAACTTCTGGAACTGAACTGGTTTTGAATGGGCTTGAAAGCAATCATCCCCTAGTACTTCTGAGCCACCCAGAAGCCAGATTTTGTTTGTTAACTATCGTTCCCCAAACAGGACTCTGTGAAGAAATATCTGACTCCAGAGCTGGAACATCTGGTACCACAATGTAGAAAAATATATACTCTGATTTCAAAAAAATTCATGGAAATAAAGAAATACAACTTAACTGATTTGCTGTCACAAACTTATCTGGGGGAAATAACAGTTAACTAGGTAGAATTATGTATCTCTTTCTAGAGTACCAAAATCATTAACTACTTATGTTGCAGTGAATATTACCAATACATACTTCCCTTACAAGTGTAGATACCATCTAACACCACACAATGTTATTATAATACCATTGAGTGTATTCTTTAAGCTATATCCGCTAACCTCATAACTTACACATATTCCCAGGCACTTTTAATAAGGTATATTTTATATTTTTTCCAATTTCTGGGGTCAGCCTATAGTAAGAACTTTATCAAGAAGTATTTGATTGAACAATTACTTATTACAGAAAAGAAGATAAATGCTTTAACCATTATAATTTATATTTTTTCCAAAGGTTAAGACATTCACATGATTCAAAATAATTTTCTAAAAAAGATATTGGTATAAAAATCTCACCACCACCTTTGTCTTTATCGGTTATTTGTCTGTCAACTGTGGGTAACCACTTTCTATATTCTTGAGGGTTATCTTACAGAATTTCCTTGTGAAGAAATAAGCCAACATGTATATTATTTTTCCCATTTTTTTCATAATGGTAGAATACTACATATATTTTTTTGGACCTTGCTTTCTTTTGCTTAGCAATATATCATGAAGCTTTTTCATGATCAATATACATGTCCACCTCATTAAGAAACCATAGTGCTCAAAGAATGACAGAGACTGTAACAAAAGAACACAAGAATCACCTTCAACCGGTTCCAGCTGGTTGAGTCTGGGACAAATTCAGCATCAAAATGATTAAGATCACGAAGATATTTTAACCTACCAATTATTCTTTTTTTTTCAAGATTTTATTTATTTATTTGACAGAGAGAGAGATCACAAGTAGGCAGAGAGGCAGGCAGAGAGAGAGGGGGAAGCAGGCTCCCTGCTGAGCAGAGAGCTGGATGCGGGGCTCGATCCCAGGACCCTGAGACCGTGACCTGAGCCGAAGGCAGAGGCTTTAACCCACTGAGCCACCCAGGCGCTCCCCTACCAATTATTCTTATTAAATAAGAATCCATGGGTACATTAACAAATAAAAGTGAGGGCTCATCCTTCTGCTCCAGTACTAGCTAATAAATATGGAGGAAGTGGGGATTAGAAAATCACTGTTTGCAACCATGTGAAGGTTGGTTCAGACCAGAATCATCAAAGATAAAGATCTCGAAGTGTCCCCTTGAAGATGCTTCCTAGGTAGAAAGGGAAAACCACTGAATATGTAGTGGAGAAATGGACGATACTCTGGTGCTACAATAAATATTATCCACGAAGGGCAGGTGCACATCATGTGACCCCAATGTGATATGCTGGAAAGAACACAACACTTACATAGTATTCTCACTAGAAATGTATAACATGATTCTTTCTTATGAGGGACCATCTTCAAACCCCAAATGCAGAACACTATAGAAAATAACTGCCTGTGTTCATCAAACAATGCCAATCTCATGAACGCCAAAGGAAGACTGAAGGAGACTAAGCAGACAGGATGAAGGCAAAAATCCAAACTAGATTCTCTCCTGGAGGAAAAAAATGCTATAAACGAGATTATTGGGACAATATTGGACAAATTGGGACAGATCTGAAAGGTGGAGTTTAGATTAGGTAAAAAGATTGTGTATGAAATTTCCTGAAGTTGATAAATTATATACTACGATTATTAAAGAGAATATCCTTGTTCTTAGAAAGAAAACACTGAAATATTAAGGGGTGCGACATATTCAATCTACCTTAAGTGAAAAATATAAATAATAAAAAAAAAACATTTTCTCAAATGAAAAAAATAATAACACGCATACAGGTAATAAAGCAAATGGGGAAGTGCTAAAGAAAATTGAATCTGGGTAAATGGCATACACTTTTTGTCCTATTCTTATAACTTTCTAGAGATTTAAAATGATTTCAAATAAAAGAAAAAAAGATTATATATTTCACTGGAAGAAATAAATAGTAAGACAAGCCAGGGAAGCTTTGAAAGAATAGAGAAACAAAGGAGAGTTATGCCCTACCTGTATTGAATCTCATTCTAAAGTTCTAAAATATTCGTCTTGTAAAATATTAGTCTTGTACTACTCCAAGGACTGAGGAACAGATCAAAGAAAGGGACCTAAAGGCCCCCAAAAGACACTATAAATATATATGTTGAAGTTGGAATTTCTATCTCTTGGCAAAGGATTCATACTTCCAATAAGTAATGCTGGAACAATTTTCTAAACAATTTTCTAAAATTGTTCCAGCATTTAGAAAAACAATTTGAGAAAAAAATCAAAGTAGATCTTTATCTCATAAAATAACCAAAACATATGTCAGGTACAAACAAGTAAGCAGAAACAAATGATCACACACACACACACACACACACACACACACACACACATAAAATGGAAGAAAAATACTAAAGAACTATCTAACTTAAGAATGAGTAATGTCTTTTAAAGAATAAAGATAGATGATAAAACCATTAAGGAAAATATTCATCTGACATAGAAATAAGAGACTGCTGTCTGTAAAAGAAATACCATAAATAAAAATAAGGGCAACTAAAAAACTGAAAAAACCTATCAGTTATGGCTGATAGAAGTTTAACCAATAGTGATATAATTTCTTATCATTAAATTGGGAAAAGTTTTTTTAAATTTTAAGATTTTATTTAAAGCAGAAGGAGAGGGAGAAGCGGGCTCTCCATTGAACAACGGGCCCAATGTGGGCTCAGTCCCAGGACCCCGGGATCATGACCTGAGCCAAGGCACACACTTAATTGACTGAGCTACCCAGGTGCCCTAAATTGGCAAAATTTAAAAGATAAACAGTGTCCCACCTTTAAACACACTAAAGAGTTAGTTGACAGAAAGTCTCTTGAATAAAATTTCATATATGTTAACAGCCTTTAAATTTTCTAATCTCACTTTGATTTTAAATCGAACATGAAGGAAGACAGCAACATGTGAAAAACGCAGAAATGTCCACCTATTGGGCAATGGAAAAGCACTGCATGGTCATCTATATGCGGAAATACCACAAAGCCATTAAAAATCAACTTTCATGTATACCGAATGATGTGGAAAATGCTCATGATCATACCGGCCTGCCCGGCCCTTGCCCGGCCCTCCCCCGTGTCACCATCATGGTGGCCTTGCTTCTGCTGTTGTAAGGACAGTCTGGGGCTCTGAAGAATCAGAGGAGAACAAAAAGGGATTGCCACTGAATCCCAAGAAGCAAAGTCCACCAAAAAATGTAGTGGAACCAAAGGAGAGGGGCAAGCTACTAGCCGCCCCAACAGTAGCTGCATTGTCTAAAAATTAGTCTTCAGCCAGTTCTTACCCATCAGTTGTGACTCACGGCAAGATGGCAGCAAGCCCTAGCCCCAGTCCCAGTGATAGCATGCTATTCACAGATGAAGGGGTTCCAGAGTTTTTGTCAAGAAAGACTTTGGTAGAGTTTCCTCAAAAAGTTCTGTCTCCATCCAGAAAACAGGGCTTAGATTCAAACTTTTCAGGAGAGCTGGGGAGGGATAGATGATTCATTGCCCTCTTCGTCCAGCTCCTCTGATTCAGAGCCTGACTAGGAGGGTGACGGCTCCAAGGTTGATCCTCAGATGATGAGCAGGGGCAAAGGAGGGCTTCCCAAACCGCAGGCCTCCCATTCCCTTGAAAATAGAGCCCCCCAAATTGCAATATCAGCAAAAGAGAAGACCTGGTCACAGCAGGGACAGCCAGACCTCACCCCTCCAGAGAGGCCCTGTCAGGCAAAGAAGAAAGGGCCCACCGTCACCGTGAAGCCAACAGAGGACAGAAAAGACACTAAACCAAAAACCACAACACTCGCATTACAAGCAGACAGAGTTTATGAAGCAAAATGTAAAGGAAAAAAATGGAGAAAATATTCACATCGAGTGAAAAAGAAAAAGAAAGCCAAAAGCCACCTGATGTTAAAAAAATCTTACCTGACCATACAAAGTCAGGATTGTCTACACAGCTGGATGGCAGCCCAGCAGCTGGGCAATTGTCAGAAAGAACCAGAGCAGCAGGACAGCTGCAAGCAACTCCTGAGACCAGAGAGACATTTGGAAAATCAAGAACTGGAAGGTGATGGGGAGGCGGCGTTTCCCCCATTTGACAAGGAAAATTTGGGGAAGCAAGTAAAGGGAGGATTGAATCCTGAAGGCTAAAGAGGAAATTTTGGAAGATCAGGTACCAGGACAACACCTGAAGCCAGTTTCTGTTCCTAAGGAAGGCGTTTTTGAGGAGAAGACCACGGGCCTGGAGCTTGAGGGAAAGGACAAGATGGCTGAAGGCTCGGTGCCTCGCCAGGAAGAGCAGGACAACACGCAGAAGCCCGGTCTTTCTGACAGTTGCCCAGCCGCTGGCCCCACTGAGCCTTTCGACAACACCATGTACAGGAACCTCCAGCACCATGACTACACCCCGCACTCCTTCTTAGACCTCGACCTGGACCTGTCCAAGTTTAGCATGCCTCAGCCCTCTTCAGGACCGGAGTCACTTCACCACTGCGTGCTCCCCTGAGAGAGGGAACCTTCCAGTGCTGGGCAGCAGAAATAAAATCCACTCCAGTCGTGGGGGAAAAAAAAAATAGAAAGAAAATGCTCATGATCTATTGTCAACTCTAAGTCTAAAACTCTTTCTCTATAGATAATAGTATAATTCTTACTATGCTATTTGATTTAAAAATGATTATCTGCTAAAAGAGTATATAACACCTGGAGAACCATGGTAAAAGGAGCAAACGGAAAGCAGACACAAATGTATAAATAAAAGTATGAAATAGATACGGTTTTTATAACATACACAGTTGACAGTGACATCTCTCTCCTCCCTCAAGTTCCTAATACGGTATTCAGTAAACACTAAATAAGGGACGCCTGGGTGGCTCAGTTGGTTAAGCGGTTGCGTTCGGCTCGGGTCATGATCCCAAGGTCCTGGGATCGAGTCCCACATCAGGCTCCTTGCTCGGCGGGGAGCCTGCTTCTCCCTCTGCCTCTGCCTGCTTGTGCGCGCTCTCTCTCTCTTTCTGACAAATAAATAAATAAAATCTTTAAAAAAAAAACAACACTAAATAATTAAGCTCTACCTCCTTGTAAGATTGAATATATTTGAGAGGGATATGTTTTTGTATCTACAATTAGAATGGAACCTATCCAGGGGTAGAGCTAGAGTTTATTAAAAAGGGGGGCAGTATTTTGAAAGTTAATAATGTGCTTTTGTCGCCTGCCTTCTTGTGTATCTGACCTTTGTACTAGTCAGTCCAAAGCAACTGCCTGGTAAGAAATCCAAATTTACAGAAAAAAAAAAGAATACAGAGAAGAGTGGAGATGAGTTCTCATTCAGTGTATCAGACACTACATCTAGAGAACTCAGCCTATGCATGCCCCTCATGGTAAGGACCAGGGGAGGCACTGTTTCTTTGGTCCATGTGGTGGATATTTCAGTTTATGCGACACAGAATCTGCGATAACTATTCGATTCTGCACTTTGAGGTGTGGAGGTATTTTAGGTAAGTTGAGATCTGTGCAGGGTGGTGGGGAAAGGGGGCTCTGGCACTCCACCTAATATGATACACTTGAAAGAGGTCCTTTGTAATTTCCCTCTAAAATCCTGAAATGTAGTTACATCAAATCAAACATGTGGCTCACCGTGCTCAGATGGAAGCTTTCATTTACCAACTCAAAGCACCCTCAGTTCTCCAGTGGCACGAACTCTAAGTTGAGAGTCAGTGAGAGGGCAAAATGCCTGCTCTTTAAGGCAAGAGTGAGTTGATAGGAGGCAGCATGGAGACCTGGGGGTCTCTAGCAAGTAAGAGCCAACATGGGCCCATCCAGCCATAAAGCTTCACGAAATCTTTACCAAAGCAAGGGAGACCAGGATACAAATTACACTAACCCAAGACCCTAACACCAAGCCCAGGTAAGTGACTCTCACACCATGCCCATCACAGAAAACTAGTAAATGAGGAATTCTCCCTTGGAGACAAGGGGACAGAGGACCAAGTCTACTTGACCTAACTTGCATTCAGTTAACCTAAGTCATTGCTACTCTACGTGTGGTCCACGGACCTGTACCATCACCTGGGGGCTTAGGAGAAATGCAACATCTCAGGCATATCCCACACCTACTGATCTATTTAATGCATTTTCACAGGATCCCAGGTGGTCTGTAAGCATCTTAAAATTTGAGTACTGAAAGAGGCCGCAACTCCTCAACTCCTACCTCTGAGCACTCTCTGAGAGAGAAATGTGGGACAAGGCGATGAGATACAGAACACTATCACCCAGGAGAGATCAGAGCCATTACTGGTTAGCTGGAAAAATTATTAACTAAATGTCTAATCTAATTTAAAGCCTATGCCATAATTGAAAGAATCTGTTCATGCCCATATATCTGTGTGTTCTTCCAGGGCTGGCGTGTCAGCAAGAAGGGCACAGAGTGTGGTGGGGCACACACAGGTCAGGTCATCAGCAGAATCATCAGAGATGAGCAAGACCTTGCACAATACTGATCTTGTGCTCACATCACCGAATCCCCTGGAAAACCCGGACTGAGGGCTGGACTGGCTTAGCGTCTCAGGGCCAAAAGCGCATGGCATTGGAGGCAACTTAATTCTCCCTTCTGCATCCTGAAGGACATTTACAAAAAGAGACCACGGCAGTCAAATGGAGACTCTCACTTGAACTAGACTGAGGCTCAAATTCTTCCTCCACTGTTGATAAGCCATGTGGCTGACGCAGAAGTCACTGAAGCTGTCTCGGCCACAGTTTCCTGACCTGTGTGTGGAGAATACAAACCCACATCCCATAGTCCACAATTCTGAAATCAAAAGCTCTAAAAAGAAAAGGTTCTGAAAAGGTTTTCAGAACGTATGTGGTGGCCAACCTGACCTGACATGAACTTCTCTCACTGTAAAATGTGACCTGAACCAACATTGGCACCAAGGATAGTCTTCATTTATTCCATTTAGGATATGTTTCCTGTGTTTTGTTGACATCAAAAAAGTACATTTTGGGATAACAGAGTGCTGCCCGGGATCCCACTAGGATAGGTATATGTATATTCTTTATGTATATTGTCAACAACAATAACAACAAATTCTACATTTTGAAACACATGAAGGGTTTGGATAAGAGATGAAAGCTTGCAAGCCATTATAGGCATTTAATATGTGAAGGATCTAGTCCAAAGTCTGGAATACAATAGATGCCCCAAATAAATTAATTTCCTTCTCTCTCCTTCTTCATCCCTGTATCTCTTTAAAAAGAAAGAAAAAAAGCCACCATGGTAAAGATGCATAAAGATAGATATTTTTAATCATTATACTTTCAATGTCTTTCTCATAAGATATGCAGGGTAGTCATGATTCCGTTTGGTAAAGAAATGAAACACAGCAAAATGAAACTATGTGAATGAGCTATAAACATAAAACCATCCATAACAATATATATCATGAACAGCATTTTCTGGAACGGGCACTAATGAGTAATAGCTAAGAACATGAGATTTGGTATCGGGCAACTCTGGGTTCAAGTCCGGGCTTTGTTTCGTACCATCTGCAGGAGAGCTGCAAGCTACTTAGATAATTAAATTAACTTCACATAGCTTCAGTTTTCTAAACTGTAAAACAGGTATTAAATTTGTACCTCCATCCCAAGTTTGTGCCAAAGATTAAATGAGATGTTGTATGTACAGCACTTAGCGTAATGCTTGTCAAATCCCTACATGGTAATAGTAACAACTTAGCAATTGAAACAATTATTATTATAGATTAGAGCTACAGTGACTAGATACTAAATCGCCTAGATTCATTAGACATCAACAGTCTGAAAAATTCTTTCAGTTCCATATTTGATTAAACATTCAACAAAAATATATTTAAAGTTAATTTACACATTAATTGGGTTTTAACACTAACAAACAGGTTGTAAGAGCCACCTAACATGTTTTCATATGCTAACAGCTAGAGGGTATATTCCCACACTAAGTTATAATTCTGTAAATATTTAGTTTGTCAAAAACCACAAAATAATTACTGTATTAGATTTCCAACTGTTAAATCTTAACCTGAAGATTAATATAGTATGTAATAAACAGAGAACCTAATTGCTACTTCATGTGGAATTTCTACAACACCCCCAAAGTTATGGTAAGTACCCGTAATTCATTCCATCTAACCTTGGGAAAAATTAAGAAACCATTGGCACACATTTGATTTTACACATTAGCACATTCTAATTAAATCTCTCAGAGTCTGTAATAATATATGTGGGTCTAATTAACTAACTCTTCAAGCTTCTAAGTGGACCAAAGAGTAACATATTTGAACTTAAGCAAACCAAAATCATTAAAGAGGAAAATTTGCCAAAGTTTGAATTTGTAAGGAAAACTGGCCTTTTAGTCTATGCTGATTCTTGGCTTTCTGCAAATATGCATTCCTAGTTAGAGGAAGTGTGAGGATATTCATTTCAAAGGTAGTGGATTAACAATTTAGACAGTTGTTAGCCTATGAAGAGATGGTGATTCCAAAGTTCAAAGAGGCATCAGAGCCATAACTCAGAGGATAGACTGGGCCAGTTCAGTTTCAGAGAGCAATAAAAGCCTGCCAAAAAGAAGCTGGCAATTCTTAAGAGATATATGTCAAAGACAAGAGTCTAAAGAAGCAAGTGGATTATTGGCAACATCTGGGTCAACCATAACCTGCTTGCTCCTTTATTCAAATAGTTATTGTGTCTCTAACGTGTGCTGAACACTTTACTAGCAATGAATATCCAGGAGATCTGGGAGCAGGAAATATGAAATCAAGCCATAGGAACCAAAGAACACAAGGATGAACCTCCCCAAAGATTGGAGCTAAGAGGCCGAGGTCTAAATCCAGTCATGAGAAGTGTAGTTCAGCAGCAGGGAAATAGCCCGGGGGCACCCAGCTGAGGTGCTACATATGTGCAGGTGCCTCAAACAGCAGCGATCAAGCTAAATCAGCATCCCCAGCCATGGAGACTGGAGCCTTGAGAGGCAAGGCAATCCGGTAAGGCATCGCATTCTGTGAACTTCATTGGTTTGGAACCCACAAGGTCACATTACCTTTGAAAAAGTCCACAAACATATATACCCTATGATAAAACTTATGTAGTAATCTAGTGATGGTGTTAATGAATCTTCCCTGTGTTTATAAGGGTTTTATGGGGGGGTATAAATGGTATTGGGGGACACATCTTCTACTTCCTGCTAACAGACCTGACAGCGGGGTTGGAGACATCTCTTCCTTCTCTCCACTCACTGGTCAAGATCCAATATCCACAAGAGTTCCAAGCTGATCTCACACCTGCCCTTCGTTTCAACATTCTAATTAACCTCCAAAGATGGTCAAGGTACGGTTTCCAAATGTTAAAGACGTGATTCTCATATAAACATAGAATTAACATATACTAAAGACATCATTTAACTCATTAATGAGAGGACAAGCAAGATGGCTGCTAAGGGTTGTTTCCCCTAAATTGATATATTGACGTCCAAACCCCAAGTACCTCAGGAGGTGACCTTCCTGGGAAACAGGGTCGTTGCAGGTGTAATCAAAGTGCGACCATACTGGAGGAGGGGGAGCCCTTAATCCACTGTGACTAATGTCCTTATAAGAAGACAATCTGAAGGCACAGGCAGAATGTCAAGCAACAATGGAGGCAAAGACTGGAATGATACAGCTCAGGCCAAGAAACACCAACGGCTGCTGGGCACCCACCAGAAGCCCGTAGGAGGCAAGCCAGGCCTTCCCGACAGGTTTCAGAAGGAGCATGACTCTGCCGACACCTTGTTGTGAGGCAATGAGAACATGATTTTGGACTCCAGACCATGACACAACAAAGTTCTCTGGTGTTAAGCCACCCGAGTTTTGGTAATTTGTTATGGCAGCCCTAGGAAACAATCTACTGGGTAAGTGGGCTCAAAGAGCATTAGAAAAATTGGGTATTAACCATCATTTTGGAAAAAAAAAATCTTGGAATAGCGTTATTAAAGATACAAAACTGGAGGGCACGTGGATGGCTCAGTCGGTTAAGCTCACTCTTGATTTCAGCTCAGGTCATGATCTCAGAGTCCTGGGATCAAGCCTGGCATCCGGCTCTGCACTCAGCAGGGAGTCTGCTTGAGATTCTCTCTCTCGCTCCCTCTGTCCCTCCTCCTGCTTGTGAGCACATGTTTGTTCTCTCTCTCATAAATTAATTAATTTAAGAAAAGGTACAAAACTGGCTCATGTCCTAGCATGTGACCCAGCAATCAGATCATGACCTTGGGGGGAGAGAAACCATATCTCCTGAACAAATGTCTACAAGTTACCACATTACCTCACCAAGCCTGAGCTTTTAATCGAATGTGCATGGCAAGTCAAACAAAAGGATCATTCTCTTAGATAATTCAAAAACCCATGGGTGGCCCATTAAATAATGTTCCAACATGACATATTAAAAGGGCTAATTCCCTACTCTCTTCCTTTTTGAATGATCCCCAAGATTTGCACCAATCTTTTTTTTTTTTTGGGCAAGTCCCTTCCTCACACACCAGCCCACTTGAATTTGCAGGTTTACTAGCATGCTTTCCTGGCCACGCCTCACCTACTTGCTGACCATCTGCACAAGAAGTTTGTCACCCAGCCCACCACCTCTTGAAGTCTAGTCTTGTCCCAGTTCTGACAGTAATCAAGCTCCTCCCATTTTATTACAGCAAGACCTTATTGACTCTGACCCACCGCTCCGCCAGCCTGGAGGCTTAGTGAGATGCAGCTCAGTTCAGTAGAAACCAAACAAGTTCCTCTGACAGAATCTGGAAGGAGGTTCAGACAACTTTAATATGAAAACGTAACTGCTTTGCTCTTTGACGCACTAGAAAGGAGAAATGAAATATTTTCCCTCACCTCCTGGGAGGGTTTGAAGATTAAGCCCCCCCCTGCTTTCCAAGAAAAGAAACAAGATATTCTACCTTGGTAGGAATTTGGACTCGAGGTTTGATAGGCCTGAATGGTCTTCGTGAAAGCAGCAGCAGCTGGGGTGGGATGTGACTCACCTATGTGCCCCCGAGTATGGCGAGAGAGCTTACCAAGAACAGAGCTACTGCCGCAGAACTGGAGGTCTCCTGCCAGGCCAGGGGTCAATACTTCAGTTAAAGGATTGGTGGGGGAAGGGCAGGGGATTCTGGGAAAGAGATCAGGGCAGGCAGTGAAAGGAGCCCTTGAAGGGGGTGGGTTCTTAGAATAGAGGCTATTGATTAACCACTGTGAAACTATTTCAATAGATCTAAAAATGTACAGCTGGATCAGCATGCACCTGCAAAGTATCAGCCTTGAAAGAGACAAAGGTTAAGCAGAAATAGGGGGCAAGAAAATGCCTTGGTGTAACTAAGAAGAAAAAAGGACAGCCTTCCTGGATTCCCCCCAGGACAGCCAAGAATCCAAGAGAAGGTCTTAGAACCCTTGACTCTTGCGGGGAGGGCATCAGAACTACCCCCACTCCCCAGCCACGAATTTCTAGTGGATGAACAGTGTAAGTTGGAGAACACCTCAGCTATAAGAATGTTAAATGACATCCTAGTAGAGATTTCCATTTTAAAGCTTAAAATAAAATAGAATCCATTCATTTATCTTCCCCCTCCCCCTACCATGCAATGCAACTCACATCAAAGGGTGAAAATCTAGGAATATGTGTTTCTATTTTATCTTAGCGTGGCAGAAGTTAGGGAGAATGATTTCTCCTTCCTAGCGTCAAGCGAACAGAACCAAATTTTTCCTGGCTCTCAGCTATGGTAAATGATTAGATACATGGCCTGGATCAGTAAAGTGGTGCAGTTTCATTTCCTGAAAGGAAGAGAGGTTTAAATCCACCAGACAACTCATTTGTAACAAGCTTGCAAGTGCCGGGGAGAATGCAGTAACTATCCACCCTGCTTGAACAAGTCAGTGAATGAAAGGAAGGCTTTTGACCTCCAATGAAAAAAAATTAAAGGGATTTGTCACTTTGATTTTGGTTCTGAATTCAAAATCAGTGCTAAGATAGAAAATGCCATAATGCATAGAAATGCTGCCAGTGAACTTCTTTAGAAAATGGGATGAAATATTAGCAGTCACCAGCGAACTTGGGTCCTACACACAATCAATAGGGATCCTTCATTCCAACAACAACAATGACAACATAATAATAATAGCAGCTCACACTGATCGAATGTTCAGGTTGTGCTAGAGATGTGCTAAGGGATAAATCTGCACTCCCTCAAATGATCTTCACAACAGCCACCCGAATACTTATCATTCCTATCCTGGTTTACAGAGGAGGACAGTGCCACTGTTAAGAGGTTATGGAACTTGCCATCAATAAATGGAGAAGCTGGAATTCAAACCCAGACCCACCTGACACTAGAGCCCAGGACCTGAAACACTATCGTAGCACTCAGTAGCCATCATCACTTAATAGCCATGAAGTGCCATCATATATCACGTTATAGCCCAGAAAAAGAGTAGAGTGTGGGGCATCAATAATGTATCCCAGACTGAGTCCAAGAGACTTCCTGAACCAGAGAAGCTGCCCCTGGGCATTAAAAAAACAAACAAACAAACAACCCCCCCCCCAAAAAAACAGCAACAAGAAAAAACTGAAGACTACTCTTGAAAGCTACCTAATTTTTATTGTAGTGTGATTTGATTTCTTTCCTTGAGAGCTTTCTTAATTCTGTTAGAATACCCTCAGTGAAATATAGACTAGGCCGAAACCGTCCTGATGCAAGCTGGAAAGCAAGATCAATCAGGAGGCCATTAGAAGAAGGATGAAGGGCAAGTGGCGGAATGCAGCCAATGCCAAGAGAGTATCGGGATCCTTCTCAAGTGTCTCCGATGTCTTCAGTGTCAGTTGCTTCCTAAAATGCTGTAACTCTGGAGTCAATTTCCCATTATCTGCCTGTGAATTCCCCACTCTGCAGATTTATCTTGAGGTCTTTGAAGCTTTATGTCTAAAGTGGCTCCAACCTCTACAGAGCCAACTTCAGAGCTGCTGCTCCCATCTGCAGTGAGGGCTCACCCCTGGATGGAATGCCAGCTAACTAGGCTCTGGTTCCCCTAATGCTCCAGTTAACCCCCAAATGTAAGCAATGGGCTCTCCTTTATCTCTGTTTAGGTGTGTGCCACGAGTGCTCCCAGAACAAGGAGCAGGAATGTGCACAATCTGGGAAACGGGATTGATTCAATTCGGCTGGAGCCAAGAATGTACGTATTTTAGCTTCAGAGGTGGGTTCATTCACCCAGCTTATAGAGCATAAAACGGTTCAAAGTCCTTTGAAAAGGTAGCATGACAGAAAAGGATAAAAGAAGACCAAACACCAAACTTTGCTTTATATAAGTGTTGTTATCTGTCTTTCCTATTAAAGACGGCATGCAGGACTTGAAGGAACTCGAGCTTTCTGCTAAAGCTGATCTGGGCATGAGTTGGGATTCCACCACTCACTGGCTGGGTGACCTTGGGCAAATTACTATGTCTTTCTGCCACTTTCTCAGTGTGTAGCAGGGACAGTGATAGTACTGACCTTACTGGCTGTAGTGATTATACAAACACCTCAGGTGAGACTAGGAACACTGTAGTTGTTTACGAGTAAATTGCAGGATCATTATCACAATCATTAATAGTAGTAATAGCACCAGCATTACTAGTAGCAGAAACGGTGGTGGTAGTACTAGTAGTAATAGAAGTATTAACCGAGTAACAGCAGTGATGTTATAGAAGGGAGCAAGTTACAAGTGTTGGATACATTTTGAATAAAAGTTACCCCCCCAAACACAAATATTATGTTTAAGAACTACAATATTTGTATATTTTTAGAATATGCTTTGCCTTTAGCTATGAATATCAAATAGCATCTTACCCTGAAATAAGGACTGGCATAACTAATTAAGATGCTTTCCATTTATTTATTCTTTGAAGATACTAATTCAAGAGAATTGCTTAATCTTCCTCTTTCTTAATCTATTTAAGAATGCAAAACATAAACGGACTTCCCTGAGACCCTAATAACATGAAATATAAGGCCACTTACTTTCAAATTAAAACAAAATCTATGTCTCTATCTTTGTTCCTAATATAGTGACTAATGGAGCCCTAACGCTTTGATCTTCCACTTGAAAAATATCAAAACATCTTTAATATGCAAATCAAGGTAAGAGTTTGTGGGGTCATCCGCAGCAGGTTTTTCCCCCCTTATAATAGCAATTGGAAAATCTATGGGGCCCCGAGGATCATTATTTTAAAAATAATTCTACCTCTAACAAAAATCCGCTAGCTTATCCTTAGTCACATTTCAAAATGAAATTTAGATATTAAATAGTATTGATTTCAATTCAGAAGCTGCTTTGACCACCTCTATAGCAATCCCACTGACTTGGAATGAGAATCTGTGGAAATCATTAAGTCATTTATCTTGTCAAAAATCTCGGCAATGTGCCCAGATGTATCAAACACTGGACAAGGCTACTTTCAGTTCCCACTTCCACCCGGTAACTGACTTCTCGTAAGCCCTCTGGCCAGTCTGTGCCCAGGTCAGACAGCTTGGAGGAGGAGGGAAAGGGAATTTGAAAATATGCATCATCAGAACTGATGAGAAGGACCTTTCAAGATGGAGGTGAGGTGGGGGTGGGAATCACATTTCCTTCCAAGCGATGTGAAGACCTCCAAAACCCTTGCTCACGTTCCCTGGAGTTTTCAACGCATACTCCTTCCTGTCTCTATTCAGCAAACACTCATGTAGCTTTTCTCTCGTGCCAGGCACGCTACGAGGTGCTGGATGACAGCGTTGAACCCACACACAAGAAAGCCCTGTAGAGCTTACAGGCTACTGGGGGAAGCAGGAAGTAAACAATCGATTGTGCAAATAAAAACACAAGTGTAAGTTATGATACCTGCTATGGAGGAAAATAATAATAGATGCTGTGAGAGGGAAGAATAGGGGAAATGATTAGATGGGAGGAAGGGACATTTAAGCTAAATTATGGGGGAAGTGGAATTTGCCCGGAAAAGAAAAGCATTCTAGGCAGAGGGAACCTGTATGGCAAAAGATCCGAAGTCAGGAGAGGGTAGCTTCAGTGATGACGCAGGAATGACATCATCCCGCGATGAGGGTGTTTTTTGGGGGGCAGACTCCTCTGCAGAGCTTCCTCGGTCATGGCGAAGACTGTGGAGTTTATTCTAAGTGCAATGGAATGATTTTAAGCAGGGAGGTAACATAAGTAAAATAATAAAAATCTAATAAAAGTGTACAAGAGTGCCACAGTTGTTTTTTTTTTGTTGTTTTTCTGGAAAAGCTCTAGGATTCTGCTCTTCCTCTTGCTGGATGGTCTGAGGCAATTTTTAATCAAGAGAAGTTCCACTGGATCTCCTGCTGAATCAGCCGAGGTGGTTGCTAAAAATGCAGAATCTCCCTGCTATTGAAGAGAATCTTTGGGTACAAGTCCAGGAATTTGCTTCTTAAAGTCCCATGCCCATTCCAGTGTGCTCTGAACTGGCGTGGGCCCAGCACGTACCCCGTGGGGTGGGCAGAGAACAGTCCATGGGAAGCAGGGCATATTCAGGGCAGGCTGGCCTCAGAGAACCCGGAAGAGCATAAGCAGACAATTAGTGCAGGTGAGGCCTGAACGGGAGACGTGCATCTCTCCTCGGTGAGCAAGGAAGGAGCACAGGGCATTTCATCCCCAAAACACAATCTCTAGGCTACCCATCTCTATGAGTTTGCTGGGGCTGCCATAACGAAGTGCCCTAGGACTGGCCAGCTTGAACATCAGAAAATTACTGTCTCACAGCTTTGGAGACTAGAAGTCCAAGATCAAGGTGTTCACAGGACTGGTTTCTTCTGAGGGCTTTCTCTTTGGCTTGTCGATACCAACTTCCCCCCACGTCTTCACGTGGTCTTCCTCTGTGTGTGTGTGTGTGTGTGTGTGTGTGTGTGTGTGTGTGTGTGTGTCTGTGTGTCTGTGTGTCTGTGTCCTAATCTCTTCTTCTAATAAAGGCACCACTCCTACTGGATTAGAACCCAACCTAATTCACCTCCTTTTAACTCCATCCCCTCTTTAAAGGCACATGCGCATGGAGCACTGGGTGTGGTGTATAAACAATGAATCTTGGAACACTGGGAAAAAAAAAAAAGACCTTGTCTCCAAATGCAGTCACGTTCTGAAGGACTGGGGTTAGGACTTCAACAGAGGAATGTGGGGTGGGGTCAGTGGGGCATAATTTTGCCCACAACACCATCTGAATCCTCTTTCCCTTTATTCCAAGTTTAGACCCTGTACAGCGAGAGAATCTTCCTCTGTGTCTCTCAGTTTGGGGACTTAATGTCAGGGAAACCTGTCATATCTTCTCATGTAACTTAGGCTCCTTAGAAGTTACTGAGCTACTGAGGGCCTGACAGGCTGCCTAGGGATGCTTGTTGACCAGTACCTTCATCCTCAATGGGCTTTCTGGGTCAGCCATGAGGATACAGCTCTGCCTTTGTCCTGGCACATGGTATTTATGTGTTTGTATTTTTATTCAAATAAATCAGTTGCTTCTGCTGTTTCTTTACTAATAATCCTCTATTCTTCAACTCGACATATTGCACTTAAATAATGTAATTGCTGGCCAAAACAATACATTTATCTAATAGAAAAATAATACTCAGCTGAAGCAAATTAAATGTTCAGTAATACCTCCTACAGAACATAAGTATGTGGAAATTGGACTGTTAATTAACAAAAATATTGTTTAAATGGAAGACATTAACAGTTCAAAATTGAGACTATGAGCTAGAGAGACACTATTCAGACCCCAAGTTGTCCTCAACGATCTGAAAGTAAAATATAACATTTTTCAATGAATTGATGGAATATAAAACATAGTTTTCAAGCTAAAAATAAAATGTTCCTGAATCATTGACAAGATTTTGAGACTCAGCCAGCTCCCCATAAAACAAATTAGTCTTTATTTCTTGACTTAAAAAGTAGTGACAAAAACTTCTCTCCCTGTTCAACTGCATTTCATTTTGAAGACTTTTTTTTCCCCAGTCTCAAAATAATTTACTTAAAGAGCTGTTTCGGATGTTTTATTCTACACGGAGAATGGCGTGGCCTTCCCCAAATGTCACATGTAACCGTTCATATACCAGCTCCCACTCTCCGTCACTGGCATCCAGAAACAAGACCACGAGAAGAGCATCATGTCAAATGCCAAGTACATAGCTGACCCTGCAGTCTGCCTAACAGAGCCCTTTCCTGTTGCATTATTTCCGCAGGGCATCTAAACGATGGCCAAAGACAAGCAAGCTCTGAAAGTTTGCATAAGAATTAGCACTAGCTGGATTCTGAGTCACCGTCCCTGACCCAGTGGTCCTCAAAGTCAGGTCTCTGGATCAGCAGCCCCATCACCGCCTGGGAATTTATTAGACATGCAAATTCTCAGACTCCATTCCAGGCTTGCTGAAATGGAAAGTCGAGATGGGGAGAGGGCAGCCATCTGTGTTTTAATAAGCCCTCCAATAGATTCTGATTCCTGTTCAAGTTTCAGAACCACTGGTTGAGTCTGAAGTCAGAGCGCTAATGTTCCCCAAAGGCACACCTGGCATTGAGTAGGGGGATGGAGTGGGAGTAAGAAGAGTGGGGAAAGACAGAAAGGGAAGAGGGAAGACAGAATATAGACCCAGTGACGAAAACCAATCAGGGCTCATTTTAAGCTTCTGGTACTGATATCAATAGGAGTACCTTTCTCTTAGCTGATTCATATAATTAGAGCCTCATATATGGCTTTGTTGAAAATATCAGTTTTCTGCTAATTTTTAAATCTGAAAACCACCATTACAGGCAGACTTCCCTTAGAACAGAGAAAGAGGTGCTTCGTGCTTCAGAGGTCCTCTCCTGAGCCCTCCTTCAAGGACATTCCTTTTCACAGGGACAACGGAATATGCCCACCGGGGGCCCAAGACCTTCCAGACTCTGCTCTACCTATGGGGTCCCGGAACTGCCTGCCCAAATATGCCCAAGCCCCTTGCCCAGGCCTGTGCTGCTGGTCTCTGGTCCAGGACCATCTTCTGGAAGGTGGACTGCGCCACCTATGTATACTCTAGGCCCAAGAGATCATGTGTTAGAAGTCATTTATTTTTTATTTCCTAAATATTCTATATATTATAATATTTTGACATCTTAAAACAACTTTCCGGCTGGAGAGAGACTATCTCTCCTGAGGCTAGCCAGTACCTAGAGATAACAAAGGGCCCAGCCAGGAGCAGGTCTTAGACGTGCAAACCAACCCATCCTGAGTCCATACTTCAAATGCCTCCTTATCTAACTCTTACACACTAGGCCCTAAATCATCCCGGGGCCAGGTGCCAGTTGACTAGAGACCATTTCTGTAGTTTAGAGCCCTCGGAAATTATTCAGACTAGCCAATCCCAAGCTGTTTCCCCGGTCCTGCCTTACCTTTCCTGAGAAAACTCCAAGAAAAGCCGCAGTTAGTCTAAGCTCTCTCTCACTCCTGTATTCTGCTTCCTGACCACCCTGGTGTGTTACTGTGGCCGTGCAGAGCCTGGGGTAACTCCTTCTCTCGCCTCTGAGAGCATAATAGTTCTTGCAAGCCTCCCTCTCATATTCTCCTGTGGCCCCACCAACTCTACCTCGCAATTGCCAACATGTGCTTTCTTAAAACAGGGCACCAAAGAGCAACTGTGTAGAGGGAAGAATCAAATTTCCCAAATTACATTAAGTCACCTTAACAAATATTTATTGACCCTCTGCTGTATGCTGGGCAGGAGACACCCAGATAGAGAGGGAACCAAGCCTGTCCTTGAAGAATTTACAGTTTAGAGAGGGGACAAACACACAAATGATCATTTCCACAGGAGCTGCTAAAGGCACAGCTGTTTCTCTCGTCTTTCCAAGGCAACCGCTTATCATAGTTTTTTTATTTAAAATTTACTGAAAACCCCAGGGTAACATCTCCAAAGGGACTAAGCGGGGAAGGCCCCGAACTGTTGGCAAATTAGTCACAGTCACCAAGGTTTCTCTTTATCCAGCAGAAATCTCAGTTCGTTTGCTCCTTTGGGGTATAGGATGTGAGTGTTAGTTGCAAGGGAAGGTATCATAAAACAGAGACACCACATTTCCATGCAGAAGAGTTATTTCACATTATTCACTTACTTCACTTCAGGAGTGTGAGCCCACAGCTGCACAGAAGACATGGTCACTGCTCAGATTTTACTTCTCATGAGATCATCAAAGAAAAACAAACAAAGAATGTCTGCACTTTGTCCACTGTACAGCCACCTTCCATTGTACACCCTGTCATTAGGGGATCCCAGTAAGTAAGTGGTGAACAGTGTGGGCTGGTGTCTTTCCTAGGCTTTCTGCAAAATCCCAGGACTTAACAAGGCTGATACGGTAGAAAGGCATTGTATACACACTGGCTAGTACACCCCAAGTGTTTTCCAGCATGAAGCCCTTCAAGGTGCCGTCATCCAAAAGGCCAGAGCTGCAATTTAAGGTCCGTAAGACGGATCAACAGCACAGAGGAAGACGTGCCACCAAGAGATAATGAAATAAGTGGATCATGTCTTGCAGCAATGCCCTCAATGAAAATCTTCACATTTTTCTGATTATAACGTAAGCCAGTAGAAGACCCCAGCACACAGAGGGAAACTGTACTCGTCAGCAGTTTTCTCAGGAAACACCCACATGAAATTTTAAATAAGCTTTGAATTCAAAGCAAAATTGTCTTTTCCTAAGTTATTTCCTTTCTGACAATAAAAGGTATTTTTTAAATTATTTTTAAGATCAGACTACGTGTAGGTAACATGACCAGATTTGTCACCCCAGAGGACATAGCTGATTAGCTGACATTAGAATTCTACATTTGGCCAACCCTTGTTGATTTTTTAAAATGGAGGAAATTATTTTCATGAAATTTGCTTATTATGTTAAAGTGCAATAACTTCGTCACTTTTAGAATTATGATGCTACACAGATCTTCATAGCTGTGAAAAGCACCCACTGTCTTCAATGCCCAAGGCGATGACTGTCTTTGTAACACATAAGACAATCTAGTCCTACCTCGAGGCAGCCCCTGACACACGCACAATCAGTGCTTGTAAGTTTCCTTCCGAACCATATATCCTCAGATTTTGCATTGTGAAGTCATCTATACTGTGCATGGATGTTCCAATTCAGTGTAAGACCCTGCCACAACTATGTCTACAATAGCCAAACTATGGAAACAACCTAGATGTCCAACAACAGATGAATGGATAAAGAAGATGTGGTATATATATATAATGGAATACTATGCAGCCATCAAGAGAAACGAAATCTTGCCATTTGCAACGACGTGGATGGAACTAGAGGGTATTATGCTAAGCGAAATAAGTCAATCAGAGAAGGACAATTATCATATGATCTCTCTGATATGAAGAATTTGAGAGGCGGGTAGGAGGTCGTGGGGGGTAACAGCAGAAAAATGAAACAAGATGGGATCGGGAGGGAGCCAAACCATAAGAGACTCTTAATCTCATGAAACAAACTGAGGGTTGCTGTGGGAGTGGGGGGAGTAGAGATAGGGTGGCTGGGTTATGGACAGGTATGTGCTATGGTGAGTGCTGTGAAATGTGTAAGGTATGTGCTATGGTGAGTGCTGTGAAATGTGTAAGCCTGATGATTCACACCTGTACCCCCAGGTCAAATAACACATTATATGTTAATTAAAAAAAAAAAAACAAAAAACCCTGCAACAACTGACATAATGGGGGGAGGGCTCTCTGTAATGGAACTGTGAAGAGTCAACAAGTTGGTCATTTGAAGAGCACTTCTCCATCATGTCCCCAGATGCTACAAGGGGAGGTAGGTTCATTCTCAGTACCCCTTATTAGAAATTATAATATTCTCCCCGTGGAGAAATGTCTTGTAAGATCCAAATAAATGACATATATTTTGGAACACTGTGCATTAGTATGTAGGCTGAAGTCAAGCTCCAGTAATGTTAAGACTTTTTCATGAAGTATACACAATGGTCTTTCTGGCAGAATGAGTAAATTCTCTGCTAAGAGCTGAGAGGGCCCATTTAAAATGAAGACAGGAATGAATTCCCATATGGTCTTCTTTCTGGTGTTGTGGAAGCGTACTCCATGTTGAACGGTGCACTCCACGATGAAAAATTGACTTCCAGGAATATTGTTCTAACTCCTGTATCCCCGAACAGGCTGATGATAAAAATCTGAGGGATACTGAAGTCACTCATGCGAGTCTCCCAAACTTAGCAACCCAAAGCATAATATCCCCAACTCTCAAGGTAGAATGGATAAAATACTCTGGCTTTTTCGCTATCCTGGGAGTCAGCACAGAATAGTGAAAAGGAACAAGGCTCTAGGCTCCACCCCTTATTAGCTGTGTGACCTTCCACTTTCTTGCTGTGTAGTGGGATTAATAACAGTATTCATCTCCTTGGGTTATCACAAGAAGTAAATGAGTTATTACTTGCTTTGTGCTTAGTGTAGTACCCAGCACACGAACAACAATCAATAATGGCTCAACAATTATTATTATATTTAGTAGGACTATTTCCCCATATAATCACTCTTCTAACAATCTCTCAACCATAAAGACTGGCAAGTCATAAATTTTAACTCCTTCCAAAATTATGGATAAGATAACTTTATTTGCTATTAAAAATCTGGAAACATAACACTGAGGCAAATTTGTACATATATCTACACCTCAGATTTACCTTTTGGCAGCCCTTACTTTTCCAATGCCCCATAAATAAAATTAAAACAAACCCATCCATTAAATAAACATACAGAGGAGAGGACACATTGCTGGCTTTGAATCCATTTTATCATTGAATATTGCTAATAGAGAGGGACGGACCATGGCTTGCTATCATGCAACTAAAGCTAGTTAAGAACTCAGCAGACGCCACATCCTTATCAGGCTGCTGTAAAAAAAAAAAAAAAAAAAAAAAAAAATGCTGCTGACTTCCTCCTGTGGCACACAGGGGGCTTTATCAAGTTCTTTCTTTTGAAGTAGGCATTCTCAGTCTTCAGGTGCAGCCAGATTGCTTTTGGGTAACAGGGATGGACTACATCATCGGTGCCTAACTCTCCCCCACACAGCACCTGTAGGAAGACTGGCTGAGGCACGGGGTCAGTGTAGCTTTTCAGAACCCGAGGCTCTGGTACAGAGGATGAAGTTTGGGTTATAGGGTCAGAGGGCTTGAATTCAAATCCAGACACTACTCCGCCCCCAATGGCTATGTAGCCTTTGATAAGTTACTTTCCATGCCCCAACTCTCCCATCTAAAATATGACTGTGAATGAGCATGTCTCCCACAGTCACCCTGAATCCAGTGAAGTGTTCATCACAGCTTATGGTACCAAGCCAGTGTCGAGAGAAGTTCTGGGGTCTCACCTGTATGCTTCAGCCTTGTGATGCTGTCGTACCAAGATTCCCATGATGGGCTGTACTAGCATAATTATAAAACAGTTATTGAACCATGTGTGAATTATATCCAAAGTTCATCTGAGGACAGAGAGACAGGAAGTGACTATTGATTATGCCTTACAAATAAAGACACCAGGTGGTTAGCTGGCTAACAGTAGGGCTAGAACTTAGTTCCAAGCTTTGGGACCAGAACTTTTTCCATCAAAATAAAACCTGTAATTTATCGTATCTTCACCAAATATGACCTTCCTTCCTGCCATTAGTACCGAGAGTGGTGTCTCATTGTCCTTCAAGCTCAAGTCCAAGAAGACGTAAAATACAGATGCAGTATCAACCAGCACAATAGGAATAGTGTTCAGGGACAGCTGGGTGGCTCAGTCAGTTAAGCATCTGCCTTCAGCTCAGGTCAGGATTCCAGGGTCCTAGGACTGAGCCCAGCATTGGGCTCCCCGCTCAGCAGGGAGTCTGCTTCTCCCTCTGCCTGCAGCTCCCCTGCTTGTGCTCTCTCTCTCTCTTTCTGTCAAATAACTAAATAAAATCTAAAAAAAAAAAAAGAATAGTGTTCATTTGGATATATTAGGTGTAACTCAGTGCTCTACATAGGATGTCTCATTTCATCTTTACAAGATCCCAATGAGAAAGATGCCAATGGGCCCATTTTCTAGATGAGAACACGAAGGCTCAGAGAGGCTAATGAGTTCCCCAGTGGCAAACATTCAGAAGAGCCAGAATTTAAATCCAAGTCTTTCTGGACTCCAGAGGTCTTACCAAAATATATTAGGTCTCACATGCCTCTAGTGTGTGGTGGTCCTTTCTATTCTCGGACTGCTTTGGTCGCCATTACTTCTAAGGAAAGATACATGGAGTGAAAGCTTTGGGGTAGATTGTATTTTCCAAAGATGGATCGCTCTCCTATCTCTCTCTCCACGTTTTCCTTTTTCACTGTGACCTTATACTTCTCTCATTTCATGGTGGAACCTATATTCCCTCCACTGAACCACTCCGCCTGGGTAGACCTTGGGTCTCATTCAACCAGAAGTGAGAGCATGACAGAGGTGATGCTGTGTTACTTCCGTGGCCAGATCATCAAATGTCAGTGCTCCTGCCTTGTTCTCTGAAGAAGCTTGCTCTAGATACTCAGCCACCATGTCACGAAGAAAATCCAAACCGGCACATGCATTACAACCACAGAAAGACAACGAGCAAGATATTCTGACCCGAAGCCAACATCAACCACTAGACTTGAAAGTGAAGGCCACACTCAGATTGCTTTAAAATGTATCAGGATTTGTTTTAACCAAGTATGTTAAGACACATAGACATGGAAATTACTGTCCATCAGGGAAGAAGCTTACACTCACAAATCGCTAGAAATGGGAGGTGCCGTCACACCTTGCTGGAGGGCCACATGGGGAAGCCCCAGAGTCGCTCAGGTGGCAGAGGGAGTGAGGGGAAATGTGAGCAAGAACTTCTATTGTGGTTTTTCTGCAGAAGGAACAAGGCAAGGCCAAGTAAGCAGGCTTAGAATTGGCCTGTTTGAACAATTTCAGTGGGCTCAGGGGTATAAGGATTGTGTCTAGTTGTCAGATACTGGTGCCTGAGGTGAGAGTTTTGATAAACCAGGTGGTTGGGGTAAAGCCTCTGGATTGGTTTGTTTGCATATGAAAGAGGCACTCTTGGGTGGGGCAAGTGTCCACTCCCTCTAGTAATGAGCTCAGAGGGGCAGGGAAGGCCTCAGATGTCAAAGATTCACAAATACAGAAGTTAAAAAGGCCTGAATCCACCTATTATTCCAGCCCCGGCCACCAATTCAACCCCCAGCTTACAATCCTTCCAGGTGAGGCTCCAGACATTTTACACACAGAGAATGGAGCCTCATTTTGCTCTGAGTTCAGAACCACGAGTATAGTAAACTGGTGGTTTTATGCCACTATGTCTCAGGGAGGTTGGTTATGCCCAGTAGACGACCAATACAAAGCATGGGCTTGTGCGATAATTCCAATCAACTCTAGTTCATTTTACCTCGTACAAGGGGGAATTCCTGATTATTCTTTGTCTCTTGGCATTACATTTGCACCAATGAGTGCTTAGGAATGAATGATAGGGAAATGTGTTTAGGTTACTTTCCCCTCTGTCTAAAGGAAGGATTCAGAGATGAGTGATGCTGATTTTTCAATGTTCTCATGAAATTTTCCCTTACGAAGAGCCACGCTGCATTCCTAAATCTGCACCACCCGAAACTGCCCTCGTGAAAAACATGGATCCTGCCCTGCCTTGACAAAAAGAACAGAGTGGCCGTTGTTTGTATAGTAACTTGTACCCAACCAGGAGGACCAATTCTCCAGAATGTGCACAGAACAGTAAGAAAGAGATGAGCAAGGTTTCAAGTGCTCTATTTCTATCTGATTCAGTTGGCTTTTTCTAATGACAGAACTCTGGTCTTAATTTGAAAGTAGCATCCAACCCAGAAAAGGAGGGGACAAATCATGTATTTTGTGGGAAGATGATGAAAATTAAAATTTGGAGGCATTTGCCAATTTAAAGGAGACTTTGAAGATTTGAGGGCTTTGAAGATTCAACCACAGGGAGCTGGAAAGGTGACATGACAGTGGCCATGTTCACCCAGAGACAGAAATGAGGCAAGGCAGAAACGCAAGGGAGAAGTTGGAATACAATTCTTATCCCCCAACCTCGTCAATAAGCATGTCTCTGGAGAGATCAGAATACTACCCCTTATGAAAGAGCGACTTAGCATGGTAAGAAGAAAACCTCCTTCTGGAATGACAGTAAGTGACGATAGCCACAGGGTATCCAGGCCCCAGCCAGAAAGCAATGACAGGCATATAACAATGGGCAATTCCTATTTTATTTCAATAACATGTTAGTTTATGTTTAGCAATATTTTTGATCATGAAATCCCTAATATTGTTTGGGGTTTCAGAAGAAAGAAGTATGAGTCAAAGATGACTGCAAAGTGTCTGTGACTTTATTCGTATTTACGATAGTCACTCAAAGAATTTTTATTAAGCACCTAGTATGTACAGGGCATTGCAATATGATGGGCATTTCACTGCAATACAGGCAATCTTCCCAGAGACTATGCTGCTCCTGGGAAGTAAAGTAAGGACTGATCCATCCAGAACCAATCCATCAGTTTGTTCCTTCACAAACTTGAACTGAGATTCTATTATGTGCCAAAATTGTTTAGGTTCAGTGATTCTCAAATGTTGGTGGGTCATCTGGATCATCAGGAAATCTTACTGAAAGGGATCTATAAAAAGATACTGGTTCCCCCTCAGGATAGATGAGACAAGCTATAATTTTCAGAACAATGTTCTTTTACATCAAGAAGAAACCAAATTACGATTATTACTATTAATAAATGATAATAGTAGTAGCAAAGTCTAGATTAAAAAATAGAACTTTTTAGCATGGTGATTATAGCTAATAATACTGCGTTATACACTGGAATGTTGCTAAGAGAGTAGATCTCGAATGTTCTCACTACAAAAAAGAAACGGTAATTATGTGATGAGATGGACGTGTTAACTAGTGTTAACGGTGGTAATCATTTTGCTATAAATATTTATATATATACACATATATATATAATCAACATGTGGTACACCTTAAACTTGCACAATGCTATATGTCAATTATATCTCAATAAAGCTGAAGAATAAGTAAATAAAAAATAGAACTTTTAGATTATCCCATACCTAAAAGGTCCCTGAGGACTGCTGACCACATTTATTCTTTCTTAAAATCTGTATCTCGATTTACTTGGCCCCAATGCCCAACTGTGCCCTCCCTGCCTTTCAGCCTTATCCCCCTCTTCCTCTAGCAACACAGGCCTCCTTTTACTTCCTCTGAAGCACTGAACTCCTCAAGTCTTAAGGCTTTGTTCATTCTGGAACCTTTTCTCTCACCCGTGATCCAGCCACCTGTCCCCCCTCTTTTTAGGTCTCAGTTTGAGCCAGAATCTTTCTGACCCCAGAGATTAGATTATCCTCTTACTGTGCTATGTTGTCATAGGGCCCTGTATTTCCTTTATATTTTTGTCTATCTTGTATTATGATGGGAACACAGTAATTATTTGTGAAGGGTTTTTTGTTTTGTTTCTTTTTTTCCTTTTTCCTTTTTTTTTTTTTTTTTTTTTTTTTTGAGAGAAAGAGGGAGCTAGCAGGGAGGAGCAGAGGAGAGAGAGAGAGAATCCCAAGCAGTCTCCATGCTCCGCACAGAGCCAAACATGGGGCTCAATGTCATGACCCTGAGATCATGACCCAAGCAAAAATAAACAGTCAGGCGCTTAATCAACTGAACCCTCCAGGCGCCCTATTTGTGAAATTTTTTTGTCCGACGTCTGTCTCCTCCAACAAACTCTGAACTTGAAAATAACAAACACCACAGCTTATAACCTACTTATCCCAGAACTGGAAATAGCACCTAGCCTCCTATTAGATGCTAAATAAATACCTCCTGAATGGATGGAAAACAAACCCCAAAAACTCTTCCTTCTTGGGCCTCATCAACTTCCACTTATTTTCCAGACTCAGTTCAAATTCTGTCTTCTCTGGAATGCTTTTATTAAGAATCCTCTATATAAAACCTCAAGTCCTCTAGGGTGAGACCCTGAGTACAGGAAAAAAAATCTAAAATATCTATTTAAGGGCAGAGACTGACACAATCCCTGACATTTTGGTAAAAGCTCAGTAAATATTTGATACACCTAAGACAATAGTTTAGATGTTTTCAATTGAAGAACAATTGACATACAATATTGTCTTAGTTTCAGGTGTACAACACAGTGATTTAACATTTATATACATTATGAAATGCTCACCACAATCATATAGGTACCATTTTTCAGCACACAAAGTTGTTACAATATTATTAACTATATTCCCTGTGCTGTAGACAATAAGGAACCAAGGTTGATGTTTTAACATAGACATATGAAGTGTCAAAAGTCAAAATCATCAAACTAAAAAGCTTTTGCACAGCAAAGGAAACCATCAACAAAATGAAAAAGCAACCTACAAAATGGGAGAAGATACTTGCAAATGACATATCCAATAAGGGGTTAATATCCAAAATATATAAAGAACTCATACAACTCAACACCAAAAAACCCCCAAAAAATCTGATTTAAAAATGAGATGAGGACTCAATAGGCATTTCTCCAAAGAAGACATACAGATGGCCAACAGACACATGAAAAGACTCAACATCACTCATCGTCAGGGAAATGCAAATCAGAACTGCAATGAGATATCACCTCACACCTACCAGAACTGCTGCTATTAAAATAAACAAATAAGTAACAAGTATTGACAAGGATGTGAAAAGACAAAAAGGAATCTTCTTATAACGGCTGGTGGAAATGTAAAATGGTACAGACCCTGTGGAAAACAGTATGGAGATTCCTCAAAAAATTAAAAATAGAAATACCATAAGATCCAATAATTCCACTCTTGGGTATTCATTTTCTCATTGAGAAAACAAAAACACTAACTTGAAAAGATATATGCACTCCTGTTTGTCACAGCATAATTTACAACAGCCAGAACATGGATGCAACCTAGGTGTCCATCAATAGATGATCAATAAAGAAGATCTGGTACACACACACACATAGACACATGCACGCACGTACGCGCACAATAGAATATTACTCAGACATAAAAAAGAATGAGATCTTGTTATTTGTAACCACATGGATGGACCTAGAAGGGATTACGCTAAGTGAAATAAGTCAGATAAAGACCAATACCATATCATTTCACTTACATGTAGAATACAAAAGACAAAACAAATAAACAAAAAACAGAAATCGACTCTTAAATACAGAGAAATGGTGGCTGCCAGCAGGGAGGGGGTTGGGGAATGGGACAAATAGCTGAAGGGGATGAAGAGGTACAAACTTCCAGTTATAAAAATAAGTCATGGGGATGTAATGGACAGCACAGGGAATATCGTCAATAATACTGTAATAACTTTACAGGCTGACAGATGGCAACTACACTTATCATGGTCAACACTGCATAACGCACAGAACTGTGGAGTCACTATGTCGTATACCTGAAACTGACAGAATGTATGTCAAGTATACCTCATAAATAAATAAATATAAATTTAAAAAGTCAAAATATTTGTCTCGGCTGACACTTAACGGTTTCAGTGTATGCAGCAAGAATGAAAAGCAATGAAGCACACAATCATCTTCCTTTTTTTTTAAACACCTCAGAGGTATTTCCAGTATTCCGTAACTGATTACACGGAAAAATTTCTGAAGGCAAGGTAGGGAACAGTTACACACGAACACAGAATCTAAAAGAATGCTTATCATCACACAGTGAGCATCACCTGTGAAAAATAATTTTTATTCAAAAGAGTCTCTACCTAGGCACTGCTTTTTTCCCCTTTAGCAAATCATGTAATCTTTTTTAAGCATCTCAATCACACATCCTGCTCCCTCCTGAGCTCAGGGTCCCACCCGTGAGACAGCAATCTTCCTGGCAGCTCCCCGCTGCTGGCTGTGAACTCCCTTCAGTGTGATCCCTTTGCGTCTGAATTCACACTCAGGGCCATGCACCTCCCTATGCTGTTTCTAACAAACAGCTTGGCCTTAAGAGATTAACCTGCCAATCCCAGGAAGATGCCTCCTACTCCCTTGGCACAGGGAAGCTGTATAAAGCAGCGAAAACCTTGAAATGGAAATCGGAAGTATCAAACCATTTGTGTGTGTGTGTGTGTGTGTGTGTGTGTGTGTGTGTGTGTCTATATATAGTGCATTCCCATGAAATTTCACCTTCTTGGCTTAGATAATGCTCTAAAGAATATAGTACTTTTTTTTACATTTGGGTAGCATGTTATACCTTCAAAGCCTTCGCACAGATACTCAACAAAGACAAAGAGAATAACAGCATGGACCAGAGAGGTGACTTAAACGGTGGTTCTCTACGTGTGGGTCTAGAAGCAGAAACATCAGCACCACCTGGGAACTTACTAGAAATGCAGATCCCTGGGTCCTAGGCCCGAACTACCATATCACGACCTTTAGAGATGGGTTTTACAAGTCTTCCATGTGATTCTGAGACATTCTCAAGTTTGAGAACTGCTGTCTTAAGACAGAAGCACAGAAGATTTAGTGCAGTGGTGGCTAAGAATACAAAAAGGGTCACTAAGCGCTGGAGTTAAAACCTGGCTCCTCTATTTACGCCAGCAAATTATTCACTGACATTGTCTCGGTTCCCCCATCTTAAAAATGAGAATCATAATCATAATCATAATTATCACAAAGGGTTGTTGCAAGAAAAACTGATAAGATGCACCAAGTGTTTGCTATAGAATTCAATAAATGTTAGCAAGTATTGAATGGGGCAGTCCATTAAACGTCGAGGCTGGAAATTGGGTAAGGCTTTATGGCTAAGAGGGTAAAAAATGTCTAAAACTATGACTAAAAAAAGATAGTAAAATGATAGTAAAACGATAATGCATGCATTCATTGCCATAAGTCTTATTTTCATACTTGATTCACGTGGAAGTCCCACTCTATCCCAGAAACATCATTTACCTATTATAATACCATATAAGATCATATGTTTACTTTCCTTCCCTAATAAAGACGGACAAATAAGCAAAAATTGATAGAACTTTACATCTTCACGAAAGCAGTGCGATTTTTCAAATCTTTTTATGTCAAATTCTGAAATTCTGTGGCTGCCTTGTTTCAGCACCACTATTGACATTAAACACACTGTCGTAGCTGCAGGAAAAAAATAGACCAGGGATGTTTTTGAGCAAAACAGCTTAGGGGAAAGCAATGCTATTTCGGAGCTGCTTAGAACCCTTAGTTGAAGAAATGGTGAATCCTCTCCATTGTACACCTTGCAAGCATGCTTGTTTTTTTTGCTACATGGAAAGGAGTCGAAGGTATCAAATGCTGCCTCTGACAGCTGTTGTCTCTCATTTTCAACCAGACATAATGAGTTTCAAGACTTCAAGGCTGCTGCCCAGAAGTGGTGGTGGGGCCTGGGTAATTGGTTTGGAAGAGTAGAGAAATTGAACAAAAGGAAGGAACAAACATGGTCTCATTTTTATTCTCGAGCTATCAGTCTGGCATTTATTTACTCCCGGTGGAATTCTACAAGTCAAACCCCGATTCTTTCTTCATGTTGCAAAATATTCAAGGGTCTTTTAGTCCTGCATTTTACAGGACCAGCCTAACAACACAAGAGATGAGGTGGACCCACAGGGGTGGCTAATCAGACAAATCTCACTCACCACCTGTTGAGGGTGTGATATTATTTCTTGCTTCTTCATAAACTGAAAACATTCTAATTATATTGTTATGTTTATTTAAAGCTACATCATCTAGTGACGAAATGCAAAAATAAATTTCATTGCTTTTGAATCCTGTGCTATCATTCCAATAACAGGAGTTAGTAATTTGTGCATTAAAATTCCACTTGGCAATATTAATTAATATATTAATATTAATATTTAAAATATATAAATATTTTAAAATATTTATTTTAAAATATTTCTATATATTATAAATATATATAATATTTAAAATATATAAATTAATATTTAATTAGGAAGTAGGTTTCAGGGTGACAGAGTGAATGATAACTTTAACCTAGTATGATAGAAAAGATGGCAATGACACTAAGTGAAACCAGGGTTTGGTGAAAAATAGCTCATAGCCCAAATTGAGACAGCCATGGAAATTCAGATAAGCCGTGAGCTAAGAGTGGTTTTCACATCTTTAAATGGTTAAAAAAAAAAATCTAAGAAAAATATTTCATAGCTCAGGAAAATTACATGAAATTCACATTTCATTGTCCATAAAGTTTTATCAGAATGTATACATATTGTCTATGGCTACTTCGATGTTATAATGACAGAGACAGTACAGCCTACAAAACCTAGAATATTCACTATTTGGCTCTTTATAGAAAAAGTTTGCCAGCCCTGAGTTAAATGAATAGCAACTGACTTCAGTGGGCTCGACTCTTACTACAAGGCCCTAGATGGATATTTTGCTTAGGATTAGTGAATCAACAAAACTGACAAAGATTCAAAATCCCACTAGAAGAAAGAAAGAAGCATCTTGGCAGACAGTCAATAAGTAAATACTCAACATCCTTATATATTTAACAATGGGAAGAAAGGGATAGGTCTACTGGTCCATCTTTCACTAGGAAACTTCTACTGTCAGTTGGAGGAAAAAATACACTCTTCAAAAACTATAAAAATTACAATAACATCAACAGCTAAGATAATTGAATGCTTCCGGTGTTCTGAGTGAATGTGCATTATTTCTCTTAATCCTGACATTAATCTTGTGATGTCATCATTATCATTCCCATTTTATGGAGGAAGAGACAAGAGCCTGAAGAATTTATATAACCTGCCTGCTTAATGATTAGGGATCATTCTTACCCCTACAACCATTATCAAATATTCAAAATATTGCTCACTCCATCTCTGATGGTTTTGAATAACTCCTTTCTTAGACAACAGAAAATCTGGAAGTACAGAAGGATGGCAACTGAAGCATGAAGTCAGGCTGACCACTTGAGAAGAGCAACAGACCTACTATGGCTGGCATAATTAGTAGTCTACTTCTTATGTAGCTCCTCTCACTTTCTGCTTACCCAACTTGACCTCATTCAATGTGGATCTGTACCTAGTCCCAGGTGGGATATATTTTCCAGATCTCCCTGACAGCCAGGGTGACTTTGGGACATGATTCCAACCAATGAAATGCAGGTAGGGGTTTGATGGGGACTCCTCTAAAACACTTTTTTTCAAATAAAAGGCAAAGATACAGTTGGAACCACTCTTGTTTTCTCCTTCTCTGTGCTTTAAAAGTGGAATGCGATGTCTGGAATTACAGCAGTAATTTGTGACCATGAGGCATCATGAACGGAGGTAATTGTAGAGACGCTGCTCCTGAACCAACAACAGCACTTGCCATCTCCACATTTCTTCATGTAGTTGTTACTTGTCGCCATTCCTAACTGATAGAGATATACAACAAAGCAATATAAATTGAGCTCGTCTCTGCATTCAGTCCTTCCTTTTTCCTGGATGGACTGTTTCCAGCACAAAAAAATTCAAACTCACATGATATTTAATAACAATATATATATAAACTCTATGCTTAACCCAACTGAGCTTTTATTAAATTCTAAGACTCACGCATTTGTTCTTTCATTCCCTCACTCAAAAAAAACACCCTTAAGAATCTATTCCTATGGACCAGGCACTGTGGTAGAAGCTTGAGGAAAGCATCAGAACTCAGAGAGTGAGAGAGGCATTTGCACCAGAAAGTCTAATTGCCTGGGATCATTTCTGCTATCATCCATTGTGGAAGGCCGTTGGAGACAGTGGCACTGTGGGGCCCAGTCCAGCTGGACATAAGGTTAATTAACAGAAGTTACCATTATTTTTATTGTCATCATCCCACCAGGATACTAACAACATATATGTAAATATTGATGAGGGAAGGAGGTGTGCCCGGGGGGAAAACAGACATGAACCAGAGAAGGCCGTCCGGGAAGATGATTAGGAGTTTGCTAGAGAAGAAATGAGAGGGAGAAGGGAACGTTTTGAGCGCGGATAACTGCCTTAGGGGGAGTGTTGGGCAAAGTGGCAGATGGAGAAGAGACTGGGGTGAGCCGTGAGCCCTGGCAGGCCATGGAAATGGAAGGCCAGAGTGGAGCCAGATCGGGAAGGGCCTCATAAATATTATGCTGAGTCTGGTGCTTGACCCCACAAACAAGAAGTCTCAAAAAGGTTGTAAGCAAGGAAGGGACATAATCAGGTCTCCGTTTCAGGTGGATAATTGGCAGCAGCATGGGAGAGGGGCTGGAGTTGGTAGAAGCGTAAGTCACAAGAACCATGAGAGGTTATTTCTATAAACCAGCCACTGGATAATGAGGAACCAAACCAGGACGGTGATGCCAGAGCACATGGAGGAGGACAGTTTTTTTTAGGGACATTTTGGAGGGCAAAAAAGGATCAGTGAGCTTCGGAAGGTTAAGAAAATCAAAGACTCAAAATGGACTCTTGAGTTGTTTTCATTGTAGGGCTGAGGGCCTATTAAATACGATTACCAGAGACGGGAACATTCAGGAAGTGTGTTAATAAATGATTCAAATTGTAAGAATATGGTTTTTCTGGCAGTTAGCTGTTTCTGCCAAGTCCTTACTAAAGTCTCACCTAATTCCCCTTCAGTGTAGTCAAGCCTGCTTTCTCTTGGGACATCAGTGCACAGGAAACAGGAAATAGGAGTGGCCGGGTTCCGTTCTTAACAAGCCCTTATAAACAGCCGCGCAAGCACCTTTGTGAGAAATAGGACTTCCAGCCGCTTTACCAACAATTCCATTAAGATTTTGCGGTCAAGATACGCGGTTCAATCTTACTATTATCCACCCCACCAGCCCGCTACCGGCATGCCCCGTGTAGGGCCTGGCAAATATAAGTGCACCAAAAATGGCTGTTCCTTTGATTTGATGTGAAATCATACTTTTTTAAGGGTCAACTTTAAAGTCTTTGATGATCGATGTGGAAGCTCCAGAGAGACACTGTGGAAGGAGTGTCCGAAGGCAAGGGCATGGAGTTATTTGGGTAAATCTAGGCTCTTGGTGATTCGGCCACTCTGTCATAGAGAATAAAATATGGCATCCCGTAGCCTGAGCCTTGCACTTTTTCAGTGTCTCTACCCCCGGTCAGTTCTCAACCTTTGACTCAGCTCTGCTTGCTCTTCACAATGTGTATCCTTACCATCCCTCAAAATGATGCATGAGTGTTGCAAGTTCTCCAGGGCATGCACAGAGCACGAGCACCAATCCTAGCAGGTCTCATGCCCTGCTCATCCCAGGCCTCCAGGAGTCCTCCTGTACTTTTTGGCATCCTTAACCCCACTTGTTCTGTGTTCTCACCCACCATGTCCCATAGGCTCCCCAAAACCCTGTTTCCATGCATCTTAATTAGTGTCACAGAGGCTAGGGGAATGTGATCATAGTGAAGTAAATTTGGTAAATAGTCGGTCCCTTTAATATACTAACATGCACTGAAAATAATCAGAAGCAGAAGAACCTTTATAATATTTCCCACTCTGACCTGATAATGTGTATTTTAAGTGAGTGCACCATCTCTAGGATGGATAAACAAAAGAGTAAAACAAAGAGTATTTTCCCATCTTTGGTCATAAGATTTCATACAGGAAATGAATGAATGGATGAATGAATGAGTGAATGAATGAAATGAACAAAATCAATGCAACGAACAAATTACCTATATGTTTTCTCTGAAATAATTACCTCCCTATGGTGCCTTCATACTTTACTCCTGACTGCAAGAAAAGAGGAAGAGCATCAGAGGTTTGAGAACACAAGGGGAAAATTCTGAAGTGTCCAAAGTAAGGAGATTCCTTTTTAGAGAAAGAGTATTGCCTTGGGCAAACTCCCGAGGAAGTATTCACGTGAAAGAGGGAAAGCATTTACAAGTAAGGGACAATTCCAAAGGGACAACGGTCTATTGAGGCTGGCAGCTGTCTGTCACCAAACACACTTTTCTCCTTTGTCCATTTCATGAACCGGATTCAGCCAGCACTCGTGCTCCACAGGGAATCAATGTGTTAATGTGAAGAGCTACCACTCAAAAGTAATGGAGTGAGAATACCATTATTTCAAGTTGTTTGAAGCCATGAAGTCCCCAATTTCATGAGCTCCATTTCTAGGGAAGCTATCTACCAAATTTCTATGGCGTCCGCAGAAGTAGCAGGAAATCCACACAAATGCCTTCCTACCACAAATGCCATTATGATGAATCATACAAATTTACAGGCACTTAGGATTTCTTGTAGGCAGAAAAATGGCCCCCCAAAGGTGTCCATGTCCTAATTCCTAGCACAGATCAACGTGATGAGATTATCCTAGAATGTCTTGGTAGGTCCACTTTAGTCACATGAGTCACATGAGAAGCAGAAAAGGAGGAAGAAAAAAAAAGTCAGAGAAATGTGGCAGAAGGGGAAGGCAGGAGATAACAAGCACAAAGAGAAATCTCAGCTGAGAGCGGCCTCTGGCCAAGAGCCAGCAGCCACACACAACCGAATTCTACCAACAACCTGAACGAGCTTAGAAGCAGATCCTCCCACAGATAACAGCCCATGCTGCCAACACCTTGACTTTGATCTCATGAGACCCTAAGCAGAGAACCCAACTGAGCTACCCTGTGCCTGGGCTTCTTGACCCATAGAAACAGTGGGACAGTAAACGGGTATTGTTTCAGGCCATGAAATTTATGCTCATTTGTTACTGCAGCATCAGAAAAATAATACAGGATTTGTTCACTTAACTTCATTTTACATGCAAATTTAAATTAAAGTGCCAACATTGGTGAGCATTATTTTGATTCACCCACCCAAATATCTATTTTCGAAACAACTCATCTACTCTGCGCAGATATATGGTGGTAACCTTTACAAGAGCTAAGCTCACAGTGATGAGCAAAAACGGGCCTCTTCTCCAGGGCTTTTGTGCGATTGGGGACTTAAATATCAAGCAACTTTATTCACATAAATACATATGTAATATTACACTGTGATCAAGAAAATGGAGAGGAGGTGCTTGGTGCCAGGAGAGCCTCTATCAGAGGTTCTGGTGGGCGGTGCTAATGGAGACTTCCATGCGGTCTTAACAATGAAACTGAGATCTGCGGTACAGGCAGGAAGGATGTGAAGGTGCAGGGATTTGGGGGCAGGAAGACCAGCAAAGGCGTTGAAGCGAGAGGGAACATAAGGCGTGTGAGACAGTGAAAATGCCGGGGCAGCAGTGTTGGGCTGAAGAGGCAAGCAATGGCCAGATTCTGAGTGCTTTGTGACTCATTCTAAGGATTTTCCATAAAGAAAATAAAAATATGCATAATGCTTAAAAAAAAAAAAAAAGAACTGTTGTTTAATGCAATAGAATTACTTGATGACTAATAAGTACAGAAATTGCTACATACATGAAATGATTCTCAGGCTCTCCCTGTGAGCTGCAGGCTTTTAAGATTGTAATCCATAGCTTAGGAAATTGAGTATAAGGCATGCCTTTCAAACTTCAGATCACTGACAGGTTTAGAAAAAGCCCTAAACTTGGCATTATAAGAATTGAGAGATGTATAGAAAGTGATTTCTTCTCTCTGAGACTCAATTTACTCACCTGGGGAATGGAAATGATACTTTTATGTAAATAGGAGACACACAGTAAATACTTGCTGAGTAAATAGGTAAATAAATTCCTGCCCTGCTTGAGTCAGGATCAAATGAAAACCAAGTACATGAATGTGCTCTGTAAAGTGGAGTATGTTTTACAAATGTGAATAATTACTGTTAGTAGTAAGCCAACAGTGTCTTCATACAAGGACAGATAGCTTATGTTTCTAAAGAGAAACAAGAGTAGTGCTAACGATACTAACAAATGGACAGGAACAGGTCAGTGAAGAAGGTCATGGAATTTTCACCCACTTCTACCTGGAATAGCAGCCACTGGCCTTCGACAGATTAGGGAGATGTCAGCAGAGGGAACAGGAATTAGACCAGACGAGGAATCCCGAGCCCTGGCTTTCTATGGAAAGCTGCTCTAACTAGAACAGTACAAGGGCCCAGTGACTCTGAGGGCTATTAATGCAACATGTGGTTATCATTAGAGTCAAATCTGCCAAAAACTGCAATCAGCACAAATTTGACATTCTTTTAAAACATAATGTTTTTACGTCTGCCAGAACCGTTCCGTCCTCCGAAATCTGAGAAAATTTTGTTTCTATGGGTGCTCTCTTTCTGAGATCCTAATTCTGGCCAAGAATGAGCGCCTGTGTCATTCCATATCAAAGAGAGAACATGACGGTGCTGAAAGCATGAGCTTTGAAGTCCAAGAGAACTGGGTTTGAGTCACAGCCCTGGCTGAAAGTAGGGACGTTGCTTAACCACAAAGACTCAATTTTCTCATCAGCAAAATAGGAACGGTAAGAGGACCTAACACCCATGGCTGGGCTCTGTGTAGTGCCCAGTGTATTAAAATATTTGTCACATATTACTATCACCGTTGATCCCTATTTCCTGTGAGAATCTGCAAGTCTGAATTATTTTAAGATAAAAAAGAAACAATGTTTCAGAAACGCAAGCAGTCTCTCACTGACTGTTCCTCAGCCTATTTCTTTTCTCCCTACTACTAACAAAGGAAAAATAATACGAACTGAAATCTACCTACGGAAGGTTTTCTAACTGAGCTATTTGTCTTCACTGGGAGGTCGAAGGGGGTGTTTGTTCAGGGCAAAAAGGAAATAGCAAAACTCAGGGTTGTGTTAAGTATGGAAAGCAGAAGATCCTTACTTCAGAGACCAATCTCAACTGCTGGCATTTGCAATAATGTGGAGATAGGAGTCATCATAATTACAAAAAAGACTCACCCCGAGAGAGCAGAGTGGACCAAGTCATTCATCTGCTGTATCTCATAGATGTGGCCTCAGAGCCAAGCCCAGAGTTCAGGCATGCGGTAATTAGGTCTCTAAATTTACTCAAATGACTGGGAATCCTGTCAAAGAAATTCTTATCGTGGGCAGTGTTAATTACACACAAAACGACAGCGCAGACACACGACGAGACAAGCGGTAACCTGGAGAGAGATGGCCAGAGGAAGGGCGGCGAGAAGCCGCGTCCGGAGTTGGTCTCTGTGCACCTCAAACCCCATGACCCCGCAAGTGCAAACGAGTCTGGTGGGGTCAGAAAAGAGTGTTTTCAGTGTCCAAGTAGATGTGGGTTGGGTTCATTCACAGAAAGCTGAAATATACTACAAAACCACCAACTGAGTACTTTCTAAGGCTTGATTTACTTATTCACCAAGGCAAGAAGTTCTTTCTAGTCCGCTTTCATTTCATGCATTCATTTAAACATTTACTGAAAAAGGGCATGCATCAAACACAAAGCCTGGCATGGAGAAATAGAGTAAGCCCTGCCCTCAGGCCACTGAAAGTCTGAAGAAAAACAGAAAACAAAGAGAGAAACATACAAAACAAACAGTCCTTATAAATTGTGATAGGTGCCTTCAAGGAAAAGGACAAGGTACTGTGAGAGACAAACAGGTCTGGGGCAGAGGACATCATCTGGACTGGGAGACAAAGTGAAAGGAAGTGCTATTTAAGCTTCAGACTAAAGCAAAATAGACATTCAGTATATTAGGAAAGAGTGGAGGAGCATTCCAGGAGAATGAAGAGTTCCAAGGTCCCCCATTTCCTTTAGTTCCCTTTTTTCTGCCTTTCCTTCATTCCAGCCAGCCAGTCAGGCAGCCCAGTATTGGTTGAGAATAACCCATGAGCTGTTCTAAGCACTAAGGAGGATGTAGAGGAAGTGAAACCTTGTCCTTGCCTTCTAAAAAAAATTGTTTTCTTAAATCTCAGTAGGCAACAAAGCCTATGTGCACGTGAAACAAATGATAAATACTATGAAGAGTCTATGACAGTGCGGCAAACCAAGAAGCAGGTTTCCACCCATGAGGAGCCCAACCTCCAGCTCTCTCTGTTTGGGCGAGGCCACACAGCCCCTCTCCGGCTCTGACCCAATTGATTACTCAGATCCAACCCGCTCCCCAGTGACCTGGAGCTTTTCCCAGCTGGATTCCCTCTCCTTTCTCTGCTGGACTATGGAGATCCCTCCTCCTCTTGCCCCACTTCCCTAATGAGCCAGACAGAATCCTCCAGAGATGACAAGGATCCAGACTGAGTTTGAGTTTGCTCTGCCCCTTTGGGTTTTGTGAGTTGGACCACTGGCTTCCCATATGGTGCCATCCTTAATGCCCGGTTCCCTGCAGCTGACCACTCTTCTTTCTCAGCTTAGAGACCATCTATATCCCAGACCAACATGTGGTACTGATCTTTGGGGGAAATAAGTTTACCTGTTTCTGTGTTTTTTTGGAGAATTATTTTTGCATCCTCCAACCAAATATAATCTTTTTTTTTTTTTTTCAAATCGGCGTAAGTTTTATAGAGGCCAAAAGTAATTATGAAAACAGTGATCACACTTGCCATCCATGCACTAAGCCCATGGCCTTGAGAGGCGTCTGTGCAGTTGATAAGAACCTTGAGAGGTCCAAATCAGTCATGATCACCGGTAGTTCATGTCCTAGCCATAATCGCTCTCAGCTGAGCCTGCCCCAGGGGGACCCCAGCACCAGCACAGAGCATAACATGATGAGTGCTACTGGATCCCCTTTTAGGAAGGAAGGATTTATTCCTCTAGCTGCCAGGAGTGATGCCAGCAGACAGCCCTCAGCTGTAAACCCTCTCTAAGACTCGTCCTTGTGAGTCAGCCTACATCCAATACCTAGTCCAGGCAGGGAGATAAAGGCTCAGTTTCCACATTTTAGCTAGGGATAACTGTACAAAAGCACCCCAGCTTCACAGCTCCCCATGGGGTCAGCAGAGGCTTCTCGGAAACTATACTGCATCCCAACAGCTCCTTGCAATCCTTTCAGTGTTGAATACTTTCTTCTCTCTCCTACGGGTATGGATTCTGCAGCCTTACTTAGGAAAATCCCCACATGCTAATTTCCCGCCTCAGAGTCGGCTTCCTAGAAAACCTGAGCTGTCCTAACCAGAGACTGTTGGAACAGTCACACCAATTCTCCCACTGAATTCATCACATACCTCGGGCATTCAGTGAGCACTGCCGTGTGCCGAGCCTTGTGTCGCCTTCAGGAGTGGGCAGCTCCCCTCTAGAACGCGGAGTCTTTTTCACAGGTGTCCCTCCATTAGACACTGGTCTAACTAACGCGCTAGTTGTTATTCCAAAGAGTGTGATCTTTAATATCCAAGGTAGTTGCAATGATTCAACGTGGACCATCTGTTTTTGTGTCAATCTGTTCAGGCAAGAGAGTTAAAATCCTGGGAGAGTCTGGAATCACAAGTTTCTTGCCTTCAAAAATAATGTGGCAGCATTTTCAGCCCAGCTGTGAAGCCCTGCCTGCCTCAGAAAATACAAGTCCCCGAGGAGACACCCTGTACGACATGCTGATGAAATCAGAAAGAGGCCAGCTTTATGACCTAATTGGTCGTCGGAGAGGCCACGTTTTTTGTTTTTTTTGTTTTTTGGGTTTTTTTGTTTTTGTTTTTTTAACTGGGTCTTTAAATAGTGATTTTCTTGCTGTAAATACACTGTCTTTTTTAAGGCAGCTGTGGAGCGCTATCATTTTTTTACCTTAACTCTGTTTTCATAACTCCCATCTTTTTTTGCCCTCCTGTGATCTCCAAAGAAACAGTTCTGCTCCTGAAGATTAACTTGGAAAAATAACAGAAAATGCTTGTACTTCTACAGGCCTCCGGATTCACAATAACTCTGGTTTGAGGGCTGCAGGAAGAAGGGGTCGGCAGCGCGAGGCCAGGCGTGCTGTGGACACCGCCCGAGGGCTGAGTCAGACCAGGGCGGCAAAATCAACAACAAACCTGGCCTTGTGGGAGTTAGAAGCAGGAGCCACCATGCTCGACAGGCAACCGAGCTTCACTAGTGTAGTAACCATGCGTCACCCTTCCTGCTGAAAGGGAGCCCACCAACACAGCGGCCACCATGTCACTGACACATTTGCCATGATGTGTGTTTTCATCAGTTCAAAAAATTGTAATTGGCCAAGGAACTTTAAACTGATGGTCCTTTTTTCCACACCCCCGCCCCCACCCCTGCCAACCCCACTCGAGAGTTCACCATGACAGTGCAGATACCGGGGAACTGGTCTGAGCCTTCTGACTGAGAATGGTGTTCTAGAGATGCTCAGGAACCTGCATTTTTAGCAAGCACAGTGTGATTGTTATGCACCACAACGTTTGGAACTAATTGGTCTGACAGGTGAAACCACACCCGGAACCCCCAAATACAAAGGAAGTATACCCCCGCCTGGTCATCTCCTAGATGTGTGCATCCCGACCCTTTATATGGGCGGCCCCACCCACGAAGACATCCACCTTCACCCTAAGTCTTCGCTACTGACTTCTTTGGTTCCCTAGCCCACCAGGCTCCACATCTCGACTCCTCAGAGCAACCTGACCCTCCCTTTCCTGGTAGCCATTCTGGACCAGCTTCCCATCCCTCGGATCCATACACCACGACACCGGTAAGAGACAAACTCAGGCCGCAGATCATGGGAGAGCTGAGTCCTGTTCTAGCCCCGTCACTACATCAACGGAGGAAAATGCACTCACTTATTCATTTACACCTTCGCTTATTCAATATATATTCACTGAATACCAACTACATGTCAGGAACTGTGGTATGCCCTGAAGATATAGCAAAAAAGGAAAAAAAAAAAGGCTTGGAACTCGTGTTATATTTGAGCAAACTTTAAAGTGATTATGTAACAAGTTGTTTATTTAAAGTTGCAAGTGCTCTGAAGGATTATGACATCCTATGTGGGGGTATAGACAGCTGCGGATCTGCCTAGATTTGGAAGAGACAGTAAGGTCCCTAAGGAAATAACACTAGACGGGAACACTAAACAGTGGGTGAGAATCAACAACTTGGCCAAGGTCCGGAGATGTGAATGGTGTGGGGCCAGAGGCCATGTGGAGGCAGTTCCCTGCACAGGCAGCCATGTGTGTTAAGCCCCTGGGGTGAGAAGGTGCTCAGCCCAGCAGCTGGAAAGCTCAGGGAAGAAGGGCCAGAAAGGGGCTGACAAATAATCATGTCAAAAAATGGGCAGAAGACATGAACAGACACTTCTCCAAAGAAGACATACAAATGGCTAACAGACACATGAAAAAATGTTCATCATCATTAGCCATCGGGGAGATTCAAATCAAAACCACATTGAGATAACACCTTACACCAGT
>CM052895.1:92455493-92484297 GCA_028534135.1 Potos flavus
AAAAAAAAAAAAGCAACACCCACCAGGAGAGACAGCTTGAGGGCACAGGTCCTTACGTCCACCCTAAGAGACCGAGCACACACACAGATATCAAGACATATATTCAGACGTTCACGGCAACATTTTTTTGTAACAGCAAAATAATGCAACTCAAATGTCCATCAATATGCTAAATAAATTGTGGTCCACCCATATCATGAAATAGTATGGTCATTCTGACAGTGGATGAGTGAGCTGAAGGGTGGAAAGGGGTGAGGGTTTAGAGAGGAGATGGGGGATGCTCTTTTAATTGATCATCTTTTGTCCTAGGTAAAGGGAATCTCTCACACCCAGACTGCTCTAGATTGAGACTGTCACTTCTTGACTGTAGGCTCTGTCTTGGAAGGGCTGAGACTTACGGTCTCATCAACCTAATCTATATTGCGTGTGTGTGTCCTGTTAACTAAGAAGCTTACAAAAACAATGAATAAACTCACATTTTTTCAAAAGGAAGAACAACCTCCTTCTGATAGAAAACAAAAACTGCCATGGATCTTTGAGACGATCCGCTTTGGCTTCCTTTTTATTATGGAATAAATTTATAACACTATTATATTCCTATTTAGTATTATGCAAATAGCAAACATTGTGAGATTAAAGTAACTTCGCCAACATCATAATGACAATGTTTAGAGTAATAATACTTTCTCAACAATGTAATGTTGGTGGCCCACTGGGTGACAGGGTCTGTGCTAGACGTTTTATATACACTAGCTCTTCTCATACTCATGGCCGCTCCAAGAGGCAGGTTATGGTTAACCCTGTTGTAAAGAAGCTGAGAAATAGTGAGGGACCAGAGACCTCAAAGCCTCCTATGTCTGGGCCAAGGGTTCTAACCTAGGCTATCTGGCTCCACATCTCATTCCCATACATTCAGCATGTGATCCTCACGCCACCCTTTCTCTGCCTAATATACAAAAACAATTCAAACTCAATGTCCCTTGACCATTCTTAAACACATACTCATTTTCACTCTTCTGGAAAATGATCCAAAAGTTGATTACCATAGATTCTTTTATTTACTTTTTTTTGTTAAATAAATTTTCACAGTTCTCTCACATTTGCAGTGTGCATATTCAGCTCTGCAGGATTTCTTACAGGCAAACAAACACTTGCAAATCGCCATTATGTTTTTATTCTAATGTAACACTTTGCCCAACACAACCCCAGGAGCCAACATTCACATGTTTTTGCAAATTTTTATCTGTTAGCACTGTCTACATAAGCCATTGTTAGTCCATCATTAGGATGACCATCCAGCAGGTTCCAATAACGTAATGTCGCAATAAACACTACATGCCTACACTAGAGATTTAGCACATGTATATGCATAAAAAGACATACACACAGATGTCCAGAGCAGCATCTCTTTTTGTAAAAGGGATACAATGCAATTTAAATGCCCGTCAATATGGTAAGTAAATTGCAGTACCTCCATAACGAGGAATAATAATCAGCTCTCAGAAAGACTGACCTAGATCTGTATGCACCGATGTGGATAGAGTGACAAAATATAGCTTTACGTGGAAAAAAAAAAAAAGCTACAGAAAAAAATAATAAAATATGATCCCATTTACTTATATAATCACAAATCAAAACTATATATTACTTTCTGTACCAATTTATATATGTACATTCATGCAAAAACATCTGGAAGATACACACACACACTTAACTAGTGTTAATGGAACAAGGAATAGGTTGAAGGGTAGGGATGCAAGTGTAAAATCCCTCTGTCCTTTGTTATAAGAATTTTACAAAAAGAGTGAGTTCATTTCCATTGATGTAGCAAAAGAAATTACTAAAACCATTAGTAGCTCAAGAATAGATTCAGAAAGCATCAACACACGGAGTATAACTGAAGCAAATCCCCCACCTAATTCCAAGTGTCTTTTCATGAGAAATGTCTCAAATATTACTGACAGACTGTTATCGATTACAAAACCCAACCATTTATTTTTAAATTTAGAACCGCCACAAGAAAAATACGCATTTTGATCAGCCTCCCATGCTGCCTTGGCTTGGCTTCAAGAACGTGATGATCACTTGCATGACTGCATCACATAAAAATAATCACCAGCACCATCCTAACCCACCGTCCCATAAAACTGAGGCAGTTATCTGTTTGTGAACAGTCCCAGGCAAGGAGATTATAATTATTTACATCCCTGCCTGAAAAGAAAACAGTAACTCTCCTTGGAAAGCTAAAAGGCACTGAAGGAAGAAGGTGAGACAGAAATCACTTCTGACAATGTTCAATTATGAGGAAGTAGAAAGGTGTCTTAGAGCTTTCCTCCTTAAAGTGTCTGTGTGACTCTTGTTTCCAGAAGCTCCACATCATCTCCACCAAATTAAGAGGAAATAGTTTGAGGCAATGGAGGCAGTGAAAGCAAATTGTCCATTCCCTCCTGGCCGCGTCAGAAGTCGTTACTGAACGTATTCCACAGGATAATAAATAAAACTGATTGGTTGTGTGGTTAAGAACATTAGAGAAACCTGGAGCGCCTTTAAAGAGCGTTGTGCTGAGAGAGGAGGATTAAAAAGTGAGGCATTTCCACGCTTCACATTTAAATGTGGTGGCTTGGGAGAGAAACCATACTTGAAATGGATAGGAGTAATTTTCCATCATTATAGAAACCTTAAACAACCTCTGACTGCTTCTACCCTCATCTCTTAGCATCCTAGTAAATTGCAGTTATTTGTTCCAAACAAACAGAAAAGCCCATGGTAAAATGGAGCAATTTAAGGCTGGAAGAATACAACACCTATAATTCAATTTCATGGCAGCTGGTTTCACAACACGCTCCTCTCCCTCCACGTAGGACATAGGACATGTCTCTCCAAGCGCAGCAAGTCTTCCCCGGCTAAGCCCAGGGCTCAAGACAAGACGTGGACCTTCCACGGACAGAGACGCTCATCACAGGCGAGGTGTAACTCAGCCTCCGTTCCCGGGGCAGCTCGACCTCCACGGGGTACTCAGGTGAGCGGCGAATTCCTACTGTGTGTGTGTGTGTGAAGCGAGCAAGTATTCTAGAAGAAAGAAGTGCTCCGGGAAGACGTGCCCACCAATGATCACAGCCAAGCTCCAGTATGTAAAATGATAAAGGCGGAGCTGCACAAAATACATTACAGATATAGATATAGATATAGAGATAATTATAAAACCTAAACCTTCCCTTATGAAAGAACTGAAAAGAAAACACGAGACTGCCAAAAACAACCACTGGTTAAAATGTGCTCAGTGGACAGAATCAGAGGAAGTTAACTTTTGGTGACCATCTGCTATAGTCTGGGGCAATCGGATGCAAGCTGGTGTTAAGACTGATGTAATATTTATTTGGGGCAGCTCTGAGTGAGCACTTAAACCCTCGTGCTAACCAACTTCAGCGAATTTTCCCAACGCCAAGAGTTGAGAACCATTATTGTCACCCCCGTTCTAGAAATGTGAGAAATGAGGTTCAGAGAGGTTTCACACCACACAGAGTCACACACCGGGTCCGAGGTTGAGCAGGCAAACCAAACTGTGGAGGAGTGACCTGGAGTCTGCCTCCCACAGCCTCCTGCAACTTGCCAATGTGGCTCACAAGACTGTTTGCAAAGCACTGTCATGAAAACTTTTGGCCGCTGCCTTACATTTATAAAGTATTATCCACACATCACCTTCTTAGTTTATGGTTTCAACCCCAGTAGTAAGCAAGGGTATGAGCCTCATTTTGTAGATTAGGACACTGAGACCCAAATAAGTGAGGAGACTTGCCCTAGATTTCACAACTGGCAAGAGAAGATAAAAAAGTTCAACTGGGGGGGGGGGTGCCTAAGTGGCTCAGTTGGGTGAGTGTCTGCCTTCGGCTTAAGTCATGACCCCAGGGTCCTGGGATCGAGCTCCGCGTCAGGCTCCCTGCTCAGTGGAGAGCCTGCTTCTCCCTCTCCCTCTGCCTGCCGCTCTGCCTAGGTGCGTTCTCTAGCTCTCTGTCATATAATAAATAAAATCTTTAAAAAAAAAAAAAAGTTGAACCAGGAACTGGATATCAAAATTTGCCTTCTCTGTAGCTCAGACTGCAATGCACGTTGACATTCAGGAGGCTGACGTCAAGTGGGATTCACCTGACTCGGTGAGCATTTATTAACAGGGTGACGGTTCTATTTGTAGGACTTCTGGATGCTTCTCTTGGCATCAAGAAATTTCTTAAGGTTTGTGTTTTTAGATGAGTACATGCTGTTTTAGGAAGTTTATAAGATCCTCAAGCATTTAATGATGATTTTTTAAAAAGTGCTTTTATTCAAAGAAGCGAATCCATCATCTCACAAAGAGAGCACCAGGCAGAGAAATTCCCTATGTCTCAAGTCTTTCTACTCTTATTTGTTAAAATCAGCTAAGAGATGTGGAAAGAGAATTAGAGTGAGCCACAAGGAAGAACTTCCCTATTTTGATGGCTGGGGATGTTATCAATTGGGCAGCATTAGCCACAGACAGGATCTGAACTGTGACAGTCACGGAGGCAAAGACCATCCTCAGGAGGGGAAGCTTTCTCTTCTGCCGGGGGTGCACCGGGGTCAAGGATGCATCAAGCCCTTTCAATACTGACAAAGTAGGCCGAGGAGTAGGATGCATTAGCGGAAGGAGCTGTGAGCCGTACATACCATGGAAGTCTACTTAAAACAAAAGGAAGGATTCTGAAGCAAGGTCTAAATTCAGGTTAGCAGAAATCAGAAAGAATTAAGGACCACCACACTCAACTTTTCCTGTTGTCCAGGACAGAGATACACCAAGTTAAGTGTCTGAGCATTGTGAGAGTAGAGAGTGGGGACTCTGGGCCCATTTCCTGAAAGCTACTCTCAAGAGTTTTCACCTCTTGCATTCAGGCAGCCACGAACAATTCCAGAACGCACTTGTCTGCCCAGAGAAGTCTGCTCCTAGGTGCCCTAGGGCTGGGTATCCTGGGGCCCAAGAGGAATGTGAAATCTGCACTGATAATCACCTCTGTGAGTAGCTGGGGTAGGCGGAGCCTATGGGCAGGGGTTGAATGGCCTTTCTTTAGCAGAGCTGGGCCGATATCCCAGGTCTTGGCCCATCAGCGGAAATGCAAGTGTTCTGGCCACGCAATCTAGGGGAATTGGGGCTTGGGATCCTAAGTTCCGCATGCCATCCTAGCTGTGTCACAGACTCACTGTGCATTCCTACTTCCCTTCCTGGAGGCCCGGCACTCTGATCTAGGCAATGAGGAGCCATAATAGAGTGTTTATGGATTAGATTGATAAATCTCTATTCATTGTTGAACATAAAAGCCAACCCATCACTGATACCAAGAAAAGCGTCTTTCTCTGCTTTCCTCCCAATCCCCCACTTCATGGTGAAAAAGAAGATGATGAAGTATGTTTAAGCCGGAAAGAAATGCCCAACTGTCTTAAGGGGAACACCACCCTGGTTATAAAATCACAGCAAAGCAGAAACAGATCTAGATGGTTTTCTCTGACTATAGTAATGAGGAACCGTCAGAGACTAGCTTCTGCAGATACCTTCACAAACAGCTCCCGCGGAAGTGAGGTCAGGCACGATGAATGTCATGGGGTAGGAAATACAAACAAAAACCCACTACCTGCGGTGACATACACCAATGCATCAACTTTTTGGTGCTTCGATTTCAGGCGATTTTTAGGCTCATTTTTTAATATGAAGAAGATGGATTACTTATTTTCTATATATATATTTTCTATATATATTATTTATTATTCTATAAAGTAGAATAAAACACTAAACTTTTAGGGCTTTTTTTTTTTAACAGAGCGCCTACTGAATACATCATACATGCACTAGCCAAGAGGAGAATAAGGAAGGCTGGGTTCTCCCTGGGTAAAAGATCACCTTTATCAGTGATTAAATTCTGTACAGGCCACTCCCTGAGTCTCTGTGCGCTTAGCTCCAGAATGAGAAGATAGGAACAATGATCTTTTTTTATCATATAGTAGTTGCGAAGATTAAATGAGACAATACATGACATATAACTAGAACAATGCCTAGTATGGAGTGAGTGCTCAAAAAATGTCATCATCACCACCACGGTTATTGTTCTAGATCATCTGGGGAGTCAACGAAGGCAACTCTCGAGCCAAACAAAAAGACTCAGGCAGACATCCAGAGTATAGGGGAATTAAAGACTTTTTGTCTAATTTTAACCGGGTATGATTATAACCAGACAATTGCTTCAGGGAGATATCAAAATAATGTAATAAAATTATAAATATAAATTTCAAAGCTTGTTGAGGAAAAGCATTTGCTTTGAGATACTAGGTCATTCCAGAGATAATACCAGCATTAAGAAAAAAATATTCTGATTTCTTTTCTTTTTCAGTTCAAGTCAATAAACTTTTGTTGTATGTATGATAAGCTGGCCGATGGGCTTGTTGCCACAAAGGACACCAAGGCAAGCTTCCGTATTGCCTTGCTGGTATGTAAGGCAGTCTTGTCCATCTCCACGATGATAGAAAGCCTTTGTCCTTGAATGTGAGCACCGATTATTGGAAACAGTTCATATTAGTTCAGGGCCAAATCCAGGCAGGTGACTAAGCCGGGAAATAAAACTGAGGCCTGCTCTGAATGGAGGCAGATTTCCTTGTATGCCTCCACATAATTCTGAAAGTCGTTTTCAAAGGGCTTTTGCCACGGAGCATTGGCAGCATTGCTGAAATGAGTGCTATGAGCCACTATGGTGGCTACGTTGAAAAAGACAGCATTACGATTTCAATATGTAAGACCTGGTGGTTTTTGTCAGAAATTGGCCTCTTAAAAGCCTCCCCTGCAGCAGAGCCAAGATTTCCTGTCCCTTTGTGTCTTCCTGTGTCACTTAGCACAGTTTTGAACACAGAGTACGAACTTAGTCAAGCACTTATTCTACTAACCGTGAGATACCCCCAGGTGGTGACCTGTGCCTTTGCCCCCCCTAATTTCTCTGGATGGGTCAGGACGCTTTCTCATTTCAGCCTTGCCACACTCAACTGAAGCATAACCCATTGCTTTCTGCTAAAATTATATTTCCTGCTGTTCCTGCGACTACCTCCAAAGGCCTCCTACAATGCAAGCTGGCAGGGTTCCTTCGAGGTACAGTAGCTGTGAAGAAACTGCCAGAACAGTATCAAGTGGAGGGCAGTGGGAGTCCTCACAGGATTCAGTTTAGTGGAGGGACAGGAAGAGTCATGGCAGTGCCATTTGAAGGCCAAAGCCCAGATATATCCTGGAGGGAATGACTCAGAACCATCTCCAAAGGTAAACACACTTTCCAGGTGCTCAGAGACACCTGACAGAATGATCTACCTCAGCTCCACAGGCATCATGGGTTTACAGCCAGTGAAAACACAGTGATTAAAAAAGCCAGCTCTTAGGCCTCTTAGGCAGATTTGGGTTTAAATTCCAACTCTACCCTCTGATTGCTGTGTGACCAGGCACAAATCACATATCTCTGGAAACCTCAATTTTCTTATCTATAACATAGGGATTTTAATAGTCCCTAACTCGTTAGATGTCACAATCATTAAATGCAATTAAGCATTCGACATATAGTAAGCACTTAACAATAGTTTTAGTTATCACCATTATTATTGATTAGAAAGTGTTCAGACCAAAAAAAAAATGTTCAGACTGTATTTGCTTACCCTCTTCTCTATCAATCTGTTAAACTCCTGTATAAGTTTTTCTTCATAAGAAATATGTACCTACCAAATATATGTGCAGAAAGCCCCTACCATATCATATAATATTGTTTTCATATGTTTAAAAAATACTCTTTTCATTTAAAATCTACACTTTTCCAAAAAGGATTGAATTAAAACAAGGATTTAAAAAGTGATTCTGCAACAGACCTAAAAACACCCAAACAAGACAAAACATCCACATTTGGTTTAAGAAATGCCTTACCTGCCTACTTTATGAAGTAACTGATAACTCTCGGTCTTCATTTCTGCCCAACAGAGAGTAAGGCTTGCCAGGTGATAGGAGGCGAGCAACATATGGGATGGCTAGTTGGATTTTTAATCTTCACTAGTCTTTAGCAACACATATCCAGCAATGTTTACTAGCGGGTCACTGTGTGAAATTGCCAATTAAATGCCAAAGAGAGCAAGTGGTTACCTGAATATTTATAGTGAGATTCATACTTCGTTTTCAGGGAAACATTTTAAATTATTTCCCATCGAAAGTATACAAATTAAAGCTGCTGTGGAATTAAAATAAGAAATGTAAATACTCATCAGCCGTGGAAGATCATTTTTAAAGACTCGGTGAGATGTAATTGCTCAAAAATTAAAATAAAATATACAGAATAATAAAATAGAAAACGAAGATAAAGTTTAAAGCAAATAAAGGGGAGCATATTTATCTGTGTCTTTAAGCAAGGCATAATTCCCCCAAATAGTAGCTATTTCACAATAGACACTAGAGGGAGGAAACTAAAGCAAGCAAAAGGAAAGTTGAGTTGCTATCTGATAATCCTGATACATGAATTATAACATCAAGAATTTCAGTTAGGGAGACTGATAGAAAAAAGTTTATAACTAATAACTGTATTCCTGAAGGTTCTAATTATTGATTTCTTACTTAGCTTTTCTCCAAAACCCTTCTTAGCCCCCATCATAATTGTGCCATTGTCACACACTCAAAATGCTTGAGTTCTCCCAAGCAAAATGTGGAATCCCAGGTTACAGGAAACGGAATAAGGGGGCCCCCAGACCCAGTATGGAAGTTAAAAACTACTACTCGTTATCTGTGTCGGCTTCAGCATTTTAGGAGAGAAGCTGGAGCTTCCTTAGGTAGATTATAACTCTGTCCTTTCAGGAACGTTGTGTGAGAGATTTAGCTATGCAGATACAAAAAAAGTACCTACTTACCATTCTTGTGGAAGCCTTCGGTCTGCGAAGCAACCCAAATGCAGGTGCTCTAAGATGTCCAGCTTTCAGCTTAGTGAGCTAAAATAGGTTCATCTTGATCAGGACTCCCTCCTTTTGGCCACATTTAATTTTTTCTGACTATGAATTCTAACTAGACTGTATTGAAAATTATTTTAAATTGTTTAGGGTGAGTGGGGGGACGTCTCCAGGCCATTACTATTTTCACCAGAGGACTCGCTCCAGGAAGTTCATGAGGCTGAAGCCTGACAGGAGACAGACGTAGGCCTGACCTCTCTTCACCTCATGCTGGGAAAAGGTCACAAGGCTGACAGGGCCTAGCTTTGGGGCCAGGCTGCGGCCAAGACTATCGGTGTCCTACTCCCACAGGAAGGAGAACTCAGAGGTGAGTGAATGTTCTGTCAGCTCCTGGGAGGGCCTCCCCAGGGCCTTAGCAGACCAGGTCGAGAGTGACAGGGTTCCCCCAGAAGGAAATGGATGTTCTGTCAGTTGTGGAGCAACAAAGGGGAGGCGGAAACAAAAGGGGGGAGAGACCATGGGAGAGAGAGGGAGGGAGAAGATAGGAGGGAGGGAGGGAAAGAGAGAAAACAAGGAAGAAGGAGAAGGAAGAGAAGGAAAGGGAAAAAGAGGGGAAGGTGGGGCTGGGAGGGGAGGGGAAGAGAAAATCAGATCCTATATTATGTCCCAGGAAACTGCCACAAAATCTTTGTTTCTGATCCACAATTGCTGACTTCTGTTTGTTTTCTCTCTCTCTAGTCCTGGGGTTAGGGCAAGGACTTTGGAGTTCAATGTCACAGTCTGAGAGTCCAGATGAGATGAGAGCCTTCTGAAACCAACTACTGTATGACCTTGACAGAATCAGTTAATCTGAGTTACAGTTTCCTCAAATGAAAAAAAAAAAAATCCGTTTTTACTTAAAGCTGTTATGAGAGTTAAACAAGTGAATATATATCACGCTTAGTGTACTTTCGGATACACAGCACATAGTGCTAATAGAAAATATCTCTATTATAAGTATACTACTGACACTTCCAAATCACATTTTTAAAAAATATCTCTTAAAACATTGATGGCATACATAAAACGTTATTCATCATTTACTGAAATTCTAGCAACCAGAAATTACTTGAAAGGCAGCTCAATAAGTTCTTCTCGAAAGCCCAAACAAGGAAACCAAATACGTCTTTCCACACCATAAAGCTGGACCATCTTAGGACGACAAAGACTATCCAAAAAGAAAGATTCCACCAAGAAAAATCAGTCTCCCCTCCCCCCCTTAAGCTGTATGAAATCTGGGACGTACTCAGAAAGGCCACTGTCATGCTCCCCAGGCTGAGCTCAGGATTAAAGCTTGGAGAAACCCCAGGGCAGGAGCTGAAGACGGGGACGTGCAGTGTGGGGCTGGCGAAGGGCACCTGGCGAAGGGCCTGGCTCATAAATACAAGGGAGATAAACGAAGGAACGAAGGAATAAGGACGAAAAACTAGAGGTGCCTGAGAGAGGCTGATCGATGTGCTAAACTATGTCACATTAAACTGAGAAATGAGGCCAGGGACCCATAAATGACCTCACTGTAGCTACGAGGCACAATACGCGGTCCACAGTTTGTGGCAAATTTGTATTTTGGCTGACCTCGAATTACATTCACTGGAGTTCTGCTGTGGCAAATGAAGCACAGAGAGAAGAAAGGGTAAAGGATATGGTTTTGGAGAATAAACTCCCACACTGTGGGGGCACTGGTCCTGGCGTGCGATTGTGCGGACAGCTTTGCTCGGCGTTAGGAAGAGAAAAAAACTCCTTCTTCTCCACACAGCATTTATTTATCAAAATAGCCCCTCATGCATATGTCTTTCTTAAGTGTCAGGCGCAGGATTCCTCTGTGCATGATTTCCTTTCAACCTCACAGCAACCCCTGGAGGCAGATACAATGATCTCCATCCCACAGATGAAGACAGTGAGGCTTGGACTTACTAAATGCATGGTCTTTCTAGTAAATGGTTGAAGTTGGACTAAATGCTGCTCCCAAGATGGATGTTTTTAACTATTTTTCTGATTGTCACCGTGCTTACATACACTCAGAGATATTCACTGCCTGCCTATGTTAATTGTAGTAACATCACTTCCTTGTAAGTAGAAGACGCTGGTCTGACTCCTCGAGGAGCACAAAGTCTGGTTGGGGACTGGATGCGAGAAGCAGGTGGACGAAGCCAATAATGGTGAGGAGAGGAATGTTTGAGTTTCGGCCTCGGTTTATTCCCTGTCTCTGCCTTTCCCCAGCTGTGGGACCTTGGGCATGGTCCCCCCCCTTTAAGGCCTCAGTTATTTCATCTGTAAAATGGGGATGACGATAATAATCATACCTAGCTCCTTGCCTTTTGGGAGGATTAGTTTAGTTCCTACATGTAAAATACAAGAATAGGAACTAGCCCAGGATAAGCAATCAGTGGATGTTAGCTTTTATTAATACAAAGCTTCAGAGTCTTAAGACTGCTTCTCTACACATTATTCATTGCAGCCCTCACAACAATCCTATGAGGCAGGGAGGAGAGATTGGAGCCTGCAGGATTGCCTAGTGATGCTACTATCCCCACTCTCAGAGGACTTTCATCATTTCTCTCTTCTCAAGCCTGTGGCCCTCAGCTATTGACCCTCCTTCTTACTTTACTAAGAAAAGCGAAGTCATCAGGAAAGAACTTCTAAAAGTTCTTAATATCAAGTTGACCTACCTCTCCACATCTGTACCCATTTTTGCCTTCCGTGTTAGCACAGACGAAGTGTTCATGTTCCCAACTGTGCTATAGGCAGAATATTGGCCTCCCAAAGATGTCCTTGTCCCACCCCCGGACCCTGTGTATATGTTATATTATCTTGACAAAGGGGAGCTAGGGGGGCAGATGGAGTTAAGGTTATCATTCAGCTGATCCGAAAATAGGGAGATCATTCTTGGTTACCTGGGTAGAGCCAATTTAATCACAAGGGTCCTTAAAATGGGAAGGAGGGAGGCAGAAGAGCCAGATCAGAGCAATCTGATGGCAGCAGGAGTGGCCCTACTCTCGTTGTCCTTGAAGATGAAAGAGGAGAACCATCGCAAAGGAAGGAGGACAGTCATCAAAGCTGGAAAACACAAGAAACTGGATTTTCCCCTGGAGCCCCCAGAGAGGAACGTGGTTCTGCTGACACCTCCATTTTGGCCCAGGGAATCCCATTTCAGACATCTGAACTCCAGAAACATAATCCTGCCCGGAGGCAAGGGAACCCAGCTTTACACCCCTGGTATGAACTAGTGCTAACATGCAGGCTGTCCCGGGAAGGCAACCTGACCTTGGAGGAGGGCGCTCTCTTCAGTCAAGAGCATTTTCCAGACGATTCAGCGGAGTTCCCGGAAGCTTTGGGAGTGAGTGCCCTGGTAATGAGGGGAGACTCAGCACCCACCACAGGCACCTCCCATCAGCCTTTCCTCTACCTGCAACACTGCCCCAGATAGAGGCGAGCCCCTCTTTTCAACTCCTTCAGACCTTTACCAGACAGCACTGCTCGGTGATGCCTTCCTTGACCACCTTCCTCAAAAAGGCATCGCCTCTCCACTCCAAGGGTTCTGTATCCCCTTCCTAATCCATTTTCCCCATAGCACCCATCTGCTATATTCTAAAATCTTATTATTTTTGTATTTATAATCTCTTTCCTCGCACTAAGTTGAAGTCTCTAAGGGCAAGGACTCTTGTCTGTATTAGTCACTGTTTTATGCCCAGCACTCAGAACAGCACCTGGCCTCCAGCAGAAATGCAATAAATATTTGTTGAATGAATGGATGAGAGACATGGGCCAGCAGAGGATGAGAGACACTGAGTACTTGCCCGAGGTCACAAACAAGTGTGAAAAACTAGCAATATTCTGGACAGAAATCAAAGTTTTTGGACTCCATGCCTAGTGCTCTAAAATTTCACTGAACAATCGAGGTATTCTCCCTGATCTCCCTTCATATATCATAACTAAAGAACAAAATCAAATATGTAGAATTGATCAAAATGGTTCTGCTGATCTCCATGTAAGGAGTGAAATAGGTGGGGGGGGGGGACAATACTGGAGTATAATCAATAAGGAGAAGCCAGATTTTGACTCAAAACGCACCATTTAATCCACTTGAAAATATGATCTTCATAGAATGTTATTCATCCAACAAAAGTACAGAATATTAATTATATGCCAGGCACTGTAGTGGGCTCTGGGGCTACAGTTGGTGAAACAAGGTTGACATGCCAGTCACCGCCTGGCATTCTGACAGCCTCATCCTATATTACACACTTAGGCAATAAGATAATATGTGAATCAGATGGAAAAATGCTACTCATCGGAAATCAAACTTCCTCTTCAGATTTGATATCGAATGGAGGAAAAAAATACAGATTTCACAGCTCATGTTCTAGATGGTATCTCAAGTAATGAAGAGACCTAGGATTTTGGCAAAAGTAAAAAGTCACTGAATATCTTGATAAAATGTTACTCTAACAGAAGTGATTTGAATTATAAAGACTGGAAAATGTTTTTGCTTTTCATATTCCATGTGGCCATTACACAGACTTTCCCCATCAATAGGGGAGCAAATAAAATAAAATTTTTAAAAGATATTCTGCAAACGACTTAGTCAAGCCTCTCTCACGTCATCTCACAAATGCCATTTCACATCCGGGTCTCAGCAAAGCTATGCTAGCAACAGGGTCGCTCCCCTCCACAGCCTGCATGGACCAAAAAGCAGGGAGAATCAACAAATAGGGTTCAACTGTAGCTCCCCAAAGATCTGTCCAAGTTCTAATCCCTGGTACCTGTCAATGTGACCTTATTTGGAAGAAGGGTCTTTACAGATGTAATTAAGTGAAGGATCTCAAGACGAGACCATCCTGGATTAACCAGATGGACTGTGACTCCAATGACAAACTCAGAAGAGAAGACACAGAGTATCTTCTGAGGGAGAGGCCTCAGTGAGGAGAAACACAGAGACACACAGAGAAAGCCAACTGAAGAGAGGCAGAGATGGAGGTAGGCTGCCACAGCCAAGGGATGCCTGAAGCCACCTGAGCTGAAGGAGACGAGGGAGGATTCTCCTCCAGGGCCTTGAGATGGAGCATGGCCCTGCAGACACCTTGTTTCTGGACCTCTGGCCTCCAGAACTATGAAAGAATAAATTTCCGTTGTTTTAATGAATCAAGTTTGCCATAATTTATTATGGCGGCCTTAGGAGACTAATGCAGTAAGTATTCTGGGGATGAGAAAAAGTAAACACCAGCACCTTACTTATCCTCTATGCAAGATCAAGATATGAGCAGTCATCACCCATCAGAAAAGAAATCACCATGCATGTAGAGCTTTATTTCTTTTCCTCAGAGTTGATTAAATCCAGTCTTGATTTTTTTTTAACTCAATATTCCATGGGCACAGTGGTTCCCAACTTCAAAAATAACCTAGTCTTAAATAAGCCAGACGCCAAGTCAATAAAATCACCTCTTGCAAGCTAGTAACATCTGTGATAGATTTATAAGAAACAGTGACAAGGAACTAAATCATGAACACAAACACTTCAGCCTATGGCACGCCCACCCCAGATGAACCAGAGGGAAGGCCCAGGCCGTGGAAGGTTTTGTGAAAAGTTGAGAAAAGAATAGCAACGAGGCAAGTTCAGTGGGATACTGAAAACAGCATTATAAATTTTTAAAGTGGAAATGTAATTATTTCAACGTTTGCCTCCTCAATATTACGAGTAATACTGATTCCTTCTCTTTTGAATTCTATTGTTGCTCACCATCAGTGTTGTACATTTTATACTTAATTCCCTATAGTTTTACACTGCCAGTTAATTGTCACATAACTGCCTTTACAGCTAATCCAGTAAGCTATTTTAGGCTAGGGACCATCTCATTTTTTTTTCTTACACTCCCAGTTTCTTTTCAGGGGTGAGTAAAGAGGAGATAATTAAGAGATAAGTATTAACTGATTTTTATCTTTATTTTCCTGTCCAGAAGCTTCTATCCTAACATTATAACTACTTTGACTCATGAATATTGAAGCATTGCTATATCAGAGCATGAGATCGCAAAAAATATAGAGGCAGCATGTTCATATACGTGTGTCTACACAACACCCCTCCCCTCACACGCTAACATGAAGCAGAAATATCTGACCCAAATCAATTCTGATAACAACCAGTGTCATATCTGACAGTTCTAATAATACGTGAGGCAATTATTTTTTACCAAGGAGAAACAGAAAGATGAAAACGTCCTCAATATAATGGACAATAGGGTGTTTGCAGAGATAATTTTAGAATCGAAATGCCCCAAATGTCCCAATCTGAAATATTATATGTTGCATTATATATAATTAGCTATAAACCAACCCTGGCTCAAGAATACTTCAAATAATTTTGAGAAAATTAATAATAATAACATTAATTGGGCAGTTATTCTGGTCCAGCCACTGTTCTAAATGCTTTATGCTCATTGAACTCACTTATTAAATCATCAAATACTTACAGAGTGCATGATGGTTAATTTTACGTCGAGGGAAGCTCAGACATTTAGTCAGAAAAAATCCATGTCTGAGAGGCTTTACAATCTATCATTTAATCTGAAAAGAGAACCATAATGTACCCCAGTAATAGCCTTTTATCCCTGTTTTACAGAGAGGGTACTAAGAATTGCTTTAACCCCAGACCTGGGTCACTAACCAAGTGGATCCCAAGTTGCTACTGCATAGACCTAGTACATCTTAGCAAGGTCCATTTCATCTTTGATTTAGTTGATTCATATCTCATCGGTTTAGCTACTATACACTGTGTGTGTGTGCGCGCATGTGCATGCGCATATGCTGCGTGAGTACACATCCTTCCGCAAGTTCACTTGAATGCCGATTTATGAGGTGGGAAGTAAAAGTGGGCCTATTCTTCAGGAGGCAAAATTCAAGAAGAAATAAACTACCAAGAAACAGTCTACATTTACTGATGAGCCAGAGATACTTTCAAACACTCTTTGAAATAATGCTTTGTTTTCTTTCACCAACAGAAGAGCGGGGTGGGACATCTATAGTCCAGATGGTAGGGAAGGGTGAGGTTTAGCAGCCATTGGTCATGGTTTTAGGTCTCAGTTTGACCAGACTTATGAAACTGGCCTATTTGCTTACCCCAACAGTGCCTCCCATTTCTGACCTACAAAGTGGGGATAATAAGAATATTTGCCTCCAAAGCCATCAACAATTTGATGAGGCAACAGATGTAAAGTTCTGGGCACAGTGCCTAGACCAGATGAAGCCCTCACTGGCTATAGGTAAAAATAATGAATAGAGATAATGAGGTCAAACTTCAGCATCAATTTAACATTTTAATGCATATGGGCAAAATTAATATTAAACCTGGCAGACAAGAAAAACATCCATTTGTGGGTGCAAATCCCGTACGGGAAGACCTGGTTGCCCGGGTGTCAGGATGGGAGCAGAGATACTCAGCCAACGAGCATTTCCTGAGGGCCTGGTCCAGCCCAGGCCCTTCGTGGACCACACAGCCCCATCAGCACTCCCACTTCTCACCGCTGCAACGTGCAGCTGATATTTGCCTAAGTAGCTTCTGTGATCCAGGCCCACTCTTGGTGCCAGGGAGTCAGTGGTGAGCAAAATTAGAGGAGTTTCTGGCCTCAGAGAACTTGCAGCTGCGAACTAGTTGGGTAACGACCAACTAAAGGAAATGCTTATCTGTGCAAGCTTTTCCTGCAAAGAGCCAGAGTCAATACTTTAGGCTTTGGAGGCAGTGGTCTCTGATGCAACTATCCTACTTTGCCATCGTAACACAAGGCAACCCTAGACAACATGTAAATAAATGAGCATGGCCGTGGCCATGTTCCAATAAAACTTGACTTGTGAAAACAGGAAACAGGCAGGCTATAGTCTGCAGATCTCTGGACAGTGAAAGAAGCAACTAACTCACAGTCTTGGGGAATTACGAAGAGCTTCAATAAACGGAGGGGTTGCTAAGGGAGCTGTGCTTTGAAGAAACAATGGGCCCCCTAGAAAGTCAGAAGGGAAAAGAGAAGAGGTAGCTCTGGGCAGTAGGGACAGGGCAGAGTCACGGAAGCGTTAAAGGACGAGGCTTGTTCCAGAAGAGTGAGGTACCATGAGAACTGGGAGAACGGGGTCAGAGAAAAATGAACAGAGATTTAGAAAAAAGCCTTTCTGTACATAGCTCTGCGGTGGTTGGAAGCAAAGTTCATATTATCTTTCAGTATTTCGAAAGGTCAGTTGCGTTTCCCCTCCCAAAGCTAAATGATAACATGATGCAGTTCAAAAGCTGGTCATATCAAATTGCCATCTAATCATTTAATTAAAGCCCCTTGCTGGCACCAGCCATCCTCAGGGCCCATTTTTCATTTGGGCACATTTCATTACACTTTTCAAAGCAAATTTGCCTTTTCAAAGGCGAAAAATGCAAATGACTAGGTTTGAAAGGAAACGCATAACACTCTGCATAATGACAGGGATTTTCTTGGAAAGCAGTGATGCAGGGACAGAGCTATCTTTAGGGGCTGAGGGTGGCTTATCAGCCCTATAGGAACTCGACATGATACTTCATTACAGCACCAGGGTGCAGACGGAAGTGAAATACCAAAGAGCAGAAAGTGAACAGCCATCCGTCTCTTTCTTTAGTATCATTGAAACCACATTTTGAAAGAGGATGCATCCCCTGGACCTGCAAGACCAAGGCAGGCATTGATAAATGGAGGACATTTGCAGTGCGGCCAGGAAAATGATGAAAAGCTAGGAGGGACTGACCTGTTCAAAGGCAGAGAGACAGGAACACCTAAAGGCCAATTAACATAAAGCATTCATAGGCAAATTACAGTACAGTCAAAAAAAAAAAAAATTCTCGGGCGCCTGGGTGGCTCAGTGGGTTAAAGCCTCTGCCTTCAGCTCAGGTCATGATCTCAGGGTCCTGGGATCGAGCCCCACGTCGGGCTCTCTGCTCAGTAGGGAGCCTGCTTCCCCCTCTTTCTCTGCCTGCCTCTCTGCCTACTTGTGATCTCTCTCTGTCAAATAAATAAATAAAAAATCTTTAAAAAAAAAAATTCTCAGGACTCAGAAAACATCCACTTCGATGCAGTAGAATGTATGTTGGGGGTATTCACAATAAGACAATGAAAGTGAACTTAATTATAAGTCAGCATCTTCCTCCTCGGTTTGGGGAAACTCTCAGAAGCACTGTATCCCAATTACCTGGGTCTCTGACCTTGGAAGATGAAGGCACAGCACATGTTTTATGGACCCGCAGACCCCCAAAGTGAGGAGTCGAGAGGGAAGAGAGTGGTACACAATGAACACTCGTTAACTTCTCATTCCTTAACCATCAAGGAGAGAAGAAAAGCTTAACTTCAGGAGGTCGGATAAATCATTTCACCCTAGAAAGAACCACCAACAACATGGGGAGGTTTAGCGATTCGGCGAAGTTCAAGGTCACAGACAGTTTTGATTTGTGGCTAGAGTACATGTGGCTATTTCGGAGAAGAGCTTCTGACCAGGGAAATTCACTAGTACTTGAACCAGTACTAGAACTTGAGCTGGTTAGCTCGGCAAAGGCCTCGGTCTGGAGTAAGCTAAAGTCCTCATTCTGTTTCTCACACAGGAAGGATGCCCGCTCCTAGACAGGCTGCCTGCAGCCCCAGGCAGATGGAGCCCTACCCCAAATGTGGCATTCAGCTCAGACTGCCACCCCACCTCAGAGGCAAGGAGAAGGACCAGAGTGCAGGAGGATGTTCTGACATAGCCTGACATGGTTTTCTTTTTTCTATTTTAATTTCAATTATATTGAAATATAATAACACACACAGAAAAATACACCTATCATGATCATCTTGAACACAACTCTGTAACAAACAATTAGGCAAATTTATCAATTAATTAATTAATTAATTAATATTACTAGCACCCAGAAGTTACTGTCAGACCCTCTTTTAGGATAACCACTGCCCTGACCTCTAGCAACATAAGGTAGTTCTGCATGGCTTGCATTTTTGTAGAAATGGAATCATATAGTATGCACTAGTATGTCTTGATTCTTTGGGCCCAGATTAAATTTGTGAGATCTACCCATAGCATTAAGTCTAGTTGTAGCTTATTCTTCCTCACTGCTGCATAGATTTCCATTACATAAATATACTACAATTTATTCACCTAGTCTACTATTGACGGTGGCTTGTGTCATTGCCTGCTTTGGGCTATCAGAAATAGTACAACCAGGCCTTCTGGTGAGCATGGCAGATTTTGATTTTACCACTTTGATGTAGAAAAAAATGGTGATGGGGCATTTTGACATTGTTATGTTAAATCTGCCCTATTAAAATGTGAAATCCCCAACTTTTATTTAAAGTAATGCATGAAGAGAGAGCTCCTGATGTACATTCTGTCTCTGACCTTCCCACTATCCTCAACTCTGTGCCCGTCCCTCACCATCCTGTCTAGTTCAAGAGGCTGAGACTGGAGAGAAATACACAGAAATGAACACTAAAGAAGCCTGAGAGATCACATGCAATATTCATCACCCTTCTAAAAGAGACAACAAAATATGCTTTTAAAACCATATAAGGATTCCTTAAAAGAGAAGTTTTAGGTAAGTGGGTTTCCCGCCTCTGGCACCAGAATCAATAATTATAACAGATTCTGACAATTTGAAGAGTATCATGTGCTAGCAGCTGAAAGAGGGAATATATACAACTCACTATGATTCAAGCCTTCCGACGGGAAAGGCTATAGAAATAGAGAGGAGAGAAAGATAAATTCTGCCTGCCAGGAGCTGGCTCAGGTAGACAGAAATGTGGAAGCCTTTGGGGCAGGGAGATGCACCGGGCACCTGGGGGGCCTTCCTAGCAATGATTCCCCCATTCTTTCTTTTTTTTTTTTTAATATGTTTTTTTAAAGATTTTATTTGTTTATTTGACAAAGAGGAGAAAGATCACAAGTAGGCAGAAAGGCAGGCAGAGAGAGAGGGGGAAGCAGGCCCTCTGCTGAGCAGAGAGCCTGATGCGGGGCTCGATCCCAGGACCCTGAGATCATGACCTGAGCTGAAGGCAGAGGCTTTAACCCACTGAGCCACCCAGGCGCCCCTCCCCCATTCTTTCTTAATCACATCCCAAATTTCTCATCTCCATGATTGCAATGGTCCTGACCCAACCCGTGGCTTGAAAGGTGGACACCGACTGACTTAATCCAACCAGGCTACCTTATCTTTTTAGCCTGATTCAGGGATGGGTTTAATCCACCTCCAATCAGCACAAATCCTTGTCTTAGTCACAGACCTTAGCCTGAGGACAGTAGGACACGGGACCTAGACAATTCAATCGATCATCATGACACCAGTCTTTCTGGTGAAGGTTAAAACAGCTACTGTCTTTCCTGGTCCATTCTGGACTAAGTGGTGTGAAATAGAAGCTTTGGAGAGAAAAGCTGGATACAGCAGGAGGGGCATGAATCATGCTCTGATAGTATCATTTTTGTCTTAGATTGAAGTGTATGTGATGTGAGATGAATTTCTGGATGTGTCTTACACAAGGTAACAGACTCTCTTTTTAAAAATCCAATTTGAGTTTGGTTTTCTGCTTGCTTGTAACCTAAACTTCCACAGGCAAAATAAGTTGCTATCTGATCTGGACCTGGAAGGGCTAAGAGGCTTTCAACAGGTAGAGGTGGCATTAAATTTTGTTCCAGGAGCAAGCACAGGAGGAACGAAGGATTGTAAGGGAAGATCTATGGGTAAACCCAAGTCAAGAAAGGTATCACAGCATGGTGGGAGGTTGTGTTATGCACCGGGTTAAGACGGATCAGAGGCTAGGAACATTTTTGGTATTTGTGAATATTTTCGGTTTTGCAGGCCAGATGATTTGTGTCACAACTACTCAGTTCTACTACTGTAATAAGAGATTAGCCATAGTCAATACGTAAACAAATGAGCATATTCCAATTCAGCTTCATTTAGGGACATTAGACTTGAATTTTACATAATTGCCACATACCACAAAATACTGTTCTCATTTTGATTTTTTTTAATCATTTAAAAGTCTAGAATCATTCTTAGCTCATGGGCCAAAATTTGCTGATCCCTGAGGTAGAGTGAACACAAAATTTCTACGTTCGTATTTTTTTTCCAATATGCTACCCACCTAGCTAACACTGGATGAATTACTTTATCTCTCTAAACCTGTAATTTCATTGATACAAGAGGGATCATTATAGGGCCTAATTCATAATTTTGTTCCAAGAACTGAATATTCTAATTCATATAGAAACGCTTAGCAAGGTGTCCAATACATGGCATCCAATAAAAACTAGCCATCTTTCTTATGATTGATTACAAAGGTCCTCTGATCATAGATTATGTACCTTAACAACAGAAAGCCATCGGTGGGAACACCTGGGTGGCTCAGTCGGTTAAGCATCTGCCTTTGGCTCAGGTCATGATTCCAAGGTCCTGGGATCAAGTCCTACATAGGCTTCCTGCTCAGCATAGAGCCTGCTTCTCCCTCTACCCCTCCCCCAGCTCATGCTCTCCTTCTCTCTCGCTCTCCCTCTGACAAATAAATAAAATCTTTAAAAAAAAAAAAAAAAGCCATCAGTGTTTTCTGAGCAGAAAATTTACACAAAGTTTACACATGCAAACTTTGAAACTTTACAAAGGCATCTGTCAGAAGGATGAGTTAGAAAATGAGTACCTATTTAAAGTAACCTAAGTGTGGGTCATCTCTAGTTTAGGGAACTCAAATGTTTCTTAGCATATTACTAATGTTGCACTTCAGTGCAACATTCAGTGTTTTTTTCTTTTTAAGTCAGGATTTTTTTTTTTTTTTTTTTTCCTTTTTTGAGAGGAGGGATCCATGCTTCCAGTCCCATGCAATGCATTTCTTTAGGGGGAAAAAAAAAATTTTTTTTTTTTTCACAGAGACCCAGCTGAACTAATAAAAATTTTAAAACCCACGGTCACTTCTGGTTTGAACTGCATTTGTCGGTGTTGATAATTTATTCATTGACTAATTAGTTCAGCCAAATCTTAGAGATTATGGCTCTTTCTAGGAGCCCAGATGGTACTCCATCACACTGATGATGGGGGAATAAGACCTCATACTGTATTTGTCAGACACCCCACTGGGTAACTGATAACCAAAAAATGGCTCAGTAAAGATTTGCACTTAAGGTCTCTTAAGGTCCTCTGATTCTCTCCAGCACACACTAAAGATCCTAACCCCATTTAAGATCATTAGCAAATCCCAGTCTTCATAAATATCACAGGGGAGCTAATGAGATGACTTAGAGAGGGCTTGCGGCTCATTGTATAAGAGGGTACAGAGCCAGTTTGATTTCTCTGGTCCACACTACAGGGAAGCCAATCAGAATTTGCTCTTGCTTGAATGATGCAAACAAAAAACACTGTAACTCGGTTGAATAAATTTGTTAAGGCAAGAGATGGGGATTTATAGCAATAACCTGCAATAGAAGGTATTTTTTCTCTAACTCCAGCCCTAATAAGCAACATGTCTTTATTCAGTATATATGTCAGGCACTGCACCAGACCTTTAAATATATCACCTTATGACATCTTTACAATTACCCTATGAAGCAGGTCCCATTTTCCTAGTTTTACAGGTAAGAAAGGTCAGGCTCAGAGATCATGCTCTTGCCCAAGTTCCTAGAGCTGGTGAGCCTGTGCTCTCAGCTTTCCTTTTCTCTGTCTCTCCAGTGTCTCTCTTTGCTGGCTCTTGGTATCCCAGCAAACAACAGCACTGTGCTCAAAACCAACAAGTGCCTGTGGGGGATAGCAGGCAAGAGTTGAAAATGCATCCTTCTGCTCTTTTCCACCTCCATCTCTGACATGCTATTCTTTAACTTAATCTTGATTGCATTAATTTTCAAAAGCACCTCTTCAAGAGGTTTCTTTCCCTCTGGGAGCTGAATACTGGTTTTTTGTTTTGTTTTGTTTTGTTTTGTTTTGTTTTGTTTTGTTTTGAGAGAGAGCTTCCCAGTGGGGAGAGGGAGGCAGAGGGAGAAAAAGAATCTTAAGCATGCTCCACATACAGCAAGGAGCCTTAAGGGGGGGGCTAAATCTCACGAGCCTGAGATCATGACCTGAGCAGAAATCAAGAGTTGGTCACTTAACCAACTGAGCCACACAGGTGCCCCTGGGAGCTGAATACTTTTATACACATTTTACACATGAAACTAAGCCCCAGGGGAGGTAAAGTCACTTTCTCAAAGTTCAAAACCAGTGGATGGATGAGTCCCATTCTTATCCAGATCTGGGTTCAAAGATCACAGTATTTCTAAGATTCTAAGACTTTGAGGAAAGTCATAAAGGTTCCCTCTGCCTTCTCATTCTTACATAGAAAGGCCCATCTTTTTTTGAAACAACCGTATAAAAATAAATACAAATTATAAGTCGTTGCCAAGATCCTTAAAAATGTATGCATATATAAACTATATACATATAGTTTAAGTGTTTATGCTAAACTAAGCTAATAATTTGAGCCTCAGTTTCTTCATCTGCTAAATGGGGCTAATAATACCAATACCAATAGATTGTCAGAAGAATTAAATAAGAAAACACAAGCAAACTATCAACACTCTGACAGCTATTAAAAAGAAACCCATCTATCTTTCCATCTGTGTCCATCTTTCCCCCACACATCTACCTCTCCCTCTTGCTCTCTAACCATAGCATACATTTGCTGACAGCATGAAAAGGCAATGGGGTATGGAAAGATGGTTTCCTGGCCCAGCTCCATTACCAGATCTACTGCTCTAGTCATTTTCTCTACCAGGTTGTGTGGCCCGCATCGATAAAAGGGAAGGGTTTTGATGGATCACCTCTAAAATGCCCAATATCCTCAGAGTCCATACAAGCCCATCACCATAATAGTACTCCACTACCCTAGGAGACAACTACATTCAGTTTGCCAGATCAGTAGGCTAAAGAACGGAATCATGTACAGTTCTGTCCTAATGACTCAGCTGGTTTAGCCGGCCATGCATTTTGTAGAAAGCCATAACTAGTCTGGGCAGTGGCTGATGCATTTCACAAGATGATTTCATTGTGATTATATAAACAGTCACTTTCAAGTCACTGAGGCTGCCTTGTTTTGGCATGAAAACCTGCTCTGATTACGCTAGGAGTACCAATCTCCTATTTAAATCTCTAGAAAGATTGAGAAAGAAGAAATCAGTGAGGGCATAACCCTATTAGTATTAAAATAATGTTATTGTTTTAAGGTTTCAAAATACCATTAGAAAAAGAGCCTTCATATTTATCAACAATTTAACTACTCGGCGAACATCTGATTAAACTCTCAGCAAGAAAAATAGGGTAGAAATATCAGAGCCGCGGAAGTTGGCTAGACTGGGCTTCAAATCCCAGCTCCACCATAAGTCACTGAACGACTCTGGGTTACTAATCTAATCTTCAGTACCTTGATATCTTCACTTAGAACACGGGTAAAATGGTATCTAACTTATGATTATGAGAATGAATTAAATAAAATACGTGAAATATCTAACAGTGCCTATGACTCATAGTACCTTCAAGTCAACATATGCTAAAGAGAAATGAGGATTTTTTCCTCGACCCTGAGGTTTGCAATCCAGTGCTTCCTGACTCAGCGGACACCATCGGTCTCTCAGATGCACCAACCAGAAACCTTAGAGCTCTCCTTGTCACCCTCCTACCGCTGAAAACGTCCCCTTCTCAACTGCTATGTCACGATGCCATGCCCATCTTACCTCTTAAATTTCTCAAATGCGTCCCCTTCTATCCATCCCCACTGTCACTCTTCACGCGCCCACCCTGACATGTTTGAACTGTGCTATCCCACCTAAACTGGCCTCTTCACATCTGCCTCTATCTCCCCTCCAGAGGACTCTCCAAACGCAGCCAAAATCATGTAAAAAGCAAATCTCCGCATGTCCCTCCCTCGCCGTTCATACTCCTAGAATAAGACCAAATTTCTCACCGTGGCCTTCACGGCTCTGCCATGGTGGGCCGCCGACCACTTCTCCAGCTCCGTCTTAACTCACCATCCAGTCCGTTCTCCGGGTTTCAGTGACGCGGGCCTTTCTTGTAGGCTTTGAGGGTTTCTGGGGCTCTCCAGCTACACACTCCGCACGGATGCTTGAACACTCCCTTTCCCGCTCCCACATACACTCTATTCATAAGAGAAGTCGTTCCTCGCACCTCAGGCTAGGTCTGCCCTCTGCACATGCTTTCAGAACTTTCCAGGCTTTTCCTTTAGAACCTCCGATCACTTGCAGTTAAACGTGTGGGTAATTCTTTGCTTGTATGTGACCCTTGCTACATTCTGTAAATTCAGTGGGTCGGTGGGATCATTTCAGGTCCTACTCTCATTTTTCTGGTAACTAGTACAGAGACAGGCCCAGAGTAGGTGTTCAATAAATATTTTTGTATGAATGAAGATTCTCTTCCTTTCCTTTCTTCTTTTCCTTGTCTCCTTCCTTCTCAACCTTCCACAAATATTTACTGAATATTTGCTATATACCAGTTACTCTATTTGGTACTTTTCTTTTTTTTTTTTCAAAGACTTTATTTGGCAGAGAGAGCTAGCACAGGACCCGGGGATCATGACCTGAGCCAAAGGCAGATGCTTAACCAACTGAGAGACCCAGGCATCCCTCCATTTGGTACTCTTAACATTCTTTTCCAAGCTCTGAACATCTCCAGTAACATGGACCTCATTACTCCCCAAAATCTTCATTTGTAGACAGTTCTGATAGCTCTTTTTTAGAACAAGAACTTTATAAAATTCAACTGTACATGTGGCTTATGTTTCACACTCAAAATCGGAATAAAACCATTGGTATTTACAAAACTCTTGTATGTTTTTGTTACCTCTGGCTACCGCCTATATGGTGAGATTCATACTCTGTTTGCGTGGTTCCTGAATCTTCAATAGCATATCCAAAAGCAGATAAAAGGTAACCTATTTAAAAATGTGCCTAACTTCATATATATATGTTAAACATCAGTTTACAAAGACAGACAAAAAGGAGAGGCAAATATAACTGAAATTTAGGGACAAATTTAGTGCAACCATAGATTCATCATACTCTCATAATTTTTGGTTAGAATATCCATCTTTGCCACTAAACCATGAGTTTCTTGAGGGTAAGTTCATATCTTCATAGTATATGTCTTCATCTAAGCACTTAGTACACTATGCCCTCAATAAGTATTTGTTGAACAAATGAAACAATGATCACTATTACAAGAGCCTTGATTCTAAGTTGAATAATAAAAACTTGTGTTTTATTCTGGACTCTAACTTTTGATGCCATTTGATAGAATGAGGTAATCAAAAGCCAGAGATAGAACAATGTCTATCATAGGTTATGCTTTTTAAAGTTATAAAACAGTACACATAGAGTGATTCCATTTGAGAATGAAAAAAACCATGTGTATATACAGATAAATGTACAGTACATGCCTAATCATCATCTAGCATCCACAAACCCTCAACAGTTGTTTGTAGGAATGTAATTTGCCTCAGTGGGGCTCACAAATACACTTACTTTGCATTTCATACAAAACTGTATCGTTTTTGGTTTGTTTGGGTTTTAGCTGGTTTTACCTTAATTTACAATAAGTGTATATTACTTTTGTGATAAAAGGAAACAACTTACAGAGTTATTATAGAGAGCAAAGCGATCAGGCTGTTAATGGGTCTGGATCCCAAGGGAAAGGACTAACCACCGAGAGAAATGGAAACATTCAGCCTGGAGAAGGCCAAGGCAGAACACAGTAACAGCCTTCAAATTCTTGGAGGGCTGTTGGCCCGCAGAAGGCAGCAGACTGCCCTCTGCAGGGAAGAAGGAGGACCACGGAAGGAGAAGAAAGCTCAAGAACAGGAATCTCAGTGAGGAAAAGGTCTTTCCTCCCCTTGAGCTCTCCAACAGTAAAATGTGCTGCCTTGAGGTAGCCAGTTTTACATCATAGAAATCGAGATCTCTGCAACAGAGAGTCTGTGAATAGATTTCAGGGGTTAGCGAGCCCCTCACAATAGGTTCTAAAAATGTGTAGGTATTTACATTTTTCCAAGGAGGGTTCCATAACTTGCTTCAACTTCCTGTAGGATCCAGTGGCCCCCAAATAAAGGACACTAACAGGGACTGGATAACTACTTCTCAATACTGACATCAAGGGGATTCACGCACTCTTGAAATCTTCATCAGCTTATCTATGCCAGATATTAAAAATCACGGAAAAAAATGCAGTTCTAGAGTTTCTTGGTTCTCCCTCTACACAAATTATGTAATATTCAAAATTACTTATTACGGTTTATTGAGAGCAAGGACAACGTCTTTCATGGGGCTATATTTCCTCTATATCAAGCACATCTTCTTGTACAAAGTAGGTGCTTAGTAAATGTTGAAAAAATACAGGAAGCAATCCAGGAACAGATTTTCATGACAGAATTTTTCCCTTTTGACTGCTTGATGGAGTAATTACACCAGGAAGGCAGGATTCCATATAGGAGTCATGTGCAATGATAATGATGATGGTGATGATAACTAAAATGTTATTAGGCACGTACTATGTGTCAAGCACTTCATTAAGCATTTTATTTGTAATAGCATGAATAATTCTCACAGCAACTATTTAAGGAAAATGAGGCTTAGATGAATTAGATGACTTATCAAGGTTATCTAGCTAGGAAGTGATTCAAATCAAGGCAGATAAACTACAGCATGTGAGCTCTTCACTTCAGTAGAAAATTCTACTGAGAGCATAATAGTAATACCTGGGCTTTGATGTCAACTCTGTCAGAGCTGCGTGAAGAATTTAGGCAAGATACTTCTCGATCCTTTATTTTTCAAACCTGTTATGTGGAAAACAGTATATGAAGCAAAATTTGGGAGGCAGCATAGCAAGATGATGAAGAGCATGGACTGTGTTTATTCATTAGGAGCACATTTCACTCTATGCTCCTGAACATAATTAGAATACTTGCTTTAAAATCCTTGTCTGCCAATTCTAACATCTGGGTCACCTTGGGGTTATCCTCATTCATTGCCTTAAGTATGTCCACATTTTCCTATTTCCTCACGTTTATATCTAGTAATTTTGATAGTATTCTGGATATTGTCCATGATAATATGTGCTGGGTTCTATTATGTTCCTCTGAATAGGTGTGTTTGCTGTTGTTGCCATTTGCTTATTTTAGCAGACATTCAACTTGATCTAAATTCCAAATTCTCCCTCTACTGTGATATCAGCTGAAACTCGTTTGATTTTTTAGCTTTCACACTTGCATAACTCAGGGGTCACCCAGTGATTTGGGCAGAACTTATTACAAGGCTTGCCCTTATGGTGTTCTTTCTAGATTTTCTCCTCCACTTTCCAGCTTAAGTTGCCCCAAATTATTTCTTTCAATCCCTCATACCAATAAGATTGTAGGTTTTAGCTCACACAGCAGTAAAAAAACACAAGTAAAATCATAAAAACAGGGGCTCCTTGGTGGCTCACTGGGTTAAGCCTCTGCCTTTGGCTCAGGTCATGATCTCAGGGCCCTGGGATCGAGCCCCGCATCGGGCTCTCTGCTCAGCGGGGAGCCTGCTTCCCCCTCTCCCTCTGCCTGCCTCTCTGCCTACTTGTGATCTCTCCCTCTGTCAAATAAATAAATAAAATCTTTAAAAAAAAAAATCATAAAAACAGGAAAGACCCTCACTGCCATGCCCTTCTTCCAAGTATCAACTCCCTGCCAATTTCTGTCTTCTTTAGGTCATTCTCCATTGTGCTCACGTGGTTTATATATACATACATACGTACATACTATGCACACACTATCCG
>CM052895.1:92484797-92531573 GCA_028534135.1 Potos flavus
CCTGCTACTAGGTTCCTGTACTTGGCTCCTAATGAACTGATCAAGATAAAAGCAGTACAAATGATAGCGAATTTTCCAACACTAGCTAATTTTCTAGTGCTTGGCTGTATCAGGTACTGTTCTAAGCACTTTACAAGCATAACCTTGTTTATTCCTCAAATCAGTCCCATGATGCTGGTATTATTATCTGTTCTTTATCAAAGAGGAAACTGAGACTCAGATAGGTCAATTATATTGCCCAAGATTACGCAGCTAGAAAGGGCCGGACTAATGCTTGAATCCAGGGAATGTGTTACCAAGGTCTGTTTTCTCAACGAACATACTTAGGTAAGGAAAGAAATAGAACTGGAAAAAGTAAAAAGGTTAAAATAATTTGCCCTAACAGAAGCAAGGGACTCCCTGATGGAAGGCAAACCTGGATCTGCAGGAGGAGGGAAAAAGGAAAGCCCAGAAAGGGATGAATTTTGGAGTGAGATCTCTGGGGGGAGCCTGGAGCACTCAAAGGAGAACTTCAGGGATGAAGAGATTTGAGGAAGATGGATGGAATGTATCTCTTTAGATACGTTACTATGCAACATGCTTTGTTTTCCTTCTTACAAGTGTTTCAAGACCCAAGAAAAAGATTTAAGTTGCTTTTAAATTCTTTTTGGTTTGGGGGCATGAGATATTTTTGTCTCTGCTAAATATGATATGATACTGACATTGTTTGATTCTCAAACACTGCAGCCTCAGCTGGGTGATGATGGTGATGCAGACTGTAAAACTGATAACGAGAACCAGGAGGTATGATGATAAAGGGGAGACAATAATAGGATTTCATGTTTAAATCCAATTTTAACACTTATTAGTTGGGTCCTTAGACAAACAATTGAAACTCTTAGGGGGGCGCTTGTCTCATCTGTGAAATGGGAATAATGATGTCTACTTGTCATCGGATTCCTGGTAGGATTAAATGAGATAGTACATGGATATATAATATGCGTAACAGAGTACCCAACATTATGGGAACAAAACCGTTCTGTTTCCTTCCCCCGCCCCTTCTTTCTCCAACTCTCAAATCAAAACAGCCCCTATAGGGAACAGCTACTGCCTGATGAGAAAAATCACTGCCAGAGTAACAGCACTTTGGTTAGTGGCCCAATTACGCTAATGCCTATTAAATTCATGTACATTTCAATAGACCATACATGATACCAGGACCAAGAGAGGAGAGAAAAAGGCACAGTGATTAATGAAGCTCCAGTAACAGCCAGCCTGATGCCTCATAAACAACCACATGTTTGTTTACTCATTCATAATTTGTTTATTTTTCCTTTTTGAGTCCCAAACTCAGAAAGGGCTGTCAGATGAGAAAATCAATCTGAAGCGATTCCCTAGGCACACTTCTCCTGGGGCAGACCCCACTTTGTTTCAGGCTGACAGCTGGCACCTGTGGCCTGCAGTGAAAGAGTCTCTGACACTGATGAAAAGAGACAGGTGGCAGGGCTGCCACCAAATGCCACATTTGATTGATAAAGTGATCTAAGTATCACAGGCACTAAGAATGTCATTAGCAATCATTGCTTCCCCTGTAGGAAGCACCCCATGGGCCAAGGAGGCAAGAGAGAATGTAGCCCTTGGGTGTCCATACATGCAGATGTGTGTGTCTCTGTGAGAGTGGAGATAGTTTCCATCACTCCGGACCCAGAGTACAGTAAGGCTGCATTTCAATCCTGACTTGGCCGTTAACGAGCTATGGGGCCAAGGGTAAGTCATTAATCTTGGGAACCTCGGCTTGCAATCTTCTCATCTCCTCTTTCTATATTCTCAGCCATTAAATGCCACTTCTTCAGAGAACCCTTCCCTGATCACCCTGACTCCCAGACAAGGGCCAGTCTCCTTACAATATAGTTGAATAATATCTTGCATGGTGTTCGCATTCTACTTGTAATTAGGTAAGTGCTGATGACTTGTTAATTCAATGTCCATCTTCCCACTACATTGTAAACTACACGAGAGCTGAGACTGCATCTTTCTTGTCAAAGTCGATCTTCGCTGCACATTCATCTTCCCTAAGTCTGCTCATCCCCAAATATCTCATTTCATGTGCTCCAGACTCCCTAAAGACCTTTCTCCAAAACTCATCCCTTTCTGGGTTTTTCCTTTCTCCCTCCTCTTCTTTCACAGATACAGCTTTTCTCCACCATGTACCCCCCTGCCCTTTTTAGTGTTAATCAGTTTAACCTCTTAGCTTCCCTGGTTCTGCTTCTCTAGTTTCCAAATTACAGTTTTTGAGAAAACAAACCTCAATAGGAGATTACCTGGATTCAAACCTGGGCTCCAGCACTTCCAAGATGATGACCTTGGGCAAGGGACTGGACACACTGGCCCACTCTCTCACCTTCATGGTCAGAGGGTTTGTACCTGCTGTTCCCATGCCTGCAACGTTCTTCACCTAAATCTCTTCCTGGCTGTCTCTAAGGTTGAAGTCACACACAACTTCCCAGAAAGCCTGTCCCTGAGCCCACACCCATCACTCGCAATCCCATTATTCTTTTCAGGTATTTCCATGCCACTCACATGCTGGGTCATATGATCTGGTCTGTTTGTTTCACCTGTCTCCCCCTGCAAAAGTGAAGTTCTGTGAGGACAGTAACCTTTACCTTCTTAACCAGAGGGGGCCAGACCCAAGGACAGTGCCTGGCAAGAACTGTCCATCCAACAGATATATTTTGAATAAATGAAATAAGCAACAAAGGAATCCATAAGTAAATGAATGAAGAAACAAAAGTCGCCAGAGAGTATGGTGTCCCCCAGGGTTCTTAGTTGCAAACAACGGATCCTAATTGTGGCTGACCGAAGCAAAAAGGAATTTGATGGGAAGGTGTTAGTTAACGTGAAGACTTCCTGGGAGGATTCAAAATCTGCTATGAGAGGAAGACTGAGTATTTATAGTGTAAATCCAGGGACAGGATGATGTGGTAGGAACATCACTGCTACTGCGGTCCCCCACACTAGACAAGGCAGCTTGAGCCACGAGTCTGTCTCATGGTTGGGATGGAGCAGCAGTGAACAGTGGTGCTGACGCCGATGCTTCGGGAATCGGATCAACACAACAGGAGCCCTGCCCCCACAGCAATCCCTGACCCCACAGCTTTAACACGTCATGAGCTCACAGTCCAGGTCTGCGGCTGGCGCAGCCAATGGACAGACTGGAGGCCAGACGCCCACCCCCCATTATAAGGATGTGGGGAAAGCAAGTAGCCAACAGTTTCAGCTGCTGCAATGGAAGAAAGGTTGTCACTCCGACCTGGAATCATCAAGTGAGTTTTCCAAACATGGGAATAAGGTTCAGATGCTGAACAGTCAAAAATAATGACAAATTTCCACTACAATGCTCAATAAATATTAACCGCAAAACAATCCAATTACCAAGAGCTCCCCTTCTGCAAAACAACTGACAGTCAATTTTTTGAAAAGGGAAGACACAGAAAAAACCTACTGCTTAATTCTCTAAAGCTGTCCCTAGGTGGGAACACACATTTGACAACTTTTTCATGAGTTATTCAGTTTGTCAACTAGCTGGATATTAAATGTGCTTGGGTATTGATTTGAGGCAACACTTGTCCTGCATAGTTCAGTGCTACACACACACACACACACACACACACGGTCGTTAAAGAGGTTTCTCGCCAACACAGCTCTGGGGATGTGAGCTTGCTGACAAATCAGCCGGGCCATTTTCATGGTTTGCTGCTCACTGAGGAAAAGAAACCTTCAACTGCTTTCCAAAAATGCAGATGTCAAAGACTTTTGACTGAGGCGGCTGCTGCCTTAATGGGGCTCTGAACTTGGCAACATCCTCCAACAGGAGTCAGTGATTTGGTTTGGGGATGCCCAGTCCTCTCTGACACAGACTAGATGCAACTTCGCAGCAGGAGGCCCAAATACTCCTAATAAAACTTCACCAATCTGAGTCACTCTCCCTGGAATTTGAATCTTGACCCATGTCCTAGAAAAACAACAACACAACGGGAGATGGTATTCCCTCAAGTTCCGGACACCTAGATGATGGTGAAATTCAAATTCCCATTCTTTGTTGAACTTGGTTCTTAGCTTTTCCTTAATTCTGTGAATTTTTCACATAGGTAGCATCAGATTCTCTTGCTTTAATCAATAAACTCTTCTTTGTGTGGGTGCGTGGGGTGGAACATCTAGATCTACTCTTTTAGCAACTTTCAAGTACACAATATCATTAACTATAGTTAATGCTGTACATGAGCATCCCTAAAACTTATCTTGTACCTCCAAGTTTGTACCTTACAACATCTCTCCAATTCTTCTACCCCCAGCCCCTGGCAACCACCAGTCTATTCTCTGTTTCTATGAGTTCAGCTTTTTTGGATTCCACATATAAGTGAGATCATACAGTATCCGTCTTTCTCCATCTGATGTACTTTACTTATTAGCATAATGTTTTCAAGTTTCATCCATGTTGTTGCAAATGGCAGAATCTCACTGCTTTTTTACAGCTGAATAATATTCCACTGAGTATGTACGTGCATGTTTCAAGTTTCATCCATGTTGTTGCAAAAGGCAGGATCTCATTGCTTTTTTAGAGCTGAATAATATTCCACAGAGTATGTACGGGCATGTGTGCATGTATGTATCATGGGAACATGAGTGGGGGGAGGTAGATATCTGTTTGATAGAGTGATTTTATTCCTTTTGAATATATAATCAGAAGAGGGAATTGCTGGACCATATGACAGTTCTATTTTTAATTTTTGAAACCTCCATACTGTTTGCCATAGCAGTTAGACCAATTCACATTCCTACCAACAGCACAACAGGCTTCCCTATTCTCCACATCTCCACCACACTCATTAGCTCTTGTCTTTTGTTTTTTTTTTAAGATTTTATTTATTTACTTGACAGAGAGAGAGATCACAAGTAGGCAGAGAGGCAGGCAGAGAGAGAGGGGGAAGCAGGCTCCCTGCTAAGCAGAGAGCCCAATGTGGGGCTCGATCCCAGGACCCTGAGACCATGACCTGAGCCAAAGGCAGAGGCTTTAACCCACTGAGCCATCCAGGCACCCCTATCTCTTGTCTTTTTGATGACAGCCATTTTAACAGGGGTGAGGTGTTTTGTTTTTTTTATTTCGGTTTTGATTTGCATTTTCCTGATGATGAGTGACATTGCATGTCTTTTCACATAGTTGTTGGCTATTTACAGTCTATTCAGGCCCTTTACTCATTTTTTAATCTGATTGTCTTTCTGCTATTGAGTTATAGGCATTCTTTATTTTGGATATTAACCCTTTATCAGATATATGGCTTACAAATATTTTCTTTCATTCTGTAAGGTGCCTCTTCACTTTGTTGATAGTTTCTTTTGCTGTGCAGAAGCTTTTTAAGTTGACATAGTCCCATTTGTTTATCTTTGCATTTGTTGCTTGTTTTTGGTGTCATATGTAAAAAGTCATTGCCTATTTCAATGTCAAGGAGCTTTTTCTCTATGTTTACCTCTAGGAGCTTTATGGTTTCCAGTCTTACACTGAAGTCTTTATTCCATTTCTAGTTATTTTTTATGAATGGCGTAAGATAGGGGCCCAATTTTGTCCTTTCACACATGAATGTCTAACTTTCTCAACATCATTTATTGAAGAGACTGTCTTTTCTCCATTAAATACCGAGAGTTGCTTGTTAAAGATTAGTTGGTCATATATGCATGGGTTTCTTCTGGGCTCTTAATTTTGTTCCACTGGTCTATGTGTTCATTTCATGCCAGTACCATACTATTTTTGATGACTACAGCCTTGCAATAGTTTGAAATGAGGAAGTATGATGCCTCTAGCTTTCTTTTTCTTTCTCAGGATTCCCTCAGCTATGAAGGTGCTTGTGTGGCTCCATACAAATTTTAGGACTGTTTAATTTCTGGGAAAAATGCCATTAGAATTTTGATAGGGATTGTAATGGATCTACAGATAGTGTGGGAATTATGGCCATTTAAACAGGATTAACTATTCTAAACTATGAACACAGGATATCCATTTATTTGTGTCTTTTTCAACTTCTTTCTTCAATGTCTTATAGTTTTTAGTGTATGGATCTCTCACCTCCTTGGTAAATTTTTTCTGGTTTTGTTTATTGGTTTTGTTTTTATTTGTTTTTGATGCTATTTGGTGTAAATGGGATTGTTTCCTTTATTTCTTTTTTTTTTTAATAATTCATTGTTAGTAGGTAAAAACGCAACTGATTTGTATACGGTGATTTTATATCCTGCATTTTTTACTGAACTTCCACCTTTACTAGGATTTCCACTACTATGTTGAATAGGAGTGGTGACAGGCATCCTTGCCTTCTTCCTGTTCCACTTTCAACCTTTCACTTTTGAGGATGATGTTAGCTGTGGGCTTGTCATATATGACCTTTATTATGTTGAGGTACATTCCTTCTATATCCAATTTGTTGAGTTTTTGTCATGAAAAAGTACTGAATATTTTCAAATACTTTTTCTGCATCTGTTGGGATGGCCATACGGTTTTTATGTCTCATTCCATTATTATGGTGTATCACATTTATTGATTTGTGAATGTTGAACCATCACTGGGGATAAGTCCTATTTTATGATGGTGTATGATCATTTTCATTCATTGTGTAATCCAATTTACTAGTATTTTGTAGAGAATTTTGGCATCCATATTCACCAGGGAAATTGACTCACAGTTGTTTTTTTTTTTCTTATACTGTCTTTACCTGGCTTTGGTATCAGGGTAATGCTGGCCTCATAAAATGAATCTGGAAGTATTCTCTCCTCTTCAGCTTTTTGAAAGAGTTTGAGAAGGTTTAGAATTAATTCTTCTTTAATGTTTGGTAAAATTCACCAGTGATATCATCTGGTCCTGGGCTATTCTGTGTTGGGAGATTTTGTATTATACGTTCAATCCCTTCGCTCATTATTGGTCTGTTCAGATTTTCTATTTTTGCTTGATTCAGTCTTATTACGTTGTATGACTCTAGGAATTTATCCATTTCTTCTAGTTATTTACTCTGTTGATATATAATTGCTTACAGTAGTCTCTTAAGATCCGTATTTTTATGGGATCAACTGTAATGTCTCCTCATTTGTTTATAATTTTATTTATCTGATCTCTATTTTTCTTACTAAGATTAAAGGCTTGTCGATTTTGTTTATATTTTCAAAAAACCAACTCTTACTTTCATTCATCTTTTCTATAGTTTTCCTCTTCTCCACTTCATGTATTTCTACTGTGATACTTGTTATCTCCTTCCTTCTGCTAACTTGGGGCTTAGTTTGTTCTTTTTCTAGTTCCTGAAGGCATAAAGTCAGGTTGTTTATTTGAGAGTTCTCTTTTTTCTTAATGTAGGCTTTAGGATAGAAATATATTGTCAGCCCTATTAGGGACTCTGGGGTCTTCTTAGTCCCCTTCTATGGTTATGTCTTTTCCATACTTCTTGTTCCCTCTTAGGTGGGAATTCTTAAGATCTTGTGCCATCTCTCTATCCTGCAGAAACAGACTAGGTGCTAATAGCCTCCTACTTGCTTTCCCTAGGATGATGCTGAACGTTCGAGTGAGTGTGTTTTCACCCAAGCCCACAGAGCAGGGGGATCCTTCCGTGCATATTGACCAGTCAGGCATCTGCAAAGGCTGGCACCTACCACCCCAGGGAGCCACACAGGGAGCTACCAAGGATAGAGAGTCATAAGGGGTGAGGCATGAGGAGTCTCTGTGCCTACTGGGGTGATCTCCAGATGAGGTATCCCCACAGGCTCATGGATAGGCTTCCTCATGGAGTCTGCAAATGGGTTAGTAGGCCCTGTGTCCCTCTGATGCTCCCCCAGAGCCCTGGCAGCTGTTCTCCCAGCAACCCACCCCCCCACCTCCAAGTTGTACAGCACATCTCAGCATTCTGGATGAGGCAAAACCAAAATGAGCCTTGTTGGCAGCATCTCACACAGCTGGGGAAGCCAGGCACTCACTAAGTTTTGCCCAGGGAAAAAAGTGTGGGCCAAGAAGGTCTCTCTTGGCAATGAGCTGTGCCACCTCGAGGGAGAAGTGACAGAGGTAAGGTAAAATGGTTCCTCATACCTCTTCAATGTGTTCAATCCGGGACTGTTCTTGTTCCAATAGTGTACTGGAACTTCTCTACTGAGCACTTAGACTTTTCTCCAAAGGTGTTCTCGTCCTCAGGTGACTGTCCAAATCGGTGCACTCTGAGGAGGAAGACAACAGAAAACTCCTTTCTCTGCCATTTTGCGGATGTCAGCTCATAATGAGCTTTACATTATACAGTCTCCTCTGGAGGTAACCCGATGACGACTTCTAGAATAACAGAATTATAAAGTTATTATTTATAACTTATAACTTATATTATAACTTATATATTATATTTATAAGTCATATTATAAGTTAATTATATTATATTTATAATTATAAAGTTATTCTTTATAACTTATAAATAATATTAGTGATTAAAGCTTAATGAAGCACCTATTATGTCACAGGCTTCTGGAAAATGCTTTACAAACATCACAAAGACTTCACAAAACCATCAAGGGAGATATTGATTTTATGTCCATTTCGTAGCTGAGAAGGTTGCAACTCAGACTGGTTAACTGCCTAACCAAGGATGCACTCGTGGAAGTGGCTAAGCTACCGGTTCCATCTCAAGCCAAAGCCCAGACACTTGCCCCCTCTGTGCTGGACTATAAGAACGAGATTCATTCATTCGTTCATTCACTCACTTATTAATTACTGACTGGACATTTACATTTTGCTGGATTCTCTTCTAGACACGACGGGTAAAAGGAAAATAAGAGTTTCCATGCTTATAAAATCGCAATCCAATGGTGGATGCAAACAATAATAAGTAAACAACAAATAAAACAACCTTACAGGTTCTAATAATAAAGACAAAGCAGGAGACTAAAGGCTAAGGGAACAGAGTGGAACAGAAGTGGTATGAATATGCGGTAAAACAATGAGGGGCCAGGTAAACATCTCGCACAGAGCACCCGAGACAGACACAAATGCAAGTGCTTTCATCCCTGAGGCAGGCAAGAAGGTGTGCAAGACACGAGAAGGCTTGTACGGCTACAGTGAGGTGCGAGAGGATAAATGAGTAGAAACTGAAGTCAGGATGACAGGCAGAAGCCAGATGGTAATGGGAACTTCCAACTGCGGTCCTGTCTCTAACAGTGGTTCGTCCTCAGGAAACTCACTAACCCTGCCTGGGCTGTTTCCTTATTTGTAAAAAGAGAATGTAGAAGGAGGAGGAGGGGACCTGAAAGGTCTTTCCTGGTCCTGACATTCTGTAGTGAGCTAGAGAATACGATGGATGACAGGAAAAGGCAAAAACTGAATAATGAATCCAGCCTCACCCAGTGGTCACCTTGAATGTCTCCATCTTCTTGCGTGTGAGCCAATGTGAGGGTTTGTAGATAATACTACTCTTTCCAAATATTGTAGGCCCATCTGATAACATGTTTGTTTCATCATTCATTAAATACAAGGAGATAAGCCAAATGCCCCTGACATTTAAATCAAGGAAATTAGAAACATTTTGGATATCAGTGAAGTGCCCCACCACTCAGATGAAACATTTTAATCTGATGGAGGTCCGGTGTGAGATATCCATTGGACACTTCTACTTTACTGATTTTTTCTAGAAAAATAGCTCCTAGAACCAGCTATTGTGGAAGTGAGTGGGTCAAATCATCTTTGAACCAAAACAAGTCAAAATAACAGATGAAATTCAGTCACATACAGAATATAAAGCTAACCTAAACACATTTCCCAGGATTATTCCTTGTGATATAAAATATATGTAGGAAAATACCTTTGGATAACAATAATCTGAAAAGCGAAGGCACAGATAATGTCTGGAGTCAAGCTTGCTACCCAGTGTGTCCAAGTTCCAGAAAATCTATTCATTCCTTTAAGAAATCTATATTCTAGAGAAAACCTATAGTCAGGAAGTAATTACTCAATTAAGCATATGAGTCAAACGTGCGGAAAATGCTACAATAAAATAGGACAGCGTCATGGAGGTCCATGATAGGCTGATGAAGCTGTCACATTTTTGAGCCAAGAAGGAAAGGAAGTGAACTGCATAATGATAGACAGTAAGTGGTTTCAGAGCAAACCTGAACCCAGGTTTTAGGTTTTTGAAGCTAGATACCACCTTGCCAAATGAAATGCTAAGAAGAGCTAACCTATTTCCAGACTTAATATTAACCTGGAATTTACTCAGTGCCAAAACGCTAACAATACTTTTTTATGTTAATTAAGAAAATGTATTCTTTAGTGGGATACTAGAAACACCTGCTCGACACAACTGGATAATCTTGCTTATTTCTTTTATAGCCCCTAAGCAATTAAAAAGCAAAAACCCCACAATTTTTATGCCTCATATAGAAATAATTATACAAATGACATTAAATGAAGATAACGACAAAGAATTTGGAATATTTCCGGTGCATGTATAAGTGAATGTGTTTAGGCTGATCTATATTCACAGACAAGTGTTTATAATACAATATAAATAGAAAAAAATAATCCATTAAGGCATTGAAGCAATTTTGAACAAAATGGTTATTTGAATGGCTGCTACTTCTTTCTCATTTCTTATAACCCCCCATGTAACTCAGAATATAGAAGCATATAATACATTTTATCCACTAAAAATAACCAAAAAGGACTTTTGATTTTAAAAGCCTCAAGAAAACTGGGGTATCTGGGTGGTATCTCAGTCAGCTAAGCTTCTGACTCTTGGTTTTGGCTCGGGTCATGATCTCAGGGTCTTGAGATCAAGCCCTGCATTGGGCCCGCTTGGGATTCTCTTCCTCTTCCTCTTTCTCTCAAAAATAAAATTAAATTAAATAAATAAACAAATAAATAAATTTTTTTAAAGCTTCAAGAAAATTAAAAAGAATGAGAAGAGCTTTACCTTGGTGCTTAGTAATTTCACCTTTCATGTGACATTTTTTTGAAATGCCACATGATTATTCAGTTTAGTAACATATTCCAGCACGCGCACACACACACACACACACACACACACACAAATCCACACGCAACCATTTGCAAATGTTAAGCTATTCTAACTATCATGGAAAATCAGAGTACTTTGACATCATTATTAAGAAGAAGGGGGAAACATAAAAATAGATAACCCTAGACACATAATTTCAAAACATGATTATATGAAGCCTAACATAAAACCTGATGCAATGTCAGGGATTATGTTTATTAAGCTGGTTTTCATTTAAATGTGACCTTTCTCCTCAAAATCATCCCAAGTAATGAGGGCAAGAGTTTTCTTAACCCTAATGTTTTCAATAACTCTCAATAGTATCTGATTGCAGAATTTCTGAATTAGAAGGGACCCTTTGGGTCATCTCTTCCTACGTCCTAATTAATGATATTTTGCTAGTGTTATTTTGAGACCATCAGAATACATGTAGAACAAAACTTGTCCATTTTGAAAAGTCCATGAGCTAGAGTGAGACCACACTCATTCCGGCCATCTATAGATGCCCCCACACCTGCTTCTAACCCATGCTTTGAGAGTGGGGTACAATGACCCATGGGAAGCAATATTCAAAAGACCCTTTACATTGACTACAGCACTCCAACAATATCACAGAACCTAGTGTGTACTTTGCTAATATTCTCTCTTGCCCTCTCTCTATCATCCGGACAAAGGAAACACAGTTTGCCTCTACAATATGCCCAACAGATTAGCAAAGTCTTTTTGCCTTGGCTCCTGAACTTGTTCAACTTATTTATCTCAGATCTTCACCACATCCTGCACATTCTGTAAGCACACTCCACTGACTCAGAACAATGTGTGATCATGTTCCTGTGCAAAAGCCTCCTCGAGTCATACAGAGGGATTTTCCAGGGATCTGGCACTTGCTATGTGGCATGAGAAATATGCAGACAGAGGGATGAATCTCTTACATTCAAGAAGTTTTCATTGGCAAGAAAGGGAGAGGAATGCCAAGGACATGGAAGATGTATGTATCCCATACCTTCAAAACAGAGAGAGAGCAAAATACTATTAGCACAAAGGAAACGGAGCAAGGAGGTCAATCTGGAGAACTCCGGAAGTTTTGCATAGAGGGGACCTTTAGGCTATTTAAAAAAATATATTATTTATTTATTTGAGAGCGAGAGAGAGAGCACAAGCAGGGGGAGCAGCAGAGGGAGAGGGAGAAGCAGGCAACCTGCTGAGCAGGGAGCCCAGGTGAGGGGCTAGATCTCAGGACCCTGAGATCATGACCTGAGCCGAAGGCAGATACTTAACAGACTGAGACACCCAAGTGCCCCGGAAAGTTTTGGGCTTTAAAGGGCACATAGATTTTTTCCTATTGGAAAACAGCGAGAATGATATTCTGAAGAGGGAACAAAATAAGTGAACACAAGTGCACAGTGAATGTGGGAAATAGGATGCAAATGACACACAATCACACAGCACAACAGGCACACAAAAAACGACTGGCTGAATGAAGGATTATCAGGGCCATGAAGGATTATCAGGGCCAAGGCCGTGGAAGAGTGAGGGAGGGTGCATAAAACCAGGGAAAGAGGTTTCAAGTCTGTGCTACAAAGTGAAGACCACATCTTGGAAGCAGAGAGAGTCATCTGAAGTTTTGGAGACGGTAAGGATCCAGATTCATGTTTTAGAAAAATAACTTAGGGAAAAAACGTGGGACTGGTTGGAGGATAAAGAGCTGAGCTACTTAAAAATTGAGACCAAATGTTATGAGTGAGTGAAAGATCAGTGGTAGAAGGTAAAAAAAAAAAAAAAAAAGTATTTGGAAGAGAAGCTGAGGTTAAATTGCAATGTCTCTACAAAAAGATAAGGGAATACAAAATGTTTCTTTTCTGAATCACTGGATTCACACAAAAGCATTCACTGAGATAAAAAAAAAAAAAAAATCCCTGGGGTTCCACTGGAGGAGTCCTCTCATTCGAACTGCTAAGCGTGTACATACAGAGCTCGGGACCTGGGATGATGCAGAGGGGAGAAAATGCAGCCATGACCTTGGCCTCGTGTAACATAACCACCTTCTCACATCATACTGAAGACCAGTATTACAAGTATGGAAGTAAATATATTCACACCAATAAAACCAGAAACAAGTCAACAAAACCTGCAACAAATTACAATTAGATTAGAACTGAAATGACTCTGGGGATTAAAATTAGATAAAAGGTTTTACCATTTCCTTTTTGACCTCTGGACCACTGTAAATAACTATAATGGGAAAACACTATTTTTAACATTTAAAAATCCAATAAGGATTACAAAGTAACCAAAACTACAAAATTCAACAGACCCCCAAATCCACTTTCAAAAGGATTCAGAATATAAAGAGAATTCATGTATATTTTAAAGATGTCCTTGAAGATTCTTGCTTTAGGTTGTTGCATAAATATGCTTAATTTAATTTTCTTGCTCTGAATGTTACTGAAAATGAAAGAGGGAAAATCCAGTTTTTTCTTTGCTCATTATTGAATGTGAGACCCTGAAGACGTTCATATATTCTTTCACGTGCACCATCTTTTTTCTTTGTTAAAAGAATAAAGACAAAGCACATTTTGTTTTCTATCTATCAAGATTCAACTGACTGATACATAATGCCATCCAAACTTGATATCCCCCTTTGAAGAAGCGAGTCAATTTCTGCACGTGTAATTCACTTAAAAAGCCATTACCACAAAGAACCTTTCCTACAGTTTCTATATTACATAAAGAGAACCACCTAAGGAGTAGGCATCAAAAAATAGCTACACTTCTTTGTTTTTCCAAACTCCTTCATAGCACAGGTCATGAAATATTATTGGGAAGAGTGCAAATTATTTACAATTGTCTCCTTCTGCCTATTTTACAGATCTGAGATTTCATTCGACAATATTGTAGACCTGACTCATTTTACTGTGACCATGCCTTTTATTATTTTTTAATTAACGTGTATTTGTTCTTATTACAAAAGTAATATAAGTTCAAAGTAGAAAGATTCAAAAATAGTTAAAAGAGAAAAGGAAATGAAAAGGACTGAGAACAAAAGAAAGAGTATCCTCTGACACTCATAGCCTACCATGTTATTCTCCTGTTGGAGATAAACCACCTTAAGGAATAGCAGCCTCAAACATGATTACACTGAGACCATGACAAAATGACACAAAGCAGGAACTTCTTAGTTTTCTGTGGGCACAGACTATTACAAGGTCACTGTACCTCCCACAAAAAATCAAGCATTCTCTCTCTCGGCCCAAATGGATGACAGCTACTTCTTTACCAATTACAGCTCTGTACTCATCCTCGTCTGCTCATCGTAGAGGTAAGGTCAATTTAAGATGCCCAATCACAGAACTGTCCCCACTTTCTGATAGTGCCCAATTTAGCATGAACCCCTTGCTTCCTTAGAACTTCCCACAAGTCACTCAACCGAAACCCAAACCCTATCATAGGTCCTTTGTCATGCCAAGATATCTCATGGTTTTTCATGGCTTGTGTCCTCCTGGCTGTAACTCGTTCAACTATCAAAATGTTGCCAAAGATCTTTGGCTGCAAGGCATTGACAAGACCTATAGTCTTACCACTGTCATATTCTGCTCTCCTCTTTCTTTGCACCATCACAGATAGTAGTGAACAACGAGCATGCCCCGAATGATGAACTGGGTTCCAGTCGCTGTTCTAGTGTTTTCCCGATATTATCCAACAACTGTCATCATAACCCTACAAAGTGCATATGATTATTTCTAGTTTGAAGATGACAGACAGAAATGGAAAGATGAAGCAGTGATGTTTTAAATCAAGGATTCTCACCCATGGCATATTTGGGGCTGGGTAAGTTTTTGTTGTGGGGAGTGGTCATGGGCATTACAGAAAGTTCAGCAGCATCTCTGACCTCCAGTCACTAGATGCCAGAGTCCTGTCCCCCTCTCTCTGAGCTATAATAATCAGAAGTGTCTCCAGACATCATAGATGTGCCCTGGAGACAAAAAATCTCCCCCAATTGAGAACCACTGCTTTAAATGATTGGGATGATACCGTACATCTTCATTTCCAGTCTTTTATTTGAGATTTTATTGTTTCCCACTGTTAACATATTTTTTTTTAATTCTGCCATCATAAATTTTAATGGGTACAGAAATGTATATACCCCTATATATCTACAGATTCCCTACCATGGACCATTTCATTTATTTTCAATATTTTGCTGTTGAAAATAATTCCCTAAGGAGTATCTTTGCACACAAATTATTTTCTATTCCTCTAACTTTTCTCCTTAGACTCAATTATTAGGAAAAGGAATGATTGGACAACAGGGTATCTTTATTTTTTTTTTTATTACTTTCCAGGAAAAAAATGGCATATCCTTTACTTTCTTTTTATTCACCAATTGGTTCCACTAATGTAATTAAACAGGATATATGTTTCTCTTCTAACTGTCTGAACAACCTAAATTTCATTTCTATTCTTTTGCTGAAATATATAGAGCTCAGTCTTTGCCACATTCAGAGAGCACCGTATTTGGAGCCAGAAATCCAGCATCCATACTTAAGCAACACCACAGATTCCCAAAACACAGGATGAACGGGATGAAGTGGTTGGAGCATGAGACTGTGAACAATAAACTTATGAAGAACCTTCCAAGCGACATGTACAGGGTTGAAGAGAGTTCCCCCCCAAATTCATGTCTACTCAGAACGTCAGAATGTGAACTTATTTAGAAAGAGGATCTCTGCAGATGTAATTAACTTATGATGCGGTCATATTGGGTTGGAGGAAGGAGCATAATCCAACAATGAGTGTCCTCATAAGAAGAGAGCAAGTTGGACACATGAGGAAAATGGCAGTGCACACACACACGCGCACACACATACGGAAAAGGTCGTGTGAGAACAGGGGCAGAGATGAGGCACAAGCCAAACTTGGCCACGCATTATCAGCACCCAGCAGTGGGAAGGAAGGATCCTGCCCTGCAGACAGCTTGCAGACTTCGGCCCTCCAGGCTGTGAGAGAATCAACCCGTGCTGTTTTAAGTCATCTAGTTTGTGCAACTCTGTGCCCGCAGCTTGAGGAAGCTCATACCCCATGATAAGGGCCTGGCCTTTATTCTGCCAAAGAAAAGCCACTAAAGAAAATTCAGTAGGAAGTTGTTAGTATCCTAAGAAAAGAGGACTCAGTAATCCAAAGGTGGGGGAGGAAGAGAAAGAAGATGTCTTTTTAATTTTCTAGTAAAGAATGGTTACGTGCGTGTGTGTGTGTGTGTGTGTGTGTGTGTGTGAATGTGCGTGTTTATTACTTTCACCATCATTTTATAAAGATTAGAGTATTTTAATACCAATGTAGGCTGACAATAATCTCAGAATATCATCAAAATTTAAATATAATATTTGTAATTTCTTAATGTCCTCATTTTGCCAAGGACTGGTAAAAATTCAGTCAGGGCTCAGCACAATTCCCCACACGGTTCATTAAACCCTTGCTAATTCTAGCCTATCTGCAAGTATAACCATCCTCCAAGTCTTCCCTGCAGAGAGCCATCGCTGTGGACGCGCGAAGGGACACAGTAGCCACATCAGCATTTTGCGAACCTTCTCTAGAACTCAAACATACTCTCTTGTATCTCCTCAATATTTTCATGTGCACAACTGATTTAGGGTTATTAAAGAATAAATCATAAGATTTTGAAATGAAATAAATTCTGGAGATGCCAATTCCAGCTGTTCCTGGAACCTAAAGAGATACTCAGACCCAGAAAGCAGAAAGACTTAGAACTGCCTACTCAACCAGCATACAGCAAAGCTAGGACTGTTTGAAACTCTGTATGTTGGTGCCTCTAGATGGCTCAGTCGGTTAAGCGTCTGCCTTCAGCTCAGGTCAGGATCTCAGGGTCCTGGGATCGAGCCCCACGTGGGGTTCCCTGCTCAGCAGGGAATCTGCTTCTCCTTCTCCCTCTATCTTCCCTTGTGCTTTAGTGATTAGTATTTCCTCCCACGTTTCCTGTGGCTAGGTATGTTTGGGTTGGATTAAAATTGTAAAGCTGCTCTGACCTTTTTAAGCTTATAATGCTGTCGTTCTGTAGCAAAAGGAAGACAATAACAAGAAGGCAAAGGTAGGTGATAGGATGGGTGAGGGAAGAGAATGGAAGTTCTTATTTTTTTTGTCTCACCAGAGAGCACTTTCTTAATCACCTACTTTGCACTGCTCTTTCCCTGCAGTACGATTCATCTGAAAACACCCTAGTCAGGAGCTCTAAGGACCTCTGTTTAAGTTTGAATAAGGTTCTTAATTTTTCTAAGACTCAGTCTGTACATTTCACCATGTGGGAATTTCAAATTGAGCCTATTTACCTAGCAAGGTGTTTGTCAGGATGAAATATCATAAAAATGTTCTATAAGTGATAAGGTGTTACATAAAAAAAAAGTAATTGTCATCTTACTCCTACTGAGAAAAATAAATAAAAAATAAAAAACCCTAAAATAGAAAGCACAAAACAAATACTAAGTGTTCCTGGTAAAGAAATACTGTTTGCATTAGCCAAATCTCTTTGTCTAATTTCCTTGATTCCTTTTCTTGCTTCTCTGTACTTCTAATTGAAAATGCAACAATATTCTTCAGTTGGCAGGGCCTGTCACATTAACATATCGATCAAGTGATGGTTTTCCAAGGTCCTGGTGTGGAAATGTCCATTCACAAGAAGCATGTTATATAAACAGTGCAAAATAGATAATTATCAATGTCCATCTTTGCCATATTTTAGTTCTCTTTGCTGAAGTAAGAAATGAGGACTCACGGTTCAGGGTCTAACAACTGTTGATTTTAACCATTAGTCCTATACAAAAGATGGGTGTTCCACTAACATACAGTCAAAGCACAGAAAGTTATCCCAGAGATACATCCCTAAAGCTTTTTGATCATGCAGCCATGCATAAAGTAAATTTGAGATATATTCCTAACACATGTACTTTCTGCTAAAGCCACATGTTCCATTATACTGACATAGTATACATTTTAGAAAATGTAGAAAAAGTTAAAAGGATGAACTCAAAATATATAAATATAAAACTTTTCATGTTTGCCTCCAGCATCGGAATAGTCTTGCTAACTTCCGTCCAGGGCGAGAACCCCATTTTGGAGACTACACAGTTCTATCCTATCAAGGAGATGGACTGTGGTGAGCATTATCTGCTCATGCCCCATCCTGTCCCGAATAATAACCATGTTTCATGCTGTATGGCTATGTTAATAGGGCTTATCTAGAAATCGATCTATTGACCACTGTACACATTTGTTCATTACCCCCTAGAGCACTCGGGGCATTGTCTGATGTCCAAATTTTTCAGTAGGCATTGATTGGGCTGGAGCCTCTGGTGATTTACTGGTCTTCCCAGATGGAGTAGTCAACCTCACATGCCCTCTTCTTCTACAACTTACTTTCCTTTGGGGGCTGAAAATATTGCAGTTTTATTGAAAGTACTTGCAAGCTTTGGCACCGAAATAGCCGCACTAGCAGGAGAGAGAAAATAGGTGTCCTCACAGCCTGGAATTGTAACCTGAAAGACAGCACTGAAAAATCCCCACGCACTTTCTCTGAAGCCATTAGAAATTTGGAATTTGGAATCAGAAAACTGGAATTCTGCAAAATGTCTTTGCAGTTTCATTTTTACCTGAATTGTCTATTTTTTTCTTTATTAAGTCATTTTTAATTTAAACACAAAAATAGCGTTTTAAAATCATGATCGCCACGTAGATGGATGCCTTCCGGGAGATGGTCGTGTTTACCCCGTCGCAGTGGGAATCCCTATTTTGCTCAGGATTATGCTCGCCCAGCTAGAGCGACTCAAAAGTAAAGGACGGGGCCTCCACCTGGCCCCACCATGTTGCTCACTGGCCACCTATGGGGCTTTGGCAAGTCACTTAACTTCTCTAAATGTCATCTAAGGGCATTAATTCCTACGAGCAAAACTGGGGACCATTTCTATGTGCCAACACTCTTTCTTCTAAGTTATACCTGAAAGATCTCATACTGTAAATCCAGAGCACGAGAACTCAAAGAAGGCCTGGAAAAGGAGAGTGGGAGGTCCAGGCTTGCAGCTATGGAGTAAGTAAGTCGTGGGGATGAAAGGGCAGCACAGGGAATAGAGTGAATGGTACTGTGATAGCATTGCATAGTGACAGCCAGGAGCCACGCCTGTCATGAGCCTAGCATGACGTGTAGAGTTCTTCAATCACTCTTGTTGGACAGCTGAAATTAACTTAACGTTGTGTGTCAACAATACTTCAATTTAAAATAAAGATTTAAAAAAAGGAGGCCTCTAGATCATCAAAGAACATTTTGAAGATAAGGAAATAGAGGGTCAGAAAGGTTGACCTGCCCAACTCAGCTAATATTTTTAAACACCAGAAATGATTTTGATTCGAGGAGAAAAACTGCCTCACAAAAAAGAATTTTCCCTGAAAGTCCTCAATATATCAGGAACTGAACCTAGCGTCCCAAATACAAGCCCACCCCCCTTTCCACGGTATATGTCTCTCATCCTCACACACGGTTGGCGCATAAACCATGCGTGTTAAAGTAAATTGAATTATTCTACTTAGGGGATGAGTTTGGGAAGCCACTACAGGTGGCATTCTTAGTATTTCCTCTTTAAGCTTAAAACATTTTCTAAGTATTTTCCAATGGCTTCCGAAAGGCTTGTGGCGGCGGGCAAGTTTTCAGCACTGCCTCTGATAATGGAGATTTAAATCAAACTCCATCTGCCAATATACCCAACATTTATCACGTAGTTCTCAAAAGAGCCGCTCACTGCGTGAGTTTAGGTGTCTTCCCAGTTTCAAGCAGCTAAAATCCTCAGAGGCCTCACACTCCACTCGTACTTTAACTCTGACCCCCACCCTCTTTGGCCTCCTCATCTTGCCCATGTCTTTTCAGACTCTCAGGTCACTACCTCGCTACTGCTACGCCCTGTCACCACACTCACAGGCTCAAATCTTTCCCTTCTTAAAATAAGACAAGGCAGAACCTTCCATCCTGCACACTCCCTCTACTTCACCCCATCTCCTTCCTTCAAGAGCTAAACTTCTGAAGAGGGTTGTCTGCATGCATGCGTCACACATTCTCACTTTCTCTTTTCTTCTTCTCTTTCCTCTCTCCCACAACCTGGCTTGTGCTCCCAGGGTCGCACAGAAGCTACTGTCCCTCAACTCACAACGGTCTCTTGGTTGCTAAATCCAGAGGACGATTTCAAGCCCTTCCTGCAACACTGGACCCCAGAGGCATGCCTTTCTTCCTGGCTTCTAGAACCAATCTCCCTTGAGTTTCCAACCTCTGTAGAAACTTTTTCTTCATGTCTGGGACCCTGGAGATGTGCTTCTAGAACCAAACTCCCTTGAGTTTCCAACCTCTATAGACACTTTTTCTTCATGTCTGGGGCTCCTTTTCATCACCTCTTTTACCCACTGAGTTTTGGTGTTGCCCAAGGTTCTGTTCTAGTCCTTCTTCTTTCTTCACTATTAGCCATGACTGTAAGCATCTTCTATGCTGCAACGAATGTCAAGTTCGCTTCTCCGATGCAGGCTTCTCTTCTGACCTCCAGACCCATGTGTGAACTGCCTCCTGGATAGCTTAGCAGAGTGGTGGAGACTCCAGGCTCTACCCAGGTCCCTTCTTCATGGCTGCCCATCTATCCCACTCTCCCCTGGCTGCCCAGAGTATTAGCCGTTGACTGCTCACAGCTGTGGCCCTCACTGGACCCTGCACCATCAAGGTCATGTTCTCTCCCAGCAGGAAGCCCATAGTAAATGACTGGTTAGTGGGGATAAAAAGGCCAGACCTCTTGCTGCAATTTGTAGGACTATAAAGTGCCATCCAGAGCTCTGGGTAGAACTGGCTGACTTCTCAGTTGCAACTGCATTTCTCATCTTGTCTCTTTGCTTGTTCCTCCATTCATTGTTTCCCTGTAGGGTTATCTCCTGTGAGAACTCCCCAGTACATCTTCGGCATTCAACTCTCCATCTCAGGGAACCACCATCCACATCAAAAGAAAACTCATCACACTCCCATATAAACTTATAGTAACTTGGTTTTTTTACTTATTTAAAACTTTACTCTTTAAGTATCAACCATACAATAGATAGTCACATTAGGGTTCGGAGGCCAAAGTAGAAATCCCCAAAGAGCTGGCTTTTCCTTTATTTGTCAGACTTGAGAAGAGTTTAAACCGAGCCACACCCACTCAAACTGGGACCACACCCTATCTCTACCTTCTGGTTCCAGTGGAGTGGATTGAATAGTGGCTGCACTTCACCCAAGGGCGTGGTTCAAGGGTAGTCATGGCTTCTTCCTCCTCCCTTCCTACCTCCTCCAATATTCACCATCTCAGTAAATGGCACCATCACCTACATAATTTTCCCCCACATTATCAGTCACTCACCAAGTCATACCAATTTTTCTTCCCAAATATCTCCCAGGTTAATCTTTTCTCCACTTTTACTCTAATTCCCCCGGTCCAGGAAAACATCTCCTCTCTCTAATTATTGTAGTGCTGCCTAATCAGCTGATTATCTCCCCGCTGGGGTGGCTGTACTGAGCCAAGGCAGCCAGGACTGACCACTCATTTACCTCTATCCAAGAATAACCTCATTCAGGGGCACTTAAGTGGCTCAGTCACTTAAGAGGCCAACTCTTGATTTTGGCTCAGGTCATGATCTCAGGGTCCTGGGATCAAGCCCCGTGTCAGGCTCTGTGCTCAACAGGGAGTCTGCTTGAGGATTCTCCTCCCTCTCCCCCTTCCCATGCTCTCTCCCTCTCTCTCTCAAATAAGTTAATTAATTAAAAAAAAGAAAGAAAGAAAGAACCTCATCTAGGGTTCCAAATCACCACCAGATCCCTGCAATTTCTCATACGATATTATCATTGTGTGTATGTCGTGCTGTGAAAAACAAAGAAAACACCACTATCACCATAAGGTTCTAATTTGTCACCCTACCAACTGTCTGTCCTCTCCTACAGTAGGTGGTGAGCCCTGAAGATGGGGACTCTATATTTCCTGTTTTTCTGTTTCCCGGTGTTCAGCCTAAGACTAACAAATAGTTGACATTCACCACATATTTGTTGACGAAATCAATAAACCCGTCAATCAGTTCTTTGTAAGAAGTAATGAATGAATGGAACAGAAAGGAGGCAATAATGAGAAGAAGAAAGGGAAAGGACAAGAAACCAGTTTTTCATTCTTCTAGGAGTCTCGTTCCTGATGTTGAATTGACTCTCGTGATAAATGATCTATGTTAGAAGATAAGAGGAATGTTGGTAAAGTTCTGAAGAACAAGGTTTTAAATTATAGCTACATTTTCTCATTCTGTCCCTTTTAGTTTGTAATCTCCAAGAGGGCTAATAATACCAGTTTGTGCAGTGAAGTCGTTTACTCAACAGAGAGGGATCAATAAGTACTAATTGATTATAAGAATTAAGGAGGAGTAAGTAGGTGGAGGACAGAATTAGAATGGCTAAATAAGCAAATCTTTCCCTGGAATGGAAATTTTATACCACTGGTCCTGCCTGTTGCATTATAATTCGTTTCGATAGTGGAAAAACAGAGTCAACAAATGGAAAAATAGGTGTTCGTGTCCCAGCTCAATCACACACTAGGGGTGTGACCTTGGAGAGGCACCTAACTCCTGTGAACTTGCACTTGTTTGTCTGTAGGAAGAAAGGACTGAACTCAATGATGCTCATGTCCACTTCTAGCTCTAAAATTCTATTCCATTCTGTCCTATGTTATTTTTAACTCTCTCAATGTCTGTCATGTCTGTCAATCCAGTATTTTCTGCAAACTGGAAAATGAATTCAAACTGGCTACTCTTTTATTAGAGTTAGCCAAAAATAAACTTTAAAACTGAAACCAAGAAACTACTCCGTGAAAACAATGCATATCAGCAAGCTGAAAGCTTTCTACAGGAACATTTTCAGCCTGTTCTTCTTCATCTCTTAAAGTGTGTGCTTTCAATAGGAAAGAGATAATGAGCAACCATACATACTTATTTACCAAGTCGACCTACAGAGGAGGAAGGAGACGACAGAACATGGAAATGGAGGCAACTGTTGACTTGCCAGGGAGGCACAGAAAAGTCTGAGAGAGAGACTGAATCAGAAATGACAACCCAATGACTACTGGCAGACACTGACTTGGTCTATCCAATAATTACCTCTCTCCCACCACCTTGCTTAAATCAGAGAAGAAAAAAAATATGATGAGGTATGAAGCCAAGTTTGGTGTTCTAGAAGTATGTGGTGCCACAATGTCCAGGATGGATTATATCACTTTACCCACTTCTAAACTCTATTGTGGTGCTCTTCATTTATTGGTTAGCTTTCAGGATCCCATAATTACCATTTTTTTTTCTCTTGTTTAAAGGAGAGGGACGCTCATATCAAAATTTTATCTCATGGGCTGATATATTTTCCATTCTTTTGAGGCAAGGAGAATATGAAAGAAAGATACTTGAATAAAAATCAGACCATTTGTAATATTTGGCCATTTAGTAAATGCCCCAAGATCAAAAAACCACAGTATGAGTTAGAGATCAAGAGAAATGGAGCCACAACATATTAACACAAGCATATGCTATTCCTAATAAAGTAAATGAAACCCTTAATTCCTACTTCAAGGCAACTCTCCTCTATGACCAGAACCACTGAAATAAGTCCAAGAGCTCTTTGAAAAAGTCTTATCAGTGGTTGCATTAGAACAGTCCTAATCCTTTAGGAAAAGGGGTTCCTTCTTCGGGAACGGATGCATCTTGCAGCCAACATCTGTAGAGATGCACACTCATGTCCATCTCTCCACCAGTGCAGGCTCTCTGCTGTAAGAGCAGGATGAGTCCTCTTCTTTGAGCCTAGCAACCCGTATTCTTGGAGCCAAGTTCCTGGGGACATTCTGTTTGCTATCTAGGTAAGTTTACTTTCCAACTGACTAGGCTACAGGTGATAGTTCTACTAAAAACTCATCCTTTAATTCTCAATTTTGTTTGGTAATGTTATTCTCAGTTCCAATAATGTCTAATAAGAACGGCTAGCATTAAACTGCTTACTTACTATGGGCCAGACCCCATGTTAGATGTTTCGCATGCAGCAACTTTCCTTTTACTCCTCACCGCAGTCCTATGAGGTCAGTATATACTACAGCCAACCTCATTTAACAGAGGGCCAACGTAGGCAGAGCCTCACGTATGTCCCACCATTTGCCTGTAGGGAGTTAAGGCTATCACTCTAGGGTAATAGTAAGTAAAAAATTCTCCCCTTGGCCCTGATCAAATGGAGTTAGAGGTGAGAAGGGCAACAAAAGATTACTGGAAATTTAAGAGGAATGCATGTCTGGGGGTCAGAAGAAAAAGTGAGGGCCAAATGTCAAATTCAAATGCAAGGCACCTTTTAGGTGTAATGACTGATTTTACTTTCATTTTATCACCCTTGGAAATACTCAGTACAAATGTCCTCTTAAAGGACAAAGAGAAATACAGGAGAGCAAGAAAGTCACAGTTTAAGCAAAAGCAAATAGAAGGAATTCAAGCGACAAGCCAGCTAAGTAATTTTAGGCAAGTTACTTCACTGCCATGCTTACTTTTTATCGGATCTAGAATTCACATATTACCCCTTGCCTTTTCCACTCCTGGGGACATTTACAAGATGCATATAAGATAACAACACCGAAAAAATTTCAGAAAAGTCAGAATGACCCATAACTGCAAGCTATTATTGTTACCGCCACTCAAATTTAGTTCAACTTCATTTACTCGAAATTCTACGGTAGTAAACTTCAATAATAATCACAGCAAACTTTTCTCAAACATAAGGCATCCTTTGTACCTTAGCCATTAAATTACAGTCCTCCCAGAAGCAACTTCAAAAAAACCAGAAATGAGGTTGGAAAAATGAAGATCAACACAGACCCAATGTTCCTACTTAAGCCAAGTTCAATCTGGAACAATTCCCACACCCCATCTGTCAAAAACAGGATTATTGCAGGCCATGATGACCAGGACAATGGGACAATCTCTGGTAAAAACTCAAGATGAGAGACCTCATGTCAAACTGCACTAAAAATCATAACTTATAATTTTTAGGAACTTTAAAACAAACACTAAACTAATCCACTAAAATATAAGTAGAATAAAGCCAAGAGTTATTTCTGAAAGAAATTACATTACATCCAACTTTTGTTTTATCTTCTGTTATAAACCATAAGATTTTCACCTCTCCCCACAACTCCCCCTAATGAAAAACATCCTTTAACAGGACTTATGGGAAGTAACAGGATTCTGTTGGGAAACATCAACAAGACTTACTTATTTTCTTTGCTGACATGGTAGGTCTGTGTGTACAGCCTCATATGTTTGACACTTGCTAAGAACTCAGTTTGTGCAACGAACATATGGCCTCTGCAGGTTTGTAAAAAGAGCTGCTTAACTGAAGATAATTAATTCTGTCAAGTGTTTTTCTCTTACATACATATAAAGGTAACAACCACTTAAGCACAAAAGAGAGCTTCCACCTTTTTGCTTTTTATCCTCTCCCTCTCTTCTCTTTCTCTGCCATCTCTGTACCATTTCTGGCACATGGGTAATCAAGATGTGATTCTGATTTCACTTTTATCGGGAAACCTTCCTGCTATTTTTAGAAGCACCACCCAACATTATCTCACACATAGTAAATGAACTCATATACCACTTTAAATATATATATTTGCTATGAAGTTTTTGAAATCTTTAAATAATTTAGCCTCTGAACTTCTTCAGTTATGGGTACCTCATCTGATACGCCTGAGAACCTGATTCAGGCTCAGGGATTATTAAGAAGTGAAAAAAAAATCTAACCTGTAAATTGTTTTCAAATGTAACCCAATTTTCAAAAGCTTGAAATTGAAATGAAACTGATAGAATGTTTTATAGATATTTAATTAAATATTGATTAATTTTGATTTTGCAGATTTCATAGCCATTGATTTATAATTTTTTCTTTAAGGCCCTGTGTCTTTGCTCTGATCCTTCAGGATCTTGTATATAATTCATCTCTCTTTTTGTTATCATATATTTAAGCATGGATTATGTTAAATCATACATTCTCAATGGGGAAGTAATGCTCCTGTGAAGATGAAAACTGGTTCGTGGGGAATGAAAAATCTTACTGTAATCATGGATGAAGCACAGATATAGGCACACAGTCCATAAGCAGATACACAGTGTATCTGTAATACACATTTCCAGGGAGTAGAAGGGCAATTAGGAAAAAAATGTCTGAAAATGTTCTTTAGAAGGGGCGATAACGGCATAAAGACTGAGAAACATTGCTTTGGATTGTTTTCATATGCTTTGTATGTATCTGTTTGGTTTTCCTAACAGAGTTAAAGCTGTTGAAGAACAAGGATTATATCTCCTACTTCCGAATGTTTACACCACCTGCTCAAAGTTCCCAACATTTTTTTGGTTTTCACCCTCCTGGGAAAACACTGTGGTCTAATTTTATGCAACTCTGAATTATGCAAATTTGGAAGAATGTCATAATAAATACCCAGGGTTCAAAATGTGAAATAATGCAAATTTCTTCAAATTAAAAATTTGCCAAGAATTGCCTGATTTCAAAGCTGGCAAGGTAAGTGAATTCTTAATTGTGTTTACTGCCAAGTGGCAGCATTGTAGGCACAGAAATTCCCTCCATCTTTTGTAGGGAACAAATTACATGAAGTCTGTAGAAACACTTCTCTCCAATAAAATGAATTAATATACTAGAATCTGTTGAAGCATACTTGCAGAAACCTAATATATAACCACTGTATGTTTAAATGTAATTATATACATAATATACAACTATATATAGGTGTATATATGTATACATATATACATTCATACATATACATATATGTATATATAATTATTATGGAATATATATATGTGTGTGTGTATATACACTCACACACACGAAGTAAGTTTGGAGATATTTGAAAAAATCTGTTTAACTGTTATACATAAAGTCAGCCAGTAGGACAGAGTTTGATCATTACATTATCATAATCATTTCTCTTTATTATCTGTAATCAACAAAATCGCTATCACTGTGGCTGGGCTGTCACTTGGAATACTGATCTAAATAGATTTTATGATACATCTAGCACCGGAAACAACTGCAGAAGAGCCACGAGGCATACTTTAATGTCATCTGGGACCCTGGGCTCTCAGCACCTGGCCTAGCATATGGCACACAGAAATGAAAATGAATTATTTGTTAACTGGATGTAAGGTCTTGGTCATGCCGGAAGACAACCAAATACCCATTGTGATGACAGTATACATCCCATTTATTACAGACTTACATTTACAACTTCATTAAAATTTGATGGCAAACCTGTGAAGGGCTCCGAGTACATCATGAAAACCACAACAGTAATATAAGGTATAACAATGGGAAAGTAATGAGAAGATAAAAGTTCAGGGCTTTCCTCCATTCACTAAGATTGACACTTTGGGGGAGTTACTTATGTCCCTGTGCCTTGATTTCCCCGTTAATAAAATGAAAGTACTTGGATAAGTGACACCGAAGAGCCAACAATTTACCTGTAAAATTGCATGAGTTTCATGCTCAATAAAAGCTCACCAGCAATTTCTTATAGCCTATCCTGGGTTTGAAATTTCAAGCCTATATTCCTGTGCCCAAAAAGGTTAGCATCAAGGAAACTGTTTCAACAGTCTTAGTATCTCTGCTTCTGAGTTTTGCATGGTTAGCACAGACGGTGCAAGAAGCTTCCACTCATTGGGGCATGCCTGCTAAATTCAGCCACACTTCCACAATATTATGGCCTTGGATCTATTTTTAAAAAAAAAGGAAAGGGAAAGGGAAAGGAGGAAAGGGGGAAAGGGAAAGGGAAGGAAGGAAGGAAGGAAGGAAGGAAGGAAAGAAAGAAAGAAAGAAAGAAAGAAAGAAAGAAACAAACAAACAAACAAACAAAGAAAAGAAAAGAAAAGAAAAAAGAAAAGAGAGAGAGAGAAAGAAAGAGAGAGAGAGAGAGGGACGGAGGGAGGGAGGGAGGGAGGAAGAAAGAAATCCTACTTCAAATATAACTCAATGTAACAAGTCTAAATTTTGCCTAAAAAAAAAAGAATGAGAATTTCCTGACTCTCAAGGTGTTTATAATTATTGAAGAAACAAAAAGTAGGCATACAAAACAGTTAAATAACAAGAAAGGATAATATGTATTCAAGATTTTCAATGAATGTGGTCAGCGGTAAAAATATAATGTGCAGATAACTAGTGCTAAGCATGGTCAGAATGGAAAGAAGTCACTGTTAACGGAATGCCCAGGAGGTTCAGTGAAGGAGGCAGTGCCTTGGAATGATAGCATCCCGGACTGTAAGGGGCCTCAGAGGTAAGTTAAACCATTATCCCTATAGCATTTCATCCCCCTATGCCGTCCAGGTGCACTACCATCTAGCTGCATTATCCAGATATATGTTGCTACTGATGAAGTCAACAGTTCATTAGAAAGTCCATTTCTTTCTCACTCAAACCTTCTTATTCACAGTTGGCCTTATGTTGACCTTATGTTGACTTTTCTTTTACTCTTCTGTCCCATATTCCACTCTCTGGAGACCCACGGATTAAGTAGAATCCTCTTCCAAATGAATAGGCGGGGCTCACTCCAATTTCTTTCTTCACCTGGGTGATCATTCCCAGTTCCTTCTACCAGTACTTTGTCTAGTCTATACCCATCCCATCCCTACTCCTCATCCTTTTCCCCTCTTTCTGAAATCTCTTGGATAGGATTAACCCGAAGTTGAAGAACCCAAGAGTAGGAAAGACTGTCAGGGATCTTGCTAAAAAGGAAGTTTGGGAAGACATTTACCATATCACCACTGGAGAAAATCTCACACTACAATAATATGAAAAAAATCCATGACTTAGAGTATGGATTCGGATGTGAAATGGTTCTTGAAGGGAAAATTCTTAAAAATTACTTTTCTAAAATCAAGTGTCAAGAACAAAGGGAGGGTAGAAGGAATAAAATCAGGAAAGCAAGGAATTTGGGGAGAAATATTTAAGGAATTGAGGATGTTATCAACGAAGATGTTAGGAAGGGAAATGGGATGGAAAGACGCTAGGAGAGAAGGACATCATCAGAAAGACAGACAGACAGTGGGGAGAGGCACAGAGACAGTAAGGAAAGCATGCCAGTCAAAACTAAGATGAACTGGCTATCACACAGGCTTCCAAAGAAAATTAGTGTGAACAAATAAAGAGCTCATAATAAGGGAAAAATACAGCCAATACAACAACCTGGCTTCCAAGTTGTGTTTAAAATACAGCCACAAAAGCCATGTGAACTGGAACAAAATGACTTCTTAAGTGGTTACTGTGCACCGAGCAGGCTGTACGGCTTCATCCTGGCACTGTTTGAAGAAACTTGTTCCGAACACCATTTGGACAGAACCCAAGGTGTTCATGCCCCAATAAGAAGCACAAATCGTTACAAGAAAAATGTGGAAGGCGGTTGCTGCGTCGGTGTGTGATTTCTCAATGTTACTGCCAGCACGAGAAATGCTTTGAAGGTGAACCAAAGCTAACGAAGCAGAGAGATAAACACGGGCAGCACTTGTTCCCGCCCCTCCTCCTTCCCCCGGTTTCCCAAGTCTCCCGCATCCCTCTACAACTCACTCTGTGGAGATGACGTGCGTGAGCACACCTGGGGTTTCACCCGGGTGTGCGTCTTTCCAGCCTTCTACTATGGTGAGTTCAAGAGCCCTCCTATCACATATTAATTATGAAATTCTAGAGACGAGGGAGGTGTCAGTTCTGTCAAAGCTGAGAATGAGTAAGTGAAGACCCTGTCCACACTTTCCATCTACACATAATTCACTGGCAGGAAAGGCACTTGGGAAGAGCAAGTTTTTATACACCAAATCCTTGAGACTGAGTGGGCAGAGTGGTGAAGCCCGTCCAGCTCCCCAAATCAGAGAAAAAGCTGTGGGCAGGAGCAGAGGAGGGTGTTCTCACATGAGACCCTGGGAGACACAGGGCACAACAAAGCAGGTGTAGCCCAGGGGACAGAAGTGACACTGATGGGAGGAGAGGGCCACTCTCTTTATTCTTTTTCAGTGCCACATAGCTCTGATCTAATTCCTTGACAAGACACTTCCAGAGTTTCAGGACACTCCACCTTGTAACATTTAGTGTTCTCATGGCGGATGCCAGCAGTGGAGGAGAGAGGCACCAACAAATGAATCCACCAGTAGAGGACGCCAACACCAGAGCAGAAGCAAGAGAAGAAAAACATGGCGCTACCACATCATGAATGTAGCTGCTGAGAAGCCACTGGAGCACTTCCAGAACTCTCCACAAAAGCCTCTCCACAAAAGCCACTGGACAGGATGCTGGCCACTAACAGGTATGAGCAGGAATCAGCGTTTCTGAAATACAAATCCCATTGTGAACTTGTATCCAGAGGCTACTGAAGTCAAGAAGATGTTTAGATATCATTCTACTTTTCTTTGGTTATGATGTGGTTATCTTAGGTAGGCCCTGGTAAAGAATTCCTCCAGGGAAATATAAGTGATATACTCATATAAATAAGATAATCTTCTATAGGTTAAAAAAATAAAATCTGAATGAAGCCGGTGGAAAAGATTTGGAAATTCACATGCAATAAATATTATTTGAGTATGGCAGTTAAAATTCAAGAACCTGGATAGTCTGAGACACTATGAATCTCGGATTTTGTAGACTGAGATGGGTCATGGCCCTTCTGGAAACAGCAACATCATGTTTGTGATCGTACAGGTTATAATAAATAATGCAGCCCCTAGTCAGCCAACAATCATCCTACCTACCTTTGAGATGAGAGCCACTAAGTCTGCTCTGGGATGCAACAAGCAGTTCAATATCAGATTGGGCCCTGAAAGCACCCTCTCATAATCCCCATGCAGGAGATGTAGAGCTCTCTCTTCTGAGGCACAAAGCTCAAATATTTACATAGCAGGTCATAAAGCAATTGAAGGAACGAAGAGAAAGCAAATATACTATCAGGTTGAGGGGTATCTTCCATTTTGACAGCATACTCCCTTAAAATTGGGAAATTTCTGTGTACATGATTCATTTTCTCTTCTCGGACTCTGACCAAGTGACAGATTAGTTACCATTTATTCCTCTTGTCCTCAAAGAGAAAAAATAATTCTCACAGAGGCCAGAGTATAGCCAGTTTTTTCATGAGTTCTTTTGCACAGACTCATGTAAATTTGTCTTCCTAGTATTGTGCTTTTTCATGGTCCTTTGTGGATATTTTTTACTATCAGGATTGACATGATATGGAACCACCAGGCTACTGTCTTGGCTCAAAGTCCCTGTGCTGGGGCATCTAATGACCTTCTTGGGACCAGAGCCCAAGACTGGCTTTCTTCCCTGATTCCACTTGCCTGTCATCTAACTTCTCACTGCTGGATTTCTTACACTGCTTCTTTTCCTTAAATCTGTCACTAGAATCCTGCAACCCTAGTACTGAAAAAGGAGAAGGGACGATTTAAGTCGCTTGCATTTTTCTCTTAATCACTCAGTTTTAAACTTCCTCACCGAGTGGAGGAAACTTTCTGTTCTTAATGGCATACCGGGGGCAGATCCCCAAACTATAAAATGGTAGAAAGAGACGTTACGTTAGCCAAGAATACTGGGGAAGGGGATGAGAAGGTGGTGATAATAGGTCTGGACCACCATCCACAAGATATGTCCCCTCCTCACCTGACTACCGCCTTCTATATCTCCCAGAGCAAAAAACTTGAAAAACACTAGCTCATGACACTGTACAATTTCCTGTTTTAATGAACTTTTAGGTTGAGAAGAGCTGAATATATTTCATCCGGAAAAAAAATGAGTACATGTGACATTATCAACCTGCTCTAAATATGGCTATTGATTACATTTTGTGCCTAGACTACTGAAGATTCATATTGTGATGTAATCCCAACAATACTCATTTTCTAGGAACAAACAGCAAATGGTAAGATTTTTATCTAAAATTCCTTGGCAAAATAAATCCTAAAATTTGGAAAAATGTTGCCCTCATCTGCTGAGCCGCTGAAGAAACTCAATGCATTCGATGCCAGTAAGAATTTTAATATTTTTGCCTAAGGTCTACTACAGAAGATTTAAGGCAAAGTTCAAATGCCTCTCACTTTGTTAAGGCCTGGGGAAACATGAAGGAAGGGCACAGCGATTCTCGGAAGCTAAAGAGTTTGCAATGTCTCTGAAAAGAGAGGTGCTTTCTGATGCCCTTAGAAGCATTTGCTATTATTCATTCATCCCAGTCAAAAAGACTCTATAATCTCAGCTTTAGTTCTTATAATCTTATTTTTCAAATGCATGCCATCCTCGAAGTGGCATTCTGGTGATCTGCAGACAGATTCGTAACTACCAAACAGAGCTCTTCTTCAATAACACGAGCCTGTTCTCCGCATAAAGGCATTATGCAATAGCGGTGACAAAAAGGAGAAAATGGTGGTTATTTATAGAGATATTTACAGCACTGTTCCATCAGGACCCCACTTATCACCAAGTAATAAAGAAGACCCCCTTGGAAAATGCACATTTTCTGTCTTCTGAATATTTATTAAGCAAACCAACTGTTTTTAAGGTTTATTGGAAGAAGACAGCCATGGTATAAAAGGCACTTAATGATTCACAGGCTGAAACTAGACTTCCTTTTAGAGACGAGAGAAGGACGATACACCTTGTGCCTTAAAAAGAGTTCAGCAGGGGACCTGTTTGGAGCATCTGGAGGAGAACTGCTCACAATTGCAGAAAGATTATCACTCACCTTCTCAGAGCCTAATAGTCACCAGATGATTAGCCTCAAGCTAATCAATGATTTAAAAAATGAAATCAGGCTTCCTGTGTCCTTCATGAATGAAGAAGCCACTAATGATTTATCAGCGGTAGGACATGTGCTCTATCATAACACATTTGGAAAATACATTACCTAGCCATTCCTTCCTTCATTTCACAATCATTTACTGAATACCTACTATACAAGATCAAGTGCATCTTCTAAAGTTTAAAAACAGAGAGCGGTCCCCTGACAAGGCAGACAGACATGTTCACAAGGTGGTTAATCTGAATTGCCAGTCTGAGGTCAGACTCAAAGCCCAAAGAAGTTCGGGAATGATGCTGCCTAATTCCTAGGCTTATCTCACTTGTTGAGGCTGAGTTACAGAAGCAAAGCTCACAAGAAACTGATGCATAAACCAGTAAGAAAAATAACTGCAAAGCAGGTCAACAATTTGTAAAGTGTATCCCAACCAAGGTCTTCTTTAGAATTGTGTGAAAAAAAGATTCAAAGCCTCTGTCTTTGTGCAAGTTCAGCAAACTCTTAGATCCTTAGTGAATCAAAAATTACTCCACAAAATTGTTGCTGCTAAGTGAAATAACCTTTACACAGTGTTTATCACTCATTAACTCAATGAATATTTACTGACCACGCACTATGTATCAGATACCATACTAAACAGTAGGGATGGGGCACATGGGTGGCTCAGTCAGTTAAGCACCTGCCTTCCGCTTGGGTCATGATCCTAGGGTCCAGGGATCGAGCCCCGCATCGGGCTCCCTGCTTGGCGGAAAGTCTGCTTCTTTCTCTCGCTCTGCTGCTCCCCCTGCTTGTACTTTCTCTCTCTCTCTTTCTTTCTCTGTCAAATAAATAAATAAAATCTAAAACAAACAAAAACCCAGCAGGGCTATAGCAGTGAATGAACCAAATGTCTCCAAGGGCTTTTGGAGACAAGTGGAGTGACATAAAGAGAACGCTGGAGTCCATTAGTAAGTGGGGGTTAGCTTTATGCTTCGCAGAGCCAGGTGTAGTCAGAGCCATTCTCGGTCAGGAGAGCAGGTTGGGTCCTGCCAAGGTTCCCTCTGATTCGTTTTCTAAACTTTCTTGTCGTCCAATGTCCCTTCCAATAGATGGCTACACTCAACATGCCTACCCAAAAAGCTAATACTAGCTAATGCTTACTAAGCAGATACCATGTGCTGGATAAAATGACTTCACTCTGACTGGGGATGTGGTCCTCTCCCTGACAATTTTTCCATCTGTTTTCTTTAATCCAGTTAATACTGTGGTATATCTGTTTGTGCACCAAGTAAACTGAACCAGAATTATGCTACCTAGAATCCCCGTCCCTGCAGCCCTGGCTATATGAGACATCTCACCTGGAGAGTTGGAAGCAGTGAGAAACTGACATGGATCCATCTGTTCTCATGGACACTGGCCTATCCTGCAGGTTCCAGTTTATACTTGCTTCCCCCACATCTTTCCTTCCTGACTCCCTGATCAGCCGACTCAGACTCCAATACGAGATACCAAAGCAACAGCTTCCCATGTAACCAACTCTCCATGAATGTGAAAGTGGAATCTCCTCATATCATCTAGGGATTCTGCTGCTCTGATTGAATTCTGATTGCTATAGTGTTAATTTCAAAACATTTCTCTAAGGGTAGTGCCCTCCTTTCAGAGTTTCTGCAAAGATGGATGAAGGGTAAAACCACTGTAAGGAATCTCTATCCTTTCTTTATTTTAGAATTTTTTAAATTAAGACATAACTCACATACCATAGAAGTTCCCTTTTAAACTATACAGTTTCATGGTTTTTCATATGTTCACAAAGTTGTGAAACCATCAACATATCTAACTCCAGGAAATATCCATCAACTCCCAAAAAATCCCTGTACACTGGCAGTCCCCTCCCTATTCTCCCTCTCCTCAACCCACAGCTACCATCAACCTGCTTTCTGTCTCTATAAATAATTTGCCTATTCTGGATATTACATATATAGGAAATAATACATTTTATGGCCTTCTATGTCTGGTTTCTTTCCTTGAGCATAGTATTTTCAAAGCTCATCCATGTTATAGCATGTATCAGTACTTGATTTCTTTTGATTATTAAATAACATTCTATTGAATGGCTATAACATATTTTATTTATCCATTCATCAGCAGATGGACATTCAGATGATATTCCAATTTTCTATTATGAAATAATGCTGCTATGTACATTCATGTACAGGTGCTTATGTGAAAATATGTCTACAATTCTCCTAAGTGTATAAATTGAGGAGTAAAATTGCTGGGTCTTAGGGTAGCTCTACACTTAACACATAGAAGAACTGCCAACGCAAGGGTCCTAGTATGTTCACATCTTCACCAACATTTGCTATTATCTGTCATGGTTTTGTTTTTTTGTTTTTTGTGTTTGGGTTTTTTTGTTTTGTTTTGTTTTGTTTTGTTTCATTTTAGAGAAAGGACACAAGCAGGGAGCAAGGCGCAGAAGAGAGGAAGAGAGAGAATCTTTTTTTTTTTTTTTTTTTTTTTTTGCTTTTTCTAGGAAGAGAGAGAATCTTAAGCAGGTTCTACACTCAACCCGGAGCCTGAAGTGAGGCTCGATCTCACCACCCTAAGATCATGACCTGAGCCAAAATCAAGAGTCGGACGCTTAACTGACTGAGCCACCCAGGTGCTCCAGTTATCTGTCTGTTTGATGATAGCCATCCTAGTGAATGTGAAGGTCATCTAGGAATTATGTTTATCCTCATATAAGGATTCTAGGTGGCCAGGGTGAAGTGTATCATATCCATTGTCTTGGGGCGAAGTTTTTGTTGTCTTTTTTTTTTTCTTTTTCACCTTGAAACTTACAGAGGGACTAATAATGATGATGATCAGTAGTATACTTTGTGTCAGCACAATGCTATATTATGAAGAAATCCCTTCATTATAACGGTTTTCTCCACAACCGTTCGACAAAGACAACATAGATACTGTTATTTTCTCAGTATCTCCAATCTGTGACATAGAGCCAGGGACAAAGTTGGATCTCTGTTGAGTGGCTGAATCTCATTCATTTTATAAAGGAGGAAACTGAGACTCAGAGAAGGAAACTGTCACACTCGAAGTTGTCCAATCAGTAAGTGGCAGAGTTTCCTAACTTCTGTGTGCGTGCTCTTTGCACAGGAAGATTAAACATGGTATGATTGCTAATTAAAATGGAAGGTGGTGTTCAACAAAGAAGTGAGGCATATTAGGTCAAAAGATAAGAAGCTACTTCATGAATTTCTCTGAGATTATGGTTTTACTAAAAAAAAAAAAAACTATTATTAAAAAAAATCACAAGTCAAAAAGCAAGGCCACATTCAACAGCTCTCTCTCTCTCTTTTCTCCCCCTCTCTCTCGGCTTGGTAGATCGTAAGTACAACCTTTTATATGAAAAAATTGTCTATAAAACTCCTTCACCTATATTCTATATAAACATTCAGAAGATATTACTCTGTTTGAAAAGCATTCTACAGTACACATAAATATAAAACATATGAATAAACAAAACAGGTAAATAAAGTATGGTTTCTTTAACCATTAAAAAAAGGGTATAGTAATGATGGTTGTGCAATATAGTGAATATACTAAATGTCACTGAATTGTACACTTTTAAATGGTGAAAATGGTTAATTTTATGTTATATGAATTTTACCACAATAAAAAAAAAGGAGGTTGAAAGTTTTCAAAGAAGCCTATTAAACTTCTTAGTGCTGAGTTCTAGTCTATCAAGATTGGGCAAGACCATCATAAGGAGTGACTTACAACATGGTTGCCAAGGAAACCGGCTCCTCATTGGAAGAAGATATCCAACAGCTGCAGAAATATATCATGAATGTTTCCCCAAACGCTTTCTCCTTTTCATTTAAGCCAGGTCATGGGAAACAAAGAAAGACATTCTTTCCAAGGCACTCGCGTCTACAGATTTTCACACATTCTCACACACGTGCACAGTCCCACATTAGCACTCACATGCATCAGGGTGAGAAATTCACTGGGAGTAATCAGGGCATCGCCTCTCTGATAGCTGGAGAGTCAAGGCTGGAATGAAGTCAGCGGCAGAAGTCCTTCTGACAAAAAGCTAAAGCTCCAAAGCCCTGCCAAGGTCTTTGTGCTGCCAAAGCTCCCAAAGTCCTTTGATTCTAAGAGAACGTTCACAGTGAGTTGAGAGTTGTTTTCTATTCAAGCCAAGGAGAAGCTACATATTTAACGGAGGCTGAATTAAGTAAGAGAAACAAATGCATTATGCCCAGGATTTATATTTCTCTGTAACTTCCTTGTAGCCTGGAACCTCAGACATAGGAAGTATTTTGATCACTATTTATGAAACTTTATTCTACCATTAACACTGATTAGAAATTAGTTCATAATCAATTGGCTAGTTCAAAAAAGTTTTGTTTTAGTTTCCAAGTATGTAATTCACGCCCATCAGAGCTCCAACTTTACTCATTGTCCCAAGGGTGGGAAGCTGCTTCACCCAAAGGCTCCTGCTCATTAAAGAAGCACACAGGCTTCTCCCTGAACAACGGGCAGACCCTGGTCGAACCAATGGGCTTTAACCCATTCAAGGTCAACCAAAAGACAACGCTGTTTAGATACCTAGGTGGAGCATTTGTTGGAAACACAACAAAACAACAACAAAAAATTCTGTCCCATGAAAAACAATGGCAATTAGCTGGTCCAAAAAGATTTTCTCCTTTGGAGTTTGTGGAAGAATATATGGAAGGAACCAGCCAGTTGTTAATAAAAGAATAAAGGAGAAACTGAAGAAATTCCAGGAGAGAAAGAGAAATGAAGAGACTGACGGAGAACCCAGAAAAGCCCACGGGAAGGAAACACAGAGAAACACAGTTTGCAGCACACTTGGGAGGAGCTGGCATGACATCTAGAAAGCCCTTCTCTTATTTCTTGTAACATAGAACACATGATTTCATACAATTAACAAAATCTGATTGCGAGAAAAATTCTAATCTTCATTTTCTGTGTTCCAGTAATGCATAACTAGTTCAACTACAGACATAATCATAGTCCAAAGACTTGGTTGAAAATATTTGGAAGTGCAGACAGGGCTCAGGAGAAATGAGATTGCCTGTAAATAACTCTTTTCTACAAAATGCTATCAAATAGCTTGACACTGGAGCTTTCTCATGCATTGGGTATGGAGAACAAAAGAAATCTGGGCACCTATCTGGAGAATTCTACAGTCGCAAATGTTTATAAATAATAACTGTAACATCCTTAATTTCAAGAAAACAAAGGAACAGCAGAGTAATAGTTAATGTTTACTGAGCATTATGCTAAATTATCAAATTTAATCTTGATAATAATTCCATGAGGACCATTATTGTCTCCAAGTTGCAAATTAGAATACTGAGGATCAAGAAGTGAAGTCAGCAGCCCAGGTCACAGAACAACGAAGGGGCCAAGCTGGGGATCCTGACCTGGTTTGCATGTCTATAAGGACCATATTTTAATGGTTATACTCATCTGCCAATTATGTACTATATGACCCTAAGAAACCAATTAACCACCCTGTGCTTCCTCAACTGTAAAATGAGAGTATTGGCATAGATAATGACCAAAATTGCTTCTGGCTTGAAAATGGTATTGTTCAAATAAATAACTTTTGAGTTTAGAAAGGGAATATTATGACCAATACCAACTAACATTTACATAAGCCCTCACCATGAGCACAGTTTGACACCCCGTAGGTGTCCAATAAATATCAGCTGAATTAATAAAAAAAAATACTAGCCTTATTAAATACATCATCTTATTTACTCCTCACACCCCCATGACAGTTACTGCTACTAGTTCCTTTTACAAGTACAGGAATTAATCCTTAGGAAAAGGCAACTTGCTTAAAAGGCACACAGTAAGTGACAGAAGTCGCTCCAAGGCAAGAAATCTCAAATCAAAACACCAGACCTTGACAGAGAAGATAAAAACGGCGAGTCTACAATTTCAAGTTGGTTAAATCTTTAGTTTTGGGTTAATTTTTTCCACCACTCTATGAATATAAAGAGAGGCAGGCAAGATTCTGGGAAATCTACACATAGTTGTAAATAAGAAATCTGTTCTTTGGGGCAAAATCCCAATAACCATTACCATCTCATTTCTGTTCCTGGATCCATAAAGCAGGGTTAAACTACCAGCTACAAGTAGGTAATAAAGTTCCTAAGTAAGAAGGTTAAATGTTAAAGTAGATATGGGAGCCATTTGAGAGTCAGAGTTCAATACAAATGAACAGGTTTCTTTCTCAATGTTCTAAAAGGTTCATCCTCATGGCTAGATACCAAATAAAGGACTCGTGAAGCTTTTAGATATGTGAGGTCAGGTCCGTTTTAAAAACTAAATGTGAATTTATTCCCTTACCAGGTGGCTTTATACAAAGAGCAATGAACTTAGTTAACTTTCTTACCATATTCAGAAGTGCTCCATACATGATCCCGACCTGCCTCTTAGGATTCAATGAACTGCGGCAAATCACTGAGCTTCTCCTGACTCCATTTTCCCAGATTGGAGCTGAGCATCTAGCCTCCTTCCAAATCAGAGTTTCAGATTCAATTTCTGAATCTCAATTTCAGAGGTTCCAGAAACCCTAGTAATTTCATTTATATCATCGCTTTTTGAGTGGCATATCCATCTAGCCATTTAAAACTAACTCAATTTCTGTGTATCCTTTGTATTTTATACCAACTTTTGAAACATGGGATATAGCCCCAAATTCTAGCATTTGGTGATAAAATATAGTCCTAAATAGTTCCTTAAGCCCTTTATTGAAAAGTGAGAACATAATTTAGTTACTATCCATATTTTCAAAGGATTTAATATACTCTTGTAAAACACCCTATTAAAAAACTTATTTCTACATTTGAACTGGAATTATTACTAGAACAGGTACTAACATCTATAAAAAGGCAAAAAAAAAAAAAGAAATCATGTGGGGGGGGGACATTGGTGGAAGAGCAATGGTTCTCTTCTTGCTGCTATTATTTTAATCTGCTTTCACTGTGTTGTTTTTTATGAGGCTTTTATTAATTGATATGAATAGGAGGCATCTACCAGGTCTCAATTACAAGAATCATCTAAAATAATTTAATCACAGGTTTTCAAAGACTGGGGAAAATTTATAGTGGTTTGATTATTCTGCAATATAAATAGCCAATGAAAATCTCCAATATCGTAGAAGACATCAAATGAACAAAGCAAATTTACTTTTAGTAGAATATGCACGGGTTACAAGGAAACAGATATCATTTTTGACCAAGTTAGGAAAAAGTAACCTAAATTAGTAAAAACTAAACCATAAATTTTACAAAGAAGATTCATTGATTCAAGTATGAACAACAGTTTAATCATGCTATATTTTTCCTGGTTAGGGTTTTTTTGATCATCCTGATTTTATAATAGTTAAGAATTCCATCTGAACTGCCTGCAAAAGGGAATTTCCAAAATGTTTAATATTTTATTCTCCTTAGTATTTATGATAGTTCTCCTACATTTTTTTGTCTACCATTTAATTGGTTATGAAATTATTTTTCAAAGATCTTGCAAAAGTTAAGTTTCAACCTCATTGCCCTACATAAAGCAGATCATAAATTCTAACTAGTCATGATCTTAAAAAAAAAAGTCTAAACAGGAAATTACGTGTGGCGAAGAACATTTTTAAATGATCCTTATTTATTTTTCCTGAGGTCTCTAATCTAAAGCATGCTTCTAAAATATCATTCCCAGTGCCTGGGAAGAAACACATTCTTTTAGGGTGGAAGTGTTAATTAATGTGAATGACATAGAGAGAACAAGGAAAAGGTTAGAGCTGATGGTTTCACTAATAGCATTTCTAAAAATAGAGGATTTTTGAAACAATGCTCTTTCATGTTAGTTAACTTTCTCAAAGCCCTAGGATTAGAGCTAAAATACATTGATTGGTTAAAATAAAATCACCTGTTACAGATATTATTTACCTGTATTCCCATTTCAACTAATTCAATCATTTATTTCTCATTAAAATTGATTTCTAGGGGCAAGTTGTGATGGTTTTTCTTCCACGTAATTTCCCCCAATATTTTCCCAGGGTTATCAACTGGAATAGATTTCACTTTGAATTTGTAACCAAAATGTCCTATAAAGTCATTAGCACACATACAAGTCTACATAGCTCTCTTTTTTCAGTGTTGTTTCATGCCATCTTCCCCATGGCGACTTCCTATAGCCACATGTAACTTTCTCCTGGTTCTCAAACACATGGAGACTTTCTATAGCCCCATATCCTTTCAAATCTCTTCATTTCTCTGTTTAGAAGGTTCCCCAATTTTCCTCCAGGCAAGCTCTAGCAAGTCCTTCAAAACAACCAAATATCACCTTTTCTGGTACCAACTTTCCCGACTCTTCTGGTTTGGCAGATCCAAGCAGTTGTCTGCTCAACAGCCATTTCCAATCACTTTCTTCCATTCTGGCCTTCCATTTAAGAAACTAAAAATTAGATACTCAATTTCCCAGTTTCCCTTGCAGCTTGATGCAATCATGTGACTGAGTTCTAGCCAATGAGACATGAGGGCTATCTGCTTATAGGCATCTAGGAGTAATCCCGCATACTAATTAAGAAGACATGTCAAGAGAACTTCCTCTGTTCACCACCCTGGCTGCTTTGTCTTCTTCCAAAGCAACCTTCAAAAGCCTGGTATCCCTGAGCTCCAGGAGCCATTCTGCAACTGCGAGAAGAGACTGCTGAAATGGGGAGGGTGGCAGAGGGGAAGAGCGGGGGAAATGCACATCTATGATATCATGCCGGATACTGTACCCACCCTGGCTTGCCTACCAAAAAGGTTGGAATTGTTTAAGCATTATTCTGCTTTTGAGAGCATCTAACAGATATTCCTACCCAGGGAGAAAGACTGCCCTGTGGCTCCCAAAGCATTATCTCTCTAAAGGCATCTGTTCACATTGGTACCATATCTGGGCAAATGTGCACCTCGCTTAAAAGACTGTGAAGAGAAAACAAGTGCTGGCTAGAGTGTGAAGATAAAGGAGCCCTTACCCACTGCTGGTGGGGACACAAATTGGTGCAGCCAGCATGGGAAACATGATGGTGGGTCCTCAAAAAATTAAAACTAGAACTATCATATAATCCAGCAATGCCACTTCTGGTGATACATCCAAAGGAAATGAAAGTAGGATACAGAGGAGATATCTGCACTCCCATGTTCACTGCAGCATTATTCAAAGTTGCCAAGATGTGGAAACAACCTAAGTGTGCATCAACGGATGAATGGATAAAGACATTGTTCTACACACACACACACACACACACACACACACACACACACGTGCGCGCGCGAGCACACACACGCACACACTGAAGTATTATTCGGCCACGACAAAGAAGGAAATTTTGTCTTCTGTGACAACATGGATGAGCCTTGGGGGCATCATGCTAAGTGAAATAAGTTAGAGAAAAACAAATACTGTATGATATCACAGATACATGGAATCTTAAAGAGCTGAACTCCTAGAAATAGAGAGCAGAATGGTGGTTACCAGAGGCTCAGGGATGGGGGAAATGGGTATAATATTTAAGGGTACAAACCTGAACCTCATAAACAAATAAGTGCTGGAGATCTAATGCACAGCATAGTGATTACAGACAACAATACTGTATTATAATCTTTCAATATACTAAGAGACTAGATCTTAATTGTTCACACCACAAAAAAATGGTAACTACGGGACATGATAGAGGTGTCAGCTACACTACAGTGGTAAGCCTATTGTAATATATAAATGTATCAAATCAATGCACTGTACACCTTAAAATTATGTACTTTTACATGGTAATTATATCTCAATAGAAATAAATTTATAAACAAAGGCCATTGGGGTGCCTGAGTGGTGCAGTCAGTGATGCGTCCGACTCTTGGTTTGGGCTCAGATCATGATCTCAGGGTTATGGGATCAAACCCCGAGTTGGTCTCCACACTCAGCGGGGTGTCTGCTTCGGGATTCTCTCACTCCTCCTGCCCCTCCCCCTGCTCACGCATTCTCTCTCTCTCTTCTAAAATAAATAAATAAATCTTTAAAAAAATAAAGAAAACTTAAAACCATAAAATAAATACAAACAAAGACTGTGAACTCCCCATTCCCTAGCATAGGATCAAGCACAGAGAAGAAAATAAGTCTATTAAATGAGTAAATGAATGAATAAATGAATAGATAGATTGATAAACATATACAGAGACATAGGAAAAGTACTAGGTGCTATTCTTATCATGTTTACTTCTCTATTAAACTTGTTCATTTCCGCTATTAAAGAAAATGGTTTCCCACATTGTAGCTTACATTGGTTCCAAAGTCCTCTGATATTCACCTGGGACATCAGGGACACTTCATCCACAGGCAAGTGCTCCAAGATATCCCAGGCATTATCCTTAAAAGTTACCAACTGAGAAGAGAGCCAAAGGAAAGGGGGCTGATATAAAGTGTCAGTGGAAGAGGCTTCAGAGTTGAATATAAGAATTCAAACCAAAAATATCAGAAAGGGGTTCATATGTTTATCCACCTACCTATTCATTCGTCCATCCAGAATTTACTGAGCATCTGCTATGTATTATGTTATGGACTAGATGCCAGCAATTCATCATGATTCAGATAGACATGATCCTTGCCCTCATGGACCTTTCAGAGTAGAAAGAATAAGCCATTACAAGTATGTCATCGCCTTCTAGGAGATGTGCCATACAGCATTACGGACACTTCGCACTAAGGAGGCACGTGATCTGATGAGCGCTGGGTGTTCTACGCAACTAATCAATCACTGAACACTACATCAAAAACTAATGATGTATATATGTTTGGCTAACTGAATTTAATAAAAAAAAACCACATTGCACAAATACACATCTGACTAACTACATGTGGCTTTGCTGAAAATTGTTTTTATGAAAAAACAAAGAGCTACACATATATAATGTTGAACTTAGAAAAAACTCACAAAGATTATCCAAGATTCTGATTTTCAAATTTTAAGTTTTAGGAGGTTTTGCCCAAACACAAACTTAAGTGCCAGCTGAGGGAAAGACGCTGCCTGTTAGGCTGGCAAACCCACCATGACCACTGGGCCATCTTGGAAAAACCCTGGGACTCAAGGGAGCACAGTTTGCAAATGTCCAATCTATACCAATTCCTTCATTTGAAAAAGGAGGAAAATTAAGTCCACAAGTATAAGATTTTCAACTTAACACCCCTAACTGGTGACAGAGCTGGAACTCGAACTCAGATCCTTTGCCTCTCCATTCCAGCACATTCTGTTCTACTCCATGATCAATTGACTTATCCAATATGAAAATCAAGAGAGATCTGATGAAGGACTGAGGATCTGGTATGGGTGTTTAAACATTAGGATTTCTGGAACATATAACTATTTCACAGGGAAAATGGAGTTGAACATAGGAAGACCAAATCAGTTTGGGAAAATTGAAGATTTATGGTGGTTTCACCAGACAAATCAAAATGTAAGAGAGAGAATGCGTTAAAGCCAAAGGCCATACATCTCAGACAACACTGCAGGTCAGTTCTGTCAGGGAAATGGGGTGGTTCAACTAAAATAATATCAACGATTTTAATTTTCTGGGCTCTGTAAGGCTTGCCTCTGCCTATTCTCCCTGAGATACCACTTCATACTCACATCCTTGCAATGCGCTCCTGCTTTGTTGTATGAAAGCCAAAGGGGAACATAATCTCTAAATGGGTCTGCATCCCACAGAGAATTTACTTAGATGACAGTCAAATCTGTTTTTCAGGGTTTTTTTCTGGTGCCATTACAAGAAATCATACAGTCATTACACTTCAAATCTGACAGTTCTTTCACAGCGTGAAAGGCAGAAATTAGGTCCAAATGTATTTATTGAAATGCAAGGTTTCACTAACCACCAGGACATTTGTGAGGACTGAAAGATGACAGCAGAGTGTGAGGTCTGCACTATTGTTATTTCAGGAACCCCTGACCGTGGATCATCAGGCTCAAATATTTTAAATTCAAACAATGAACCCATTAAAGAGAACTTTCAACTACTGTCTCTCCTTCCCGTCATTCAATGAACTCAATTGAATTCACTTAGCAATCACATTAAAGAATGAAACAAAACCTTTTGCTATGAATGGGTTCTGAAATGTATTTGAAGACAAAGGACCCAATCAGGCACCACTTAATTAATCAGATCTCAAAATTTTCCCAGTGTGTTGGCTACCTAAGAACTGAACCCAAAGTGTCAATCCTCCTTGTGGAGACTATACACAGTGTGGGTGTGGCTTTCTTGCACCTTAGGGTAGGGAGGTGCAAGAAAGGGGTAGGAAGACTGACTATTTTAGGGGTAGGAAGACTGACTATTTTCCTGTGAAGCTTCAAAGGCCTGTAGTCCCTGTTTGCCTCCATGGCAGTGGTCAGGAGAAAATCCACACAATCTTTTTTTAAAAAAATGGCTTGAGCCCGCTTCTTTTCCCAAGTGACACCTTCCCTTTATTGCAAAACTCTTCAGAGCTGTCACTACTGTTGTCTCCAATCTCTCTCCTCCCGTTTTCCCTTAAATCCAATCAGGCTTTTGATTCTTTCCCCATTGGTTAATACATCCCACATTGGTAAGTCCGAAAGTCCACTCTCAGTCATCATAGAACTTTACCCATGGTCAGCCTTTGACACTAAATGACATCCTGTCTTACTGGAAGCACTGAAAGGTTTTTGTGGGAACTTTCTGAAGTTCAGTTTCAGCTTTGGACATGTAAAATCTCAGATGGATATTATTAGATAATCTAAAGGGAGATGTTAAGTAAACAGTGTGCAGTTCAGGACAGGGGTCCAGAATGGAGTTCAAGTCTGGGGAGTAACCAGTTTGGAGATCTATAATTAAAAGCTCAAAACTCGGGGCGCCTGGGTGCCTCAGTGGGTTAAAGCCTCTGCCTTAGGCTCAGGTCATGATCTCAGGGTCCTGGGATCGAGCCCCGCATCGGGCTCTCTGCTCAGCGGGGAGCCTACTTCCCCCTCTCTCTGCCTGCCTCTCTGCCTACTTGTGATCTCTCTGTCAAATAAATAAATAAAATCTTTAAAAATAAATAAATAAATAAATAAAAGCTCAAAACTGATGAGATCAGTCAGGGAGTGAACCCCCAAGTAAGCTGCCAAGCGTGTCTCAGGGAAAAAGGGAATAATCAGAGATCCCGGTAATAAGCAGTTCAAAGAAACGTAGAGAGGTAGGGAAAAGACAGAAGGTATAGAGCCTTATAGGAATGGTGAGAACTTTGGGAAGTCAACTGAGGGTCAGGTGGAAAAACATTTTAATCATCAGAGTTCCAGAGGGGATGGGGAAGGCAAACTAGCCAAGTGAGACCACTTCCTGTGTTAAAAAAAAAACAGAAGAAGAGGAAGGATTATACTTCCCAGGATCTGCACATGGCGGGGTGAGTCAAGGGTAAGGTGCAAGAACTCAAAGAGGTAGAGGAGATGGAGAGTAGGAGAGAGACAAAGGAACAGGGAAGTATATGGGAGCCCTGGCCTGCAACTCCTAAGTATCTAAATCAAGTTACCAGTCTACAGAATGTTAAGTGTGGTTGGGTTTTTAAGGAAAATACAAAAGAATCAGGTTCTGTTTCTGGGCACAATGCCAGGCTAAGAGGGAGACGGCTATGGGGACTCAGATCTGTTGGAATAAAAGCACAACAAGCGGGGTCTGACCATCCCAGATTGGGGTGAATTGGGGTGTGCTTTGAGTTGGCCCACGCTTTAGAAATGGAGTCAGGCCAAGGGCGAAAAGGCTCACGTGGCACATAAGTTATACACGCATTATCTCATTTAATATTTACTTATA
>CM052895.1:92532073-92574403 GCA_028534135.1 Potos flavus
TCTTTCCTCCAAGCAGCTCAAAATACAGCTCAAAAAAAAAAGCAATAACCTATGTTCAAAAACATAAGTGAGCTAAGTAATCTTTCAGCCCCCTAAGCAAGTATACTTTCTGTAGTCGAAGTAATACACGTCATTTCATAGATTACTTTCATAATTCTCAAGAGAAACTCAAGAGGCAGATATAGGGCTCAATTCTGTTGCCACTAAAAGCAGGGGAAAACATATTTAAGGATTTTTCTCGTTAGCTGGAAACATACAAGGAAGCATTGCATAAGCAGATTGTGCCTTAGCACTGGGGTGACTAGTGGGGGTTTTACTTCCCAAGACTTCTCCAAGATGAGAATACTGTAGGCACCAACATCCAATGTGAATGTCATTTATCAGCCAGACACTGAGCATGTATGCCAAAGTACTTAAGGTCAGCTTGGAGCACTGTCCTATTGTTTTCATTTCTGTTTTGAAGGACAAACTGAGAGTGTGACCAGGTAAGAGCAGAGAAGCTTGTCAAATGCATATTCCAAACAAAACAAAACACAATTAGAAACTCTTAAAATTGGGGCGCCTGGGTGGTTCAGTTGGTTAAGCGGCTGCCTTTGGCTCAGGTCGTGATCCTGGAGTCCCAGGATCGAGTCCCGCGTCGGGCGCCCAGCTCCATGGGGAGTCTGCTTCTCCCTCTGACCTTCTTCTCTCTCATGTTCTCTCTCTCTCTCTCTCAAATAAATAAATAAAATTAAAAAAAAAAAAACTCTTAAAATTATTTTCCTCTTGAATTTGGGAACTCCTTTACTGCATTTATAGTTATCGTGAATAGCAGGATGGAGAAATAAAAGGGGAGACGGGGAGATAAGTACTATTGTTGCAGAGATTGGGGGGGAGGTGCTTAATAAGCCCACCTCCTCATTTTACAAATGGAAAAAAACTGAGGCCCAAGGAGACAGACGTTTATTGCCCATGACCACTCAGCAAAATACAGCTCAAAAGTTTTGTTTCACTTTTAGCCACAACAAACTGAAAAGACACACACACACTTGGGCTGAATGAGTGGTGACCAGAAGGAGACACATATCTGAGAAATAAGGAAAAGCTGAACACTGGGCCTCTAAAACAGCAGGCCCCAGGGGTTGGCTCTACACCCCCAAATCTAAGAACATCAGCAGTAGGAGTTTGAAGATTTTTGTTCATTAATATCAATCTCCATATATTGGCCTTTCTCTTTCCCAATACGAATTTTGATCCTCCACGGGATATTCGTTGTTTTAGCAACCATTTTCTAATGTTTTGAGGATATCCCAATCGTTTTAGGGGAATTCCTATCCTGCATGATGTGTAGACTTGATGAGTCTGATAATCAGGTTGTTCTGCTCTTTCTTGACAGTGGGATGGACATATGAACTAAGCTTGACCAATAGAAACTCTGGCTCTACTATCCCTACCTCTCCCGATGATGAATCTTGAGCTGAGTGGCACAAAGATGGGAAAACATAGGTTGGGGCTCATTCCTATCGACAGTGAAGACAGCCTTGGTGTGATAATTAGTTTCTGTTCCTATCCCAAAGCTACTCCATAGTTTCGCTGTGTCCCTTCCTTTTCTGAGTCTCATTTTCCATCCTTTCCTTATACTTCGTGAACGGTTTTGTATGCTTCCAATGAATTACTGTCTCTTTAAGCTTGGCCGTAGCCAGTTTCCTGTGTCCAAAGAACCTACAGCCATAAATTGTAGAGGATATGTGTCTGTCTCCACAGAGCTTCTCCCTATTCATAATGCTTGTCTCTGGCAATTTGAGCTTGCTCATGTCTCCTTATGGTTTTCCAAGCCTCCCTATATAGCCTTGATTAGTAAACCTTAATATATGTAGGAGAGAGTGTTTTCTTAAATATCCCCTTCCATCTGTGTCAACTGTGAATCTGAAATCTAGAGAAGGGACCTGAGAATCTACATTTTAATAAGAGTTCTAGTTTATTCTAAGGGAGGCAGTCTCTAAAATACACTGCTCTATATCATAAACTCAGCATTTGCTCCTACTAGGCTGACTGTCTTGTCTTAGTATTTCTTAATTCATGTGTCTGAGAGAAAAAGTCTGTTTAACCACAATCTTCTTCCCATGCATGATTTAACGAGCCTTTGGAATAGTTTAGGTAACTACTCTCTGTCCAATGGGCCATGAGATGGGAGTAGGCGTGGGACAGGGTCACAAGGTCCATATGGAGCCAGCTCTGATGTAGGATCTGTGGTATATTTTTACTCACAAGAGGCTATGTGGCAGACAAGGAACTTGATGTTGCAAGATGCCTGAATAAGAAAGCAGGTTCCTGTCTCCCCAGTACTTTTTCCTCCGACCACCCTCCATTTTACAAGCCCTCTCCAACATAATTCATCTTTTGAAAATAAGATCCAAGATATAATGAAATGTGTTTAAATTAACAATTCTCCTATCTAGGAGGTACAGACCTCTAATGAATAATTGGTAGGCTGATTATTTAAACACCCGTATTCTCTTGTTAATCACTTTAATTACTGCCTCCTGGATCTTCTATGCAGCAAAAACACAAAACCCTACCTCTCAGAGAATGATAATGCTTTCACAGAGAGCCCCAAACTTCTTTATAGAAACGTTAGGTCTTAGGTTACTAGACTGGATCCCATTTTTAAGGAAACATATGACCAAAAGTGCCCAAATTTACAAAGATTACCAATGAGAAAGGAAAACTATTTTTAAAAATTACTCTACAAGAAATATATAGAGATCTACCTTGGGAGTTTACTTAATCAGTCTCCACATAAGTGAGTTCATTTACTGGGTTCTTTCTCTATGCAATGCTTATGGGAGCCTAGGACACAAGAACAAGGTCTGATAAGACCAGCAAGTTAATCCAGTGAGGAGATTGGAGGCCAGTTAAGACAGACCCTACAGTCTGTGCAAAAGAACAGAAGAGAAGGGGAGCACAGACAGTAGAAGAATCGATAACGATCTGGTAAGACTGAACGACAAAGGTGGAATTGGGAATAATGGTTGTGAAGGACCGACATGTTTTGTAAATGGAGAACCACTGATGGCTTGTAGTCTACTAAATGTTTTAGAAAAATAACTTTATTGGAGGATGGTTTGAGGAAGGAAAAGCTGGTGGCAGGGAGAGCATACAGAAAACTGCCCAAAGATGAAAAGAGAGATCTGTAGAAGCTGTGATGGAGAGGAGGGAACTATTTCAGAGATAAAGCAGAACCAAAATGGGCTGTATTTGGTTCAAGAGACTTATAGTTGCTAATAGCATGAGTTTTGGAATCAGAAGGCCCTGAATATAAGCTGTAGCCCTGCCACTCACTAGCTATATAATGTCACAGAAGATATCTCATCTCTCCGAGCTTCCCCTTTCTCATCTTTAAAATAAACACAGTGTTGGGCTCCTGCGAGGCTCAGTTGTTTGAGAATCTATCTTCAGCTCAGGGTCCTGAGATCGAGTCCCGAGTCGGGCTCCCTGCTCTGCGAGGAATCTGCTTCTCCCTCTCCCTTTGCTCCTCCCCGTTCATTCTCTCTCTCTCTGTCAAATAAATAAAATCTTTAAAAAAATAAAATAAAGACAGTGTTATCTAGAGTATCAAATAAGCTAATAGTGTAAAGTGCTCAGTATAAATTAAAGCACATACTAAATGTTCGATACTCACTGAATACTGATATTATTACTATCATCATAATTACAAAGACTGTAATGAATCATTGAGCGATGGCAGGGAAGAGAATCAGAAATAACAATCTAGCTTGGAAGTCTGGCAAATGATGATGCCATACTTGAAATACGGCATTAATTGAAAAAACTAACATTTATTGAGAGTTTACTATATGCCAGGCAGTGTTCTAGGAGGTTCACATACATGATCTCATTTAATACTTATAAGGAACCCATGTATCATTATTCACAGAGGTAAAAACTGAAGCATAGAGAAGTAGCTTGAGTGAGGCAGCTAACAGGTAAAGGAACACAGAGCCTGAACACCAGAACTCACAGAAGGCCAGAGAAGTTCTGGGATGGGGTAAAGGGACCTTGGTGAGGGGAGAGAAGTATCATTAGTTTCACACGCTCAGAGACACTAAGATGGAGTAAAGTAGTAGTGAGGTTGGATATGCACGTTGTTCATAAATCATTTTTCTACTCAAAAGAAAGACCAAGGAAGAGAGAACCTGAGACAGCAAAGCATGAAGAGCTACTGTTAGCAGAAGATTAATCGGAAATGCAGAAGTGTCTCAAAAATTACTTTGCAAGGCAGAGAGAAAACACAACTGGAATAATAGAAGTCTGATTTCTGTGCAGCTTCTCAGGAAGCAATCCATGTGTGAAGAGGAGAAATATCTTTATGATTCCATTCTCCCAACAACTTGCGTCCCCAATGTCAACTGTGATATGCAGTCAGAGCCCTAGTGTTGTTCCTTGAGCGGCACTGTCTCAGTGAAATAAAAGGGAAACCAGGAACTTTCCTGCTGGGACTGCCCATCAGGAGATTTCAGATGGCGGAGAAAGGAAGAATGTGGCTTCCCTGCCAAGGGCTTCACCAGAGGCTTCTGGGAAATCCGCAGCTAGCATGTTCTCTCTGGTTCTGAATGACGGAGCTAACTCGGCAGCTGCTTCTGGGGAGAACATCCCGAATCAGTGAGCCTTCCTACTGAGTGATTTGGCCCCTGGGCACACTCCCTGACAAAGCACTCACAGAAGGCTGCAAGGAAGTTGGGAGTCTCAGCTGCTAATCCTGGAAACATGCCTAATAAATCCCTCCTCACCCGGAACCTGTCTTAAATGCCCATATATTTTCCTTCCATCCTTCCTGCAGGAACACCCTTCCACAATTATGCCTGGTATCTGGAATGTTTTCCTCTGGAGGAAAAAACATCTGGGTCATCCGCCTGGCCCATGACTTACACTAAGTCTGTACATGCGCAGATATGCACGCATGGGCGTTCACATGCACGCGTGTGCACGTACACACACATGCCTCTGCCATCATGTTTGTGCCAAATGAGATTCTCATTGAACCAGGAACACACACATGACTCAAGTTCAACCAATCACATTCTCTCATCCAGGAATCTGGAATCTCTGGATGGCATGTGCTCACAGAAGCTGAGAGCCAAGGGCACCATTTTGGGGAGCCTCTTTCAGCTCTAGAAAGAAAGACGCAGGAAGCAGATACACACAGGAGCTGCAGATCCTCATCCAGCCCTTTCCAATACCTCGCTGAACGTCCTGCTTCTAAATTATATGAAATATCTCTGTATTTTTCCAATAAATTACCTCTTCTGGGATTAAGTTAGTTAAAATCAATATCTTTTACTTATAACCTAAAGAGCCTTCACTAAGACATGCAGCAAAGGAATTTGATATCCATGCAAATACTGCTGGGAATTGTACTCTCCAGAAGCCCAAGATAAGGCAGAAGGGAGGACTTTCTCTGTCATAAATTCGTAGGAAAAAATAACAATGATGGTAACAGAGTTTGTTGTTGTTGTTGTTTCAAAGTAGGCCTACAAATAGTTGATGCTATTTACTCAGGACCGTTGGTGTGGCATTTCTGACCCTGTGGGCACATGGTGAGACTGCAACACTAGAAAACACCCTCAACTATCCCAGCTTGTCTGCATTCCTGGGTCTCCCACTTCTCCATGTTTGGAATAAGTGGATTTGAAGATTTACAATGTTTTGGAGATGGACAGATCATTGATTATGAAAGGCTAATCATCACTTTTTTCTTTTTCTTAAAGTAACACAGAAAGTTAAATTCCTCTGGACCTGCTTACAGCACAAATGACACCCATTCAAGTTTCCGTTCAGAGAGTGGGTGTGCATGTCGTCAAACACCAGAGCTGGCATTTAATATTCAAGATTACTGGCTGCACAGAATTCAAAGTGCATAAAATAAGCATTTTGTTCATAACATTTGCAAGAGCGTCAGAATGTATGCACTCGATTATCACTATTATTTTTACTTTGATCATACCTTGACATAAAGCTGTATCGCCTAACTCAATCATCTGTTAGGTTTTCAAGTGGTTTCCCTCCACCTGCCAACCGCCCTTTACTCCCCGCCTCCTACATCACTTGTCTGGGCTTCCATAACACCTGATTTTTTATGCTTGCTTCTATGTCAACAAATATTATACTGCATTAACATCTGCTTAGCTATACTAGGTAGGGAACTTACTGAGGGCAGGAAATGTGTCCTTTGTCTCTGTATTCTCAACACCTAGGACAATGTCTAGTGCGTAAGCGATTATTAATTCTTTGCTGTATGGTAAAAAGTGGGCGTATGTTATCCACCCAAATAAAATTTAAGTATCCCAGAAGCATGTCACTTTGGACTCTGTGGAAATAAATTCGTGTTTATTAGCTAAATACATGCTCTCTCACTCATGATATGCATCTACACTAAACGCTGGGGTAGGGGAGAAGGATGGGAAAAAAAGCATAAGGCTTTATTTATTCTTTGATGAAGGTTAGAAAGTACTTATATAAAACATGTCATGACTATTTTCCAGCATTACTGAGATACACCTGGCAAAGAAAAGTTGTATATATTTAAGGTACACACTGTGAAATGATTACCACAACCCATCACCACATAGCTACTCTTGCACATGGGTGTATGGTGAGAACACTTGAAATCTACACTCTTCGCAAATTCCGAGTATATAATACGTTACTACTCAAGACAGTCACCATGCTGTATGTAGGTCCCCAGAACTTACTCATCTCATAACTGAAAGTATAGCCTCTGAAACATTTCAGAACTATTGTCAGCAGCAGCAGTCTATTCATGGATCACTTCTTATATATCAGGTATGGTATAATTTCATTTCACGATCACAAGCTTCTCCCAGATAGGTGCTTTTCCTATCCCCATTTCATAGACTGAGAAGCTCGGGTCCACAACGTTTTGAATCATGCCCAACAAATGGCTGAACAGAACTGCGAACTCAAGTCTGCCTATCTCTCCAGTTAATACCAACTAGACGCCAGAGAGAACAACGCCAACTTGAAGATACTAATTGTATAGAGAAGGCAAAGAGCAATGAGGCCCGATGAAGAAAGCTCTTGCTATATCTCAGAGTATTTCAACCTGAGAATCCTTACTTAGACATAAGGCATATACACACCTTATAAAATCATAACAGTTGTAAGTAATTTTTTCTGAAGAAAAAGTCCTTAAGAAAGGGTACAAAACAGTATATACAGTAGTTGAAAGCTTGATGATGAGCCAAATTTACTGCCAAAGGTTACATTGGAAGGCTCCCAGGCATCACAGCAGAGTGGGGCAGGCCTTGTGTGGGATTTATTGTTCCTGAGGAGAGCAGCAGGCCCAGCACCACTAATCAGATCATACATCAGCAGAGTGATTACTGTTGACTCTTCCAGACACACAGAAAGACAAACAAGTGGCTTGAAAGTAAACGAAAGCAGAGTCTCTCAAGCTCCCTCATCCCGCACAAAAGGGCTATGAATCACCTTGGTAGAGGAATTCATCATCTTTTAGGTGTCACCTGGGTCATAACAGAGGTTTTTAGCTGTGTGCTGGATGGCTTAGATCGGAGATACAGAAAGCCAAGAAGAATAGGGCAATAAGAGCATTGGAACACTACTGGTGAGAGTGAATTCCCATTATGGGCACATTTGCATAAACCATGTGATTGAAAAGAGCACTGAAACAGAGTCTAGAAATCTGGATTCAACTCCCCAGTTCTGCCATTAATATCCTGTAGGATTCTGCTGAAATGCCCTGAGCCTTCATTTCTCCACTTAGCAAATAAGTGGTTGGCTGATGAACCAACCCTTTAATTCTTAATTTTTAACGGGTATTGATTACAGGTGGAAGCCTGTCATTGATGGAAATCCTGGTAGATTGAAAGTCAGGATACCTGGGTTCTAGTCTGATGACCTAATTGAGAAATCGCCCCACCACACACACCTGAGCCTCAGTTTCCCCATCTCTAAAATAAAGACATCTCATTAGATGGTCTCCAAAGCCTCTTTTAACTACTGAGGTCTAGGACTCTCTATTTTTTTTTTAACTAATTAATTTTTAAATATTTTATTTATTTGAGAAAGAGCCAGAATGAGAGAGCAAGCAGGAGTGGAGGACAGGAGGGACAGAGCGAGAGGGAGAAGCAGTCTTCCCGCTGAGCAGGGAGCCCAATGTGGGGCTCGATCCTATGATCCCGGGATCATGACCAGAGCCGAAGGCAGACAGTTAACCCACTGGGCCACCCAGGCACTCCTCGACTCTCTATTTCTTAATCTCAGAATATTAACTTTCGGAAATACCACGGGCGATCATTTTGCCTCTAAGAATAAGAAGAAGGAATCTTTTCTGCTCATCCAGGAGGCAAATAAAAGTAAAATTCTTAAATAAAAAACAGCAGAAGGATAGATCAGGTTGTGACGATACTAACCCATGTCCTTATCCATGGGGGAAATGTACAGGATGTTTTTAGGGACAGAAACAGAAAAAAAAACAGTTCCAAAACTTTCCTGGTGAGAATACAAATGCAGGTTTGCTGGTGGAATTTAGCTGTATGGAGTCGCAAGGTCAGAGCGGCTGGAAGAACTGCATGGTCCGAACTCACGCCTAATGACACTTGTAAACACTTCTTAATCCCACCCTCTCTCCTATAAGGGCATGCACGTGCGCCCAGCAGCGCGCGTGTGCGTGTGTGCGTGTGTGTGCGCGCGCGCGCGCGCGGGCATGCGCACGTGTGTGTTTAAAGCCTACCTAGATACCTCTGACTGCCAGCTTCTGGCAGTGCTCTGTGACAGATACCAAGAGAGATACGTGTTCCAATATCAAAGCGAATTTTCAAACCGCCTATGAAGTAGCAAAATTCAAGATTTCTGCACATGCCACCATCTCCACATCTGCGGGAAACTCTACCCATTCAATAGTTAAGTCAGAATACTAGCTACTGCTAAGACAATTTCAATTTCTAATTTCAAGAACAGCGTCTCTAAGCATTTTTAGAGCAATGATATCGCTGGAAACCTGAGAGGTACCGAGCACGGAGGGAGATTTCCACGGGCCGTGCAATGTGTTAAGTGCATCTTGGCATGTTCTCATTCAATCCTCATAATCGTCTAGAGGGTTGGTGTGTACTTATTTCCATTTTAAAGATAAGAAAACTGAAACCCAGAGTCATTGAGTTCTTTGCCCCAGAACACACACATATTGGGCAGCAGGGCTGGATTTTGAGCTAAGGTGTGGCTAATTTCAGAGGTCTTAAAAACCACATAATTGCTGTTCTCTTAAAGTTCCTAAATTTCTGTTATTTAGTTGCTATACCAATCTGGGTAAGTTACTGCCAAACTCCCTAATTCAGTTATTCCAGCCAGAAAACGGGTACCAAAAAAAAAAAAAAAAAAAAGATAATTAAACCTCTTTGTCTTTCTTACTACAAAGGACAACATAAAATACAAATTAAATTAAACCAAACTATGCAATGCCTCTGAGAGTAGAGGCAAACCTATTTCTATTTTCATACCTGGATTTTCTAATCTATCAATTTATTAAAACACTGCCTTATTTTACAGACTTGTGATGAGGATGACACTTTTTTAATGTAAAAATTCTTTGGAAAAATGAAAAGCTATATATAGTGTGCTTTCATTATTTTCATCATCATTTGAACATAGTAAGATAAAATGTAGTGGTTGGAAAGGGAAAAATTCCTTTATTCCTATATTTTATTTTAAAAGTACCTTCTTTCGGTGTGCCTGGGTAGCTCCGTTGGTTAAGCATCCAATTCTTGGTTTCAGCCCAGGTCATGATCCTGGAGTCATGGGATCAAGCCCCGCATGGAGCTCTGAGCTCAGCTCACAGTCTGCTTGGGATTCTTTCCCCCTCCTCTTCCTTCTCCCTGTCCCCTCCCACACTGAGCTAGTGCGCGCACTCTCTTTCTCTCTTCCTCTGTTAAATAAATAAAATCTTTAAAAAAATTAAAAAATATCCTCCTTCAAAACTGTACTTAATATGATAAGCACTTTAGAAGCCAGAAAGAGTGGTTTTTTCCAAGAAAGAACATTTGCATCCAAAGAAATTCTTTACTCAATTGTCTCAATCCCCCATCTCTGAGGAGTAAACTTTGAGGGGACAACAACCATCAGCAGAAGCTGTCAAAAACATTTCCAATCAGCATCATTTTGACCCTGATAGTGAAACAACCAGCAATGCCTAATTCAAAAAGCAGTGAGCATTCGTACCCACTCCACAGATGGGAAGCATGAAAACTCTGCTTCACAGAAAGAGAATTCACTCTGGTGTACAAAAGGAGCAGTTTACAGTTTCAAAAACATAGTTTTCTGTTTTATGTATTTAATTAAATACATGCCACATCCATGAGTTCTAACTTTGAAGTTTACACATACTAGGACATTTGATGCTTAGAATGACAAGAACATAGATTTTGGCTAAAAGCTAGGTGATTTTTATAGCAGGGGATAAAAGAATTCAATCTGTCTAGACTCCAGCCCCAAATACTGTTTCTAAATTTTGCTGATGTGCGTGATGATGACAGCGAGTTCCTTCTGAGTATTGAGTGGGTTTAGCTCTGCAGTGTGAAATGCAAAACTTACACATCTTAAACTTAATTACAAAATTGCAAACTCAGTTTTATATGTTAATCGTCACTAATAAACCCAAACCATCAAACTTGCTAGAAGTAGCAAAATTTAAGAACATGTTCTTCGGTAGAAGTATAAAATGAGGCTCAGTTTTTAACTTGCTTCTTACCTCCTCAAATGTAACAGAGCCCATTTTTATATATCCTCACATGACTATTTTAATTCTACTGGATCTGAAAATAGCGCCCACAAGGTCATATGGGTTAACAAAATCGGAGTCCTATGCAACATTGTAACAACATTCCTTGGCATGTTTAAGTCATTTCTTCCTTTTGTTTACCCTCTTCTAGATGGTGACATCCTTCAGGGAGGCTACTAGACTCCTTCCGAGTTGCAGGGGGAAATCTGGATTATTCTAAGCCAGTCAGGGTGCTTTTATTCTCCATGGTTTATGCATGGACCTGTGACCCAATTTTGACCAATAAAATATAAAGCAACATCTGTTTGAGGATTTCTGGAAATATCTTTTCTTTTCAAATAAAGAAAAAATACTAGATGCTCCAGTTTTCGAACTGGCCACTGTTTTGGGGTTTTGGTTTGTTTGTTTTTGTTTTGCATGTTTTAAACCACTTTGAACTTGGTAGCCCACATAAGAAGACATGCCAACATGCTAAGGATGGTAGAGAAGAAAAATGAAAAACACCTGGGTCCATGGTTAGTCACTTTACCGTTGGATTAACCAACTTTGAAACCTATCTCTAGGGACGCCTGGGTGGCTCAGTTGGTTAAACAGCTGCCTTCGGCTCAGGTCATGATCCCAGGGTCCTAGGATCGAGTCCCACATCGGGCTCCTTGCTCGGCAGGGAGCCTGCTTCTCCCTCTGCCTCTGCCTGCCTCTCTGCCTACTTGTGATCTCTCTCTCACTCTCTCTCTGACAAATAAATAAATAAAATCTTTAAAAAAAAAAAAAAAGAAACCTATCTCTAGACTTCTTATAAAATGAGGTAATAAATATTCTTGCAGTTTGTCATTTTTGAGCATTTTAGTTATTTGCATCCAAAAGGAATTGAACTGCTCCCAACCTCCACACCTACGCTAAAAATTTCACTTCTTAAATAAATAAATAAATAAATAATCCACTTCTGCCAGAAGCACAGTGCTGAACATATGTAGTCTCAAATTAATTCAGTCACCCAGATTAATGGCTTCCTCTATATTACAGGAATGGGGAAAATATGGGGTAATTGAAGATATGGTGTTTTAGCAATTATCCCTGTCTGCTAAACAAAATGTGATTCTTACTTAACTAAGGTCCCAGGAAAGACAAATAGTATTAGAAAGAATTTTGACCTCAACATATAAGTTCTACATAAGAGCCCTTTTGAACAGTCCTACTGCTTACTATTATAGTCAAGGCTCTGAGAAGTCTTGTAGCAATAAAACCTAAGTAGCTTTATTGGGCAAGCTTTGTTTCCCAACCTTAGTTAATCAGAAATCCCTCTTTTTGGGTGCCTGGGTGGCTCGGTTGGTTAGGTGACTGCCTTCGGCTCAGGTCATGATCCCGGAGTCCTGGGGTCGAGTACCACATTGGGCTCCCAGCTCCATGGGGAGTCTGCTTCTCCCTCTGATCTTCTCCCCTCTCATGCTCTCTCTCTCTCTCTCCCTCAAACAAATAAATAAAATCTTTAAAAAAAAAACAAACAAATCCCTTTTTCCCCCACATTAAACATATTAATTAATTGAGCAGAATGAATGCTCCTCAAAACACACTTTGAGAAGCACTAACTAATCCCCAAGAATTTTTATACAAGTACATGGGAACAAAAGGTATTGAAGAAACTTCACCATTTAAGCTTGCGTATGCATAGTAAAAACATACTTTTAAGTGAGAGTAACTCACAATTATTGAATGCTTACTCTGGACTGGGCATTGTCAAGAGCACTTTAAGTCATCAACTGCAGATACTGTGATAAACCTCACTTCCCAGAGGAGAAAATCGAACCACAGGAAAACCAGAGGCTCTGTTAGGCTCTGATTGACACGACTCACACTCTTCACAGCTCCCGAAAAGAACTTTATCTTACATTTCAAACTACTAGCCAAATCCTATTGCTAGACATGCATCCCTCACTGACTGAAATTGGCCATGAGTAACTTGGCAAACCCTATCAGAAAGCGATGTGGGAATTCAGTGTCAGCCAGCATCTTAAAACCTAGGTTGAGGGCTTTAGGATGTGGTAGTGTTGATATGATCTGGAGACACTTCTAATTAAAGACACAGTTGGATTTAATTTAATCATCCTGGCACAAACAGCCACAGCCTTCCTCTTAACAACATCTGCACTTGCAGAAATCTTTTGGGATTCTTTAGGCTTTAACTTTTTTTTTTTTTAAGCCCATAAGACCTTGGTAGATCGTTCACAAAAGATTACAGAAGTTGAAAAAGTTTTCTGAGCATCTCAGCACAACCAAAAATTACTTGAAGACAACTGAAGGTATTCTGAAATGCTGAGTGTATGGTGGTCATAAAAATTAAAACTTGTCCTAGTTTCCAATGCTGTTTTTATTAAAATCATTCCATCTAGTAGATCCTTTACCTAGTATTTTCACATAATTGTTATGTAGAAATATATCTTCTTATTTAAGTACAGTGAAGATCATAAGAAGGTAGAATATCTGTGTCCTTAAAATGCCTTAAAAATTTTTTTAATGGCCTCTTGTCATTTGATGAGTGATCAAAATGTCATTTTAATATTCTACAGTAAGCCTCCATGGCCAAACACCGTGGAGAGGGGTATCAGCCCAAGTACTCAGATTATCACAAAAAGAAGACATGAAGAAAGACAGCTAAGTTGTACATGAAAAAAACAACAATAACAACAACAAAAAAAAAGTATAACTTGTAACTCTTAATAAAATAAAAATTTTCAGGGCGCCTGGGTGGCTCAGTGGGTTAAAGCCTCTGCCTTCGGTTCAGGTCATGATCTCAGGGTCCTGGGATCGAGCCCCGCATCGGGCTCTCTGCTCAGCGGGGAGCCTGCTTCCCCCTCTCTCTCTGCCTGCCTCTCTGCCTACGTGATCTCTCTCTCTCTCTCTCTGTGTCAAATAAATAAATAAAATTTAAAAAAAAATGTAAATTTTCTTCTAAGGTCAAAAGACTTGGCTTAAGTGTATTACTTTTCAAATTCTAGAAGTTTCTTTCACACGAAATGTTATGAAGGCACTCCAGAAGGTACATTTTAAATAAATATAACACAACCACCTCCATTCATGGGGTGCTTTTCAATGTGTTCTGAATTTTTTTTTTATTTTTAAAAAGTGTGATACTGTTCCTAAAATGGGAAGATATACAGATGTTCTTATATTGACGTCATTCCAAACAGAGAGAGAGAGATGAAGGGTTCTTATCCACGTCAGGCTCAAAACATCTTTGGAAATCAAGCTGGAGATGAGGGAAGGGGTGGGGATGATAAGAACTATTTTGCAGATCATGTTTAACAGGCTTTCAATTTTTATTTGCTCATCAATCCTTGGAATGCTGCAATGATGTGCATTCCTTATTAGTTACATCTTTCCAACCCTATCAGGCCACCCAATGTGTCATCAATTTGTAACAGACAGCAGTGGGTGTTAGGAAATCCTGCCCACTCCTCAGAAGGCCGTGACAGAACTGTGCCAGGATCGCCAGACATCCTTGCCTCTGGCCCAGGAAACTGCCATCATGGCTTTGAAGGGAAGGTAAAAAAGCCATTAACTACTTTAAAAAAAAAAAAAAAAGTCAAGCCATCTTGACTCAATTCTAAATTCTGGTTAAAAATAAGACATTGGTTGCTGAGAATATAGAAACATCTTTAAATTGCCGCAGCTTGGTGGAAGGCAGATGGAGATCCAGAGAAATATCACAAGTTTTGCAAGAGTCCTTAAGAGCAAATGTACCAGGTTGTTAAGTTTGATAGAAATTTCCCAAGTAAAATGCTCTGCAAAGTGCTCATTTCTAGCCTTCTTATTTATATTATTTTGGTTTTTTAAAAGATCTGCTGAGTTATAATTGACATAAACTAAACTACATATATTCCAAGGGTACAGTGTGGTGATTTTTGACATACGTTCACTCCTATGGAAGTTCTTTCACAATGAGGATGATAACGCATTCATCAGACCCAATAATTTCCTTGTATCCCTCTGTCATCTCCCTTACCTACCCCTCTCCAATCACTGGCTTCCAAATCAGATAACCACTGACGGGAATTATGCATTGCTATAGGTTAGCTTGCATTTTCCAGTATTTCATATGAAGGGAAGCCCACAGTATGTACTCATTTGTCTGGCTTCTTTCAGTCTCCATAATCATTTTGATTTTCATCCATGGTACTGTATGCACCAATGGTTTGTTCTATTGCCCAGAAGTTCTCCACTGTATGGATACATCACAATTCGTTTACCCATTCATCTCTTGCTGGGTATTTCTGTTGTTTGCAGGTTTGGGCTACTACAAATAAAGCTCCAGTGAATATTCATGTATCATTGTTTTGTGTGGACATATGCTTTCTTCACTCTTGGGTAAATACCTAGCAGTACAATGGCTCGGCCATATGCTACGTGAATGTATGTTCAACTTCTTAGGAAACTGTTTAACTCTTTTCCAAGCAGCGGTACCGTTTTGCATTCCCACAGGTTATGAAGGAGACTTCCAGTTGTTCACATATTCAAGAACACTTGGTATTTTCAGGATTTTTTAAAATTTAACTTTATAGCCTTTCTAGGGATGTGTAATGACTGCTCCTTGTGATTTAAATGTGCACTTCCCCAATGACTGATAATGTTGAGCACTTTTTCACATGCTTATTTTCCATTTGTGTATGTTCTTTGGTGAACCTTGTTTAGATATTTCTCCCATATTCACTGGTTTGCTTTCCTTATTACTGAATTGTAAAAGTTCTTTATGTTCTTGATACATATTCTTTGTTTGATATACGGTAAGCAAATACTTTCTCTCAGCCTGTACCCTGCCTCTTCATGTTCTTAACCACGCTTTTTCAAAAGAGCAAAAATGGGTGCCTGGGTGGCTCAGTCGTTAAGCGTCTGCCTTCAGCTCAGGTCATGATCCCAGGTTCCCGGGATCCAGCCCTGCATCGGGCACCCTGCTCAGGGGGGAGTCTGCTTCTCCCTCTCCCACTCCCCCTGCTTGTATTCCCTCTCTCGCTGTCTCTCTGTCAAATAAATAAATAAAATCTTTTTAAAAAAAAAGGAGCAAAAATTATTTTTTCTTTTATACTTTTTTACTTTTCTGTGTCATATTAAAAATCTCTGACAAACCCTAAGTCACTAAGCTTCTTCTATTTCAAGAAGTTTCTAGAAATCCAATCGTTTTTGTTGTTGCTATTATTTTTAATATATAGTCGTACTCACACTGTGGTAAATTGTAAAAAATGTTCTTCCCTTTTTTTCATATTATCATGAAAACATGTTCCCTACAATTGAGAGAGGCCAGAGGTTGATGCTCATTTTTTATAAGAGGAGGAGTGCTCCGCTCCCCTTCTTTTGAAAACCTAAGGCAGAATAAGAAGAAAAAAATGTGCAACATTGTATAAAACATAAAATTTTTGGTCACAAAAATTGCTGTTGAATTCCAAGAAGCCTCCTGCTGATAAGAGCAATGGCGTAAATGTTCAAAGAAGTCTATGGTATAGTGAACTGTCTCCTTGTAGTGTGTTAGGATGACATAAAAATTGATCCTGGCTGAAGAGAAGAACAATTTTAAAGATTAAAAATAGATGCCACATTAGATTTTCTGAGATGGTATTTAAAACTGAAGACTAAATAATTTAAAACTTTGGATGAGTTGCTTCCTCTCTTCCTTTTAGAAGTACTTTTTCCCCCTGGTGAGTCATAAAATTAAAACTGCAAAGTGGTGTGCTTTTTTAACTTTTTAAAAGGTATGCTCTTACTGAAATATAAATATTATGTGTATATTCTTTTGGTAATGACTTTTCCAAGAGAAATGGTGGTACATGATTTAAAATGAAGAAAGAACAGGGCACCTGGGTGGCTCAGTTGGTTAAGCAGGGGACTCTTGCTTTTGGCTCGGATCTTGATCTCAGGGTTGTAACATGGAGCCCTGCGTCAGGGCCCTCGCTGGGTGAGGAGCCTGGTTAAGATTCTCTCTCCCTCTCCCTTTGCCCCTCCCCAACCCCATGCAAGCACGTACGCACTCAGTCTCTCTCTCTAAAAAAAGAGGAAAGAATAGTATTTCAATTAAATTCAATGAAAATGTTATTGGTTTCCTACTATGGTCATACCAATGTGCAAAATACCAATGGTGGCCGTGAGGAGACAGAAAGCTGAATGATGAATGAACTCTGACCTTAAAAATACTAACTTCTTACAGGTGTCCTCTTAGTTAGAAAGATATTTAACCTCATGTAAACAACTGCATCTAATGCAAAGATCAGGAGATGGAGAAATGATTTGTACCTGCAGGCAACAAATATTTTACATCAAGAGGTGTTAGAAAGTTAGGATCCGTAGGGCATAGCTAGTTTAAGGATTACCACAAAAATAACTAGGAGAAGCTTGGACATGAAGTACTAGAAAAATACAAGGGGACCAAAGAGTTCTTTTCTAAGATGCAAGGTGTCAGTGACAACTAAGCATGATGCACTCCATGAGCCATTGTGCTCATGGGGTCTGGGTCAACGAGGAAGGATGAATACAATAACAATTGTCCTTAGAATATTAGCCAGATGGTAGTAGGGGAAAAAAAGGACTCAGAGAAAGGAAGGAATAAAGCAAAGGAATATTTGCAGAAACCTGAGTATGAAATGGAGAGAGACCAAGTTCGTGTAGACCAGCAGAAATAGGAACAAACAAACGAACGAACAACAGGTAACTCAGAGCTATCATAAGGGTGCACTCTGTTCTTTGCTGTATGCTCCGTGATTATAGGAGCAACGTTTTCCTTACTCATCTTTGCATCTCCAGCATTTAGCACTATGAAGTAATGAATAAACGAATATTATCTGTACCTTAAAAACACTACCCTTCAACCCACCATTATAGCCAGAGAGTTCAACACTCACCTCTCAATAAATGACAGAATCGGTAGAAATCAGTAATGCTGCAGAAGACATGAACAACACTATCAACCAACCTGACCTAATATTTATAGAACATTCCATCTAACAATAGAATACTCTTTCTTCTCAAGTGCACACAAAACATGCACCAAGATAGACTATATATGGGCCATTTAAAAGTCTGAATAAATTTAAAGGGATTCAAGTCACACCAAGTATATTTTCTCACTAAGAATTCAATTAATAACAGAAAGGTAATTAATTGAATGTTCCCCAATATTTGGAAACTAAATTATATACTTCTAAATAACTCTTGGTTAAAAAAAAGAAATCAAAAAAGAAACTTAAAAGGTAGGTTTTTTGGTTTTTTTTTTGGTTTTGGTTTTGGTTTTGGTTTTTAAAGGTAGTTTTAACTGGATGAAAAGGAGAACCCATGTGTCAAAAATCTATGGGATGCATCTATAACCATACAGAGAGAGAAATCTATAGCACAAAACAACTACATTAGAAAACAAAAGGCTCAAATCAGTGACCCCAACTTCCATCACTGTAAAGTAAAAAAAGAAGAGCAAATAATATGCAAAGCAAACAGAAGAAAGAAAATAGTAAGAAAATAAATTTTAAGAGGGCAAAAATTAATAAAGCAGAAAGCAATGATGCAATCACTTTGGAAAAAAAGTCGATCAATTCCTTAAAAAGTTGAACACAGAGTTATCATATGACCCTGCAAGTGTAATCCTAGGTATACTTCCAAGAGAAATGAAAACATGTCCACACAAAAGCTTGTATACAAATTGTTCATAACAGCACTATTCATAATAAGCACAAGTGCAAACAACCCAAATGTCAATCGACTCATAAATGCATAAATGAAACATGGCATTTCGATACGATGGAATATTATTCAGTTATGACAAGGAAAGAAGTACCGATACCTGTTAAAACATCTATGAACCTTGAGATTACCGTACTAAGTAAAAGAAGCTAGTTGTAAAAGATTACATATTATATCATTCCATTTATACAAAATGTCCAGGCACATCTATAGAAACATGAAAGAGATCAGTGGTTGCCAGGGGCTTGGAGTGGGGAGGGAAATGGGGAATGATGGCTAATGGGTCTGGGGTATCTTTTTGGGGTAATGAAAACATTCTACAAGTGATTGTGGCAATTGTTGTACAACTATGAATATACTATACACCGCTGAACTCTACACTTTTTAAACGAGTCAAGTGTACATGGTATGTGAATTAAATCTTAATCTGCTATATTAAAAAATACATAAACATGCTTAAAAAAATACATAAACATGCTTAGCAGGAAGTGTTCGGTTTTTATTCCCCTCATGGGGACCTATATTACTAGGTAGGTCTGCCTGTTTTCAATCATCTCCCAGTGATACGTTTTACAAAAGAACCACAACTGGGAAATGCCTAAAGAGAGCAGCTCAGAAACTAGGGAGACCTAGCAGGAAGCCACTTACCACTATCCATTCTGATTTGACAATAGGTAAAAACCTAGCCATATCATAGTAATGAGGATAAATAAGAGTACTTCACACCTGTAGCGTGCTTCCATCATAGAACAGGGACCGAATAATCCAAAAGGTCTCTTCCAGCCATAACATTTTATGAGTTCCTGATGCCACTGAATCTCATGACAAATCCAAGGAGAAAGCAGGTTTATATTATATGATTGTTGTCATTTAACAATTAATAAACCTGGAGCTCAAACACTTGGTTGCACACTTAGTCAATAAATATAAGGAAATCGTTGATACTGCAAGTTGATTCACAGACAATCTTACAGTTAACGCTATTTAATTTACAGGCCGGAGCAAAGATCAAGATATATCAATAATTTTTCAAAGATACGTGGAAATAAAGATAGAAACAAAGATTGACTCTGTTAATGATCTAATGTCTTCTTGGGAATTGATTTTAAAAAATACATCACTCTTGTGCAGATGATTTTTTTCACTAGCATTAGAAGCCAAAACATGAATTCTGCCTTCTCCTTGTGATCATGTCTTCATTTACAAGATCCTGCCTTACATGGAGAGTCCCCAAACATCAGCCCATCAGCCCACTATTTTTTCCTTTTTCCCTGATAATGCCATCATGTCACAAAATAAGGCAGCCTTAACTCAACTTAACTCATCTTGCATTGTCTTGGCTTGTCTCTTTTTTTCTTCCCTATATATAAATAAATATATAAATTACTATAAATTCATAATACCTTAGGCTTGACCCACCTTTATAGGTTCTCAAATGCCTCTCTCCAAAAGAACATAAAGTCCATTGTAGAGTCTGGCAGGAGGCAGTGCTTTATAAAACTCCAGCATACAGGAGAGAAAATACGTCCCTTTCAAGTGTAAAGATTTTTTCTCCCCTCTACAAAAGATACTCAGAGAAAAAAGCTCCTTTTAAAATGCTTGCCCTGTCACTTCATTAATATTTACAGTTTCTCATATGCTGGTGGCTACTTACTGGGTTTCTGAGCATGTTTCTTCTGTAAGGGGCAATTTTCCCCCAGCTTTGTCACGGGCCTCTCAAGTAGTAGATCGATATTCTACTCAATGGGTTTATAGTCCTTAAAGACATCTAATTGCCTTTGATTCTTCTTTCCAAAATATTTTGTTTTATTGTGACCTTCCTTTGAACTCCAAGTGCTGAGGAATGGGTCTCTGTTCCCTCTCCAACCTTCTTCCCTCCTGCCTCTTGTGATTGCGGGTTCTTGGTGCTGATGGAGAGCTAGCTGCGTGGACGAGAAATGAGCTGACAGGTTGCTGCCCATTTGGTCCTTCTGTTGCAAATGAGAAAATGGCACCCATCGCCAGGGTAGCCTCAGCCGAGCAGGGGCCCAGCCTCATGAGCAGAGTGAGAGCAGGACTCAACACCTCTCACCCCCTCAAGCAGGTGTCCCAGGGCAGAACATATGCACAACCTTCACAAAGGCCTTGGGAGCGACCACCACCCACATCTGTCTTCCATTCAGCCATCCTTCCCAAGCCTCATATAGCATCTGGCTCCGTTCAACCACTGCCCAGAACCCAATCACATCTACAACCTAACCCAGGCTGAAATCCCATACAGAGTATCCCCTGCCCTGTGGGTACCCCTCTCTGCAGCTCTGGGTACAAGGCAGAGGTTCAGTAGGTAAGAAAGGATCACACGTTTTGTCATTCAAGTCTTACTTTTGTTATCTGTATGACTTTAAGCCATTTCCTCAGCCTCTCTGAACCCAGGGTTCCTTATCTGTAAAACTGAGAGGGGAGCCCCCATCTCACCATGTTGCAGAGAGTAAGTGGGAAGATGTATGTAAAGAGTTTAGCACCATACCTAGAGTAGAAAAGGCTCTCAAAAATGGCAGTTGCTGTAACTCTCGGGCATGTTATTTTCAAGAATATTTATTGAAGGATAAACTGCCAAAAATCAGCAAGGTATTTCCATTACTGAATTTGTTGCCATAGTAAGGCATTTTGTCTCACTAGAATGGCATTTTGTAAAGCTAAATTCTTGAAGCCCAAAGGACAACTGTGAATGAATATTTAGAAGTCTCCAATTCAACTGATCTGTTAACTCTGAATTCGGGCTTCTTTCCAAAGAATCTGACATTCGTAACATAGGAAGCTCAGAAAGAATTTTCACCTCGATCCTCTAACACGCATATCCTTAGATAGGGATTTTTTTTTTTTAACTCTTTGTGAGTCAACATTTGTTGAGCAACTATATGTGCCGGGCATCATTCCAGCAGTTCGTATATGCAGTATCTCATTTAAATTTCCCGACGACCTTGAGTACTAGGGATCATTATCCACATTTTAGAGCTAATCAAACTGGGACTTGGAGGGGTCTGCCTTGCCCAAGGTCACACAGCTAATAAGCCTCATTAGAATTCAGTTTTTATGACTCTTAAGGAATTTCTTACCATCATGACACTCCAATTTTCATTTCCATGAGATCCTGATTACACAGGCAATATCGGGTGCTAAGAGAAAAGTCCCAGGGGAAGAGCAGGTAGGCATTAACATTCCTGAGTTGAGAAGAAAGGCTGCTAATGGAAATCTTGGCTAAACTAAAGCATGTTGGAATGGTGGTAACTGACTTGGACATCTACCAAGTGAGGCTTAGAATTCTAGTGGGGAGAGAGGGCCCAGCTGAGGATGGCTGAAACCAAAGGAGATGACCTGGAGGCATGTCACCTTTGCTCAGGAATGCAAAGGAGTATCCAGGACACTGTCCCTTCCATCGGCGTAGAGATCTGCCCAGAGACCGGCTTCTGGCAAGGGGATATCTACTAAGTTTTAAAAAAGATGTCTACTCTTTTTTCACAACAGGTTTCACTTTCTGCCCCTAAAGTTTGGATATGGATTTGTTTCTCTAATTATAAGAACATTTCAAATAACAACAAATGCTGGATCTCATCATTTTCCTGGATTGCATTATAAACCTAAAGCTTGCCCATCCCAGACAAGCCATGTTTTCAATGTTAATGGCCGTCCACCAAGAGACCAGGAAAAGTAGTTCATAGCTATGGCAATTAATTCTCTTGGAACAGCATCTGGCAGTATGTGGTACTTAGAGAAGTACTTAATAAAAAATTTAGGACAAACTACTCAATAGTTGGCAAAAGAAATGTACACGACGTACATTACCATTTTCTTACAAACACAGAGCAACCTTTAGTGTTCCTCCAATATTCTGGGAAAGAATTCTATTCAAAGTCACTTGTATGTTGGTTGTCTCTCTATTTTAACAGCAATGTTTTGGGACTTCAAAAATTATGTTGCAAGCATCAGAAATATGACTAAATAAGGGGCAGGATTTTAAAGATGTCAATATGCTATAGTTTTCTGAGTTTGTGGGGGAGGTGGGCATGGGTGTGGGAGGGTGTGAATTTGAAGAGAAGACAATAGTTACTGAGAAGTATTATGTACTAGCCATCATGTTGAAGATTTCACATAAATTATCTCATTTAATTATCACAACCATCCTGATGGGAGACATTCTCATACTCCTTGTAGGGATGGAAACTAATGCGATAGGCACCCATTCCCCCAGGACACGGTGACTTATTAACTTCCCCTTCCTCTCCACACTTCCCGCTGCTTCAATCCACTGTCCTTGCCTTTCTGTCCCCTAACACAACTGTCCTGCTCTCATTATTTCTTACCTGGGCAACTGTCATTTTCTCCTAAGGAGACTTTCTCACTCTGGCATTTACCCTCTCCACCTCCTCCTCCGTGCTACCCTCAGAGCTTGAAGATCACAAATCTAATGGTGTACTTCTTCTGTCGTGGGTGGTTCCCACTCATGGGCAGAATCATGCCCAAAGTCTTCCCAACTTCACCTCCAGCCCTTCGCTCCCAGCCCTCCCTCAGCAACCCATGCCCTGGCCAACGGTTCTTAAAATGGTCACTTCCAGATGAAATTTCCAGCACAGCCTATCTTCCGACCGAATGCCCAATTCCCTGCTTTCCTCTAGGTTCCCCGCTCAACAGCACCATGCCTGGCTTACAGTAAATGCTCAAAACAGCAATTCCTCTTCTTCTTACCTTCTTTCTTGTGTTCCCACAGCATTCTCTTAATGATCCAACACACCTTTAAATCACAGCTGTTCACCTACCTGGCTCCCCAGGCAGACGGAGATTCCCATCCAGGTATTTCTTACCATCTCACTGCCTGGCATAAGGTCCAGAACACTGCAGTCCCTAGCAAAGCTTTTCTGAATACATAAGGACTCTGGCAGACAGGTAGTACATCCTAAAGGTGCAAACACAGGCCTGGGTTTCCTGGACCACATTCTAGAGGTACGTGAGCCGTGTGGTTTCGGCAATGGTCTTTGACAGTGGACATCTCATTTGTACGAGAGACACTCATTCCATTAGAAGGTTTTTGTACCAAACTTTTATAGCTCTATAAACTAGGGCTCCAAATATAAAAGGGGATGTCACCTTCATTAGCATGAACAGCCCCTCATACAACCGAGGAGGAGTTTACAATAAATCTCTGTTGGGTCCCCTCTCTGATTCCAGACATGTTCCCTCCAAGGACCTCTGCACAAGTTGTGAAGCTAAATCTACAGTACAGTGTACTCCATCCCCATCTTTACATCCTGCTGAGACTATTTATCTATTTTTCTGACCCTGCAAAGATTTTCATCCCGAGTAATTTATTTTGAAAGCAACAATTGTGAAAATGGACTCTCTTCATTCTGTTGATAGTGATAAGCTAAAATAATAATCGGGTGCAGAAACCTCTGGATCGAACCAGCAGAGATGGAACAAGGGTCACCTACAAAAAAGGCTTCGTCTTGAGAATACTTCAACAGGATGTTTTCACATGTCTACTCTGAAACCACTTTTGGTGGTTTCTTTGTTTGGTTTCTGACATGGGAGCAGGACACCTGCGTGGTAGGATTCTCAGTATTAAGAATTCAGGGCAGGTGGAGAAGGAGTCTAATGAAGTGTGATTTAGGGTAAATGACGATTTTAAGGCAGCATTTACAAGGATGGGGCAAATGACATAATCATCAGTATATTAAAATCCTGGATGCTTCCCCTTTTCTGCCCATGACTAGACATTCTGGGGCTCCTTCTGGCAAAGTCAAAAAAGACAGGACAAGAAAGGCATGTTTACTAAATAACAGATCCTTTTAAAGTATCTGGCAAGGGATGTGGCAAAAACAAAGAAGGTAAATAAGATTGGGGGCGTTAATTATGATTCAGCAGTGATGGTAAAGAAGAAATTAGGGGACAATTCACTGACATTGTGACCCTAATGATTATAATACACACCTTGTATTAACAAACACTTCAAGTACTTACATATGCCAGGCACTATTCTAAGCACCTTACAGATATTAACTCACTTAATGTTCGTTACGACTGCGAGTTAGGCAGTGTTATCATGACCCCCACTTTGAGAACAGTGAGACACCGAATGGTTAGGAAACTTGCCCGAGGTCACACAGCAGCAAGCTGAGGAGCTAAGGTTCAAACCCAGGCCGTCTGGCTTCACAGTCGGTGCTCCAGCCACTATATACATTACACCGGAATTCCCATGTTGGGCCCGGTTTTGTGTTACGTAGTTTATAGGCACTGTTATTTAATCCTTCCAATCACTGTACATGATAGTTCCATGTCTCCCCTTTCTAGATAAGAACACTAACACTAGAAGAGGTAAAGAAACTTGCCAAAGGAATGCAGCTTATAAATGGCAGAGCTGGGGCTCAGACCGGGGCTGACTCCAAAGTCTAGGCTCTAAACAGCCATATTATAGTGCTGTGACCTTAGACGAGGCAGTCAGTATCCACATCTCTCAAAAGGGTGTGATAACAGTGTTCCTAAGTCACAGCTTCATTATCACAACTGAAAAAATTAAAATCATGTTACAATTTGCAGAGCTTTACCCAATGTAAGGAAAGAGCGGAGGAACAAAGAGAAAGAAAGCATCGGATGACTACATCCATTCGTTCATGGAACAACTATTTTTGAGCCCTTACCAGGTATCAGGCCGTAGTCTGGCTGCTAAGCGCCCAGGAGCACCCAGAAACAATCAGTAGGGTCTCTGCCTTCAAGTAGGGCTCCTTCTGGCCAACAAAGACAAGATAGAAAGGGACATGAAGGTCAGGTTTATGAATCAGCAGATCCCTTAAAAGTGCATGATGAAATAATTGATTAATCAATTAATAACTAATTATTCTTCAGTAATTAATTATTAATTATTGGGAATAATTAATTAACAAATAATTATTGAGGGATAATTTAAAGCTCTAACATCCAAAGTCCCCTTCGACTGTAAGATTTACAACTCAGTGTTTAGCCTCATCACAAGAGATCATCTCTATCCTTCCTTAAGTCCCGGACACCACCAGCCTAGGATTACCAGACATTTTTTACCCATTTTAGCCAATTCTACTTTCCATAATAATTAATTCTTCACTTTCCTTGCTGTTTTTTTGGGAGAAGGGCCCCTCCTTTGTGCCAAAGTTGTCCCTCTACCTGCACCCTACACGCTGTTTCCCCCACGGGCTTCCCCCTTACCCGTCTTCCCTCACATTGACCTATTAATTCTTTCTTTTCTGTCATCTGACACATCGTCCCCATCCCCCTTCGACTAACCTCAGCCTCCTCTTTCGTAAACCTTCAGTCACCTCAGTTAATAATCCATGCCAAAATTAAGCTATTTTAGGTTTTTATTTTCTTTTATGCACAAATCTCTCCCACAAGCAGTCCATTTTGCTGTATTTCCTGAGGCACAGCCCCCTCACTTCCTGCCATTTGCTTCCAACATCATCACTCTGCCGATACCTCACACAAAGTCCTATGAAGACGGTCTTCCTCAGTTCTCATATTTCCAGCTTTGTTTGTAAGTTTTAAACAGACCTTCTTGAACATGTCCCGTTCCTGCCTTTCCCTAAGATTGCATCAGGATGGAGGAGAGGTGCTGGAGTCAGAGAAATTGGGGGTCCAAGACTAGCTGGGCCATTTCCCTAGCTGTCCGACCCTGGACAAATCTTTAATGTTTCTAAACCCCTTCTTCTTCATCTCAAAAACTGGGACTAAAACCTATCCTGTCCTTAAAGTGTTCTGAGAATCCGATGACCCACTGCATGTCAAGCACGGCACGTAATGAGATCTCGGTGTCAGCCACTACCACCCTTACCGTCACTAAGGTATGGTGACGATAACAATGATGACGGCTCCAGCTCCAGTAGCTGCTGCTGCTAACGTGCATCCCCCTTTAAGTCTCAGCCCCCTTCTCCTAAATTGGCTCTTCTTCTTCATTCCATTCTAACAGTAGGCATCTTCCATTATAAAGCCCTCAGCCGCCCACTCTCAAGGAATCCGTCTAGACACCTACCATAACCTCGATACGACATTATCAAAAAAAAAAAAAAAAAACCCTGTTTTGGAGACATTTTCAGTTGGCTACATTGACATCGCCACCATGAGTTCACCATGACCGTCAGCATCCTCGACACCAACCTCTGAGAAACACCACATCTCCCTTGAAGCCTCACGCTTAAGAGCTGGGAATCCAATGAGATCATTTTCCTCTGCATTTCCCCATCACCAATTACTACCCTCGGGGTGCTATATCTCTGCTTCATTTTTCTGATTCTTTCCCTTTGACTGTGGTTCAAGCTATTACCATGTAATGATTAACCACAATGACCTTCGAGACTTTCTCTGACCCCGTTCTCTTTTCCTTGGTGAAACAGCCACCATCAAGGCCAGTTTAATGCTACTGTCATCACCTGTGTTCTGTTTGAGACCTTAAAAGCTTCTTTTTGAGTTAAGGTTGGACTCCTCACTCTGACATTCAGACCCTCAATCGAGTCATCCCATCCTCCCATCAAACACTGTCTTTAGAAATGGCCAATGGGTGCTCTACTTCCGTCTCCATCTTCTCTTCACCTTTCACACAAACCACGCCCATTTCAGTCCCTCACTGTTGCACCTTTTTTATTCTTTTCATCCAGGTCCCTGCGTCCTTTTGAACAATCAAGTTCATACTTCCTTAAAAATTCTACATAAATCCTGTGCTTGTGTGGGTAAGGAGATGGAGGGGCGCAGGGGAGACCGACTTTCCAGACTAACTTTGGGTCTGACAGGCCTGAGTTAGAGTCCTCATTCTGCCTCTGACAGCATATGTGATCCGAGACAAGTTGCCTCACTTCTCCTAAGGCTCGGTGTCTTCATTTATAAAACACATACTTCACATAGCAATTCTCAAAGTGTGGCCCCAGCCCTATTAGGCTGGGGCTTGGGAGGTGGGCACAGTATCCCCGGATCCTATCAAGGAGTCTACAGGGACAAAACTTTTGTATAAAAACACTAAGATGTTCTTTGCCTTAGTCATTGGGTTGACATTTGCCCTACAGGTGCAAAAGCACTGGAAGGTACAATGGCTGGCACTTCAGCCCCAACCAAACTATCACAGTAATCACTGTATTCTCACCACCCAGAGCTGACTGAGAGAGAGAAGAGGAAAGCTTTGTTTCCCTGACGAATGCCTTGAATGAAGCAGTAAATAGAATTAATAACAGTAAATCTCCGGACCCTTGGATGCTCATCTTTTTAATATTCTCTGTGACAAAATGGGTGGTACAGAAAGCACTTCCTCTGCCCACTGAAGCACAGTTTAAAAAACGTCTCAAAGAGAAGCATCTGCGCAACTGTCTGAGGTGTGAGGTAAACCAGCAGTCTTTTCCACAGACCCTCATTTTCACTTGAAATAGCAACTGGCATACACTATAGTTATTAGGACTTGGATATGTGGTAGAAATATTCCTGAAAATGAAAGAAGCAAGCCTGTCACTTCAGGGAAAACAAATGATGACATTCATTACCAATTTTGGAAAAACCTATATTTGACACCATAATGGCTTGAGAGCTTCGTAAAACATAAACTTTTTTGGGGCACCTGGGTGGCTTAATGGCTTAAAGCCTCTGCCTTCAGTTCAGGTGGTGATCTAAGGGTCCTGGGATCTAGCCCCGAATCGGGCTCTCTGCTCAGCAGGGAGCCTGCTTCCCCCCCTTTCTCTCTGCCTGCCTGTCTACTTGTGATCTCTCTCCTCTCTGTCAAATAAATAAATAAAATCTTAAAAAAAAAAAAAACTTTTCTGATGAGACTGGTGGTGACACATGTGACATTTAAAAAATACATAATGAAATGTGTCACCATTTAGATATCTGCATAATTCAGTAAGTCAGTATTTTTCAAGTAACAAATGTATGATGTTACAACATCACGCATGGGTAAGATGCAAGGTGATCGATGGATTTTAAATTAATAAAATAAAAAGGTTACTATTACCTCAGATTCCACATTACAACTAACTTTCCAGAAGCCTCCACTGGTTGAGTTTTAGTTTACTATCAAAGGACAACATCCACAATTATCTAAAAAGAATATTAAGGCACTCCTTCCTTTTCCACTGTTTATTTGTTTGAAGTCAGATTTTCTTCATTTGCTTCAACCACAACAATACCTCACAACAGATCGAATATAGAAGCAAATGTGACAACCCAGATGTATTCTATTAAGCCAGACATTAATGAGACATGCAAAAATGTGTATCAATGCAGTTCTTACCAATTTTAAAATTTTGTAAAACATAGTAGTTTCAGGGGCGCCTGGGTGGCTCAGTGGGTTAAAGCCTCTGCCTTTGGCTCAGGTCATGATCTCAGGGTCCTGGGATTGAGCCCCGCATCGGGCTCTCTGCCCCCTCTCTCTGCCTGCCTCTCTGCCTACTTGTGATCTCTCTCTCTGTCAAATAAATAAATAAATAAAATCTTTAAAAAAAAAAAAAAAGATAGTAGTTTCATAAAATATATGTTATTTGTTAACATATGATGGGCTATTATTTTAAATTCATTAATCATTGTTAAATTTTTAGTTTTAAATCTTAATATAGTAAACATGAGTGGATATAACCCACATAAACAGAAGCTCTTTCAGGGTCTCAATGATTTTTAAAAGTCTCAAGGGGTCCCAGAACCAAGTATTTTGAAAACTGCCGTCAGAGAGTCGTTCTGAAGGGTAAATGTGCTTGCTTATGGAAAATACCCAGCACCAACTCTGGTAGCTGGTGAACATTAAATAACATTAGGTTTCTCACAAACATGTAAGCATAATTTATACCAGAACATATGGCCGTATGTCTTTGTAGTTTATCCAATGAGATGGAAGTAACTTGTTCAGAAGATTTGCTAGAATCCTTCTATTTAGCTGGGTGTTTATCGGAGCTTCATTAACACTTTATGTAATTAAATCTGTATACAAATTCCGTTTTAAAGAACGTTATTGGTCAAGATTGCCACAGTAAATTTCAAACGCCTCTGTGTTTAAAACATTTTCATTTGACTTTAAAGGTCATATTTCCTATCACTCCAATAACCCAGCCCTGGAAACCACTTTTCCATTTTATCAATCCAAGCTCAACCCAATCTCTTGCCGGAATTACCTCAGCCATCTCTTAAACCACCCCCTGCCTTCACCCTCAACACCCTTCAGCATCCCCAACACGGTAGCCACAGCCATCCTGTTAAAACAACTGAGATCACGCCTCTACTCTGCAGGAGATTTTCCTACGGCTTCGTACCACAGCCAAGGGCGAGGAGCGCCTCCTGCGTAGCAAACCCCTCTGGCTCCCAGCACAGCCAGGGTCCTCGCCATGAAGGCTACACCTTGTTCTCATCACCTCTCTGAACTCACTTCCTACTGCTCTCCCTCCTGATCAGGTCCCTCTGCTCAGACCTCCCTGGTCTCCCTGCTATCCTCCTGACACACCAGACCTCTTGCACTCACCAGCCTCATCTCTGGAAAATGTTCCTCCACAAACCTACCTAAAATTTCCATTAGCCAGCAGCCCCCATCCCCACACACCCACACACCACGTGACCGCTCCCACGCCCCCCCCCCACTTCCCTCTGCACATATGTCCTCTTTGGCAGTTAGCCCTGGGTCGCATGCTCATTTGATTATTTGTCTGGTGTCTGTGTCCCCCACTGAAGTACAATTTCATTGAAGGTAAGGACTGTTGTCTCTTTTTTCTCTTATGTGCCTGACACACAGTAGTTGCTCAATCTCTATCTGCTAGATAGATGAACTGAATGAATAAACAAATGACAACCATTTAGAGCTTACTGATTCTGATCCCTTCTCGAGAATGCAAGGATAGAAGGCAATTTTATGAACACGATCCCTGGGATACATTGACGGGGGACCTTGACCCTCATCTCCAAATCCCCCCAAGGAGAGTGCATTTCAGTATCCATGGAAAATGCAACCGTTTCAAGAAGATGGGCAATTTTGTTGGAGGAGAGTAGGAATTTTTTTGTTCTGCCAATGACAACTATCAATGCCTCAGGAAGAGAAGGGTAATTGACTTAGGCCATCCCAGCAGGGAAAGCAAAATCACTTGAGCAAATAAAAACTGTGATTGGGCAAAACGCAGCATCTTTGAGTTAAACTTAAAGGTAAGAAAGTAATACATCGTTTTCTCATCAGGTTGGATCCCTCATTTTACCCTGAGAACCTCTGCATTGCGGCTGAAGATCTTGAAGAAAACCCACCAGGAAGTCATTTCAAAATCAACACACACCATGGAGGAAGCAAATTTAATTCAATTTCAAGAACACATTTAAAAAAAATTAAAGCATAATGAGAACCTGCTGCCTCGAACTGCAGCCAGGTGGGAGCCAGGCCGCAAGGAACGCCGGGGACAGCAGCTCCGCATCTGGAAGGAGCCTCCGCGCCCTGGGGGGATCGCCCAGGCTCAGTATTGTCATAATTTGTCTGGCTGCAGGCTTCAGCTGGCAACTCCCACCCCCTCTCCTTCAGTCAGGCCAGAGTGCACCAAGTGTCCACTCCAAAACACATTCGGATCTCTCCATAGTTCTTTCGAAACTTCTCCATTCTGCAAAGCTCAATTGGAGCTCCTCGCTTCCCTGATGACATTTCCTAAAATGGTACGAAAGGGCATCTCCCCTCTGGATTTTCTCTCTCCACTGGTGTGAAAAGCACTATTAATTAGGGTTCCAAACAAAAATCTCCAGGCTTCTTAACACTGACAGTAAGAAGGTAGTATCAGACGGAGCACACCTTGGGGATCTGTGGGGTATAAATCTTGCCTCTGCCACTTACTAGGTTGACGTACTCGTTCTTTAACTTCTCTGCCGTATTTCCACTGCCCCTCAACATACAGATCATATGTGTCTCTATCTTACAGAAGGGCTGGAAGGATGAACTGAAATAAGGCAGTAAGTGGGGTGTAAGCAACAGGGGCTGTGTGCAAATGTTAATAAAGTGAAAATCTGCATATGGCAAAATACCATTTGCACCCCAGAAATCACACACAGTTCTCAGCAAGACGCCCAAACTCTGCAGGGGCCAAGTCTCTTAAGACATGTCTCTCTGGACCAATGCTCACTGAGAGGAACCACTAGCAGCACCAGCCATGTTACTTACATTTTTATTTCTTGCTGTCTCCTTCTCTTGGGAGGAGAGGGGAAGAACAGAGGGTACATACAGTTAAAGGCATGCACCACGGGACCCTTTTGTAACGTGCATGGCTCAGTGGCTGGTATAAAGCAAACCCTCCATAGGTCAGCCATTGTTATTAACTTTTGTTTCTGATTATTTAACTACTTAACATAAGGCTGGGGGCGGGGTTGTCACAGAAGGACGCAAGGCATCTGTGCGACTCAGGAAGCAACTCTCATAGGGGGAAAATAATGCAGGAGAGACATCCAGGAGAGAGGAGGAAACTATGGATTCCATCAGGGAACTGAAACAGGATACCCCCACCTGCTGGTAAAATCTTCTAGCTCTCAGATCTTCTTCCCATGGAATTTAAAGTAAGCCGGAAAGACCCAGACATAGAGAGGCAGGGCCATGGTTCCACATGGCCCACAGGTCCCACAGGAACAGGAAGTGGAGCCCTGAATGACCCTCCCCACTCCCCAGGGGGTTGCAAGTTAAGTAAGAGGAAGATATTATGCAGGAACAATACATTTAAATACCGTTTTTGGGGGCACCTGGGTGGCTCAGTCATTAAGCATCTGCCTTCCGCTTGGTCGTGGTCCCAGGGTCCTGGGATTGAGCCCCACGTTGGGCTCCCTGCTCAGCAGGAAGCCTGCTTCTCCCTCTCCCACTCCTCCTGCTTGTGTTCCCTCTCCCACTATCTCTCTCCCTCTCTCTCTCTTTCTCTCTCTCTGTCAAATAAATAAGATCTTTTTAAAAATAATAATAAAAATAAAGATAAATACCGTTTCTTCAAGGGGGTCTTTTTTAACTCCTAAACTAAGCTATTTCCTCCTGATACATGTTCCTGTACTGGCAGGCACCACCCCGGTCATAATACTTACCACATTCGTTTCAATGACAAGTAATGTTTAAGTCTTTCCCACTACGCTCTAAGTTCAATAAGATCAAGGTCTTGGTCTGCCACGTTAAAGGTATGTGACAAACATTTGTTGGATAAATGATAAATGTTCACTCTATATGTGTATATGGGTACACTGAAAAATGTGTGTATATGTTAGCTCTCCCATAGGTGCAGATTCTCCGCTCTTTTCCTCAACTTAAATTTTCTAATTAAACCATTTCTAGACTCAGAATTCATTTTTTATTTGCCAAAGAGTAACCTACAACTTGGAGTTTATAAAAACCTTGAATTATACTTTAGGGCTTTAGCTGCTTTGTCTGTGACAGTCATCAAATTGTTTTTGTTTCAGACTTTCCACTTCAAAAGCTATATTCCCTGGATCTTATTTTACTCTTTAAAGATACCTAATGCAGAAATCTTGAAAATCTTAAGTGCATCTCTTGAGAGGCTCTAGTAGGCTCTCAAATACAGGGCATTCCAAAATACCAAAATAGGTATTCCCAGATACAGGGGGAAAAATAATGCCTGTGAAGTATTGCATTTCATCAGGAATACTTTGCAAGGTATCTAGGGAAGTGAGGTTTCAATAGCTTGCAAAAGAAAATGAATCTTTCAAAGACTGACCTCAAATTCATTATTTTAATTGTTTGCAAATCTTCTGATTATTTCCATCTTCCTAATTTCAGTACGGATCTCACACTTCTGCTCTCGTTGTCCAATGGCTAGTCATTATCACTACAAGAGAGTGCTTAGAGAAAGGAACTTTGAGACTTCAGTGAACCTGAATTGAGGTTTGACTCAGTTTCTCAACTGAAAATCATAATGAAACCGAGATGCAACTTTTCTAAAATGATGAAATGTACCAATAGGACAAAAACGTTTAAACGTCAGGATTGTCAGTTAAAAATCAGGAAATAACCATTTGAGTTTCCAGCGTAACCTTCTCAAATAACTTCTATTAGAAGCACTTAGAAGCAAATTGGTCCCAAAATTTACATTGTGTGACAAGGTTCCTTAGAAAACATCAGATCTTTGTTTTCCTACTGATTGGTCTGGCCTTCCTCGCACACCTCTACACACATAATACTACATAATATGTAATACTAGAAGACCTTTAGGTAAATATTCGGCATTTCAAGTAAACTGTTCAGTCCCTCTCTCCTCATATTCCTTTCCAAAGGGCATTATATATATATATATATATATATATATATATATATATATATATATATATATATTATATATACATTATATATATATATATATACACGCATATATATATTATATATACATATATATATGGAGAGAAGGGAATGTACCTGGAGTGACCTCTCAATGGCCAGAGATGAGAATTTTGAAATTTTCAGAGAAACTTCTGGATTCTCAGAGCCCTGTGATGAATGGATGGCTTGACAAATTCCTTGTTCTGCAAAGTGAATATCATCTGAATTTTTTGGGTTAGAGGCAAATGTGTACACCCACCTCAAGAATCCATGTTTCCAATTTTGGGGCCCATTTTTAAGGTCATCACCATGGTATCCTCTGCAGCTACACAGGGTCCCATGGCCCTATCTGGGTTCCCTGAATAGTAGGCTCAGGCCTGCCTCCTACCACCAATTCTAAGGTACAGCCATACAATGGGATACTACTCAACAATAAAAGGTACCAACTACTGATGAATCTCAAAAGCATATGCAAGTGAAAAAAACCAAAATACTCTAGACTAGGTAATTCCTTGTGCATGAAATTCTAGAAAATGCTAAATTCTAGTAGGAGAAAAGCAGATCAGTGACTGTGAAAGCCAACGATTAAGGAGAGGGGACTTCAAAGGGGCACAAGGAGACTTGGTGAAGAAATGGAAATACTCTGTATCCTGATTGTGAGAACTGTGGACTGCATATACTTTTCAAAACTCACTAACTTGTATACATAAAGTTGGTGACCATTAATGAATGTAAATTACTCCTCGGTAGGCCTGATCTAAAAATAATAAAAATTATAACTACAGAAATTAAGGGGATCACTCCCCATTTAACTAATACTGGGAGTTAAAGCCCTCCATTTCCATAAGAAAAAAAATGTATGACCTAATGGTCAGAACATGTTGCATTCTCAAAGCTAGTAGGTTATTCTCAAATGCAATGCTTCTCAATTTTTCATTTGACTAGGAATCACCTAGCTAATTAGGACTGGGGCCTGAGATTCTGCATTTCTAAAAAGTTCCCAGAGGTTGCTGATGGTGCTGGTCCACAGGCAGACACCCTGAACAAGGTTCTGAATGCCCCACAGCTTCTCCTGCTACCAGAAACTGATTGCTTACCAGGCACTATGTTTGTTCCTACCACAGTGTATACTAACTTCACTAGCATATCTTAAATTTTGCTTGCCAGTTTTTTGTTTAATTAACATATAATGTATTACTGGTTTCAAGGGTACAGGTTTGTGATTCATCAGTCTTACATAATACCCACTGCTCATTACAACATATTCCCTCTCCAATGTCCATCACCCACACAACCCATCCCTCCACCCCCCGCCCCTCCAGCAACCCTCAGTTTGTTTCCTAAAATTAAGAGTCCCTTACAGTTTGTCTCCCTCTCATTTCCTCTTGTTTCATTTTTTCCTCTCTTCTCCTATGATCCTCTGCCTTGTTTCTCAAATTCCACATATCAGTGAGATCATATGATAATTGTCTTTCTTTGACTGACTTTTTTCACTTAGCATAACACCCTCTAGTTGCATCCACGTCGTTTTGCTTGCCATCTTAATTAGATAACATAATTAACTATCACAGGAAACACTGTACTTTGAGTGTGAAAAAGAGCTGATTTTCCAAAAACTGCACGTTCCGGAAAGACTTGATAAAGGTGAATTTATAAAACTAGTACTCTCGAATTAAGTGTCGACAACTGCACATGATTATATAAATTTAGAAGTGTAACTGACATCAAATAAAGTGCAGATATTTAAACAGTACAACTTGAGGAGGCTGGCATGTGCAGATATGCATGAAACCACCACGCAAATCTAATGAACGCCTCTATATCATATGCCGGTGTTTCCTTGCATCCCCTGGTGATCTCTTCCACCTGCCTCCACCTCCTAGGACCCTCCCCATCTCTTCCATTTCCTAGCAAAATCCAGTGGGTTGCTTTAAGTCACTATAGGTCACATTTTCTAGTTTTTTGGGTTTTTTTAATAAAGAGAATCATAAAATATATTTATTTTTTTGGCTGGCTTATTTCAGCATGATATTGTTGAGATTCATGTGTGTTTTCTTGTGTACTATTTCATTCCTTTTCTTGCTGATTCGTATTCCATCCCATGGATATACCACATTTTGTTTATCCCTTCACCTGCTGACAGACACTGAGTTGTTTCCCATTTTTTGTCCATAACAAATAAGCTGCCATGAACATTTCTTTACAACTATTTCCGTTAACATATATTTTGTTTCCCTCTGAGTAATGAGGGGTTCCATGACTGAGTCATAGAGTGGATACATGTTTAACTTATTTCAAACTGCCAACCTGTTTTCCAAAGTGGTTGCACCATTTTATTTTTACTGACAGTGTATGAAAGTTCTGTAGGTACATGTCCTTGACAAGAATTGGTAAAGTCATTCTTTTTTAAATTTTTGCCACTCTAATACATGTGTAGAGGTATCTCATGGCTTTAATTTGCATTTCTCTAAGGACTAAACTAATAATCTTTGAATACCCTTATTTGCCTCCCTTACATGTTTTTTGGTGAACTATCTGTTCAAATCTTTTGCCCATTTTTTTAACTTAATGTTTTGTTTTCTTATTACTAAGATGTACGAGGTTTTTTTTTAATATAGTCTGGATATAGGTCTTTTATCACATATGCAATTTACAAATATTTTCTCCCACGCTGGGTTGTCTTCGCACTCTTTTAATGGTGTCTTTCAAACAGAAGTTCTTAATTTTGAGAAAGTCTAATTTTTTTTCTTCCTTTCTTGGGTTTTCTTCCTTTTGGGCTTTTTATTTAAACTGATTTTCCTGTAGGCAGCATGCAGGTGGATGTGACTTTTTAAACTTACAATATCTCTTTGAATTGCAGTTTTTAGACAACTTACATTTAATATGATTACTACTATGGTTAAGTTTAAATATACCATCTCACTATTTGTGTTACCCATTCTTTGTTATTCTTTCCCTCTTTTTCTGGCTTTGTTTTTGTTCTTGTTTTTGGATAAATGTTTTTGACGATTCTATTTTTATCTCTTGTGCTGCCTTCTGAACTATAACGTGTGCTGTTTTAGTTGTTTCTTTAAAATGTATAGAGTATATATACATGTATGTGGGTGTTTTTTCGATTTCTTTTTTAGTATATTTTCTCTGTTTCGTTTTAGATCATTTTTGTTTTTATTGCTATCTTTTTTAAGCTCATTAATATTTTCTTCTCCATGTTTAATCTGCTGCTAATTGCACACATTACATTTTTCATCTCTAACGTTTCAATTTCCTTGTCTCCAAGTTTTGGTTATATTAAATACATAACATAATATAATGTTACAATTCTGTGTTGTATTATTAATTATACAATATATAACTTAAATAACAATGTATATGAATATAATAGATAGTATAGATAGTATAGATCTACAAAATCTTTTCCATATCCTAACATGATCAATCTTTTCTCTTGCTTCTTGAACATATGGAATATAGTTACAATTGTTTTAATGTACTTGTCTACTGAAGATCCCTGGAGTTTTTCCATCTCTGTGTAACTCTCTCCTGTCCTGTATTCTATCTTGCAAATTTGAGCTGCCTTGGCCTCACTGGGCTCCTGGTTCTATCTCCTCACTGCTCACTCTGCCTAGTTTTTCTCTCCCTGAAGTTGATCCCAGAAACTCAATCCAGGTAGTAAGCTGGGACAAGTGTAGGGCTTGCTTACTTGTTTCCTGTTTCTCAGACATCATCATGACTCTGTCATGACCTACTGTCCAAGGTCTTGAAAAACCCTGTTTCATATATTTTGTATGTTCCCTTAGTTGTCTCAAGTGGGAGAATAAATCTCATTCCTGTTACTCCATCCTGGCTGGTATTGGAAGTCTTTGTAAATGTCTTAAAGTTTACTGCACATTAAGACACCAAAGCTGAACATCACAGATGATTCATTATGGATACGGTGTGTACAAGAACAAAAAGCCCCTGTGCTCTAATAAACAGGCATAGCCTCAAAGAAAAGGCCTTGGTTGTGTATTGAAAGAATGGTAAGTATACGTACATTTATAGGCTTTAAGTTAAATTATTTAATGTATCGATATAGCACATCTGATTATTTCATCAACTGTTGGTGATTATGTCAGATGAAAATTTTTAAACATATATCAAGGTATTTTGCAAAGATTATACCTAATTCCTATACAAAAGTCTAGCACAGGGACTAGATCAGGAGTTCGCAGCTGTGCCTGCACATTAGCTTCTCCTGGAGAACCTTAAACAGATGTTTCAATGCCTGAGCCCTACCTCAAACCACTTGAATTAAAATCTCTGATGGCTAGCCCTACCCATTTGTTCTTTTTAAAGGTCCCCAAGTGATTTGGACACACTTTAAGAGTTGAGATTTATAGACCTAGATCTTAGTAGGTGCTCAGCGAATGAGAGTTATTCATACTGATATCATTTACACTAGAAAGGAGACTGTCATGTAGAGAAATTACTTGTTATTGGGCAAGAGTATTGGTGGGCTCTAATCCACCATCTGCAGTCAAGAAGTAGTAGGGTATCAGCCAAATCACTTGACATTCTTGGGTATGAGTATGTCAGATAGCAAAATAATAACTTTATTTATTATTTAATAATAATTATTAAATAATTTATAATTTATATATAATATATATTTATATTTAATAATAAATAACTTTATTTATTATTTTAATAATAAAAATAATGATTTTTCTGCTTTTAACTCAAGATGGTTAGGAGGAATAAGAAAATAATCTCAGAGCTGAGACTTCTAACTATACCTCTTTTTTTTATAGATGAGAAAATTGAGGCCAGAGAGGCTAATGGACTTGCCCAAGGCAATCGTGGCTAGTTAAAAACAAGAGTAGAACCACAACTCAGGTGCTATGGGTTGAACTACGTGCCCCAAAAGATGTGTTGAAGTCTTAACCCTCACTACTTGAAAATGTGTCCTTGTTCAGACAAAGTGCAGCAGATGTAATTAGTTAAGATAAAGTTTATGGAGTACAGTGAACCCCTGATCCAATATGGCAAGTGTCCTTAGAAGAAGAGGGCCATGTGAAGACAAGAACACAAAGAGAATGCCATGTGACAATAAAGGAATGGAGTAGTGCATCTACAAGCTAAGAATGCTGGCAAACCACCAGAAACTAGGAAGAAACAAGAAAGGATCCTCCCCTAGAGCCTCCAGAGAGAGCATAGCCCTGCCAATACTGCGAGTCTGGACTTCTAGACTCCGAACCTATGAGGCAATAAATTATTGTGTTTTAAACCACCTAATTTGTGCTATTTTGTTATGGCAGCCCTAGGAAAGTAATATACCAGGTTGCTGCCTAAGAGTCTTTCCATTATACAGTTGGCTTCTCTCACACTATATGTGCTTTGTAAATTGTAAAACTTTGAAAATTTATGTTATTATTTAAATTGGTCTTCAATTTGCTTCAAAAGCACAAGTTTTGTTTCCTGTAATTGGTTGTAAGCTTTTAAAAAAAAAAAAAAAGATTTTATTTATGTATTTGAGAGAAAGAGACAGTGACAGAGATAGCACAAGAGGAGAGGAGAGGAAGAAAGAAGCAGGCTGAGCAGGGAGCCCGACTCGGGGCTCGATCCCAGGACCCTGGGATCATGACCTGAGCCAAAGGCAGATGCTTTAATGACTGAGCTACCCAGGTGTCCCTGGTTGCAAGTTTCTTAAAAGTAAGAAGCCCACACTGTACAGCATAGTCCTTGAATGAATTAGTTGAAAACATAGTATGTATTCAGATACTTTGGCTTGAAATAGGATACAAATAGAGCTCATAAAAAAATGTCAAAGTCACCAAAGACCTTATGGAAGTTGAGAAACTGATTGTTAATGAGACCCAGTCTCCATATGGCATTTTATTTAGGCTAAACATATGGCTATACACTTCGGGAGATTGAATTTCAATGTAATACACAAATACACTACAACATAAGAAACACATCGTGATACATTCGCTGAAACTATCTCAACTGCTGCTCTATCACTATATAAATGTAAAAGTTTTTATTCCATTAATGTTGAACTCTAGTGTGGGTTCAATATTAATCATATATCATCTTCTCCAGCAAAGCAGATTTTTGGAAAGATAATGGACTTAGTTTGGGTTTCCCCAGAAATCAACCTTGAGATAAAGGATCCCAGGGCAAGTAGTTTATTTGGGAAGTGAATGGCTGGTAGGGGAGGAGGGGAGCAATATAGGAAAGGGAAGGCAGCTAATAAAGGGTACGTTAGCCACCAAATACACTATCATCATGGGCTTAATGCTCCTGGGAAACCCCGGAATCCAGCAGAGCAGCTAAGAGCGATCTCATCTTAGGGTTGAGGGACCTAGGGTATGTATTACCACTCCCACCAGCCATTAAAATGGAGAGTTGCTGAAGGAGCACAGGTGTTAATCCTCTGAAACTTCCTGCTTCAAGTGTGGGTACATCAGTTCAAGAAGGAGCGAGGCAGACCCTCAGGCCAAGATACAGATAGTGGCAGTCAATGGGGGTCCAGAATGTGTTTTACAACGGTTAGCCTGAGGAGATGCTGCAGTGAAAAGAAAGCGGTGGGCAGAACAGCACAGAAGTTCAGAGCAGAATCTCTGAGAATCAGAAACCCTCGGTTCAAGTCCTAGTGCCAACCATGACCAAGACTTGACCCTGGGTAAGTGACTAAACTTTTCTGAAGTTTCTTTATTTTCTCTACATAAAATAACAACAAACAACAGTAATACTGTCCTCCGGGTACAAGCATTAAATGACTCAGTGTAAGTAAAACTCTGTTACAGTGCCCAGCACAATCAATGCTTGATGACTACCAGCCACCATTATAATAATTTCTATTATTACTATATTTAAAGTCATGAATTTTGTATGAAGCATGCTATTCACATTCAGTGATAAGGGTACATCAATATGGGAAAGTCCTCACTTGAGCATTTCTATTCTGGGTTTTGATTCAAATATTACCAAATGTATGAGACAGAAGTTTTCACCATATAGGAATAATTTATTATTTTGTTCTTAACAGCTAAAAAATTCTTTCTAAAAACTTGAATCTGTATAATCCACCTGTAATCAAAACAGCTTAAATAAAATGTAAGAGCTATACTCCAAGGTGAACTATCAGTAGAGATTAAAACTAGTTGGTTTTTTTTTTTTTTTTTTTTTTTTTTTACTTACGAAAGAGAATCGCTTCTTAGGGGAAAAGTATAAAAATCTTAACTCTCTATATAGAAACACACCAAAAGGGTAACAAAAATGGAATGAAATGATAAAATAAAATCTGGATAAAATTGTAATTTTGAGCTGTGGTTCTTAATCTAGGGTGATTCTTTTCCCACCTCCCCAGAGGACATTTGGCCATGTCTAGTGACATATTTTACTGTCAGAAGTGGGGGTGGGGGAGTATGCTATCAGCATCTAGTGACTGAAGGCCAGAGATGCTGCCAAACATCCTACAATACAAGGAGCCCCCCACTACTGAGGCCATGCCTAAACTGGAGGAATCCTGATTTATAGTTTGTATTATATCGCCATAAATCACGGTAGTCTCTAAACTATAAATACTCCCGATATGCAAGTGTTTTTTTAAATCATAAAACAGAGTATACTTTTTAAGTGTTAAAAAAAGGGGAGCTTCCTATGACAAGAAGTACACATCAAGAAGCCTTGAATCCTGAGTAGCTCTCCCTACGATAAATTTGTTGTGTTTCTACCTGCCAGATGAAAGCAATTTCAACAAGCCATCAACAAAGCCAGGTAATTAAAATGTTGGTATAGACATGACCTTGGTTAATTCACCCCAACTTGTAATAGATAAAATGATGACAGAGAGGAACCCAGAGATTCCAAGGTCAAAGCTATGGTACATGGGGCTAAAATTTTCATTTTCAAATTATTTTAAGTGAAATGATGGTTTACTGCAACAACATATATTGCCTTTTTGTTTTCATTAGTAAACCCTCTGGGAACTTGAACACAACAAGTACAAGCTAAACCTGATTACTTGGTTTATAGAACACAGAGAACATTATCAAAGAGCTAATGACAATGTCTATTCACGTAGAACTCTGAGCAACCTGCTGACTTTTAATCAAGTTTTAAAGGTACAAGAACAAAATAAAAATTGAGAATGAATGTTTTTACTCCCAACTATTGGAAGGTAAAGAGGCCTGTCGACAATTGCTCAAATAACATCAGAACCAAGATTAGAACTTGTAAGCAGAGAAGCAAACACATTTTCAGGAAGGCAATTTTTTTCCTAACCGACAAATTCCACCAAACTCAACAAGAAACTGTGATCCAAATCCATTTTTTCTACTAAAATTGCTTTGTTACAGCACAGTTGTAAAGGCTAAAGAGCTCAAAACACATTTTCTTCTCTAAACAAGCTAAATAAGATGAGATCCAAGCATGTAACCACACTGAGTTTTCAATTTACTAAATATATGTTAATGCATGCTAATAATAAACTCTTAAATAACAGTACTAAAACTGTTTTCATTTCCCTGATGTTTCCATCCATTACACT
>CM052895.1:92574903-92593165 GCA_028534135.1 Potos flavus
AAATTAGACACTGTTTGGACATCATCCACTGTGTCCCTCCTGCTCCCACACTTTGTCTCTTGACTCTTTTTTCTTCATTCCCTTAGCCTCAACCCTGGTTCGAGATTGTCGCGCCGGCCGCGACAAGTATGCAGAAAGTTTATTATCCTATCACAGTGAAGGGATGAATTGTAATTTTTCTAAATTCCTCTCTCCTTCACTATTCTTCTTCCCCAAAGACAACATTCATGCATTTGACCAGCACAGCTTTCAGTAAACTCTATTTTAATAGGAAAAATTCACATCCCAATTTGGTCCATTCTCCTTTGTCTTTGACATTAATCCTTAATTGGGGGAGGGGAAAATCCTTCGTTAAAATACTCCTATTTACAACAGAGTAATTGTGATAAAAGTTCTGCTAATACATTCAAGAAATACCCACCACAAATACATGCCAAAAAACATGAAGCGTATGAGTTCACAAGTCTTCAACTTGTCAAAAAGACCTATCTATACCAAGCAAAAACATTAAATTAATAATAAAGCAATCATCAGCACAGGTTTGAGTCCATTAACAATGTCCAAAGGGTTGGACGACCTGAAACACTCTGCATTCGTTCCATGATCTGAATGCCAAGCAACAGCATGTTTGGGGAAAACATATTACCGGGAAAAAGAAGCTCGAGAAATAATGGGATTCTTTTTAGCTGGAAGCAGACATGGTTCCTTAAACATCAAACTATGAAAATATTTTTTCACTCAACTTTGAAGAGTCTAGATGGAGCATGAACAATGCCAACCTGCTCTACTGCAAGTGCCATCATTATCCAGGACAGGGGCTTTCATTTAGTCCTCTGAGCTCCTCTCATGATGCCAGCTCTGGGGGAGCAGCTAAGGTTGCCCAAATGAAAATGACAACTCAAAGAGCACCTAGATGCTCAGACAATTGAGAGGTGATACAGGCAGATGAATAAGAACACATGAACATGGTCACAACAGATGATGGGCATGTGGACAGGATGCTAAGGGGTAGTGTTGATGGAGCTAGGATACAAACCCAAGAAGTCTGCGTCCAGATGCCATCTCGTTCAACACCATGTGATGCTATGTCCCATAGACTGACACTGAGGAAGGAAGAAGTGGCTCTCCAAAGGAAAATCAAAATGGTGGTACTGGAAGGAGGAGTGGATTCTAGGCAGGCAAGATCAGCAGACGTCCACGTAGCCAGAATGATTTATTCATGTAGAATACGTAGGGAAGAACCTTCTAGGCAAAGGGGTAACTTTTGCAACAGTAGCCTTGGGGCCACTTTTCACTAACATGCAGGTTCTGCCAGGGCCAGAACCTCCAAACTAGCAGAAGACACCACTGACCATTAACGTGGATCTTTAACATTGGATTCCTCCACTGGCTCAGGTTTCTGTCTCAGGAAAGACCAAAGGCACTGCTGGACCGTCTAATGATGAATTGCTCAAAGCAGCCAGGAAAAAAACAAAAAAGAAAGAAAAGTATCAGCTCGCGGTTGAAACTGCCTTTGCTTTATCCCCACAACAAACTCCTTTCTCTTTCATCCAAGAACACAATCAACTCCCCAGGTACTCCTGTGTTCCTCTGGAAAGCTGGAAGATACAGTCTTTTTCATAAGCTCAGATCATTCAACTAATGCGGATCTTGAAAATATTACAGATTAATCCCAAAGAACACACTGTGTTTTGCCATATTCATGTCAGATTTGTAAGTCAAAGCCTTAAGTTGATATGTGTGACTAACACAGGCAAAAGACGGGATGGAAAATGAATTTCTCAGAAAGAGAAAGATACCAGCTGCTTGGAACTGTAATTAGTAAAGCTTCTAATTAACTGGCACTCTAAAAATAGAAGAAATCAGATACAATATATATTCTCTGACAATAATAAAAATCACAGCTCATTTATTAATGTAACAAGGCCTCCACACCCCATTGATTTCCTGCGATTTTATCAGAATCTGCTTTCAAGCAAAGCAAAACATACAGATAAGTATTTCCAGTTCTACTTTCATCCCTTCCAACTGATCAAGTCTTCCTTGAAGGCAGGAATTGTGTCTCACGCATCTTTATATCCCCCAGAATGTGGTGACTGCCACACAAAGGGAAGGAGAAGGGCATGGGCAAGGGCAAAGTTCAGAGAACAGGCGAGAACAGCAAGGGAAAGACAGATCCAGCACATGTTATCACTGGGCCTGCCACACCACCCACTAAGGCTTCTCCACAATCACTCAGCAAACGTTTGCAGAGCTGCGCCCCAGTGGACTTGAGTCCCGTGACTGATCGGCAGTGCAGTCTCCTTTGATATTTCTTAGTTGGCCTGCAATGTCACTTTTGATCATTTTATCAATTCACCATCCTTTCATCAGCCAAAGCAGAACAGGCCTACTCTCATCCTCTTATTTTGGCACACGCTGCTGCATGAGTAAATTCTGTGCTTTTTTTTTTTTTTCTTGAGGTCATTACAAAAAAATTTTCCTTGTTTCTTCCTCCCTGCAGGCCCTTAAGTCAAGACAGGTTTCAGCAATATCACCAGCCCAGTAAGGGCTCTTGGATAAAAGACCTGTCTGCCCAAGCTCCTCAATTTATCAGAGCCTTCAGACATGAAAGAGTAAACCAATTCCTAGTCAGCAAAGTTGCAGGACGGAAAAAAGCAAATAAAACCATCAAATGGATTACATACAAGCCTTGAATCCAAAATTAAAGAATATGGGGAAACAAGATACTTAATCAATTAGAGTGAGCCCAATATTCTCTTTACAGCCAGAAACCAACCAATTAAACAAACAGCAAATAACAAGCATTCAATTCCTGATATTTATACAGCAAATGATACGGTCATTCATTCTAATGTCCCAGTTTAAAGTTTCTGGCTTAATTCTTCAAATGTATTGAATCAGAATCATTAGTTTTTTTTTTTAACTCTGTCAATTCATTCAAGGTCATTTTCTTCCACTGAATCAGACATTAGCTTTGTACCTTCACTAAATTTGTACTTCAGCCAGTTAATGGTACTTAAAAGGGAGAGGTGGCACTTGGGTTGTCTATTAATATATCTAAACTATTCTGTGCTGTGTGATATAATGGAATGATACAAACAAAACCCATGTCCATTTTAATGCTAAAGCAAGATATTTGATGCCTTTTTACCATACTCTACCCCTCACGCTGTGTAATCCAAAGAGCTACTCAAAAAAGAATTGCACAGTTAGGGGAGCCTGGGTGGCTCAGTCATTAAGTCTGCCTTCAGCTCAGGTCATGATCCCGGAACCCTGGGATCGAGCCCCGCATCGGGCTCTCTGCTCAGCGGGAAGCCTGATTCTCCCTCTCCCACTCCCACTGCTTATGTTCCCTCTCTCGCTGTGTCTTTCTCTGCCAAATAATAAATAAAATCTTTAAAAAAAAAAAACTATTAAAAAACAAAGAATTGCACAGTTAATGTCACTATGTTCTCCTGATTAATCAACAACTTTCTAGAAACTTATGGGAGAAAGCAAAGTTTTAAGTACAGCCATGACCTGTAAAGAGACCACAGGCACGTGTGATAAAAATATATTTTTGAAAATTTTTCTTGGGATTGTATCTAAACACAACTGATAGATAAGATCTCTCACAGAAGGCATCTCACTCCGTCAGGTGTTTCTTAGATATAAATTGGGCACTTTCAATATTAAAAATTAGCATTTTCTGTTCAGCAATATTTTAGTTAGTGGGCTTAAATAGTTATAGGTTATGCCCTGATGGTGGATACATGAACGGGTCGGGGGGAACAAACATGTGCTTCTCAAAATCCACGTTACTTCCCAGGAGCAGCTTTCACGCTGAAGAGATCTGACTTCCATTACAACATTAATTAAATTAAATGTACAAAACTTGAGGACATGATCTAATGATCATTTTTTACATCACTGGGTGATCTGGTCTTTTTCATCCACTATAAAAATACTACTTGCAGAAATCTGTTTGCCACTAGGAATGTAATAAGGGAGATCTTATGACAAAAACGAACTTGTTCATAATGAAAAATATTGAAAATGGTGCTATGTTAGCCATGAACTAATTAATTCATTCACATACTCATTCATTCATCGATTATTTATTGAATATATTCGATGAGTGCACCTTACATAAATAAAGTTAAGGAGGCATGGTTTTTTCCCTTCTTATTTCTTTCCTCTATTTCTTGCTTTGAAAAGCACTTATTAAGCATCTTCTATGGCAAAACACTACAGTAAGTGCTACCGTGGAGATGATGGTAGGACACACATTCCTTATTCTCACTGATTTCTCAAACAGCTGGGGAAAATGCTACATAAACAGCTTCTATACTAAAGGCGATGAGCAAGCATTACAGAAAGGTGCTGTCGAAACAAAGATCTGTAAGGCAGTGGAGGAAGAAATTTATGTGTTTGAGAATGGAACATTGAACTTGACCAGAAAAAGATGAGAGGGCTTTCATTAGCTAACAACATTCCATGCAAAGGACTACATTTGCAAGGGCGTGGAAATGTGACGTTGCACGTGTTCAGGGAGTGATTTTATTGAGTGACGTCCTAACCCATACTTTTTCCACCCCGACTTCCTTTTTGCTCTGGCACCATCCCCTTTTCAGGCCCGGAGATGTGATACAGCCAGTGATCAAGGAGTGTATGGAAACAGAGAACAGAGATGCCAAATTCTTGGTTTTTTGCACCAAAGCCACCATCCAGGTGACACACAGGTACTACTATATGGCTCATTAAGTCTCTGCAGAAGTGTCCTCTGACCCTACCTTATTTTCCTTTATAGCACTCACTCCACCTTAAGAGTATTTCTTTGCTTATTATCTGTCTCCCCCTACACCATCTAGAACACAAGCTCCATGACACTGGTGTACTTGTCTTCCCTGTAGCTTCATTCCATCTATTCATTTGTTCCTTTAATCAACTAAAATTAATTGAGCTGCAACTACATGAATGATACTGTACTAGGAACTGGGAATATAAAGATGAATGAGACAGCATTCCTGCTTTTAAAGACTGTATCATCCATAAAGGGGTGGTGTTTGTTTATCTATTCTTGTATTATAATCTACTCCAAAATTTAATAGCTTGATACAAATTATTATTACTATATTTCATGATTCTACTGGTCAAGAATTAGGACAGAGGATAGAAGGAATAAGCTCATTTCTGCTCTACCAAGTCTGGGATCTGAGCTAAAATGGTTTATGCTAGGGTCTGGAACAAGTGAGGACTGACTGTGCAGCTTCTCTAACCATATGGTCTCTCCATTGACATAGCTTGAGTTTCTTTACAGCAAGGAGGCCTCCGCGTACTTGGATCTCTAACGCTGGCTCAGAGCTCCTGGAGGTCAAAGTAGAACCTGCCAATCCTTTTAAAGGTGAGGCCAAAACTACCCTAATGTCACTTCCATCACACTTGTCAATGAAATTACAGGCAAGTCCAAAGTGGAGGAAAGGGGAAAGAGACCCATCCATCAATAGGAAGAGCGTCAAAGAACTGACAGCATCTTTCAACCATTACAGTGAGCCAACCCTATTCCCGAATTACTGGGCCATTAGGCAAAATACAAAGCATCAACAGGGCAGCATGCTGTCACCAAAAGTAAGACCTCATTGTCTGACAAACATGATTTTGAGTCCTGATTCCACGGTGTACTAGGTATGTGACACTGGGTAAACTACTTAACCACTCTGAATGTTGTTTCCTCATCTGTCAAAAGGGGATAATAATTACAGCCAGCTTCATAGATCTTTTCTAAGAATTAGATGATATTTCATTCCCTCCCCCCCACACACATACACACACACTTGCAGACACATGCATACACATCCACAGAGGAGTGTGCAGGCACACAGAGCACACACCTGGCCCAGACATTGGGAGATGGCAAACACTCAAGGAAGGTTAGTTGCTGTTCTCATCAACAATGGTACAAATAAAGTAAATAGGACCATTTCATGGCTCCATAATTTTAAACGTCATATCTTCAAATACGTGCTTTTGAATTAAATCACATCTACAAAAATGACTGAAAACAATGGAATTCTTTTTGAACAAAAAATCAAACTTAGTTACCAGCAGCTCAAGAGGAGAAGTTGAATGTTAAACAGAAAAGAAAACCAAAAAATATAATAGGCAAGGAAATAATTATTAGTCCACATAATAGGGTCCTAGAAGAAATAAAATAGATCTAAGCAGGCACTAGCATTATAGGCAAATATTATTTCCCACATCTCTTTACTCTGTACTGTGCAGAGATTCTGAGCCAATTCTCTTAGAGATTAAAAAAAAAAAAAAAAAAAAATGGCACCATGAGATGGCAGTTGTAGGTTTGTGGCCAAAGGGAGTATAAACTCTTAGAACCAAAGAGAAATCTCTTTGGTGAATCAGATAAATGACTTTTAAAAGTCACCTTCAAGTTTTACAGGGAATCAGAACATAACAAGATGGATAGAAGTCCTTCACTAGCCACAGTGATGACAATGGGTGAAACACAGAGAAGAAATAGCTGGAAAAGGCTCCACCCAATTTCCAAGTGTATCTGTTAGCACAACAAATACATAAGGGATTCAAAGAGTGTTCAAGTGTATGTCCTTCATTTTGGAATTTTATTCACTTTAAATCATCTGTATCATCAAAAATCTAAAGGAAACCACTAAAAAGTGGCTGATTTCAGATTTTTAGACTGAATGGTATATCTGGGCAAATAGATCGATGAGCTGGTATATACTCTAATTGTATTTGAAATTATAATAAAATTAACATCACCAAATTCTTATCTTTATGAAAAATACTCTGATTTCCTCAAGTCACCAAAAGTTATCATTAATAAAATTCTTAAGAGAGGTTGCAAAGTTCCAGTTACCACTTCCTGCTGGAGATGACGCTCAGAATGCTTGTTATATGCACAGGCATTATCTTCCGTGGGAGGCCACAGAGCTAATTGCTTTGCCAAATGTTCCATTCTTCTCAGGTTTATACATGAAAAAAAAAAAAAAAAAAAAAAAACCTATACACCAAAGCATGTGGGCAAGAGGCCAAGAAACGTGAGGAATCCAAAGAAATGAATAAATTCCTAGAAACATATAACCTCCCAAAACTGAATCAGGAAGAAATAGAAAATTTGAACAGACCAATTACCAGCAATGAAGTCAAATCAGTAATAAAATTACTCCCAACAAACAAAAGTCTAGGACCAGATGGCTTCAAAGGCGAATTCTACCAAACACTGAAAGAAGAGTTAATACCTATTTTTCTCAAACTATTCCAAAAAATAGAAGAGGAGGAAAAGTTTCCAAACTCATTCTATAACACCAGCATTACCCTGATACCAAAACCAGATAAAGAAACTATAAAAAAAGAGACCCATAGGCCAATATCTCTGATGAACATAGATACAAAAATCCTCAACAAAATATTAGCACACTGGGGGGCCTGGGCCCAGTCAGTTAAGTGTCTGACTCTTGATTTCAATGCAAGTTATGATCTCAGGATCATGGGATGGAGCCTGGTGCTGGGCTCCATGCTCAGCACAGAGTCTGCTTGAGATTTTCTCTCCTTCTCCCTCTGTCCCTCCCCCCAGCTTGAACTCTCTCTCTCAAATCAATCAATCAATTAATTAATTAATTATTAGCAAACCAAATCCAACAATACATTTAAAAAATCATTTACCATGATCAAGTAGAATTTATTCCCAGGATGCAAGGGTGATTCAACATTCACAAATCAATCGTGATACATTACATCAACAAGAGAAAAGATTAAAAACCATACGATTATTTCAGTAGATGCGGCAAAACCATTTGATGAAGTACAACATCCATTCATGATAGCCTTTAGCAAAGTAGGTTTAGAGGGAATGTACCACAACATAATAAAGCCCAGATATGAAAAACCCACAGTTAATATCGTACTCAATGGGGAAAAACTGAGAGCTTTTCACCTAAGGTCAGATATAAGACAAAGATGTCCACTCTCACCACTTTTATTCAACTTAGTACTAGAAGTCCTTGCCACAGAAATCAGACAACAACAAAAAAATAAAAGACATCCAAATTAGTAACAAAGAAGTAAAATTTTCACTACTTGCAAATGATGTGATACTATATATATAAAATACTAAAGACTCTACCAAAAACTACTAGAACTGATAAATGAATTCAGTAAGGTTGCATGATACAATAATCAATGTACAGAAATCTGTTGCATTTCTATACACCAATAATGAAGTCACAGAAAGAGAAATTAAGAAAACAATCTCATTCCCAACTACGCCAAAAATAATAAAATACCTAGGAATAAACCCAACCAAAGAGACGAAAGACCTATGCTCTGCAAACTATAAAACACTGCTGAAAAAAATTAAAGACCACACAAACAAGGGGGAAGCATTAAATTGGACCCACACTCACGTGCCAACACAGAGGTGCCAGGAGAGGGGAGGAGATATCAAAATAAAGTTTCTGCACAGCAAAGGAAACAATCAACAAAACTAAAAGGCAACCTATGGAATGGGAGAAGATATCTGCAAATGATATATCCAATGAAGGGTTAGTCTCCAAAACATATAAAGAACTTACACAAATCAACACCTGAAAAACATATAATCCTATTAAAAAATGGGCAGAAGACATGAACAGACATTTCTCCAAAGAAGACAGACAGATGGCCAACAGACACATGAAAAGATACTCATCACTCATCATCAGGGAAATGCAAATCAAAACCACAATGAGATATGACCTCTCACTTGTCAGAATGGCTAAAATCAAAAACAGAAATAAGTGTTGGTGAGGATGTGGAGAAAAAGGAACCCTCATGCCCTGTGGGTGGGAATGCAAATTGGTGAAGCCACTGTGGAAAATAGTATGGAAGTTCCTCAAAACATTAAAAACAGAATTACCATATGATCCACTGGATATTTACTCAAAGAATATGAAAACACTAATTTGAAAAGATACATGCACCCCTATGTTTAATGTAGCATTACTTACATAATAGCCAAATTATAGAAGCAGCCCAAGTATCCACTGACAAATGAATGTATAAAGAAGTGGTGTATATATTCAATGGAATATTACTCAGCCATAAAAAAGATGAAATCTTGCCATTTGCAACAACATAGATAGAGCTAAAGAGTATAATGCTGAGTAAAATAAGTCAGAGAAAGGCAAATACCATATAATTTCACTTAAATGTGAAATTTAAGAAACAAAACAAATCAACAAGGAAAAAGAGACAGAAACCAAAAAACAGTCTCTTAACCATAGAGAACAAACTGATGATTACCAGAGGGGAGGCGGGAAGGGGTGGGGGAGTTAGAGGAAGTAGGTGAAGGAGATTAAGAATACCCTTAACATGTTGAGCGCTGAGTACTATACAGAATTGTTGAATCGCTATATTGTACACCTGAAGCTAATATATACTGTATGTTAGCTACACTGAAATGAAAATTAAAAATCACCAGAAAGAAAAAAAGAAAGAGAAAAGAAAAGTGAGGACTCCAGATAGGAGAACATCAAAGATAAGAAAAAGACAGCAATGCCCTGAAGAGTCAGCATAATTCCTATAGGAGTCTTTCCTGGTCCTCTATGAACCCTGCATTTGCACAAAAAAAATGGGTTTCCAGATAATGAATTAGCTTTGCCAGGGACTCTGGGCCTCCACTGCCTGGGAGGCTGTATGAAACACAAAAGGCTATTTGGTCTTCCTAGAAGTCTCTCATCTCATCACTACAATGACCACATCCATGAAATATTTCTGAGCTCTGTTTTTCAGTGGGAAGTTAAGTGGGGTGGAAAGGTTACACGTTGATGGAGAAAGGGGTTATAATAAAATTGTCCATTGTTATAGCCTCATTTGGGCAAAATGGAAGGGAAGGGAAGGTAATGTGTAAAACCACGTATGGGCCTTACAACTTGACCCTTTAATTTTTCTTCAAAATCCACTGAGAAGAAGGCACATATCTCACACCTTTCTACTACAATCATCAAACTACTCAGCCACCGAGACAGTGTGGAAGGCAGCAGAATTTGGTAACAGCTGTTAAGACTGAAAAATGACCATGCCAAGTGCTTCATATATATTTTCTCACTGAGGCCAAGGGAAGTTAGTACATTTTAAAAATAAAATGATGGAAACATTCTGTGTCTGAAATAACTAATGTCACCAGCCATCAAGCAGCATGGATTGGATGACCCAGCTTTAACCATTTCTAAAATACTCTTATGATACAAAAACCTCCTCCTTATGATGCTGTTTTCAAGTGCGTGGGTGAACTTAGGTAAATCACTGCCCTTTATCTCCTTATGTTCTTTTTTTTTTTTTTTTTTTTAAGATTTTACTTATTTATTTGACAGAGAGAGGCACAGCGGGAGAGGGAACATAAGCAGGGGGAGTGGGAGAGGGAGAAGCAGCTTCCTGCAGAGCAGGGAGCCTGATGCAGGCAGGGCTCCATCCCAGGACCTGAGCTGAAGGCAGACACTTAACGACTAAGCCACCCAGGCGCCCCTCCTTATGTTCTGTTAACAATGTGAGAATGCCAGCACCGAAATTCCTTGATTAAGTTTTGGTAAGAAGCAATTAAGAAATGACTAGGTGAGATACTAAGAACTATTAGATTGTACACTTTAAATGGGTGAACAGTATGGTATGTGAATCACGTATCAATAAAGTTGTTATATTTAAACAAAAAAAAAAAAGAAAGAAATGACCAGGTGATAGTGCTATGAGGTTACTGCTCTCTTCCGTTTACATCTACTGTATCATCTACTCTTGCCCTGCACCATTGTAAGAAGACTTCTATTAATAAATTATGCCTCTTTCCAGGATTCCTGATTCACAACTTTCTTCTAATATGTTATAAACAGCCTTGTTTATAAAAATAAAACTACACACGAAGTCTTAGCAACACCCTCTGGCAATTAACGAACTTGCTTAAGATTAGCTTTTATGCACTGAGTGTAGGAAGAACCTAATTAAGGAAAATGGAGATTTTACAATGAAGAAGGGAAATATAGGACAACATAATTTTTGTTTAAAAAAAAATACAAGATTTTAGAAATCCAGAAAAGTGGGAAGCTGCCATTAGCCAACTGAAGGGGCAGGACTATGTGCAAAGAAGTAATGTAAGGTCAACGGACATACAAACTCAAGATCAACACACAAGGCCTTCATGAGCTGACTGTGGTTTTTGATTCATAATATTGTCATTTATTCAAAAGTGCAGAGAAAATTAATGTTGAGTTTCAAAATATCAGCCCTACTAGAAGGTATTCGTACTGCGCTAATACAAATTGGTGGTGTTTGTTCCAAGTGTGGCATTCCATAAATCAAGGATTTTGGACACAACAGAAACTCACTTCAAGTTAGCTTGAGCCAAACTATGTACGTGGGAGGAGACAGGAGGGTGCAAGATTTATTAGAAGGATATACAGGTCTCCAGGGGAACTAAGGCAAGGGAGGAAATGTGTTTGTGTTTTGTGAGAGACTGGGACAAAGGACTGGGAAGCCACTGAGAGTCAAAGTTACAGGCACATCTTGGGGCCGCATCGTGTCCTAGCTGTAGCACCCCTGGTCAGTGTCCACCTTCTAAATTCCCAGATCTATATTTACAGGCAAGAGAATCAGACTGTCTTGCCTTGAATCAGAAGTCACCTCTTCTGTTCGATTTTGGTCTTGCCCTGGGTAGAAGGAACGAGTCACATAGTTCAACTAACTCATATCACTTGTCTTAGCTTGGACTGTCATAAAAAAATACTATAGACTTGGGAGCTTAAACAACAGTAATAGATTTTTCACAGTTCTGGGGCATGGAAGTCTGAGATCAGGGTGGAAACATTTTTGGGTTCTGGCAAGAGCTTTCTTCCTGCCTTGTAGGCAGTGACCTTCTCACTGTGTGTTCACATGGCCTTTCCTCAGCGTATGTATAGGGATCTCCCTCTCTTCCTCTAAAACCACTAATCCCATCATGAGGCCCCCCCCCTCATGATCTCATCGAACCCCAATTACTTTCAAAAGGACCTGCCTCCAAATATCACGGCGCTGCGGGTTAGGGCTTCAACATATGATTTGGAGTGTGGGGGGGACTCATAACCATTTAACCCATGAGACTTACACATATAAATTTGAGACTTCAAGTGTACACACTTGAGAGAGAGAAAGACAACAATTTTAAAATGGAAGATTCTTCCTGCTGACTGACTCAATGAGCATATACCCCCAGTGTACGCATGATTTGGAAAACACAAATCTGCTGTTACCTCAGTGTGAGCATCTTACTGTGTAAGTGCTAGTCTAATATTTAAAGATATGAATTTTTCCTAAAACATACCCCTTGAGCTAATGCCAAGTATTTTATCTAATCAGAGAAATAGCCACCTGGTGCCAAACTGAAGGAAAAAGTGGCTGTGCCCAAGTCTTTACTTCTTATTTGTTTTTCAAGGTCAATTATGAGCATATGTGTTTTTACCTCATGTGTAGACTTTCTAACATAATCACATAAGACACACTATCTTTGTGCAAACATCTCTCTTCAACCAGACCTGTTCTCAAGGATAGAAGTCGATCATTTGAAAATTGGAACAAGTGATGAAGACACAGCTTTCGAGGTGACTACAAAGAATATGGACCCTGGGAAACTGGAAGCTTTTATAGGGAGTTTATAAATTTGGAATCAGTTTGGAGAAAATATTCATATAACAACTGATCAGACATCATTACAATCAAAGTGTTAGCAGAAGTAGAAGAAGATAAATGATGCCCTGATCTTCATAATTAATCATTTTTACAGAAGAACAGGCAAGAGGTTTGGAGATTTCTATTTTGTTTTTGTTTTACTTTCATAGTTACCAAAAAGCTGAATTAATGACAAACATAATTAGACACTTTTACCCATTAATTGGAAGACTTTTTGTGATGCCATGCTAATTTTAATAACATTCTATGTGTCAGTTACTTTCCATGATTATTCAGTTGCTTATCTGAACTGGTATTACTGAGCACGCGAGATAGCAACAAGCATCCTTTGAAAACAAGCAACTTTGTCTTCGTGGGTCATATTTTGGTTACTAAGAAAAAAGCTCAAATAAGTTTAAGTAAAAAGATGTTATTCTCTGGCTCATACAATGAAGTGGTCAAAATGGAGGATCAGTTAGATCTGGAGGTTCAAAAATTATCTTCAGGCATCTTTCTCTCTTTCTTTACCCATCTCTCTTCTCTTCTTTCCTCTACTTTGTCTTCATTTTCGGGCTGACTCTTTCAAAGAGAAAGAAGACATTTCTCTGAGCAGCCCAGACTCATGATGATGAAGTCAGAAGGCCTTTCCAACAGCATTTCACTTACCCCAAAAGGGTATGATCTCAGTAGGACCGTGCCCCATTCCACTGCCAGAAAAACCACTGTGTCTAGAAGGATGTGCTACCTGAATGGCCAGGTCTGGGTGAAGGAGTAGGACAGAAATCATGTAACCACCTCTGGGTTTCCTTTCTTCCCCTTGACCTTTGTCGAAAAAAAAAGGGTAGTCACATACTGACCCACATAGACTAAACATGACTATTATAAAGTGATAAAGGGATAGTTCTCCCAGGATTTATGGAATGAAAAAAAAAAAATTGTGCTTGCTATAAGCTTCAAGATAAACTTCCAGAAGTGACACACTGTGAAAAAATATTTGCAGTATGCCTGACAAATGGTTGACATCCCTAATAAATAAAGACCTTATAAAATAAAAAAGAACAAGATCATCAACATAGAAAAATGAAGAGAGATATGAACAGAGAATTCACAAAAAATAAAATGCAAATGGCTTTTAAACATTTGAAAAGATGGCCAGTCTTGCTCATAAGAGATGTGAACTACAACTACACTGAGATGCAGTTTCTCACCTATCAAATTGGAAAAAATCCTTAAGTTTGAAAAGGGTATTAACAAAGTAATGAGGAAACAGACAATGGCATGTACACGCACACACATATATACAATATATGTACTTATACACGTGTGTATTTAAATACATCTTCTAGGGGAAGGAACAAAAAGAATGGAGGGGACAAAAGTGGGTGTTTTCTAGATTTGACTTTTGAATCACATGAGTGTTTTACAATTTTTTTAATTATAAAAGATAATCTTGAAATAGTTACTTTGATTCTAAAGTTTAATGGAAAGGCAAAAGAGCCAGAATATCTAACACAATACTGAAGAAGAACAAAGTTGGAAGACTGACACGACCCAATTTCAAGACTTACTATTAAGCTATCATAATCAAGAGTACAGTATTGACACACAGATCAATGGAACATAATAGAAAGCCCAGAAATAGACACACACAAATATAGCCAACTGATAGTTGACAAAAGAACAAAAGACAAAGGTAGTCTTTTCAACAAAAGATGCTAGACCAACTGGATGCACGTATACAAAAATCTGAATCTATACTCAGCCCTTCCACCTTTTACAAAAAATTAACTCAAAATGGATCACAAACCTAAATATGAAATGCAGTATTATAAAACTTTTGGAAGAAAGAGGAGAAATTCGATGTGATCTTAGGTTTGGCAATGAGTTTTTAGATACAAAATCAAAAGTATAATCCATGAAAGAAAAGACTGATAACTTAGACTTTATTACAGTTAAAATTTCTACTCTGTGCAAGACATTGTTTAAAAAAAAAAAAAAAAAAGACAGTCCAGACAGTCCACAAGCTTGGAGAAAATATTTACCAAACTATCTGTGTGATAAACAAAAGGTGGCAAAGGTTGAAGAGTTGAAGCACAGGGGATTTTTACAGTGGTGAAACTATTTTGTATGACATTGTGATGGTGGATAGATGCTATCCATTTATCAAAACTCACAGAACTTTATAGCATAGAGAGTGAACCTTAATGTACATAAATTTTCAAAAATCATTTAGGAAGTTGGAGGGATCCTAGGAAACAATGCATTCTGTGACAAGAGAATCTAACTGTATTACAAATACATGAAACCTCACTAAAGGGAACTGGGGGGAAGGTGTTGTCCGTTAGACTAACTGTCAAAGGAACTGCACATAAAGGACAGTATTCTAGTTGATAAAGTTCTTTCCCAAGAGACTGTGGGTTAATTCTGATATAGTTACACGTGTATACTGAACAGAACAATTAGGTAAGTGGATGGTGGATGTTAGAAGACAAGTTTCTCACTGTTAGAGTGAGATAAGCAAGGGGGGAGGACTAGAATGATCCATGTGAGAACAGAATTGGAGACCCCAGTAAAAACTCATGTTTAGATTAATATAGGTGCAGATGGTTACATGAAGAAATATATACATATTATATATAACATGTTATATATAATATATAGTTAGGTGTATATATATATATCTAACTTGTGTATATACATGTAACTGAATATTTATATATATATATACACACACATATATATATACGTATTTATATATATACTTTTTTTTTTTTGCTCCATTAGCTGAGAGATCTAGAAGAAACACTACCAGAGTAGCAATGAGCACACCTAGCACCCATACTGTGGTTTTTCATACCACTCTCCAATAAAAGAAACCAGAACTCTCGGGAGAAATGGTTGACTCCAGAACTGGGGCAGGAAATACATGAGCCTAAAGAATCGTGTAATAAGGAAGGGCTAAGACAACAAAAACTTGATAGAGGTGTGTCAAAGGGACATAGGAGCCAACTGAAATAACTCCCAATAGCCAAAGCTAGAAAATTTTGAGCAAAAAAATATATAAAATAATAGTATTGGAGTATAATCCTAAGTATAAAATAAATATTCATGAATCTATACTGATATAAAAAATTAACTGAAAAATTAGTAATTGGGAGAGAAGAGACAAATATTTATTTTAAAATAACAATAATGAACCCATCACATGTCAACATAAATAACATATTCTTATGAAAAATAGCATACAATGAATCATGGAACACTACATGCACTACATCAAAAACTAATGATGTACTGTATGGTGACTAACATAACCCAATTAAAAAATAGCTATTTTACAAAAACAAAAACAACTGAATGAGAAGATTGGATTATTTTACACTTTTGCAAGTCTCCTTAACATCTGGCTCTATGGAAAAGAACTTGATTCTTGTACCTGCTTCTGCATCCAATCAGTTGTGATACCACCTGTCAAACAGATTCTGGAAAACTCCACTGTCCACTTGTGAGGGAATGAGAATTTAAAAGGCAACTTATATCTTAGTATTACTGTAAAAAAATCTAGATCCCATGTGTCCCTTGAAAGTGTCTCAGTGACACCCTGCCATGTGTCCCCAGACCACACTTGGAGAACTGCTGCTCTAGAACTAACTACCAATTTACAAGATATACAGAGGAACATAATAAATGACACCACAGAGAAAGTGTCAGCAAAGTACAGAATATGGGCAACTATACGATAAAATACTGACAGATAAAATGATGCAACACTCAGGACTTGCTTCAAAATAATCCAGTGCAATGGGGGAAAGGTGAGGAGGAGCCAAGGTTGGGTCATGAGGTCACAAAGCTCACTGAACTATTTTCCTTAATTTTGTATGTTTCAATTTTTCATAACAAAAAAAAGAAAAAGAAAGAAACAAGATGATGTCTCCAGATATGTTCACTGGAACTTGGTGCTCAGGGGGCCAGATGCCTTTCTGAAGTCTCCAAATGCAATTCTGAATGAGAGCAGTTGGACAACCCACAAAACAGCCACTAACTCAGACATAACAATTTGAAGAGACATGAGAGAGTTTTTGCCAATTTCTGCATATGAAAGCAGGCTGAATTATGTTTGATAAGCTTTTTTTCTGATTGTTTTTATGACAATAGGCACTCTAAGCATTTCTGCTCTGTGCTACAGTCCGCGAGGTGGGACCCGTGTGGGGCCTTGTGAATGTGGGTGCATGGAGAGAAGCAAGACTATGAATGCCATGATGAGGTCTCTCCTTGTGTAAATTTTGGGAAGCACTGGATTATCAGAACATTTTCTGATGCCCCTGCAAAATCAAAAATTATAGATATAAAAATTTTATATGATGAAAACTACTGCAATTTTTTAACCAAGTGACAGACTAGAAAGCAGTATTAAAACATGTGTAATAAGTGGTTAATGTTCACCCTCTAGAAGGCATTTATCATGTTCCACATTAAGTGCCATGGACTGAACTGTGTCTCCCCAAAATTCATATATTAAGGGCCTAATACACAATGTGACTGTATTTGGAGATAGGGTCTATAAGGAGGTAATGAAAGTTATATAAGGTCATAAGGGTGGGGTCCTGATCCAGTAGACGAAGTGTTCTTACAAGAAGAGACACCAGAGAGCTGCTCCCTCTCTGTGTGCACACAAGAAAGGCTGACAGTGTGCGAGCCAGGAAGAGGGCGCTTGCCAGAAAGAGGAACCCTCTTACACTGTTGGTGGGAATGTAAGCTAGTGCAGCCACTCTGGAAAACAGTATGGAGGTTCCTCAAAAAGTTAAAAATAGAGTTACCCTATGACCCAGCAATTGCACTACTAGGTATTTACCCCAAAGATACAGATGTAGTGAAAAGAAGGGACATATGCACCCCAATGATCACAGCAGCAATGTCCACAATAGCCAAACTGTGGAAGGAGCTGAGATGCCCTTCAACAGATGAATGGATAAAGAAGATGTGGTTCATATATACAATGGAATATTATTCAGCCAACTGAAAGGATGAATATCCACCATTTGCATCGACACGGAAAGAACTGAAGGGGATTATGCTAAGTGAAATAAGTCAAGCAGAAAAAGACAATTATCAGGTGTTGGCGAGGATGCGGAGAAAGGGGAACCCTCCTACACTGTTGGTGGGAATGCAAGCTTGGGCAGCCACTCTGGAAAACAGTATGGAGGTTCCTCAAAAAGTTGAAAATAGAGCTACCCTATGACCCAACAATCGCACTACTGGGTATTTACCCTAAGGATACAAATGCAGTGATCCGAAGGGGTACGTGCACCCAAATGTTTATAGCAGTAATGTCCACAATAGCCAAACTATGGAAAGAGCCTAGATGTCCATCAACAGATGAATGGATAGAGAAGATGTGGTATATATATACAATGGAATACTATGCAGCCATCAAAAAATGAAACCTTGCCATTTGCAATGACGTGGATGGAACTAGAGGGTGTTATGCTAAGCAAAATAAGTCAATCAGAGAAAGACAATTATCATATGATCTCTCTGATATGAGGAATTTGAGAGGCAGGGTGGAGGGCCCGTGGGG
>CM052895.1:92593665-92725352 GCA_028534135.1 Potos flavus
TTATCCCAGTGATGGGTATTTTTTTTTCCCCAAATACTTTTATTTTATTTTTTCAGTGTTACAAGACTCATTGTTTATGTACCACACCCAGTGCTCCATGCAATACGTGCCCTCCTCAATACCCACCACCAGGCTTGCCCATCCCCCCACCGCCTCCCCTCCAAAACTCTCAGTCCCTTGTTCTGAGTTCACAGTCTCTCATGGTTCTTCACCCCTCCGATTTCCTCCAATTCATCCCTCCCTTCCCTCTCACAATGTCCTCCGTGTTTTTCCTTATGATGGGTATTAAGGAGGGCACATGTTATAATGAGCAGTGGGTGTTATACACAGACAATGAATCATGTAACACTACATCAAAAACTAATGATGTACTGCATGGTGACTAACATAATAAAAGAAAAAGAAAAAAGAAATCAAACCCTGCTGTGCCTCTGTCTAGGCCTCCTGCCTCCGGAACTGTGAGAGGGAAATTCCTGTGGTTTGAACCACAGGAAATAGAGGATTTTGTATGGCCATCTGAACAGGCTAATACACTAAGAAATATTATGCAGCAATTGAAATACATTTGTAACATATCACTAAAGAAAAAAAAGCACCTCACAGACAATACGCTAAGTATGATCCCACATATGTAAAGAGCCAACAGAAATAAAACAATAAAAACACTATATATGTGTGCATATGTATTTTACATGGGTCTGGATGATTCTGTGAGCAATATGTACGCTTTCCCCCAAACTCCTTTTTGTGCCATAACCCCACTTTGAGTACTCCATTGCTATAAAGGTGAAGATATCACTATAGAACTACAAACAGAAAAAGACATCTCATTCCTGACATTTCAGTTTTTTAAAGCTCAGATCCATGTGTACGACACTTGCAAAACCATTTTTTGTTTGTTTTCTTTCCCAGAAGATGTGAGTGGGCAGGACACCTCTCCCTGGGTAGAAGAACAAGGAAGGAAAACAAGACTATGACAAACCAGTCATAACTCCAAGGACCCTGTACTCTGCTCTCTCTCCCAAGGTTAACTTCAAGGGTATGGTCGAAATCCAACCCTCTGATAAGTACAGGGCTGAAGAGCAGAGACGCCTGCTGCCTGCCCTCTCTCCATACTGGGGTGAGCACTTCCAAAGGAGGTTCTCACTCAATCAAGGAAAGGGGGAGCTTGAAGAGGGATGGCCATATGGGGAGGGGTGGTGTGAGAGGGAAATGCAGCCCCACGTAGTTCCCCATATCTTGAAGAATTGTTCATCAGCACAGAAGGAAAAAAGTCCATATACCTGAAGGGCTCTTGTATAGACCAGCAGATAGTGACATCAGCAGTCCAGCCAAGGACCAAATGGGGCTGTCAGCACCTTACTGGGTGCCCAGGGAGCCAGGAACCAGGGAGGATGATCCATGCCCTAGAAAATTCTAGGGTGAACATACCCCCATGGTGGCCAGCTGTTTTTTTCACTCCAAAAACCATGACTCTCCCTCAAATCTCAGCATTTAGATAAGCCACAGGGAAGCTGAACTATCAGGACTTAAACTTGGAAGAAGAGTTTTGCTAGGGTTTGACTGTCATTAGATAAAATGGGAGGAGTGTGTGTGTGTATGTGTGTGTTTGTGTGTGTGCACGTGTATAAACAGTCCTAAATGACTAAAAACTGTGTTTCTCTGGGGGTCAGAGTAGGATTTGGAGAACATGTGAAAGAAAAGAATCTCACTTTTCACCCCAATTGTACTTCTATAAATTGTTCCTGTTTTTCACATTGAGCACACGTTACTTTTGTGGTAAAGGTTTTTGGTTTGTAAGAAACAATGATGAAAGCCAAAAGTTCTCCCAAGCACTTCCAGGGACGACTGGTGGGGCCTCTGCCGTCATGCATTTACCATGAGATGCTACGGCTTCGTTGAAAAGAATAACAGGGAGGCCCGGGTGCCTTATCACGTCACAAAGAATTAAAGGTGAAACTGTTAAAAAAACATTAAAGAATTGTCAAAAGTACCTGGCAAGAGCTACGAAAGGCATAAAGCATGTCACTGCACTCACTGCCTTTTCTGCCACCACCCAAAGATAACTTTTTCATGGAAAAGCATATTAATATAGAAATAATAAGAAAGCATATTAATAAGTACAACCACAGAGTACCGCTGTATGGCAAAGTCGACTTACCTAAATTCGAGTACCACCTCTATGCCCACCACAAAATTAGTCCTGGTTCAACCCATGTAGACAACTACATTTCTAAACATTCCATAGAGCTGACATGATTTCGTTACTCTGATTTCCATGCGTGCCTGTGGTACAGTCCTCAGAAACACGCATCTCCAATAGGCAAATGTTTACTGGGCACCTGTGAGGTCCAGTCCTCGTGCCAGAGGTACAGAGATGAGTAAGACCCAGCTCTTGTCTTGGGGTATTTACAGTCTTAGAGGAGAGACAGATACGTAAACAGCTAATAATGATATAAGGCAAGAGAAAGCAAGTGCCACTAATAATTATAAGAAAGTAGCTGGGGGAGTACATGGGATGGAGTATTTAATCCTCTGTGGGTGTTCCGGCTGGCTGGCTGAGACCAGTGAGGTGGGAGCAGGCAGAGAAGGGGCAAAGGCTAATAAAAGAGCATGAACAAAAGTGAGGAAGCATGAAAGGAAGGCTGAGGTCCTTCCATGCCTGGGCGCCAGGTCTCTAAGACAAGGCCGTCACTAGATTATTCACTAAGACTATTAATCATGTACATTCCATATTCACTTTCCTCCTGTAGCCAGAGGCCAAGGAGGCAGACCTAGCCTAAAATTATTAGAAAGAGAAAGCAAAGTAGAAACACGTTCAGCAAATGTGGGTTCCTTGAGAGGGAGAGGTACTCATACATCATGCAGGGGCAACGTGGGAGGCTCTCACATAAGGCTCCGTGAGCCTGAAGGTAGTTTCCCCAGTTCACCTGAAAAGTGCTGCAACATAGAATGTAATAAGACTGGAGCTTCCAAAATGAGCAGGTAGACATTTTCCCCTTTGCTTAAAAATTCTTCAAATTGGGCTCCAGCTGAACATAAATCATAATTTCAAGTAGCCAGCTGTGATGCATTTAGACCAATTCTTTTGATGTCTTCATCTGTGGGGGTCCATCATAGCTTGTGGAGTAGCAGCGCCCTCTATTGGAAAGGAGGTCTCTTGAATGCCCAGGACTACTAGGAAAACCTTTCCAATTTGTAAATAAAAGGGGTAGCGGCTCTTTCTGATTCATCCAACCATTCGCCAGTGACGAGATTTTCTTACCCACTGTATCTGATATTATAAATACAAAATCTGTTTTTCCCCCCTACAGAAATAAGTTTTGCATGATGGCTATTTCTTTATATTAACTATTAAATTTTAGTTCCTTACCTTTTGACTTTCTTAAAAACTAATATACATGATCATTGACAATACTCCATGAGATGTATATAGGATTCCTCAAAGTACATAAAAGAGAAAACTAGGTGCTGTAAAGCGTAAAAAAGTCATTGAAATTTTCAAAGCTCATCAAAATAATGTCTTTTAAAACGCTATAGTTCTATAAACACACAAAAAAATTAGTGGCTACTTTGTTTCATTCACTTACTCAACAACATTTTTCACATGTCTATTTTGTCCTTGACACATGATTTACAAAATAAATAGGGCATTGTCATGGACCTCACACAAGGGGAAAAGAATAAGCCAGCCAACACTTACGAAACAATGTGTCAGGTGCTACTATAGAGGTACGTGTGGTAAAAAAGTAGAGCCCCTAACTCAATCCTCTAGACAGATGTTCATATACAGAAAAAGGTGGTAATGCTTGGGTTGTATCCTTAAGACTAGGTAGGAGTCAACCACGCAGAAGACCAAAGAAAACGGTTTCCCGGAAATACCTGAGAGGAGGTACAAAGGCATAGAGACATAAAAGAGACAAGGGTCTTAAGGGACCACCAGGTTCATAAATATTACAGAGGTTCAGGGTGCTACCATACAGAGAATGCTGAGAGGTAAAGCCGGGAGCGGGGGGGGTGACCCTGAATCACAGGAGTTGAAAGGATATCACAGGTCATCTAGGTTTAGATTCCAGAACACATTCAGTAACCTGACACCGACCCCCCTGTATGGCTGCACTGGCTCTCATTTTGCACCCCGTGGTCTCTCAGTATAAGAGTAATCCCCCTCTCATTCGTGGAACTAAAATCAAGTCAACTCTTTTGGGGATGAAACCTGAAGTACAGAAGAACTGACTAAGTACTGTGTTTTCACCAATAAATATAATCAGCACTAAGCTGAGGTTGAGTGAGAATATACCGGGTATGGTCCCTTTGCAGCATCTGTGAGCCATAAGAAATAACCAAGTCTCTTTATTTATCCTGACTCTAAAGAAGACACTTCCAACAGCAGGCCCCTTCATGGCTTTTGTAAATGCTACAAGACTTCTGAGCACAAGTGAAAAGCAACAGCTCTCTCTAATCCCGAAGATGGTTGCCTAAAGCTCCTTGTGTACCTCCCTGGAGAACCTCCATTCTCCTCATCAGGCGGAGCACTGTTGTTATCCACTCTCCCTACGGACTCTGTGGAAGCAATTACTAAGTGCAGCCATGATTCTACTGATCAGGCAAGTTTGCAGTACAAGGAAACAAAATCAACCATGTTAATTTCAGCTGAGCAAGGGGGGGTGCTGTGGTACTTGCCAAATAGACAAATCGGAGCTCCTCGGAGAAAGCAATTCAATTTGCAAGCTCTAATTGTAAGTTGAAATTAACAATAATGGAAGGCACAAAGCAATTGCATACAAAAGTCCAGGTAAGGTCAGTGAAAAAAAAGAAAGCATCCTTCAAAACGCAACTGAACTTCTCAACCTGCTTTCTCCTATGAATCTGACAATACTTTCCACATTTGCCACTATTTAATTGGCAAGGAGTTAGTTAAAGCAGGCAATGCAATTAAACTTGGGAATGAAACAGAGGCAGAATTCCCTCTTTCATATTGTGTACATGGTACAAGATGAAATGAACTAGGAGGGGAAAGGAAGGGGAAAAGGAAAGGTAACAGACATCCCGAAGAGGTGATCAATAGGAACAAAAATCGAAGCCAGGAGAGCAGATGAAGGCATAAGAGTCTTTACAAGAGCACAAGAGGCCGTTCATCTCAGTGGCTTAAAAGCTAAAGAGCCAAGCTTGCGACTTAGACCTGAAGTCAAATACTAGCTCTACCCTTTCGAGCTGACTGACCTGAGGCCAATTATTTAAGCACCAAAAGGTTCAATTTCCCCACGTGCACAATGGAATAGGCTTATTAAAAAGACTAAATCAGACACAATGAACGTATGGCCTTCAAAGAATGTCTCACACATAATGAGCATTCAGTGAGTTTAAGCTTGAAGAACGAATGTCTGGCATATACCAAATAAGCAATAATTGTTTGCTGGGTAAAGTCATAAAGAAGCAAGAAGAAAACTTGAATTCTTTTGTGTTTGAAAAACAGAGCGGCCAATAACACCATGGGAAGATGGTGGAGTGAAGTAATGACACGGCCCTAAAGGGAGTCACAGTACTTCCCCACATTCATAAGAGTTACCATTAGAATGGACACATTTGCTTTTACTTATTTTTTAAGTAAGCCCCACGCCCAGCATGGAGCCCAACGTGGGATCAAACTCATGACCCTGAGATCAAGACCTGAGTTGAAATCAAGAGTCGGGATGCTTAACCGACCGAGCCACCCAGGGAGCCCACCGAATGACCCCATTTTAATTTTATACCAATAATGTCTGAATTTGTTGATGAATTATACAGTATCTTTCTTAATCGTAAGTTTTTTAGAGTGGGAGAAGTCTTCAAAAACTGAATAGTCAGTGTAGTTTTATAGTATATCAATAATACCTCAATAAAGCTATTTAAAAAAGGATTCCTTTTTTTAAAAATCCATGACAGACTTGGGGCCAGAGAAGTATAATGATTTTAATCAAAGTCCTATTATCAGAATAGCTGGGGACACTGGTTAAGTTCATTGGCTCTAGTTACAGACTGAATTGGGGCCACACTTCCCCCAAATTCATCCATTGAAGCCCTAATCCCCAGTGTGACTGTATTTGGAAATCAGGCCCTTAAGAAGGTAATTAAGATTAAATGAGGTCATAACAATGGAGCCCTAATCTAATAGGGCTGATGTCCTTATGGGAAGAGGAAGACGGATGTCAAATACACACTCAGAGAGGAAAGGCCATGGGAGGACATAGTGAAAAGGTGGCCATCTGCAAATCAGAGAGAGAGAGAAACACCACCAGCACCTTGATCCTGGTTCCTCTAGAACTATAAGAAAATAAATCTGTTGTTTCAGTTACCCACTCTGTGCTGTTGTGTGTTAGGGCAGCCCTGGAAGGCTAATACATTACAATTCCCTGGTAGACAAAAGTGGGTCTAAATGCAATCTTGACCACTGGCTAATGGAGTGACTCGGGGCAAAGTATGAAGCCACTTTGGGCCTCCATTCCCTCGTCGATGAATAGAGATGATGTCACTGCCGACTACACATCATTATTTTGGCTATGTGGAGAATTAAGGGAGAGGATGCATTTAAAGATCTCGGCACGATGTCAGGTGTGTAGGAAGCTCTTGATAAGTATTAACTTTAATGATGATTTTCATGACTCTGAATCACTAACACAACTTAAAATTCCATTCCAGGGCTTTTCTCACTCAATCCTCTGATACTTTTGTATGAAACTTTACCCCTAAGATTATGTGTCACCCACATTTTTTTCCTAAACCAAGAATTTTTTTTTTTTTTTTAAAGGAAGATGATGATAAATGACAAGGTAGAGAAATTGCTAGTTTGGCTTTTAAATCTTCCATTCAATTTCCTCCAAAGTGGACTCCCAAACAGGTTATGAGTCAGTTTACCAAAACCAGGTACCTTTAATTCACCTGTTAACAGTCTCCTTTGAGGCCCGAGAAGGTGTATATTCCCCCTGCTTATTTCTTATTTGTTATTCCCTGGAAATACATATATCCATTGCTCTCTGAAAAGGAGTTCAAGATGTCTGGGGGGAAATCGCTTGTAAAGGCTTTGGGATGAGAAAAGTCTGGTGCAATTTAGGGGAATCGAACATCAGCTATTTACAAGACATTAGGGAGAAGAGTATCTACAGCAGGCTTCAGAAAAAAAAGAAAATTCTTTTAAAAGTTCATGCATTTTCAAAAACTCAACCCCCTTGAACGTGGAACCACAGGGGTGGGGGGCCGTTTGCTAGGCTACAGGCTCAGAGGCCATGAATGCCGACCGAATCCATTGCATTACCTCAGTGTTTACTGCCAGTGCTAAGGGAAGGACATGGTTCATCCCCTCCCAGTACCAGGGGATGTTCATCTCCTTTGAACAGTTGAGAGATTTCCTTCACCTCTAAAATACTTTGAAAAGAGAAGAGTGAGAAATGACTTGATAATTCCCTTCAAGTGGCATTTCAAAAATAGTGGCCGGGTCTTCCAGGTTTCCGCTGGGGACAGAACTAAAAAAAAAAAATCAAAAAACCAGTTTGTACCAACTCACTTCTTGGTAGAGAGAGTTCTTTTACACCAGAAGAGGCTGGGGTGGGGTGGAGAAAAGAGGGGTTGTTCATCAGACTCATTTAGTTGAGAGGTGACATCAAAACATTTTCTATATCCATCTATCACAGACATTTTCTTTTTTCTTTTTTTTTTTAAGATTTTATGTACTTATTTTGGGGAGAGAGAGAAGAAGGGGGAGGGAAAGGAAGAGAGAGAGTCTCAAGCAGATTCTACGTTTAGCACAGAGCCCATGTGGGGCTCGATTTCACAACCCTGAGATCATGACCTGAGCCAAAACCAAGAGTCAGACGCTCAGCTGACTGAGCCACCCAGGCGCCCCCGTACCATGGACATTTTCCCATAGAAAACTCAAAAATTTCCTTACAGAGATATTGCTTTAGTTCAGAAACGTACATGTCAAGCAGTTCACTTCACATTCGGTTTCTCATTTCATCTGTATAACCAATGAGCTAGAACGTGAAGGGTAACAAAAGGGATGAGTGTTGAGTCAAACCGCTCTGAGTTGAAATTTCAGATTCACCTCCACCTGCTAACTTCATCTATGTGGGGATAATAACACACCCCTTGCAAAATTACTGTACGTAAGATGCCCGACAAGTAATGGAACCCAATATATAGGAAGCTAGACCTTGCTATTACTGTTGTTTTCATGACCACAGTGCCTAGAAATAGGCACAGAGAAATGAAGCAGCCTTCATGAGGTTGCAACATCAATAAAGTGATGAATCCAGGGGCGCCTGGGTGGCTCAGATGGTTGGGCATCTGCCTTTGGCTCAGGTCGTGATCTCCAGGTCCTAGGATCCAGCCCCACATCGGGCTCCCAGCTCAGCGGGGAGTCTGCTTCTCCCTCTCCCTCTGTTTGTGCTCTCTCTCTCTCAAATGAATAAATAAAATCTTTAAAAATAAAAATAAAATAATAAAATGATGAATCCAGATATGGCAGAGGCTGCTACAGTCTATTACTCATTAACTCTCTCTCTCAGTAACATGTTACTAAGAATTATCCAGAGAGGCCTTCTGCACAACTAAAAGATCATCTCATATTATCCAGGCTCTCTTTTAGCTGCAGAGAGGCAGTAAGATGCAAACACGAGATTTTAGACACAGGAAGTCTCCTTAAGAGGACAGATAGTTGGCACAGTACCTGTCTGGACTGAAGACACGATCGCTGAAGGCTCCAAGCAGGCACGAAAGACTAGGAGGATGCTCTGAGAATGAACGTCATGTGCTAGGGATGGTGAAGTTCCCAGACACAGGACTCTGGGTCACTGATGACCTTGAAGATGCCACGCGGCTCTGGTGTGCCCACATTGGAATGCACTTTTTAATTTAAATTCAATTAGCCAAGGTATAGTACATCATTAGTTTTTGATATAATGTTCATTAGAATGCATTTTATGTGAAAGAATAATCTCTAAGTGTTTAAAATAATGTTATTTCTGGCTTCTGTTCTTGGCAGCTAAATACAATTCCTAACTGGTATGTATTAGGTCTTTCTGACTCTAAAGCCAAGGAAAGCATGAGGGTAACCTACTAACCCTGCATCTTGGAAATCAATTTTAGATTTATTTATTTATTTATTTGACAGAGAGAGAGAGAGAGAGAGATTGAGAGAGAGAGAGATCACAAGTAGGCAGAGAGGCAGGCAGAGAGAGAGAGGGAAGCAGGCTCCCTGCTGAGTAGAGAGCCCGAAGTGGGACTCGATCCTAGGACCCTGAGATCATGACCTGAGCCAAAGGCAGAGGCCTTAACCCACTGAGCCACCCAGGTGCCCCGTGGAAATCAATTTTAGGCAAACGGAGATGGTTAGTTACCTGAAAAGCATGTTTCCTTCCCGAAGAGTGTATCAAAACATATTTTGAAATTTCCTCTTACACTTTTTCTCACTGAACAGGAAAATAAATTTCTTGGTTGAGTCCAAATCAAGAGATACTGTCTGAGCACCTGTATGCAAAATAGTACAGGGGAAACAGACAAGACCCAGGTCCTGTCCTGACACTCCTACAGTCTGATTATGATCATTCATTCATTCATTCATGGATCCCTGTGGTCTAGTTGTATTCATTCATTCATTCATTCAGCTAGTCAGCATAGTTTCTTAAGAATGCCTTCTAAACACCAGGCATGGCAACAGCAAGACATAAGCATCATTCTCACTCTCATGGAGTCTGCACTGTGGTTGAGGGAGAGTGAGATAATAAACAAGTGAATAAATGAACAACAGAACTTCACTTAGGGTTCTTCAGATAAAGTTTCTGACACCGAGCAGAAAGAAGATCTATCTGAATAGGTGACACATAGACTGAGAGCTACATGCCAAGAAGGACCCAGCCATTCAGACAGAGTACAGCAAATGTAAAGACATGAGCCAGAAGGAAATCTGGCTAATTAGAATCAAACAGAAAGCCGAAGAGGGGAGGAATATATGGAGCAAGGTTGGGAATAGTAAGAGAGATAGAAGGGTCAGATTCTGTCAGATCTTGTAGACCATGACAGCAGATTTAGATTTTATTGCAAGTGCATTAAGAAAAATAGGAAGCCACTGGAAGATTCTACAGCAGAGAATAAGATTATGTTAATAAAAGATCACTCCAACTGCTGGGTGGAAAATGAATAATGAGGGATTAAAAAATAGTCCTGGGGAGTCCATCCAGTTGGCATCCCAATGCTGTAGTCCAGTGGAGAAACAAAGATGGTGGGCATGGTGGGGCAGCACCCACCCTGGAAAGTAACAGGCATATCTGGGGTACATTTTAGAGCTAGAGTCTCTTGACTGGCTATGGAGGACACTTTACACCAGCAGCAGGATTCACCTTTTCAGTGGAGCTTCCTTTATTCCTTTTTTTTTTTTTTTTTTTAAGTGTGGTTGATGCATAACGCTACACTAGTTTCAGGTCTAAGACAGTGATTCAACTTCTCTCTTTGTGATGCTGTCTCACCACAAGTGTAGCTACCATCTATTATCCTACAACGCTATTACAATATCACTGACTACATTCCCTAGGCTGTACCTCTCAGCCCCGCGACTTACTCATTCTGGTAACTGAAAGCCTGTACCTCCACCCTCCTTCCCCCATTCTGCCCATCTCTTGCCCCCCTCCCCTCTGGCAACCACGAGTTTGTTCTCTGTATTTATAGATCCGTTCACTGGAGCTGACTTCAACATTCACTGTTATTTAAAAAAAATCAAGTGTCTGAGCAATAATTTACTTGCTTTCCTTGATCCAGTAAGAACCCCCCCAAAAATCAATGTGCAAAATAATGCCCACTGTATGAACAGCCAACGCCTTGCACCTCTCTGCATGTTTCTAGCAACTTTAACATTCTGCTTTTTCTATCATTTCACCTTAAAATCCTAGCACCCTATGTTAATGAAGAACCAGGAGCACACCATCTAATCCAAAGACCCCTTAGACCAACCAGATGCTTCACAATCAAATGTTAATCCTGAATAAATTAGAAAACACCACCAGGTTAGTGTAGCTCAGTGTGCCATTTACCCACTGAGCACATGTTCTCACCTTCCCTCTATTTTTATGTCTGAAACAACTAGTTCACAGGAGCAAAGAGATGAAGTCATTGTTCAGGAAACTCCCCTTGCTGCTTAGCTGCTAATGCATTTTACAAGTTCCCTAAAACTAGAGGAGGTTGGCTTTTTTCTCTGCTCCTTTTTACCTTCCTTCCCCTCCCGTCTCTTCTCCTTCACAGAAGTGCATGAATCATCATGAGTGGCTAGGAATGGAATCCTAGGGATCACAGGATGTCATGGTGCAATTGGAATCAAACTGACATAGGCTCTCATTTATGAAATACTCATTTGGTAAAGAGAGAGAGAAAGAAAGAGAGAGAGGAAGGGAGGGAGGGAGGGAGGGGAAGGAAGGAAGGAACGAAGGAAGGAAGGAAAAAGAGTTCAGCACTATGCCTAGTACATTATCGATGCTAAAGAAATGAAGGCAGACATTATCTTTATTTTCCCAGAAATGTCTTTTTTTTTTATTGTTATGTTAGTCACCACACAGTACATCATTAGTTTCTGATGTAGTGTTCCATGAATGCTTGCCTAGAACACCCAGTGCTCCATGCAATACGTGCCCTCCTTAATACCCATCACGGGGCTAACCCATCCCCCCACCTCCACCCCCAAAATCCTGTTTCCCAGAGTCCATAGTCTCTCATGGTTTGCCTCCCCTTCTGATATCCCTCCCTTCATTTTTCCCTTCCTTCTCCTAATGTCCTCCATGCTATTCCTTATGTTCCGCATATAAATGAAACCATATGATAATTGTCTTTCTCTGCTTGACTTATTTCACTTAGTGTCATCTCCTCCAGTTCCCAACATTTGCATCAACTTGGATGGAACTGGAACAGAAACTGTCTTTAACCATGTACTGGCCACGGGCCTGGAGCTGGGCTGGCACCTTTCCTACACGTGATCAGGTTGGTTTTTAATCTACACAGCAGGTCTAGAGTAGGTATGGTCCTCTAACTTTTACAGATAAGGAAACAGAGGCTCAATGAAACCAGGCAACTTGCTGACCACCTGTGTAGTAAGTAGCAGCCCTACAACTCAAAGCAAGATTCTAACAACTCCAAAGCCTATGCCCTTTCGCTCTCTCAGGCTCCCCTTCACTCAGCATATCAGAGAGATGAATGTCGGTCTGAAGATGTGGGTGCAAGGCATACCGGATCACCACATAAGAGACTGTGGATTAAATAACCCAATTTCCCAGAGCCTCAGCTTCAAGGTCCTCATGGGGCTTAGAGAGAGAGAGTAATGCATGTGAAGGTATTTTATCAACTGTAAATTTTATGACAAATCATTATAAATCTTGAAAACAAAAGTCAAACAAGCAAAGGATGGTGCATAAACAAAATAAACTGAACTTATTTTCCCTACAAGCAACTTGCGTCTTAAGAATAAGTATTTTCTCAAGTATTTAATAATATAAAAATTTTACTAATGGGAGATTCGATAGTGATTAAATCTACTGGTATTGGGAAGCTTTCAACCTATCATAGTAATGACAATAACAATAATGTCACATTTATTGAGTGCTTGGCCTTTGCAAGATTCTAAGTGTTAACTCATGAATTCTCCAATGTCTCTGTTACTCTAGTCCCCATTTTACAGAGAAGCAAACAGAGGCACAGAGAAGTGAAATACTGGTCAAGTGAAACATTAGGATGTGAATCCAGATAGCCTCGCTCCCCTGGCCACATTTAGTTACAATGCAGGACTACAGTGCGCGCTGAAAATCCATCTTCAAAAAACCCAGGCGGTTTTGTTTTTGTTTGTTTGTTTGTTTTCACAGAAAGGTATTAATTCTTGAAGAGGGGACACCACACCTGTGTCTCTGGTGAGTGTTAAAATATGTCCAGGCAAGTTTAGCAGAATGGAAATTTTCAAGATTAATACTCCCACGGCCTATCACCAGCTTCCCTTGACAGCTTAAACCCTTTCTAATCGGACTTTCCATCAGTCCTGGTGACTCACGACAGGCTAATGATTTCTTCCCCATGAAGAGTTTCTCTCTTTCAGTCCGTTCCAGCTGTCCTGGTGTGGTAATCTGGGATTAGACCGGGAACATCAACTTTGAACTCGAAGCTGAAGAGTTCTGAACTCCCAGGTGGAAAGGATGAGATACGGGCAAACTGGTAATAATGATGCCTTAAGGAACAAGGACTAGGTGAGGCTTTCTCTAATGTACCGAGGCCAGTGTTTATAGCCGCGGCTTACATTTGTTAATTTAGAGCAAAAGAGTGAATGTGCAGCTAGATACCAAAACAGATCCTTCCTCTCTACTGGGCACCTCATTTTTGTCCAGAACCCTGTGCTGACATCCATTGTATCCCAGGGGAGCCCCATCATATGCCATTTAGCTCATGGGCTGATTCCCTAACTTTGGAGAAAGAGGAGACAGATGGCCAAGCACTTGGGAGTGATTGCTACTCAGAGTTATTTAGCAGGATGTCAATGAGGAGAGACAGGAAGCAGGAGGCAATTTCTCCTCTATAAGTTTCCAAAGGACAATGTGTTTTTGGATGTAATCAAGCAAGTTTGATATTTAGATCAATTAATATTTAGTAAACATCTACTATGTGCTACTCCCTGAGCTAGATGCTTTCCTATGTATTATTTTATGCAATGCCCATAAGAACCAATAAAAATATCAATGCTCATTCAAGTTACAGAGACTGAATATTAAAACATAATGGATAAAATCCTGCATTTGAGCAGAAACACTTTAGAATTCTGCATCCATCTCTCACTCAGTGCTAGGGATTATCCAGACAACTGCCTATAGATTTTTTTTCTTTGTTCCATTATTTAATCTAGTTCAGTATTTCTCAAACCTCGGTGAGCAAAATAATCATTGTCCAGGGTTATAGACACCAAATCTTATTTACTGTGCTTCATGGTCAATTTCAGGGCATTTCAAGGTTATTTTCAGGGACTCTGCATAAACTTAAGTAGGTTGAAACCAGCCTGAACATACGGGTCTGAAAAGGCAAGGCAAGGGGGCCTGAAGCCCAGCCTGCTTCCTACTGCTTAGCTGATTCAGCAGGGAGCAAAGGATACTTTTTTGCAATTCTCGTGTCCAGAGAGGGGCCACTTTAGAAGCTGACTTTATAAATTTAAATAGTTAGATCTAAATCCACTGCTCCTTTATTTTAATTTTTACTTTTTTAGGTTTTATCTTTTTATTTTATTTTAATAACTCACTGCTCCTTTATTTTTATACCTCCCTCACCCACCACCCCATCACTGGAATGTGCACTTCAGGGCCCAGGGGCTGTATTTAATCATTTTTGTATTCCCAGCATCTTATTCAGTGCCTGGAACATAATAGATTCTCCCTAAAGAATGGTTAATATATGAGACATTTAAATAAAATTAACTTAATTATTATTTCCTTAAATAATCATTGAAGGAAAATAATTTAAACTTAGCCAACATCCAATGATAAAACTAATATGTGTTATATGTCAGGCATGTAGTAATCACAAAACCCTATAATATAGGCATTCTCTTTACATTTTAGTCCCATTTCTAGCTGAAGAACAAAAATATATTTAAATATTTTTATTTTACATGTTTGACTAATATTAATATATTAAATAGTATTAAAATTATAGTATGATCTTGCCTTTTCTCTGAAATATTTAACATATACTGTTCCTTGTCATTACATATCCTTTTGAATTATAACTTTTTTAATATTCTACACAATAAATATCCTATTACATCAAAGTTGTATTCTAACACATTAAAGCCTTCTCCTATGGCTGGACATTTGGACTCTAATTGTCATTGTTAAAAATAACTTTCAAAGACTATTTTAGTATATAAGCCTTTGCCTTAATCCCTGATTATTAACTTAGAACGGAGTCCTCAATGTGGGGGCAGCGGGAACTGGGTCAAAGAGAATGAGTTTCTAAAGACTCAGGACACGACTTTGTTTTCTTAAAATTTACTTTGTTATGTTTTTTCTGCTTAAAAGTGATAGATTTAGTTTCTGGTATGTGCCATGTAACATACTTAATTGTTCTATTGTTTTTTCTGGCTTTTGCTTTAGACTGGTATTTCTATTACTATCGCCATCACTACTATTAAAAGCTAAGATTTATGGAGTCCTCACTTGGGGCTGGGCTCTGCAATTTGCATGCACTATCCAATTTAAGCTTTACAAGCCTCTGGGGCCAGTGTGGATGTTAATCCCGTTTTGTCCATAACATAGAACTGTTAAGAATAAAGCTAGGAACTGAAGCTTTGGGTCTGTTCGTTGTCAAAGCCGGGATCTTGACCATTCAACCAGCACCTTTTAACAGAGGAAACTCACAAGTAATGGTCACTTGAAGTATAAATACTAAGGCTGCTACAATTATAACCCTTTTATCTTTATGGCTGTTTATAGGACACAAAGCACATCCACATGAAATTATTTTAACTGATGACCAAATTCACCTCTCTGTGTAACTGTTACCCAGAGGGAAGTGGCACAAGACTAGGACTTTGATTATAGCTTGACCTTTCAAAGAGCAGTGCTGGGAGATGCAGGAAAGAGCAGTGGCCCCTGAATAGGATCCAGAAACTGCAAAGACAACAACCGATGATGCTCATTCTCACAGCCAGAATGCTTGGACATTCTGGCCTTGTTCAAAATAACCACCAAATCCATGCCATTGCAGATCGAAGTGAAATCAACGCAGGCTACAGTGGCAGAACTATGATTCCACTTTGTGAAATACAGCTCAGGTAAGGGAAAGGCTGATGTTGTCTTGATCAGCTGTAATTACAGTCCTGAGAGCGACATTCCTGAGCAAAATGTTGAAGTCACAAGAGCGTCCCTGGCACGACTCTATATGCCCTTTCGAAACTCTTCTCCCCATTTTCCGTGGAGACTGCTATCTCTGTGTTTTCCATGGACAGAAGCCAGTTCCACAGATGTTTCTCTCCACACACCCTCAAGAAGTACCATATGGCAGATAAAAATGGAGACTCTCAAGCAGGATTCCCGGGTTCAAATCCTGGCTCTGCCCCTAATGAGCTGTGTGTCTTTAAGAAAATAATTAGGTCCGTCTGTGCCTCAGTATCCTCATCTTAAAATGAGGATTATAATAGTACAGATGTTGTAGGATTGTGGTGATTGAGCAATTTAATACATGCGAATGCACATCAATGACATGCAAGTGTTTCATTGTTTATTATTCCCTCCTTTCGAGAGTTCCTTCTCACATGACTCCAGCTGCCAATTGAGAGAGTGGTTAATGTAATTAAATCCTTCTGAACTCATAATAGCCAAACGCTTTGGCATATCACCCCATGTTGTTTTCATATGGGGAGAAACCCAGAAAATGCTGAAAAGCTGAAATGCAATGAAACTAATCTCTCAAGATAAAATTTCAGGTGTGTATACATATAAATGAAGATAGATGTGACAGGTATCAGTTAGAAAGGTATTTTATGGTTTCTCAAAGCACATTTGGGATTTTAGAACATTCAAGTTACAAGGAACTTTGAAAAATAAACAGTCCATTCTTCCCTTTTACATGTGGAAAAGCTGGGGGTGCCTCGCTGGCTCAGTTGGTAGAGCATGCAACTCTTGATCTCTGGATCGTGAGTTCAAGCCCCACCTTGGGTGTGGAGCCTACTTCGAATACATAAATTTTAAAAATGTACAATACGTGTGGAAAAGCTGAACTCCAGAGAGACTGAGTTACCGACCCCTAAAGACCCAGTGTTTTGTGATTATATTCCAGCTTCATGACACCCAGTCCAATTCTCTTTTCACTACGTCATATTATTCTTTCTCATGTCTCTAACAATTTACATAACCTTCTTGAAAAACTGTAAATATGGAAGCTGCAAAAGGAAAATCCACTATCCCCAAAAAAATATGCTAGAAGTTGTGTAAAGGTAGCTCTGATCTTGCTACCCTCCTCCTCAAAATGTTCATTCCCAGGCCAAGAAATGAAAATTAACATTCCTAAACTACACCTCTCCCTCTGCCTTCCTATGACTATTCCTACCTCGTCCCTCTCCCCGAGGGGTGTGCAGTCTAATCTCAACTCTGTACATCCCTTCCATGTCCTCTCCTCACACCTGTTGCCACAACCTACATCTTGCCTCTTCCTTTCTTCCTGGAATAACCCCCTCCCAACTCTGAATCCTGTCTACTGAAATCTCATTAACACTTCAAGATAACCTCTGCTCCTACTGGAATCTTATTAATACTTTGAGATAACCTCAGCTACCTGCAACAACCTCAGTAAAGTAATTATCTTGCTCTTGTATATGTAAATAAAATGTACTTGTTCTCTAGTTAGAGAATTTTCTCATAAGCCCATATGTTGTTGTGTATATATCTTATCTCCACCACAATATAGAAAGCTTGTTCAGGGTTTAATCATAACCTGGTTCATTTTTTTATCCTTCCCAGCAATCAACATGTTCTCTTTATAAAAAGTGCTCACTGAACTGAATAAAGAAAAATATATTCTGCATGCCTGATTCTTCAGAAAATCTATAGTGAAACTTTCTTTATAGACTCGCTAGTCTAAAACATCTTTAATTTATGATCTGAATGTCAGTTGTAGGCTATTTTTTCAAGTGTATGCATCCCCTACCATAAAATAATGTGAATGCTCATTCTTCTGAGGTGCTTCTGCAGCCAAGAAAGTGAGAAGTCCAAGAAAGTGGACCCATTACTAGCCATTTCAACCAGACATGGCATTAGCTTGTTTATTTATTTATTATGTATTAAGATATGTTCAGGCTTCATATGGGAAAAACAAAAAAAGTTTTCCTGTTCTGACCTTGAGCTAATAATTTTCCTTGGCCCTACACAAAATCTTATGGTCTTTAAATAATTCTCCTATCTGGGAAAGAAAAGAGTTCATTAGCCAAAAAGCCAAATGATTAGGAATACATAATTTACATGAATGAGAAAACAAATAATAAGCAAACAAATTAAGAAAATTACCATCTTCACAAGGAAGAAAGAAATCATAATTAAATCAAACTTAAAGTGTAATTTTAAGCCTATAAAATTAACAAAAACATTTCTAATGATTAAATCTACTGTTGACACAGACAGGAGGACAATAATCTCCTATATACACTGTTAGCGGCAGAGTAAAATTGGCAGAACCCTTCCAAAATCAGAATGGCAAGCAGCAAGTGCTATAAAAATGTTCTAACCTTCAGATCCAATAAATCTATTTTTGTGAATATGTACTCTAAAAATAATTCAATGGAAGGAAAAATAGTATATGTATAGCAGTATTTATTACAGCATTACTAAAAATAAAATGAAACCAGGAGGCAATCTAAATATGCAAAAATAAGGCAATGATTTAGTAAATTGCAATAGAGCAACATGATGAAATTTTATACAGTTAAATTATTGTAACTATAAGGAAATGTAGAAAATGTTTATGAGGTACAGTTAAATGAGAAATGCAAAATACAAAATGCTACATACCCTATGATAGCAACGACGTAAAATATACATATCTAATGGAAATTTGGAGAATATATAAAACTGGAAGCAGGTACACAATAGTTGTGTTCAGGCATCAAATGAATGAGGGACTTACATTTTACACATGTAAATCCTTGAAACTTCTTAAAATTTAGTCATTTTTATTACCCAACCTACTTTTACATCAACCATTTGCTCAGCCAACCCACATAATTTCTCAGTGTTTTTCCATTGTTACCTTATTAGCTAAACTAATATACTTACTGAGACCTGTATATGAATTACTCATCCCATGAAAGGCAAGTTCAAGTAAGTCATGGCCCTGTCTTGTCCCTATAAGATCTTATGTAATCTGTAAGCTCTTAAATTTTCAACATTTTGCTCAAAACTCATCTCTAGGAAGCTTTCCTTAGTGATTTCTCACAGAATCATTTATTTACCCATTATCTTCATGATAATGATGTCCACTAATTAATACATCATTTTCTAAGCATCTACCAATTGTTAGATGATGTGTGTTTTTACTTTTCTAAACAAATTTCAGATTCTCAAAAAAAAAGCTCAGTTCTCTTCCCTTTTTTTTCCTTTCACTATTTCCTATTAAGCCCAGTACAAAGGTTTTTACACAGGGACTACTCAGTAAATTTGCTCAAGGAACGGAACCCTAAATCTTCCAACTTTAAAATATATCTAGTTAGTCTGCTAATAAATACAACCATCAATAAATGTTTTCCAATGTGCTAAGTCTGTCTACATCTGGCTTGTCTAGCTTCCTCTCAATCTTTACTTACTGCCAATTTTTATTAATTACTGACATGTCTGTGATAACCTGGAGGAATGGTTCAACTGAATTTTTTATTATGCATCAGTTTTATGGCTTCATACATTGTCCAACTAATAGCCTAGATAGATCCTTTGGATTCTAACTTTATGTTGAGAGCAGCAAATATGTCTCAACTTCTTGAATTTGAATTATAATTTTCTCTATGAACTGCATTAACTGATATATACACAAATACGCAAAAATTAGTGAAGAACAAAAATGTCAAAGATGATTGTCAATTTAAAGAATAAGAAAACAGAAGAAGATTGAAATACACAGTCTGGTCAGAATATGATTTGAGTTGGTGGACAATAACACGGATATGTTTAAAATTTAAAAATAAGTGAGATAAGTTACAGCAGGTATACAAATAGAAAATTAAGATTAAATGAAGCAAATAATAACACTAGTCTCTAAGAATTGTGTTAAAGTTATTAAATTGGGTAGTAAAAGGTTTACTTAATTCCTGGAAGGATTATTTGTAAATTGATGAGCCATAAGAAATAATCGTTGATTACTTTGTTTACTCTCTAGGGAATGTCCATTGATTAAAAGCCTGTTGGTTATTTTATTTTCTAATAACTAAAATTTACATGCAAAGCCATTTGATTTTAACTTTCATGGCTCTTCTTTCTAAAATAGTAGCAGCTTTTACCATCTTCGTAAATACAGTCGACAGGGTTTAGTTTGTGGTTGACGATTTAGGACCTTAAAGAAATAAGAGGGCATTATTTTGCATGGTAAGTAGATATTAAGTTTAAAGGACTAGCATCAAGGTCTCCACTGATCCTTCCAAAATTGAGCTTGGTATGCCCCTTCTATGTTCCATGCATATGTAGTGAGTGCCCTTACCACCTTATATTCATTCATTCATTCATTCAACTATCCAAACAATGCTTACTGAGTGCCATTTATGGACCAGGCAGTATGTTAAGGTTACTGCAATGAATGACTCAGCCTCCATCTCTTCTCGCATGAAGCTTAGAGTCTAGAATAAGAAATAGAAATTTAGCAACAATCACGAAAATAGTCAATTATATTGCTGATAAGTGCTATGAAAAGAAAGCACAGGGAGTGATGAGAATATATAGCAAGAGGTAAACATCTGGTCTTGGAGGACAAAGAAGGGATCCTTGGAGAAGTAACAGTTTAAGGTGAATACTGAAGGATGAGCGGAGTCTGGCCAGACAAATGAGAGAGGGAAGGACACTCCTGGAAGCAGAACGGGCAAGAGGAAAGCTCTGAAGTGGAAACAATCTTGGCACAGGTGAGGTGCTGGTGGAAACAAGAACAGTGTGGCTGGCATATCTAACATGAAGAGAGTAGAGCAAGATGGACCCGGAAACTGTGTAGGGGACAAGAAGCCTGGGGACCCAAGAGGCCAGATGAAAAATGTATGATGTTACCCTAAGAACAATGGTGACTAATAATTAGCCAGGTAAATGCCTGTCCCTCCACATTTGACAGCGAATGTTCTTATTTTATAGTCCCATAGTCCCAACATCTCGGGGAGCGCACCTGACACACTGTGGGTGTTCAATGTTTGTTGGATGACTGAAAGAATGAATGAATGATCCTTTGCCTCTCATCAAAGAATTAAGAGATTCTGAGTTCATGAGGACTGATTTAATAGGGGTAGGAAAGGAACAATTCCAGCTACTACTGTTTCACTACCTATCCTTCTCCGGTGGCATTTAAAAATGCATTCATTGCAACTGATGGCCAAGGCAATGTGATAAGAGGCTACGACACAAGTGAACTGCTCCATAATCAAAGCAAAATTCTGGCCAGGGCAGGATCCCAACAAAGTCTCCCTGGAAAACTATCAAATCACAAGCCAACGTTCTGAGGTTACAGAGTCAACCAACAAGCCTTCAGAACAATCCCAAAGAGGAAGCCAGCTCAACAACACAGAAAATGTCTAGGGGAAAACTGCTGTCCTCCAACAGTAACCTGGGAGTGTGATGAGAAGTGATGAAATTGAAGGCTTTGATTAGGACCTGCGTGCAGGGTGTTCTTCTGACCTGGGGATGTTTTTTTTATTCTCCAGCTAGCCTTTTGCTCTCAGTTGAATTCAGGCATGCACAGGCCTTTTCTTTTCAAGCATGCAAACAAAAATCTCTTGCAGTTTCAAATGTATTGCCCTCTCCCTTGCAGTCCACTTGATAGTTTGCCTTTCTTTCTTTGCTTTTTGAAGATAAGCTTTGATCATCTCACTCCCCTGCTCCACCTTCACTGGCTCACCATGGCCTGAAGAATGAAATAAAAACTTCTAAGCTTGCCATATAACATCCCATACCTCCTACCTGCCAAACAAGCTTCTCTAGCCCCTTCTCACTTGCCTTCCACATATTCACTGTGATCAAGCCATTGTTTTGCTCATTAGATGCAGTGACAAAGACAACCAGTCTCAAGCATCCCAATGTCCTTCCTTTGTTTTTCCCTTTCATTTTTTGTAATCCCACCAACAGTTACCTCTGCAACTAAAATCACAGGATTTTACTAAAGACATAGGAGTCATGGGAGTCTAAAACAAACTTTCCGGTTCTCCTGCTGAAAACACTACTTTCTTGTACAAAGTATAGTTGCAATGATGTCTATTTTGTTCCCAGGATGGCTGCCCAACTAAAGCCACAGTAATGGTACTCCATGGGGATGATTACTTAATTTAAGCAATTAAAGATGTCCTGGGAGAACCAGTTAAATACACAGATTTCTGAATGTGCTTCCAAACACTATGTTGACAAAGTCTGGTACATTCCTGCTTCTGATTTCAAGGGTCCATAGGTGATACTTGGAGAAATACTTCAGTGTTTCTATAGCATTGAAGTGGACTTCCTAGGCTTCAAACAGACTGCTCTTCTAATTAATTATATTTCTCTACTGACATGCTAAAGGCAGAATTCAGCAGAATACCTGTTTTTGGTGATGGAAATTTTTTAAGGAAATTAGAACTGAAAATAACTTTAGAGTATAAGTATATGGCAGTTTATCTGGTTTCTTATGGTCTGAGGATGTTCGTCCCCAGCTTACTGCCTTCAATAAGAAATTATTGTGGTGAGGTCAGACTGACATTGGAGCAGCTTTCTGAACAATAGACCATGGATTAGTACTTCTTTCTTGGCCCAATTTATTCTGTAAGGAACATGTCTCTTCATAAGAATCCAGGTTTATTCCACAAATACCTTTCAAGTGTCTGCCAACTGCCAGGCACGGAACTGGGTGCTAGTTTTAAAATCCTGACATCGTTTCTGGTTCTGTGAAATAGACACCATACTTTCACAGATGATTATTATATCGAGCGCTGGCTAAATGACAAACAGAAAAGAGCATTTTTTGGAAAACATAATGATTTACCGGCAGCTATTCGGGACCTGCAATCTAGTACTGAATGGAATTTATCAGGAAAAAGCAGACTTTAAAGGGAAATTACTCAGAGAAAAACCTCTTAGCCCTACAAAATCATGATTGATATTGTTAAGCCTAATCTTTTTATCCATGCTTTACTGCAAAAGTTTCCACATATCTTATTTTCATGGGGCTATTGTTTTCCCATTCCCAAGATTTTTTATGGATTTTATCAACATTCAATTCTTCCTTTTAGCTTTACCGAAGTTAGCAAGGTTAACTGTAACTGTATGAAAGTAAACTAATATAACTGATTCAACCAAGCAAAGGAGGATACCAATGCTATTGGGCAAGGATGGGGGGGGGCATCTATAATCCTTTAAAATGCTCTTAAAAATTGGCTTGACATTTGGAAGAAGATGAAAAACAACACTGAAATAACATATATAACCTTCTAAAAACTAAATATCTTGCAAAACTTCTGTTTTATTTTTAAAGAGCAAGACAAAAGCCCAAATTATTAAAAGGTGTGTTGCTTCTGCATAGAAATAAAGGAGCATAAGGAAAGAGCATCTGACAAGAAAAAAAAAAGTACAGGAACACATGGCTTAGTTAGTTTAAAACAATGACATTAACATTTATAATGACTTATTTTATTGGAGATTGTACAATCCTAAATTAATATCCCCATTATCTTTAGTGAAAATAAAAATATCAAAGCATCTGCATTCTTTGTTAATTACTTCTAATGAAAGTAATAACCCTGGATAAAGTAACTGTTATAAATGACCGACCTTTAAGCCAACAGGAAAGAGAGAAGAGAATATTAGCACTGAAAAGGGGGTTTTATTTCATTGTACCCTTTCATTTTACACAAGAGACAACTGAGGCCCAAAGACATCTATTCACTTGCCAGGATCACACATTCCAGAAAGTCTTCCATCAAATGACTATTACAGAGTTATGTTTTCATTTATAAAGTCTAGGGGAAAGAAAGATAACGCTTTCATGAAGTAATCATAAATATCCGTTGCCATGTTTATGCGTACTTGATGTTCACTTGGGGCCCAAGATATGCACTCATTTATCTTACCACTTGTGCATTCCCCACAAGATGCTTATCTTTCCCAAAGATGTTGAGCCCTTTTCCCCACCCTCCTCCTTCCTCTTAATCTTCACTTTTCTTCTCCCTACCTCTATTCCTCTCTTCCCTCCCCCTCCTCATTCTTTCTGTCAACTGAGAATGTACAATCATACACTCAGGCATTAGGGAATGGAAGCTAGTCAGCAAGACTGTTCACCTACTCAAAGAATCAGTGGGATGAAGACCCTTGTTGAAAAAGGGTGGTGATATTAACCTCAAAGTTTAGCCAACAGTATCTCTGAACACATTAGTTTCCTTATTAACCTACTACATTCATCATCTCTTGGTTCTTCTCAAAAATTTTAAATACATCACCAGAATAAGTTCTTTTCTTGCCCTTTACAGTTAATAGTGTGCTACAGACTGAATGTTCATGCCCCCCCCAAATTCCTTTTGCCCTTATTCCTTATTTATAAGGTTGAAACCTTATGCCCAATGTGATAGTATAAGGAGGTGGGTCCTTCGGAAGGTAATTTGGTCCTGAGAGTAGAGCCCTCCACAACAGATTTAGTGCCCTGATAAAAGAGACCCCCACAGAGCTCCTCTGTCCCTTTCCTCATGTGAAGACATGGGGAGAAGACAGCCATCTCTGAACCAAGAGGCAGACTCTCACCTGACACCAACTCTGCAGGCACCTTGATCTTGAACTTCCCAGCCTCCAGAACTAAGAAATAAATGTTTGTTGTTTACAAGCTACCCATCCATGATACGTTGTTATGGCAGCCTGAACAGACTAAAACACAATAATAGGGACATTCTTCAGCTCATATTCTCTCTCTTACTTGGTAGTATAACCACTCTAATCAAAACCTATCACATCATCACTGGCACCAGTCCGTGAGTTTCCTGCGATTGGCAGAGAAATACCTCAGCTCTTAGCACTGTGCCTGGCTGGCTCTCAGAGACTGGCAGGTAACTGGCCAATTATCAGCTCTACACTTAGGAGTTCACGACTGGATAGCCAACTTCTCTTTAAATACACTTAAGATGTATCCAGTTCACATAAGATACCTGAGTGGCAACAGCTAATGCAATAAAAATGTGTAATCAACCTGGTTATAAAATAAAGAAGTCCACAGGTGGAGAGTTTCAGGGCTGGTGAAGGCAGCTCTGTGACAGCGAGGACCCAGATCTGTCTCTCAGTAACTGTGACTTTAGCACATCCATTATTTTTCACACCCCCCAGTTTCTTACAAGAACAACTATGGCACTGGACAGCACTCAATACATTTTTCTATCATTAGCATTATTGTCTCAAACATCATTATTTTATGAAAGATTTTACCCGTTCAAGAGTCCTACCAAAATCAAAATGGTAACCCATGAGCTAGATAATCTTGATGCTTCTTTCATGTTCAAATAAATGGCTCTGTGTTTTATCTACTTCTCACAGATGGGACAGATTGCCCAGGGTCCAGCTGCCATTGGATCTTCCTGAGTGGGAAGAAATTAGGGGATAGAGAAGTTATTTGATAGCTACTGCGCGAAGAGAACACATTTTTCATGCCAGCCAAGTATCGGCGCCTCTGTCTGCCTCCCATGAGCCCCACTCAACCTACCAACACGGGTGAGGGCAAAGGTTTAATGAAAACAAAATGCAACCAGGTTAATTTACTATCCAGCAACTGTTTATGCTACACAGACACCTTTTAAAATAGCACTCTGGTGGGTGTTGCTATTCAGTGGCCAGAAAGAAGATCTGGAAATAAATGAAAATTTTTAAGATGCCAAAAACAAGGCAAAAAAAAAAAAAAAAAAAGATCAACCACAAAGTGGCAAGATACCAATTGCAAGTTCTCACTGTGAGTAGAAAGAATGAAGCCCAGGGGAGTATGTGGCCTAACTGTAAGCAAGTCTGGGAGATGAAATTATAAAAGCGGGACGGAACTCTCAGAATTCCTACAGGGGTCTTCAAGTGCCAGTGGAGGTTCATTCATCCAAATATGAATTCTTATTCATCCCAATTTTTATCTGACATAGCAATTTCAATTAAATACATCCAGAGAGCCAACATATTCCTAACACAAGGGACTATTTCTGTATCTCATAATAAATCCAGTTTTCTTTCCTAATTACCTATCTTTGGCCCCTAAGACCCTACCCACCCAACCCAAAGATAAGCCTAAGAGGTAAAAAAGAAAACTAGACTCTCTCAATAACAGGGATCTTTTTGGAGTAGCATCTTGTAGCCCAAGGGTTCCGAAACAACATCTTCCACTACAAACAAACAGATAACTACCAGTTTCCCATAAGAACACAACAAATGCTTTATATTATAAAACAAGGAAAACTTTCTTTTGAACAAAAATACTTGAAATGACCAAGAAATATTTTATGAGCTGCACTTAAAAAAATCATCTAAGAAAACTCAGAGGGATTGTTTCATGGGATTTATGGACTTACCTCAAGCAACGGATCATAGTTCTACCATAAAAAACACAACTTACTGACAGTTTGGCATTTGGCTTTGTTTTAATTTCTATACACACAACCCACTGGCTGGACCAACAATGAAGTATATTAACCACAAGCTGCAGCATTAGAGGAATTAAAACACAAAGGAATCCAAATTTGTTTTCTAGAAGATTCACATAAGAACATACTGTAGATGGCCTCTGCCTTCAAGGAGCTTACTCTCTTATTGTAGAAGTGAAATCCAACTAAAGGCAATAATGATCCCACACACAATTTCTTGCATGCTAATATACACAGTTCATGGTTTAACTTCACAAGGATTTAAATGTACAAGATGGAATAAATTAAGAGCTAAACCACTGGACTAATGGGAAAGGGATGGGAATTCAGTCAGGGAAGGCTGCACTTCATGCCACTAAGCATTTAAATCTCAGAAAAGAGAAACATCTCCGGAGACATTGCTTTCCTGCACTTAACCTAAGAAAATCAAGCAGATATTTTTGCTCGTATAGATAATGCATATATCTGTATACTGTGTGAGTATTATTATTTATCCGTCCACTTGCTCACTCACTTCTACAGTCTCAATGCTGACATAGTATGTTCCCCTAGAGATCATTCTAGCCCTGAATATTCAGAACCTCAACTTATAAGCCCTTCTGTGCTAATTACTCTATGTTCTAAATTATAGTAAACTGTTTAAATGAACTAATCACATGAATTACAAGTGAAATTAACACGGGGCGCCTGGGTGGCTCAGTGGGTTAAAGCCTCTGCCTTCGGCTCAGGTCATCTCAGGGTCCCGGGATCGAGCCCCGCATTGGGCTCTCTGTTCAGCAGGGAGTCTGCTTCCTCCTCTGCCTGCCTCTCTGCCTACTTGTGATCTCTCTCTGTCAAATAAATAAATAAAATCTTTAATAAAAAAAAAAAATGAAATTAACACAATAGCAAAATGTTTTCTAACAGCAGCAGTAACCTAAAAACCACAGGATTTCTATTCTTTCATTGCTGTCTTCTCTGATTTAAGACATTTATATCAAGTAATTATAAGCCTTACTCCCCAATAACCAAACTGTTCATGAAAATAGCTAACATTTATCTTATTATACCCACATATCACAATATATACATATATGTTACATATATATTCACATTCATCAGAATTTCTTATAAATGAAGATGAAACTCACACTCTTAACCTTCCCTGTCTCAATATAACAATAAACATGAAAGTAGGAAAAATAGTATTTTCTGACACTTAATTCAACAAATCCATACATAAAATCACTCTGGAAAAGAGTTCCATTTCTAATGAAAATAAAAAATGCAGAACATGGAGTTAAAAAAAAATCACATAAATGTCTTCAAAGTCTGTTGTTTCAAGGACGCATCTGTCAGTTCAGATGTGGTCAAGACATCCCTGCAAGGCTTCGTTTATTTCCATGTTGTTGAGTAGCTATGCCAGCCTCCTCCCCTTTTCAGCTCTCGCGGCCTTTGGTCAAGCCCTCGCTACGTGCCTGGCACAACCCATGATGTCGGCCCTGACACAGTCAGCTTCCGATTGCTCCCCAGCCTCGCCTGTTTCCCACTTGGCACAATGTGCTGGAGAACACCCCACTTCAGGTTTGCCTTTCAAAACAACGAAATAACTTCTACCGTAAGTTTCCACCAGCTTTCTGTTGCTTACAACACAGTTTGCACTCCATGGGTGTTGTCTGAAGCTCTGCCATATTTGGCCCCACACCCAGCAACGTGCTCCCTCTCATTAGTTCCATCCTCTCCACCCATGCTCCCATCTTACGTGACTCACGCTCCCATACTTAACACCTGTGGTTTTCACATAGCATTTCCTCTACATTAGAGGTTCTCAACCAGAGCTTATTCTGTCCTTCAAGAGACTATTTCGCAAGGACTGGAGACATTTGGGGATGTCACAAATGAGGGTTATGGTGCTCTTGGCATCTAATCAGTGGAGGTCATTAAATGCTGTTAAACATTCTACAAAGCACAGGACAGCCACCCGTGGAAAAGAATTATCCAACCCAAAATGTCTATCACTAAAATATCACCTAGCCCAAAGTAGTACCCAGATTGAGAAACCCTCCCTATCAGAAATGCTATCCCTCCACCTAGCCAACTCCTCCATTTCTCATAGTCCCAACTCAGAACTCCCCTTGTCCTTGAAACTCCCCCTGACTTTCCAAGCTGCCTGTCACTCCCTCACTTTCTCCAGACCCCGTCTGCTTTAAACTATGTTTCAATCTACATATAGGACAGATATCTATTTAAATGTTTGTATCCTCCCCATCTGTGGACTCCAATCTGCCAAGTCTTCTCTCTCCCCATAGATTTGCCTGTTGCAGATACTCCATAAACACTAAATGAGTATGTATACCCCTTTTTCATAATATTTTATTTTCCCCTCTAGACCTGCACTGCCCAAATACAGTATTTAAATTTAAATTTTAAATGTAACAATATTGAAAATTCTGTTCTTCAGTTCCACTAGCCACATTGCAAAAGCTCAACAGACACATGTGGCTAGTAGCTAATGCACTGGGCGGTGTAGAAGGTTCCACTGTGAAGCACAGCATTGAGACCATCAACTTCAGGGGAGTGAGGGGGATATCTATGTTCATACACATGCCTAGTACATAGTGGGTATTCCATAAATATTTATGTGAGTGAATGAAGGTACAGGGATCCTGGGTGTGCTAACTTCCATTTGCTCTATTTGCATAAAGAATAAAAGCACAACCAAGACAGAAACTTTCTGAAAATTCCAGTTTGCTAGTGGTCAGCACAGAGGGCTCTTAGTCATGAGAGGCAAAATATGGTCCGGCTGGGTCATGGGTCAGGAAATTAACATTCCAGAAGCCAAGTGATAGTTGACCAAACTGAGTCTCTCCTGAATGGCTTCCTAAGCAGCTGAGCCCTGAGCACAGCTAGAAAAGACACACAGATGATACAATTATAATGCAGAACACAGATCCCAAGGGGAAAATCAAACCCCAGAGAGATGAGGATAACATAGAAACTAGAACAGGGAAGCCTCAGAGCATACTGACTGGCTAAGGACACCAGATTTGAGAGTCAGATTTGGGTCCCTGTTCATCCTCTGTCACTTTCTAATAGGGCAATTTGGGCAAGTCAGTTGACTCCTTTGAATTTCACTTTCCTTATCTATAAAATGTGAGTAACTGTATCGTTTATCTTCCTCACTGTTTTACTGAAGGGATTATGAGACAATATATGATGCATTCAACACAAAGACTGATACACAACAGGCAATGAATAAATATTGCTATTTTCATAATTATCAAAAATTATCTTTAAAGATAGAAGAGACCTGGAGGTCAAGTCCAACTCCAAACCCACCTTCTGTCCTCACTATCTGAGATCTTTAACCTCTTTACAATATTCTTGCCAAGGGTTATTCAGTCTTTAATTGACATCCTTTAATGACCACGCACTTACTGCTTCTTGAGGCAGGTCTTCCCACTTCAGATGACTGGAACACAAAATCACCACATTTCTCCATGGGGCACTACTGGCCTGTGAATGTGGCAATTTTTTTATAGTACTGGCCTGTCCCATGCATTATAGCCCTCTAGATATACCAGTAGCCTGTGCGTGCGCGCGTGCACACACACACACACACACACACACACACACAACCATTGTAGAAACAACAAATGTCCTTATATATTTCCCATGTTCTCTATAAAGGTAGTACTATTGCCTGCTAAAGACTATTTCCAAAGCTAAAATCTCCCTCCTGGATTTAAGCTTGAAAGAAATGTAAATAGGAAGACTCAGAGATGACTGATATTTCAGTTATTCCATGAGCTATATGGTAGACTTGGTCTGCTAGCTCTCAGATCCATTTCCTGGCCTTCCCCTGCTCTGAATCTCAAGGAATTACATTTTCTTGGGCTCTCTGGCCAACTGCCTTGTGGGTAGGTTCATCCAATGAGAGATAGTGGAGTGTGAGAAAAGGAGATAAGTCAGTATTTATTTCTCTCTTACTCTGTCTTGTGTAGTGTCTCTTCTCTGGAAGGCACTTGTCCTTTCTGGATCCAAGAGCCTTCTCTCCATAGTCCAAACTCCTACAAGAGTAGCCGTGCCCTTGTTCCTGCTCCTGTGGACTCTGGCCTCAGGGCTTTGATGATACTCCTTCCTCTTGTCTTTTCAAGCTTCTTACTAATCCCTGGATGGCCCTGATAGCTCTTTCAACTTTTCTGCCACCTATGGAATGAAATTTCTGCACCATTAAATCCTGTCTGTTGAAACACATTGAGCGGTTTCTGTTTTCCTGATTGGACACTGACAGGCACAAAGTTAGGGATGATGTTTCTTCCTATTTCCATCTTGGATGAAGGACTGAAAAGAGAGTGGAAGGGATTATCTCTGCATTTTTTTTTTTTTCACGGCTTGTGGAGCACTAATGTACTGACTTTTAAGGAAACATGAATTTTATGATGTTTTCTTTCCTAGAGATACAAGTTTAGGAGAAACTGTCAAAGTGGAGACGACTTTTCTCTCCATGGACATGATTTTCCTTTATGGAAAAATCCCTTTTCCCAAAAGAGACTGATTCCTCAGACAGGAAATATTTGTGAATAGTAGATGGAGGCTAGACTTCAAAGAGACAGCATATTGGCTTATTTCTTTCACCCACTTTCACTGTAACTCTGGAAATACTGGAGAAAGAAAAGGAGATGGATTCCAAAATGTGACCAAAGTTCATCTCAATTAGTTGCTAAAAAATTCTCCAACTTCTGACTGGAATACCTTCGATGTAAGATGTATGGCCCCAGTTTAAAATGGAGATTCTGTTAAAATACATACAAATAAAAAATAAATGAATAAAAATACACACAAATAAATTATAGATATATAAGCATATGTATTTGGCCAGGAGAGCAAGGGGAAGTTTTGTCATTATGATTTTGATTATCTTCCAACACATTTTTTCATTACCACTTTCTACATATACTCACTTGGCCAGTTATAACGGTAAGTATCTTTGGAATCCTCTAGTTCTTCGCAACAGAAACTCACCCAAACTAACTTAATGACACAGAAAATCAGTAGAAGTAAATCTAATCTAGAAGCAAACTCATGAATTCTAAGAACAGAAAATTCAGTCAAGCCAACTGAGGAAGAATTCATCCAAGACTAGAAAGCCTTTAGTAACGAAGGAAATATTCTTCCTATGTCATTCTCTCTCAGTCTGGGATTTATCTTCTCTCATCTGTGTGCCAGTGGACTCCCTGGCTTCTCTTTACATATGGCTGAGATGGCTTGCCTCCCACAATAGTATTCTTAGCATCTATGTTAGCCTGCCCTTGGTTCAGGTGGCCTGCTGGGACTAACAAATCTCTAAATCCACAATTCAGGACAAATTACTTTCATCTAACCCAGCATGGGTCAATTGTCTACTCCTGACCCCACCAGCTGTTTCTGGGGAAATAAGGTCCTATAGTACAAGCAGAACTGCTAGACTAACCCTGTTCACAAAGCAATTCTAAGAGACAAGTTTGAGGGAAGAAGAGAGTAATGGGCTAAAGAAGCTACCCTTTAAGTATATCAACTTCAAAAGGGCATTATTATAATTATTCTGATTTTTCAGACAAGAAGCAGGCACAGAGGGTTTAAATCACCTGTCCAATAACACAGTTAATTAATATCAAAGCCACTACTTGAATCAAGTCTCCAGAATTCTTTCTCCTCAATTCTAAGTTAACACCTATATAATGGAATCTGTGGCAAGCAGAATGTGGAAACTTGTAGACTACTACTACTAGTACTTACTATTATTTTTAAGAGTAGGTTTTTTAAGTTTTAATAAAATTATAAATTTACAAATTTTTCTTATTATAAAGGAACCAAGCAAGTGTTCTAAAAACATGATGCTATACTATTTGTCCACCACCATCAGCTCAGTCATCTGCCTCTCTAAAGTCAGCAGCTGCTATCAGATGTTTAGTAGGACTCAGAATCTAGTGAAATCCCTGTAGAGAGAACTTCAAACAAATTCAGTGCAAATGCCAGAGAGCTTCAGAACCCGATATAAAGCATGGTGATTCCATATCTTTACAGTGCAGCAATGTAGGGTGAGGGAAGTTCAACTTTATCCATTTTGAGAATGCTAAGACTCCCTGAGCACTTAATGTCCAGAAGGGACTAAATGGACATAACACATCTTCCCTACTCTCATGGTTTGTGGAGTGTGGCGGGAGATCAGATTGTAAAATGGCTTCCTACCATTGTAGTAAAAGGAGTTTAACAGTCCTAAGCCCCTTACCCACAAGGCAAGAAATCTCTCCCCACCTCACCCCCACCAAATACAGGTTAGGTACAATTAAAAATATTCTCACAACTAAATTTGAGTCCCAATGAGTCAAGAGAGAAAAATACCTTCCCTTTTAGGGAGGCCAAGCAAAACTAGAGCAGTGGGCTAGGTAAATGTGCACCCTTGCAAGAGAGGGGTGCACTTCAATGGAAAATAACCAAGTTTCTGGAGAGATTCAAGTGCAAATATCAAAAGACTTCCTGGAACTTAAAAACACAATTCGGAACCATGAAATTTAGTAAAAGAATTAAAAATGAGAATAAGTTGACCAGTGAGATAATAATTAGTGTCCCAGAAGATGGAATACAGGAGATACTTCAAGGCACAAAACAAAAAGAAAAGAATAAAATGTGGAAATCACAAAGTAAAATATCAAGAAACTAAGATTACAGATGCAACATAATACAAATGAGGAAAAAAAAAGAACAGATGGCAGAAAAGCTATGATAGTGGTTAATGGCTAGGAACCAATACTAAGGAAAACAAAACAGAGACAAAAACGAAAATACCTTCCTGAACTGGGCAAAGATCTGAACCTGAAATTGAAAGGGCTTGTGAGTTCCAGGCAGAATTGATGGAACAGACACACACATACACACACACAATCCCAGGCTTATTCTAGTAAAATGTATGAAGTTTCAGGATTTTAAAAAATGTTATAAACTGTCAGGCAAAAAAAACATGTTCCCCTAAAAAGAAAACAAAACTCAGACAGGCATCAGACTTTTCATCTGCATTACTGGAAGTCACAGCATCAACAGACTACATTCACAGAAGGTCTGCAACTCAAGAACTTTCTACCCGCCAAGGTATATAATTCACCAATCAAAGGGGAAGAAAGAACATCTAGGACATGCAGTAAACTTTTTCAGTTTACTTTCAGCCTAATCTGGAATACCTGAAAAAAAAAAATACCCTAAACATAAACAACAAAGGAGCCCAAGCTAAGTTTAAAAAAAAAAAAACAGAAGGGAAGATGAACTAAAGAGAATACAGCCCTAAGTACTGAAATGTAATGCAAAGGCTCTTGGGGCATGTGTAGTATGAGTGCTAAGTAGGGACTTAGGAAACACAACGGGCACCTATAAAGGAGATTCATTTTCTTCAACTATTCCAGAAATAAATAAATAAATAAATAAATAAATAAATAAATAAATAAGTAAGTAAGTAAGTAAGTAAGTAAGTAAATAAGTAAGTAAGTAAGTAAAAGAAGTGGAGGCAGAAATAAGATGATAAAGGCATTTGGAAAGAGATGTTGCAGGTATGGAAGGCAGAAGATGGGGAAATAAAAGGGATTGTCCTTTGTGGGAAGTAACAGGGAAGTAGAAAGGCAGCAATGTTATGGTGATAATGAGAAAAGAATGCCTTTTGGTTGGGATTGTATTTTGCTACCATAGAATCATAGTCATCTGTATCTGAAATAGCAGAAAGGGCATCAGTAATTATCACTGGGATGAAAGTAGAACCTCCCTGTCAAGAAGATAATTGTTTGGATTTCAGTTTTAATTCTTTTAGTACAAAATGTATATCAGATATTGAATCATGGGCTGCTTATTAAGTATATTTTTAAGAGGTACACTGACAGATGTCCAGCCAAAGAGAGAGGCCTTTGTCCCCTGAACAGTGATAAGGTACAGACTGCCATGATGAGTTGTCCACCAAATGAATATAAGAAGTACCTTAATTACAGTGGGTAAAGTAACAGCATCTAAAAGTAACTCAGGAATTACCTAGAAAATAAAGAAGAAGACAAACTAATGTTTACATATATGCATGAATTTCTTCCCCAGGTTTCTTCTACGGATCATTTAATAGAAATCTGGAATGAACATAGATAGGTATCACACGTGTCTCACTACAATGGTTTAGGAACCACTGTGAAGGTGTTTTCCCCTAGAAATCCCCAAAGCAAAGTTGCAGGATGCAGGAAAAGAGCATAGCCAAAATCATTTCATTTCCTTAGCTTTAAATGGACTCCTCTGAAAGCTGTTAAAGTCCTTTAAATGGACTCCTCACACAGCTGTTTTTGGCATCCTCATGTCTATCGCCTCCCACAGACAGAGGCTGAGACCATTGATGAAAACAGCGCCAACACGGCATGTGTCATTAGAAAAGAGAATTTGTCTAATAAGGAAGGCAATTTAGTCATGTGTACTCTGATTATGGAAGAGCCTCTGGTGTAAACTGGTAAAATGAGTTAAGATACACACCATACAATTACTACTACTTAGAAAGACTGATATTAAGATTTTTGCAATTTCTTCCAGAGAAAGAGTGTGATTGATGTGTGCTGTTGGTATTGGTAAATCTACTACAGTGAAGTTGGAAAAAGCATTAAGTTAAACAGTCGATCAAATATTTTTGGTTAGAGGTATCATTAAGGAAAATGTATAACCACATGGTTCTGATATGTTTGGAAATACTTTGTGTCACTTAGTTCAAAATATAGTATCTGAAATCAGTGAACATTAGACAGTTGTAACAAATGGCTGTCAGCAAGTTACCTGAAGACACTGGCAAAAATGAAGAGACTCAATAGTTTTGACATTCTTATGACAACAAAAGAAAAAGAACTGTGTATAGGAGGATCATGGGCAGAGAAAAATCTCTTAGAACATACAGAGAAGGGTTTAAGTCAAAGCAGGTGCCTGGAGATCATGACCTAGAGAATGTGTTGCCTTCAGTGCCTGCCTGTTTTCCCACCAGCTTAGTAACAACTGGATAAATCAGCCAAGAGTTTGTGAACTCACACTGTCAAGGCCCACTCGTCAGCATCACTGTACAAAGGAAATCAGCAACATCACTCATAGGATAGCTTTCCTGGGGTGCTAATAATTGTGGCAACTCAATGCCTAGAAAAATCTCTCTACATCTTGCCATTTGCCTCTCTCAATAAGGTAGAATGGGAAGACAACTTGAATTTCATCAGATTTTCCAGGAGTCTTAAAGATTTTCAAGCCCAATGTCCTCATTGGATAGACGAAGAAACACTGGCTCTAAGAAATTAGCTTATTTGTCTAAGGGCACAGTTAGTTTGCACCAACATTTTTACCTGGTTCTTCTAAATCCCAAACCAATGTACTTTGCACTCATAGACATTTATCATCAAAAGATCTTTAAATCATAGAACTCAATGGAAGCATATAGCTCTCTGTACTCCGACCACTTATATAAAAATTTACTAAAATCCAATGATAATTATATTGGCCTTTTTTTCTTTAAGATGATAGACACAAATCAGTCTTGAATAATATGATTATGTATTTCAAATATGTATAAGGAAATAATTTTCATTATCCTAACAAAGATTGTTATGTGGGTTAAAACTCCTTTTAAATTATTTTATACCATAGTAGAATACCTAGGTTCATAACTTTATTAAAGTTTTTATAGTTTTTGCATTAAAGAATCATGAAATAAGGATAATATTCCCTTTTTCTTTATTCTAGAAAAGATTATGAATATTCATCAATTTATTTTGTTTGTTCATTTGTTGTTGGCTTCCTTTTAGATTCCACATATAAATGAAATCACATACCATTTTTTTCCATCTGAGTTATTTCACTTAGCATAATACCACCAAGGTTCATCTATATTGTTGCAAACAGCAAGACTGCTTCCTATTTATGGCTAAGTAATATACATATATATATATGTATACATATATATAGGCCATGCCCTTTTTCAGGTATATATGTATATATCACATCTTTATCCATTCATCTATCAATTAACATTTAGGTTCTTTTTATATGTTAGCTATTGTAAACAATGCTGCTATGAACACATGAATTAGTGTTTTCATACTCTTTGGATAAATACTCAGCAGTGGAATAAAATTTTTTAAATTATTTTTTAATAATTTAAATTAATTTTTTAAATTATTTAATAATTTACACTAATTTACATTCCCACCAACAGTGTACAAGGGTTCTTTTTTCCACATCCTCACCAATACTTGTCTCTTTGAGAATAGCCATTCTTTTTTTTTAATTAACATATAACATATATTTTTTAATTAACATATAATTAACATATAATGTATTATTTGTTTCAGGGGTACAGGTCTGTGATTCATCAGTCTTATATAATACCCAGTGCTCTTTACTACACATACCCTCTCCAATGTCCATTACCCAGTGACCCCATCCCCCCACTCCAGCAACTCTCAGCTTGTTTCCTATGATTAAGAGTTTCTTACGGTTTGTCTTCTAACAGGTGTGAAATGATAGCTCATTGAGGTTTTGATTTGCATTTTCCTGCTAATCAGTGATGTTGAACATCTTTTCCTATTGAACTATTGAACTACATCTTCTTTGGAAAAATGTCTACTCAGGTCTTCCAGCTATTTAATTGGATTGTTTTCTATTGTTGTTGTTGAGTTGCAGGAGTTCTTTATATATTTTGGATATTAACTCCTTATAGAATACAACCCCTTATCAAATATATCGAATATATTGCACAAATCTCCCATTCAATAGTATTGCCTTTTCATGTTGCTGATGGTTTCCTTCATCATGCAGAGGCTTTTTAGTTTGACATAGTCCCTTGTTCATTTTTGTTTCCCTTGCTTTTGAAGATCCAAAAATATATAGCTCAGATTGATGTCAAGAAGCTTATTGCCTCTGCTTTCTTCTAGGAGTGTTATGATTTCAGGTCTTAGATGCCAGTTTTTTAATTTGTTTTGAGTTAGTTTTGTAAATGGTATAAGAAAGTGGTCTAGTTTTATTCTTTTACATGTAGCTGTCCAGTTTTCCCAACACCATTTGTTGAAGAGACTATTTCTTTCCCAATGTATACTCCTGGGTCTTTTGTCATATGTCTGGGTTCATTTCTGGACACTATTCTGTTCCATATGATCTATTTCATACCATTGTGATTAGAAAAGATGCTAGATATGATTTCAATCTTCTTAAATTTACTGAGACTTGTTTTATGGCCTAATATATGATCTATCCTAGAGAATGTTCCATGTGCACTAGAGAAGAATGTGTATTTTCCACTGCTTTTGGATGAAATGGTCTGTATATATCTATTAAGTCCATTTGGTCTACTGTGTAATTTAAGACTAATGTTTCCTTATTGATTTTCCAACTAGATGATTTATCCATTAATGTAAGTGGGGTATTAAGTTCCCCTACCACTACTGTATTGCTCTCAATTTATTCCTTTAGGTCTGTTAATATTTGCTTTATATATTTAGGTGCTTCTACGTTGTGGACATAAATATACATAATTGTTATATCCTCTTATTACATCCTTTTGTTATATTCCCTTTATCATTATGTAATGTTCTTCTTTGTCTTTTATTAGGTCTTTGCTTTAAAGTCTACTTTGTCTAATGTAAGCATAGCTATACCAGCTTTCTTTTGCTTCCATTTGCATTGATTTTTATCTTTTTCCATCCCTTTACTTTCACTCTTAGTCTGTCCTCAGTTCTGACGTGAGTCTCTTAAAGACAACTTATAAATGTGTCACATTTTTTAATCCACTCAGGCACTCTGTTTTTTGATTGGAGAATTTAGTCCATTTACATCTAAAGTAATTATTGATAGATATGTACTTATCGCCATTTTTTTATTTCATTGCTTATATATTTTTTAATTATATTTTACTTTTTCAGTGTTCCAAGATTCAATTGTTTATGCACCACACCCAGTGCTCCATGCAATACGCGCCCCCCTTATTACCCACCACCAGGCTCACCCATCCCGTCACCCCCTCCCTTCCAAAACCCTCAGTTTGTTTCTCAGAGTCCACAGTCTCTCATGCTTTGCCTCCCCCTCCAACTTCCCCCTATTCACTTTTCCTTTCCTTCCCCTAATGTCCTCCATGTTATTCCTTATGCTCCACAAGTAAGTGAAACCATATGATAATTGACTTTCTCTGCTTGACTTATTTCACTCAGCATAATCTCCTCCAGTCCCTTCCATGTTGATACAAAAGTTGGGTATTCATCCTTTCTGATGGAGGTATCACCATTTTCTTGATTGTTTTCTGCCTGTTTTTAATAGTTCCTCTCTGTTCCTTTCTTCTTCCCTTGCTCTCTTCCCTTGTGGCTTGGCGATTTCCTTTAGTGTTATGTTCACATTCTATAGATTTTGCTTTGTGGTTATCATGAGATTCACATATAACATCATATACACATATAAGTCTATTTTAAGTTGATAATAAGTTTGCGCACATTCTAAAAACTCAACATTTTTATTCCCCCTGAACATGCTGTGCTTTTATGTCATATTTTACATCTTTTTATTTTGTGTATCCCTTAATTATTATGTTATTGTTAAACTTACTACTTTTGTTTTAACCTTCATATTAGCTTTGTAAATGAGTAATATATTACCTTTACTATATATTTTCATTTACAGTGAAATTTTTACTTTCACATATTTTCTTGTAACTAGTTAGTGCCATTTCTTTGCAGCTTAATGAAGTCACTTTAACATTTCTTGAAGCCTGGTTTAGTGGTGATGAACTCCTCTAGTTTTTGCTTGTCTGGAAAACTTTCTATCTCTTCTTCAATTCTGAATAATAACCTTGCTGAGTATAGTAGTATTTCTTGGAGGTTTTTTTCCTTTCAGCACTTTGAACATATCATACTACTCCCCTCTGTTCTGCACAGTTTCTGCTAAAAAATCACCTGATAGCCCTTGTATATAACAAGATGTTTTTCTCCTTTTGCTTTTAATATTCTTGGTTTTACTTTTAACATTTTAATTATATGTTTTGGTATGGATCTCTTATTTAGAACTCTCTGTGCTTCCTGGATCTGGATGTCTGTTTTCTTCCCCAGGTTAGAAAAGTTTCCAGCCATTACTTCTTCAAACAAGTTATGTACACCTTTCTTTTTCTTCTTCTTCTTCTGGCACCCTGATAATACAAATGTTATTCTGCTTGATATTGTCCTACAAGTCCCTTAAGCTATCTTCACTTTTTACAACAATTTTTGGCTGCTCCGATGGGGTGATTTCCACTGCCCTGTCTTCCAGGTTGCTAATTCATTCTTCGACTTCAAGTACCGTTTGGTACTTTCTCATATTTTCTATCTCTGTTGAAGTTCTCCCTGTGTCCATCCTTTCTTCTCCCAGGTTCAGTAAGCATCTTAAGTACCATTACTTTGAACTCCTTATCAGGTAGATTACTTACCTCCATATCAACAGGTTCTTTTCTAAGCTCCTATCTTATTCTTTCATTTGGAACATATTCCTGTCTCCTCATTTTGCTTGACTCTCTGTTTCTATGTACTAGGCAAAACAGCTATTTTTCCCAGTCTTGAAGGAGTAGACTCATGTAGAGATGAATCTTATCATTCAACCTTGCCCTGGTCTGGTTGTTTCTCAAACATTTGTGATTGTCTAAATAGCCTGATTTGTTCTTGACAGTCCCCAGTCGTTGAGGGTACGTTAAGATGAATCAGTGTTCCAAAGGGAGGGATCTCAGACACTGCCTAGTTTCAGGCTAACCGTAAGCCAGATCTGCAGGCAGCAGCTTTTAAGTTACGTAAATATGTAGAGTCCTGTGAATCCACAATCATAAACCCTGCTGCACTCAGACCAGGAGGTGTGAAGGTATCTCCTGAGTAACAATAGCAGAAATCATGGCTAGATGTAAGCTTCTTTCTTAGAAGTATAAATGAGCTACTGGAAAGGCCAAGGGTGCATGCTAATGTGGTGTGTCCCTGCCCATGTTCCCCGGGGGCCCCTCTGAAGCCTCTGGGATATGTGATGAACATGAAGCCTGTCCCTCAAGCTAAAGCTCCAGGACAAGAAAATCATGAAGAAATGAAGAATGGGTATATGTTTCAGTCTTCTATTTGTGCAGTGCCTGGAAGAAGTAGCCTGCCAAGGACTATTTCTTCAATTGTTTCAAGCCCATGGGGCCCAGAAATACAATCTCCCTTGGCCACCAGAAGTGGGCACTCAAGGAGTGTGCGTACCCACTAGCTGTGCTGGGGCAGGCTGCGGCTGTGGCATGCAGGGCAGCATGCTCCCACCAGAGCTCACAGGCTAGAGCGTGAGGTGTGAAAATGGCCTCAGTAGTGCCAGCACTACCTAGGCAAAAGAAGAATGCAAAAATGGCACCCAGCAGCACCTCTATCCCTGGCAAAAGTCCTAACAGGTTCCTGACTTTCAGGCAGACACTTTAACAAATAAGTCTCCTTCTCATATGGTCTAGGTGCTTTTCAAACTGTTGCTTTTGTGTTAGGTCATGAGGAGAGTAGGTGTACATGGGAGGCCTTTAAGAGTAGATTTTTCCATTCCCTATAGTCCTATGGTTCTCTTGGAAGTAAGCCCCATTTTTTTTTTCATGACCAGATGCTTTGGGGGCTCGTATCTCCAATGTGGTTCCCAAGGACTGGGGTACCTGGTGTGGGGCACAAACCCCTCAACTCCTCAGAGGGAAGCTTCATATTATGAGATCCCTCCTAAATGTGGGTCACTATAGCTGGTGTGGATTTTCTTTTAAGACAATGCGTCTGCTTCTCCTACCTGTCTTGATGTGGCCCTTTTGTTGTAGAGGTGCTGTGCACCTGGCCTTCAGGTCATTTTCAGAGGGAACTGTTCCATATGTAGCTGTAGGTTTGCTGCGTTCATGAAAGGAGGTGAGTTCAGGATCCTTCTATACCACCATCTTGAACCCTTTGTCTTCCTCTGTTTTACTTCTGGTGCTCCAATTACTTGTATGTTAGACATTTACATTATATTCTACAATTCTTATCCTTCTTCTACCTATCATACATTCTTTTATTTCTTCTGTGCTTTAGTTGGACAGTTTCTATTGAGCTGTCTACCAGATTATTGCTCTCGTATTCTACTGTAAAATACATTTACTAAGTAATTAACTTATGATAATATCATATTGTTTGGTTCTACGATTTCCATTTGATTGTTTTTATAGATGGTCCTTCTGTGGTCAAAGTACCCATGTTTTTATCCATTGCTACTCAGTTTCTCTATCTTCTTGAACACATTAATCACAGCTACTTTTAAATCTTTGTCTTATAACATCGATTTCCAGATCACCTGTGAATATATGCTATTGATGGTTTTCTTGTCTTGATATTTTTTGTCAGTTACAGTTAAATGAATGTCAGGCACTGTGTTAAAAATTGTAGAAGTTCGAGAACACGTTATCTTCCTCTGGAGAAAATTTATCCTTTTTTCTGCTAGGCAGAAGGAGTCCGAGTTGATCACCTTTATCCAACCAAAGAATAATCTGCTCTGAGCCTGGGCTGTTGTTTTACCAAGGCTCAATCAACCTCTGGAAGTCTGCTCCCTCTAGGGTGCAGTCTTGAATGCTTCCACCTGACTAGCTAGTATGATCACCAGGATCATTATCCCAACAGTTCTCGAACACTAATCTTTGATGTTCCAGTGATACTTTCCAGAAATTCTCGACTGTTTTTGTTTTGTTTCTTGCCCCCTACTCCATTCATTTTCAGAATTCAGCAAAGGTAACAAGGAAAAAGCAGGCTGTGTTTTGAGTCACCATTTTTTTTCTTTTTTATTCCACTCCACGAGACCACCAAAAGTTCTGTGAGTTTCCTTTCCCATTATTAGCAGCCCTCTGCCTGGGCAGAGGTCCCATTCTCTACTTTCTACCCATGGCCAAAAGTGGGACATCTCCCCAGAGGAAAAGTGGATATCAATCATCAGCCCAGCTTTTCATGGTGCTACAATCTGATATTTTAGCCATTCTAGTTCTCACTACTTCAAAAATTCTCTGATGCATTTAAGCATAACTTTTTACATGGCTATCCATGTTTTCTGGCTGTTCTTGGCAACAGCATTATTCTACCACAAGTCACTCCATCCTATCCAGAACCCTAATCATACTTTTGTTCATTGTAAAATAAGTTGCACTTGTCCCTTCAAAAGTTGTCATGGAAGACAGACAGATGGGAAAGTATTATATTAGTAGCTGAGAAGAGCTTTGTGCAGTGCAAAGGAATTTAAAATGCTACTTAGAGGGGTGAACCTGGGTGGTTCAGTGGGTTAAGCCTCTGCCTTCGGCTCAGGTCATGATCTCAGGGTCCTGGGATCAAGCCCTGCATCAGGCTCTCTGCTCAGCAGGGAGCCTGCTTCCCCCTCTCTGCCTGCCTCTCTGCCTACTTGCGATCTTCTTCTCTCTGTCAAATAAATAAAAATAAAATCTTAAAAAAAAAAAAAAAGAACCATTAAAATGCTACTTAGAATACTACAAAATCACTGTATTGCAGCCTAAGCCTAACGCTGCAATGAGTATGCATGTCACCAGCTTTTATACAAAGACATAGAAGAACAAGCAATATACCTATTATTTCAAGCAGCAAATCTTGATGCATAGACCTGAAGGAAGAGGTGTCTTATACCAATTCTCTAATATAACAAGGAAATGACACAGTGATGTTCCATATCGCTCATATTTTTAGGGTACGGAATTGCTTTTTTTTTTCTTTAGATCTACATATTTAGAAGACAGCAATATTTTTACTAAAACATGTAAAAATCATTTTGATATAACTGTCATTATGTTTATGAAATTCTTTAAAAACATATCAATTTGAAGTGCCTATCCTTACATCTTGTTACTTAACTCTGAAATAATGGACCTCATCGGTCTCCAAACTAGTATCTAAATGAAAGCCCAAAAATTATTGCAATCCTCTGAAAGTTTCACTATTCCATATTCACTCATGAAAGCAACCAATGAAGAGTAAGAATATAAAGTTATCTCTTTCTTTCTGTAATATATTCTTAACAAACATGATATTTGGGATGACTTTCCAACTTTTGAAAACACACAGTCTTATTGATGTAATTAAAGAATTTCCAACTTTTTTTAAGATTTTATTTATTCATTTGACAGAGAGAGAGAGAGCACAAGCAAGGGGAGCAGCAGGCAGAGGGAGGGAGAAGGAGGCTCCCCACTGAGCAGAGGGCCCGATGTGTGGCTCAATCCCACGACCCTGGGATCATGACCTAAGCGGAAGGCAGATGCTTAACCAACTGATTCACCCAGGATCCCCAAGAATTTCCATCTTGCTAATACCTAAGACCTATGGTGATACCCTCTAAATCTAGAAAATGCCAACTTAATCCTAAAAACAAAAGAGTAAAGCTTTGTTTTTAGAATTTGGATTTTATGGGCTTGATTCAAATTACTGAGGCAGTCATAAGGGACACCATACCATGTTGTTTTTAGAAATATAATTAAGGCTCCTTAATCCTTATTGCTTCCTGAATTTATGCAAAATCCAAAACACATGGTACTAATGGCCATTTATACTCTAGCAGGAAAAAGAGGAAATACTAAGAAAATTAATAGTATAAACTAAGATACAGAACCATATACTAATAATCAAAGGCCTTACGCTCTAGGCCCAGTTCCATCAATTACTAATTTTATGACCTACGGCAAATCATTTAACTTTGTGTCTCTATGACTTCCTATCTATAAAACGAGGCTAAAAACCCCTAACATACCTTATGGGGATCACGACTGTTGTGAGGACCAAGTGAGAAGGTGTTTTTTAAAGTATTATACTTGAAAAATGAGAGAGAACCATGCAAATGCAAGAATCAGTATTTGTATAACTCTAAGAGGTATTTTTATCCTATTTCAGAAAACAAACTATCTTCAGGCACTTGAAAGCCTCGTCAGCTTTCATTTGCATAAAATTATTATTCTAATTACAAATTATTTTCATGTATTCATTAAAGCAGGTTCATCAGGGCATCTATTAAGCAATTCTTTATTAGCTTAATTCAAATTATGTATATGAAAGTAATAAAGCTGCATTTCTCTTTCAATAATAATTTCAAAGAATCTCCATTAATCCAACTAACTGAAGTATTACTCTAAATTTTATGCTTTCTGATTGTGAGAGAGGAAAGCCTAAATTTGCAAAATACATTCAGTGCAAACTCCCAACAGTTACTGACACTCTCTTTGGTGACAATATCTAAATATTACGGATATGCTTTAGGTTGTATTCTGCTATTTCCACTTCACCCTTGAGATACAGAGCCATTATTTCAAAAAAGAAAGTTAAGGGGTGCCTGAGTGGCTCAGTTGGTTAAGCATCTGCCTTCAGCTCAGGTCATGATCTCAGGGTGCAGAGATCGAGCCCTGTGTCAGGCTCCCTGCTCACAGGGAACCTGCTTCTCCCTCTCCCTCCCTGTTCGTGATCTCTCTCGCTCTCTCTCAAATAAATAAAATCTTTTAAAAATAAATACATAAATAAATAAAAATAAATAATAAATAAAAAAGAAAATCAAGATCAAGAAACATTACCATATAACATTAAGTAACACGAACAGACTAGAACTAACAACTCCCTCATCTCCCGCTCATTTTACAGTCTTGATAATTCCTCGTTGCCCACCTGAATCATGGACATGAGCAGAATCAGGCAAAAAGGTATTTATCTCCTTGAATTTAAACATGGAAAATAAAAGCAGCATATCTTTATGGTCTGACATCTCTTGTTTCTCTCCTTCACACTCGCCTTTCCCCAAATATGACAGCTTTCTTCAAGTACTTTAGGTATCTTGACTATTCCGTGTCTTTGTTGTTCTCTTGGCCTGGACTATCCAGTGTCCACCAAAATCCTCCTTTGTCTTCAGGCTGTGAAGCTATGCCTTGCCATTATTCCACAGGATATTCTGCCTTGTAATGGTGAATTCTTCACTTACCTGCCTCTTCAGCTAAAGTATCAACTATGGAGGGCAAAGACAATGTCATATTCATCTTTCATGTGTCCACAGCACCCTAGTGTTTGGCATATGCTCAGAAGGCAAGGATGTGATAGAAAAAAACAGATGAATGAATGAATGAATGAATGGCTGCTATAGAAGGCCAAGTGATAGAGTATTTTAAAGTTATAAGACTGATACCTATAAACCAGCACACACTTGGCAGGAGAACAAATTCAAATTATAAAAAAATCTACTTAACTTATAAATCTATCCTGATGTAGAAATAATATTATCCAATCTTATCTGGTGTGAAAATCCTGGATATTATCACATAAAACTTGATTCAATTGTTTCACATAAAACTACTCCGGATATGAAACATTAAAAAGATTTATGCTCCATCAATAATCTGTCATTTTTCATGTGTCTCCAAGCCATTTTTTACTTTTAAAAGTCTTTAATATCTGGACACAGGGGAAAAGGGACCAGCAATGAAACAATAGAATAATTAAACAAATTATTAAAGAGCCGTATTATTTGGATGTAACATAAAATTACTAAAAACCATGCTTTTGGAAAAATCTTCCCAAGAAATGTATTAAATGAATAAAACAGACTATTTCTTACGTTTCTGAGTAAATAGCTTCACCTATATTTCTTCACGTACATAGGTAAAAGGCCAGAAGGATGCATAATATAATCTTAAAAGTGGTTATCTCTAGTGAGATTGTAGATGAATTTTTTAAAATTTACTTTGAAATGTTTTTTGGAATCTCTAGATGTTCTAAAAAAGAATCTTTTTTTTTATAATCAGAAAAAAATACCTATACATTATTTCCATTTTAACAGAAGAAAACTAAGTTTTAGGCAGAAGCATAGAATGGGGCATGATACTCCCTGAAGGAGAATCCAGCGTCCCCTTACCTTACTATGTGAACCTAAGCAAGCCACTTAATGTTTGCAATCTCAGCTTCTTTATTTTTTAAAAGGAGGTGCTGGGGTAGCTGAGCATTAAAGAACCATGTAGCCATAAAACCCCAGAACCCTCAGCGAAAAGCAGATCGCTTTCAAGAGCCTCAGAAATCAGTTCCATCCTTTACAATAGACAGGATATAAACAAGAACCAAGTAAATAATGAAACCAAAGTAGCAACTACAAGAACCACAGAAATCCCCCCAAAGACCTGATACTATCACATTACGATACTGTCACCCAAACCCCTTATACTCTCAGAATGGCCCGCTGTCTCCTGAGTTGATTCCCTTGAAGGTTAATTAATTGTACGCTGTCTGAGGTATTCTCAAGATGCGAAGGAGTCATTTGGGGGAGGGAACATAAAAGTTATACTAAACAATAATATGCAATTTATAGCCTGGATGTGCCACATACTGTATTGGCTTACTTTTATTTCACAGTTAATCTCCCAGCTCACAAAAGTTTTATCGGATTGGAGGCATGTGCAGTATTCCCTTTATAAAATTTTATAGTCCCTTGCTATTTTCAGGGGTTTGTTTTATAGGCACAATTTGCTGCTTTAATCTCACCCAATTGTCATGTTCTAAATCATGGTGAATAAAAATGTCTTAAAAGGAGAGCTATGCTGAGGGTGGTACTTAATTACACTTAGTGCCTGATTTAAATGTTATCTGGGCATTGCCAAGTGCCGGGCACAGAGTAACCCAGCAGAGCAAATCTGCATAAACCGACACAAGTCATTACTGGGCTTTTAATAGCAGAGCTCCCTTGCACTCAGATCACACTCTGGCAGCATTCTGATGAAAGTGGGTCCTCCCGTCTTCCATCAGTATCTGTGCAAATTAAGACAGCTAATGAACTAGCTCTGATCGCTAATGTTCTCAGAGTGGGAAAGCACGGGTTTCATCTTTAAGCCCATCATTGAACAAGGCAATTTCTGGTACCTCTCTTAGAAGAGCTTCCCTAATTCTCATTCAGCCAAATGCTACTGATGATGAATATTAGTGTGGGAAAGGAGAGTCTCACCTGGGGAAAGGCCATTCATTCCTAGCAGTCAATTATGCCTCAGCAAAACTCAAGACCGCTTAAAACATGCATCGCCTATATATTTCGCACTTTATTTCAGCGTGTGAAGGAGAAAAATGAAAAAAAGAGAATTAAAGCCGTTCCGTGGCATCTACAGTTTTAGCGTGGTCCCTTGACCTGGCCCCGGACCACATCACCCACAGTCCCTTTAATGAAATACTCCTTCCTTATGTCTTCTAATTGGTGCCTCAAACTTCCTTTGCCTGACCAGATACCCCAACTAATTCCTGTACCATGGTGACTGTTTCAGAAAGGGGCTTGTGACCCAAAGCAAAACGATCCAAAGGTTCCTTGAGACTTCCCTGCAGGAGAGATGGTCTCTGGCCACTTAGGTGGCTAAGCTGGGAGTATGTGAGTTTGGGGCTGTCTGCTTGGGAGTGATGCCCAACACAGAGACCTATCTTACAATAATGTTTAAGTGGCTGGGTCTAGCCATGCCTAATAAAACATCATCCAGGTTCTCAGGAGTCAAGCCGGTAATCCTCATTTTGTCTTAAACTCGGGGGACTTCAGTTTCTGACATTTGCGACAGAATGAATCCAGACTAAAAAAGAGACATTTCTACAAATGGAACAATGCATTTTGTTCCAAAAAGCAACACTATTCACACTCCTTTTTCTTTATTGAACATTTCCTAAGTAGCACATTTCTAGGGAAAGAAAGAAAATACGATCACATATTCCAAACAGATGCTGTCATCAATGACAAATATTGCTTTCCCATTCCCCGAGGTAACATTAGCTATCTCCCAAAGGGCCAGTCCAGCACATAAATGGAAAAGTATATGGAAGCACTAAATATATGGAAACTAGCAGCAATCATAGCAACATCTGGAACACTCAGGTTATTTATACTGAGAAGGGCTTAATTTACAGCTCTCTCGATCTTCTGGTGGAACTTATCTTGCAATTTATAGATAAATATATTAAAGACTATGAGGATATCTTTAAAGAGACTGGTGAAGAAGTTGGTCTGAGTTTCCTCACGCCTTTGTGTACATTTTACCACATATGTACACACAGGTAAGTAATAAAAGTATATTGGTTTGTGAGTTTTAAATTTTCCATAGTATATTCTTTTAAGACTTTCCTTTTTTTGGCCTGAATTGATGTATTTTTTTTAATTTGTCCATGTACATATATATATATATATATATATATATATATATATATCTTGAAATGAAAGATTTCAAGATTCCTTTAGCATTTTATTATGTGAATAAATTACAATTTATTTACCAGTTTCTCTATAATGGCCCATGAGGTGGTTTCCTCAACCACGCATCATCACAAACAGTAGTATAATGAATACCCCGGTATTATACACATCTCTCATACAAACCATGTGAGAATTTGTCTGAGGCATATAGCCAGAAGTGGGTATAGGGGTCACGGGATATATACAACTTCAGACTCACTATGTCATAATAAATTGTTCTCCAATGCGGACAGACCCATTTCTATTCCCACCAGCAATTTGAATATCTTGACTATTGAGAAAAACAGAATCCACTGTTACTAAATAAAAAATAAATGCATGTGAAGACTCTCACAACAGTCAAAGAGCTAGGAACACATGATTTAAAAGTTCTATGTGTAACCTGACCCATTTCAACCTGCTTTTTTATTAATAGCTGATACTTGTGTCTAACTTTGTCACTTTCAAACCACTTTTAACATACAACTTTTTGTATAGACACTGGAGGTAAGGCATCAGGGAAAAGGATGAAACATGAATAAAAATGGGAATAAAAAATGGGCTCTGGCATCTAATTTTATAACTGAGACCAACACTGCCCCACAAAAACACCGCCATGTCACGCTTCCAGCCCAGCTCACCACAACCACCTTCTAACTGGTCTCTCCCAGCTGCAGCTGGTGGTCCTAATTCAGCTGGATCTTGACTCTCCCCTGCTTCCCACACCTCACTAACTACCCCCTCAGTCCAAATCCTGTCAGCACGGCTGGTACTGTCTGCCCATCACATTTCCCTCTCTAGCATCACCTCTTGCCTCGACCTTGAAACTCTCCATGCTCCAACATTATTCAATAGCTATTAGTTTTGCCTTCAGACTTGCCTGGAAATCTCTCCCTGTCCACTTCCAACTGCCCCCCTTTCCACGAGCTCCAGGCTCACTTCTATTCCTTTCTGAGGTAACAGCTTAGATAGGACTCCCTCCAGGAAACCTACTGCAACCTCTCAAAATCCGGAGTATGTCAAAGGCACACAGAGCACTCGGCTTCAGCAATATGGCACCTGGGCCCCGACAGCACACTGCCTCCTCTGTATTGATGTCTCCCCACTGGACTGGGAGCCTCTCCAGAGCGGACACCGAGAGAGGCTGGTTTCCTCACTACAGTGTCTCATACTCATGATTTGGAAATACCTCTGTGAGGCAAAGTATGTAATAGCATAGCCTGGAGCCACAGAGAGGACATGATAAGGAGGTCAGACCAAAAGATGATGCTAACTCGATTCTATCTCTTTTGTGTTCTACTTTTCTTGTTTCTTCTGTTTGTCATGTATTATTCCTGTAGCTTTGTTCCTACCACACACTGTATTCCAAACAATTGATGCTCTTCATTTCCACACTGGACAGAATGTTTTAGCCCAGCTTACCTGGTATTTGAAGTCTGGAGAGGGAGATGTTTGACATTGTTGCAATGTTATTTTCAGCATGAATTAATTTTATAATAAAGAAGTGTTATTGTTATTAATCTGGGACAATTAGTCTGTCTTATTCTTTCCGGGTTGCTTAGTTTCATCATGTTCTATTAGTTCCCACTGTGACAAATACAGAATGCCTTCAGTGACTATGCTTTTATAGTCTATGAAAAAAGTCCTTTCTAGATCCTAATCTTTAAGAAAATAGTTCTCGGGGTTCCTGGGTGGCTCAGTCAGTTAAGTGGCTGCCTTCGGCTCAGGTCATGATCCCGGGGTCCTGGGATCGAGCCCTGCATTGGGCTCCCCTCTCAGTGGAGAGCCTGCTTCTCTCTCTCCCTCTGCCTGCCACTCTGCCTACGTGTGCTCTCTCTCTCTCTCTCTCTGTCAAATAAAAAAATAAAATCTTAAAAAAAAAAAAAAAAAGAATATAGGAGTTCTGTATTAGTTCAAACCAGTCATCAAACAGGTAGATTTCCTGTCCTCAAGATCAACCCCAAAGGTCACTGGAATTAGGAATAGGACTCTAGTACCACTCAGTAGTTCAATATTTTTCTACGAATTCATATAAACTGACCTTCAAGGTATTTATATTTTAAGTCCATATCACTTTACAATTTTTAAAGTTCTTTAAATTCTGTTGAAATTTCTTTCACTTGTCCTTCTCTGCCTCTTCAAGCTTTAATAGGATGGGGAGTGGTACTTTTAATTTCCCACCAAGGGCATTCCTACTGATAGAGTTCTCTTCCATACATACCCACACTTCCATCCACGATTTTCATACACTGATTCTTTTCATTTTCACAATGCCTCACAATAACAGATACTCATCTATGAATTTTCAGGTGACAGACCTGAGGCTCAGAGAGGTCACAAGATCTCTCACTTTCCAACCCCCTTCTTTCTTCCCTCCCTCCATCTGTTCCTTTTTATCTACTCCTCTAGCTCTGGGATGAATCCTCTGATTTTAGATAATTCTTACTTACACGGAGCTGCCCTGTGCATTGTTTTTCCACAAAATGAGACTTAAGGTTTTATTTTATCCCTCAGAACATTCAGGGGCAATATACTCTTTTCTTTTTCTTTTTCTTTTTTGAGAGAGAGAATGCATGTGATCAGGGGGTGGGGAGGGGCAGAGGGAGAGGGAGAAAGAGAATCAGAAAGAGAATCTTAAGCAGGCTCCATGCCCAGCCCTATGTGGGGCTCAATCTCATGACCCGGAGATCATGACCTGAGCTGAAATTGGGAGTCTGATGCTTAACTGACTGAGCCACCAAGGCACCTCTATTACTCTTTTAGCCTTTCTTTATCTAGGCAGATGTGCTGGATTGACTCTAATGAGCAAGTAGTCTAAGGAATACAAACATTTAGAATAATTAATTGAAAATGTCTATTAGTTTATCACTCAGTTTATATAATATCTGGACATAGACAATCAAAAATCACATCAAAGAACCACTTTTTTCCATGTCCTTTCAGTTGAGGGTTCATCGGGCTCTATGATGGATGGAAATTACCAAAGAACCTGAGATAAGAAGACTCATATGACTCTATAGCCTATTTATCAGGAAGGTCTCAACAAAATGGGAGGAAAGAGATATTTCTCTTTTGAGAGTTTCCCAAAACTTAAGAAACTGATCAACAATGATTCTTCATTTTCAGGAAACCTGGTTTCTCAGAGCCTCAGACTCCTCATCTCTAACACAATCTAGCTAGATGATGTATAGTCCCACTTCTAAAACTAACAGTCCATCATTTCGCTGAATTGAAAGTCAGACTTTACCCCTCAAGGAAGCTGAACACATAATAAAAGCTAAAGTTATTCTATGATTTTATTTTAAATGTACAGGCAGTTAGATAAGCCAGAAGCATGTAAACCTTAATACTCAAACTATAGCACTGAGCTAAAGAATGGCCGAAGTCAGCTGGGTAATAATTCTGGGTGCTTTAGAAAGTCTGTGAGACATTTTGATCAGTCAAACTGACTATTTCATATAGTGTTATCTTGCTAGAGTCCTTTGGAGTCTTTCACTCTCTTCCAATGAGAGGTCAAAGTAAATATTCCAAAGTGCCTTGTGAACACAGGAAAGTTTGAGAATCACACAGGAAAGTATAAATCAATGTTAATGATTTACTATTAATTCATATTGCACCCTACATTTCTAAAAATCCTGTTTTCCCCTTTGCACCTACTGGAGCTGCATTTCAGCCCCCATTACTGTGGAATGCTCCCTCATCTGAGGTGGTAGAGCTCTCATCAATTCAAATGACACTGCATCTCATTTGCCAACGAGTAGCAAGACAAGTAATTTTCAACAATCATTGTAAAGGCACCAGATGGAAATTCATGGGATAAATAAGTACATTTATAGTGCAGTGGGGGATTTCAAATTTTCCTTTCAAACAGAGCCAATTAAGATACAGGAACTCTGACAGAAGTTCCACTCCAGAGGAAGAAAAATAATGCACTATCCATGTCACTATTTTAATTGGCTCCACAAAGAGAGCATTTTCTAACCATTGGAAATCAAATCCTGCCAGAACACATAAAATTTAGTCAGTTATGCCGACAACACAAAATGACTCTGAATGCCACAAAGCTTCTCGCGTGTCTTTTCAAAAAGTGACAGTGTCAAGTTGTTTAGGGGAAGAACTCGATGTCATGCCATGAGACAATCCTCCGTGCTGTAATCAGATGGAGAAACAGGGAATCCAGAATTTGTCTATACTGTTGCTGTACAGATAGAAAAAAATTGGACATAATGACCCAAATCTACTAAGTGATTATCTAACATTTTATTTCAGTGTCTTAATCCCCGCAAGCCTAAAGGTAGCTTTTTTTTTTTTTCAGTGAATTAACATATGTTCTCTAAGGAAGCTTAAAAACCACCCAAAGCACATGAATAGAAAACTCACAAAAGGGAAAACCTGAGTGCCCACTAAATATGAGAAAGGACTCAGACTTACCCTTAATCAGAAAAGTGCAAATTAAAATAATACTCCAACATCCCTTCTTACTCACTGTAAAGGCAAATATGGAAAATCAAGTCATACTAGGCATTGGCAAGGATGTGAGAAGAGCAGCATTGATTTGGAGAGCGTGAATTAGAATAGCTATATCAAAAGTCAACCTGGTCGTTTTTAGATAAATTAAGTATGAATATGTGAGTCCCAGAAGTCTCACATTTAAATATCTGGCCCATAGAATCTCTCACATTGGTTCCTAAGAGGCTTATAAGGAGACATGCACAAGGATATTCAACAAAGACAGCATTTCTTTGACAAGAATGGTTTGGAGACAAGCAAGAGGTCTATCAATAAGAAAGTGGATCATTTAAGCTGTGAAGAACTTACTATGGAATATAATTCAGAAACAACACTAGGTTTACAACAATAACTTGGACAGATCACAAAAACATTGTTGATTCAAAAAAACAAGATAAATGATAGCACATGATTTTTATGTGAATTAAAACCCTACAGCCTCCAAACTAGTACTATGTATTTCATCAGAATACGTGCAAATGTAAAAAAAAAAAAAAAAAGAATACGTGCAAATGTAGGGACGCATAAAGGCACTTTAGAGTATCTTCAGGGGAGTGAAATAAGCCTGGGGTTTGGAGCTAAAAAGGAAATAATATACTGAAACAAGAGACAGGAGTTGCAGGGCCCAATAATGGAAATTTGCTATGTGCTGAGGTGTGTTACAAGCTCACAATGCTACAACCGAGATTCAAAGGAAGGAAACAAAAAACAAAATGAAAAATTGTTTTATCCCAATGATTGCTTCACTTAAATATAATCCTACCTACTTACAAAATATTATATTTAAAAAGAAAACAAAATACTATACTCAACAATAAAAGATTCATAGTATCAAATATTCACTGAGTAACTTCTATGCATAGGACACCACTGGAGGGGTGCCTGGGTGGCTCAGTGGGTTAAAGCCTCTGCCTTTGGCTCAGGTCATGATCTCAGGGTCCTGGGATCCAGGCCCACGTCGGGCTCTCTGCTCAGCGGGGAGCCTGCTTCCCTCCCTCCCTCTGCCTGCCTCTCTGCTTACTTGTGATCTCTCTCTCTCTTAAGTAAATAAATAAAATCTTTAAAAAAAAAAAAAAAAAAAAAAAGGACACCACTAGAAAGGCACCAACAAACCAGCCAAGCAGGTATTCATCAGCTATGAACTTAACTCTGTACAAGATACCAGACTGGGCTTTGTTAAATGTACCAAGGATTAAAATATGGACCCCCTGCTCGAATTTTGCCACTTTGGTTCTATTGGGAAGGGATAAAATCTTAGAAACATACATGGAAATTATAAAATGGTAAAAGTAACACACATTGCAGTAGAGATTCAGGAAGTTTATTCAAAGTAAGCTTGCAATGCAACTTCTCCCAACAAAGTTTAATTCATTTTAAGAGCTCTTCTCCTGCAACTACCTTCAGAGTCACTGCCACTTTATTTTGCAAATCCTCAATGGTGGCAAAACTTGTATTTGAAAGATATGGTTCAGGTTTTAGTAACTATGGCCAAGTCACAACTTCTATTAGGACACTTCTTTACAGTTCATAGAGTATTCTCACAAACTCTCTTTTGGCAATGCGTTTCACAATCAGAGAAAAAAAATAATGATCAAGGAGGGATACTTGTTAGAAACTTGGTAAGAAAATAGTGAAAACGATATTTTAATATGCCATGAAATGGCTCTGTAGGCAAAGGCAAAGGCAAAACTGTTTCAAATGCATTTTAAACAATAGCTGCAAAAGCCCAAAAATAAATGTAAAGCCTTGTAAGCTCCCAGGGTAACAAGATTAGACACTTAGGCTCTGGCATTTCTGTGTTAATTTCATCATACTTGAAACTGAGTGTTCACACAACTGCTAGACCTAATAACACTGCTGTGAAGAGCAAAAGTGACAGAGTTAGAGGTCTAGGTTTTATTCTCTTCTCTTCCAATTATAGTCAGTTCTTCTATAACACTTGTTTTGAAAAGGCAGATGTGTTGTGGTGTAACTGATATGCTGGAAAACAATTTGAGTATAACACGAGTTTGGTATTTGCATATGTAGAATTTTGTCCACCACACTATACTGGGTGAACACAGAACACAGAAACTCCATGCAGGTGAGCCCAGCCATGCAAGAAGACACAAAAGACACACATCTCAAATATCTAACAGCAACCAGTTCACTGTGTGTATTATCCTACAATGTTGTGTTTCACTCTTCTTTCACACTTGTGAACTTGCCTCCATGAGGAAACACTCTTTCAATATTCTATTTATGCAAAGTATCCAGATTCAAAAATGCCAGTACATGCAAAAGGAGAATTTTAAATCTTGAGTAAAAACTTTAAATAAGAATTTGAAAGCAAGAGAATATGTTGCTCCCCTGAGCAGTGGGCATAAAGAAATCAAGATTGTAGACCATCAGAGACAATGAGGGGAAAAAAAAAGGTTTGTGGCTAGAAGAATTCAAGCTGTTGTGAATTCAATAAGGACACAGCCTAAAAAAATTGAAGAGATTACTGAGCATATAGAATGGGTAACAAACAGGAAGAAGGAAGGAAGGAAGGAAGGAAGGAAGGAAGGAAGGAAGGAAGGAAGGAAGGAAGGAAGGAAAGAGAAAGGAAAGGAAAGGAAAGGAAGAGGGAGGAAAGGAAAGGAGGTAGGGAGAGGGAGGGAGAGAGAAAAGAAGAAAGAGCAAGAGAAAGAGAGAAAGAAAGGAATGAAGAAAGAAAGAGAAAAAAAAGAGGGAGGGAGGGAGGAAGGAAGGAAGGAAGTAAGAGGGAGGAAAGGGAGGAGAGGAATGGAAAGAAAAAAGAAAATCAGAAACAACCCTTTTCATGATCAAAGAGAAAGCACCATCTATACAAGAAGACCTTAAGCAGAAATTGCCAAATCCTATATAAATGGCCCCTTTTGCTAGTACTGGCAGGTTTGGTGGTTTCAAACATCTCTACAAATTTTCAAGACCTTAAGCTTTTGAGTGAAGCCACAAGTGAAGATGAGAGAGCTGTAAAAGAATTTGTAGCAAAGCTACCAAAATTAATTAAGAAAGAAAGCTATACCTTGGACCAAATTTTCAATTTGATGAAATAAGTATTACTTATAAATGTATAGGCCTCTAAAGACCTATTCTCAAAAGCAGAAAAACATGCTCCAGAATTTAAGGCTGCAAAAGACAACAAATCTGTATTACCCTCCTTCTACCATTTCACAATAACTCATAAGGAGGAACCTATCCTTTGTCCACCTCCAAAAGCAAATTCCAGACCTTTCCCAAGGTAAAGTGTCATATTTACTTAAATATTTATGGATACGGTTATGCTACCATTTTTATTAGGTTTCTTTTGTTTTATGCATAACCAACAAAGTTTGTTTGTGGTGTCCCCAACCCCATTTTTCCCATAAGCCCTGGGGTTTTTATTGCTTGACTTTGCATAGTGTGATGATTTTGAGAAATATGTAGTTCATGTTATTGCATAAATGCCTGTACAAACTATGTGACCCTGTAGGGTATACCCATTAATTTGATCTACTTAATAAATTTGCCCTTCAGAAAACTGTCCCTCCCCCAATATCAAGCATGAAACCTGATTTCTCCACAGAGAAGAAAAAGCCACACATGATCCCATCCAGCCAATAAGAGTACCCTGAACCCTGGGCCATCATCATACTTGAACATGTGGTCCAAATAGAGCCAAACTGAGTCCTCCTAAAGAACTATGTTTTCTGGAGCTATCAGAAAAGAATTGCCCTCTTTACTTCTGGGTCTCCAACAGTAAGAAGAATAAAAACATCTCACTGCCTAATAGCCATCTTTGTAACCAGGGATGAAAAATAAATCCAACACAGAGTTTTAATAGCATCATATAAACTTCCAGATCTAATCCAGAAGCTAGTTTATATGCATAGATTTTTCTCAGCAATATGAGCCAATATATACCTGAAAGTTAGCTATTTTAAATAGAGTTTCTGTTACTGGAAAAGTAGAAGTTCATTGATTAATATATCCTGTTCAGAGAACCTTTTGTGATGCCATAGATTTGATGGCCCCCATAATCTATTCTACAAAACACTACTTCTCCCATGGAAGAGTCATGGCACAGGCAACACTGGATTCCCCAGAGCACTGTAAATTCCTTTTCTCTCTGTTAACTGCTGTTTCCCAAGGCCTTGCCCAACATTAGCACCTCATGGAGGCACCGTGAACGACTGTTTAATGAATGAAGATCAAGTGAGTGAATACACTTGACCACTCTTGAGCCTGCTCGCTCATCTCTAAAATAAAAAAGTAGGTGACTGTTGCCTGCCTTTTTTTTAAACGGAGATCTAATAATCTAATGTACGTGAAAGTGCTGTGCTAGCTACAAGGCAATAATTATTATTCATTCAGCATATACTTTAGTGCAATAGAAAGAGGAACATAATGGAGTTGATAAAAGCATGAGTTCAGGAGTCAGAGCGGGTTGGAATATTAGCACTGTATCTTATTAACTGCCTAATCTGGGACAAGTTATGTATCTTCTCTGAGCCTCTGTCTCAGGTTTTCATGAGCATTAAAAAAGTTAACACATGCAAAGCACCTAGTTATATTTTAGGTAGGCTATGCTCTATGAGAGACACTGATAAATCAAAAAGGAATCTGTCTCCAAGAAGCTTACAGTCTAGTAAGAAGATAAAGCATGTATATATAAACAATTCAACGTAAGACATAATGGGTACCTAAATGAGTTACGAAGTGCTATAAGACATCATGGAGAATCATGAGAAATTAATCACTCTAGTTCTTTTTTTTAATTTATTATTGAAGTATAGTTGACATGCAATGTTACATGAGTTTCAGATATACGATGCATTGATTCAACAATTTTATACATTATACAATGCTCGCCAGGATAAGCATAGTTACCATCTGTTACCATGCAATGTTATTACAATATTACGGACTATGTTCCCTATACTGCACTTTTTATCATAATTTATTTATTTAAAACTGCAAGTTTATGCCTTTTAATTTCTATCACCTATTTCACTCATCCACCTATTTCACCTATTCCTCCCCCAACTATTTCACCCACCCCTATTCCCCTCTGCTAACCACCAGTTTGTTCACTTTATTTATGAGTCTGTTTCTGTTTTTTTGTTGCTGTTGTTCATTTGTTTGTTTTAGATTCCACATACAAGTGAAATGATATGGTGTTTGTCTTAACTGTTTGACTTACTTCACTTAGAAAAATACCCTCTGGTCTATCCACGTTGTCAGAAATTACAAGCTCTTGTTCTTTTTTAGGGCTGTGTACTATTCCATTGTGTATATACCCACCACATCTTCTTTATCCATTCCTCTACCAGTGGAAATCTGGGTTTCTTCTATATTTCAGTTAGTGTAAATAATATTACAATAAGCAGAGGAATTTATATATATTTTTGAATTAGTGTTTTCATTTCTTTTAGGTAAATAACCATGGTGGGTCAGTCTAGTTCTTTAAAAGTAGACATTTTTCTCTCTCTAAAATTACTAAAGTATCCCCATACTAAGTATTATCTTCATATTCAAGAAAGTCTTAAGAAACTCTTACAAGCAGGAGTGCTGGCTGGATCAGTTGATTAAGTGCCCAACTCTTGGTTTCAGCTCAGGTCATGATCTCAGGGTCGTGAGATTGAGCCCCACGTCAGGCTCTATACTCAACATGGACTTTGCCCGAGGTTCTTTACCTCTTCCTCTGACTCTCCCTCCACTCATGTGTTCGCTCTCTCTCTCTCTCCCTCTCCAAAATAAAGAAACAAATAAAATCTTTTAGAAAAGAGAAACTCTTACAAATGACATTAAGCTTCAATCATTGAATTTATTTGCATTGTTCTACACAATAAATCCAAAAGCACTTAGTTGCCAACTAAAAAAAAAAAAAAAACTGTACACAAAATTTCAACCACAGACATACACATGGCTTCAATACAGTCAAGAAGGTAACAAGAGAACTACCACCATTAAAAGATTCCTAAGCTGGTAGGGGACCCTGGCAGGCTGAAATGACAGCCTCCAAAAATGTCCTTCATCTAATCCCTGAAACCTGTGAATATTACCTTACATGGCAAAAGGGATTTTACAGATGTGATCAAGTAAAGGATCTAGAGATGGGGAGATTATCATGGATCATCTGGGTGGGTCTGATATAATCAGGGCCCTCATAAGATAAACACAGGAATCAAAAGAGAAGGCCATATGGCAATGGAAGCAAAGACTAGAGCGACGTGTCTTGAATGGAGGAAGAGAAGATAAGGCAAGGAATACAGGTGCCCACTAGATACACAAGTAATCACAAGTAATCAAATTGTCCCCTCTCAGTATCTGGAAGAAACTAGCCCTTCTGACACCTTAACTTCTGCTCAGTGAAACTGAATTTCGACTTCTGACTTCTAAAACTGTAAGAGAGTCCATTTGTGTTGTTTAACCCCCGAAGTTTGTGGTGATTCCAGCCACAAGAAACAACAGAGACAGAGAAAAAAATGGCCCCTGTTGTTTGATTTCTGTTCTTATTTTTAATGAGAATGTTACAAAGCATCCAGATGATCCCTAATTGAGAGAGTTCATTTACAGATGGGTAGCAACTGTGTGAAAATTGTGAGAAGAGCTTTCTACCACAACAATCCTCTAAAAAAGCTGAAAGGCTAACTTCCAAAAGCACAAAAATATCTTGGAAGTGACCCAGGATTTTGAGCAAAGTGAAAACCCGACATCCTGGAGTTTGAAGAAAAATTACTCATTATCTCCATTCTTACATGTTAACTTTATGGCAAAAAACATTCAAAACAGAAGTTGAAAACTTGAGAGTTAAAGCATAAGTTTAAAGGAGCCCAATTTTTATCAAGCATTCCAGAAGTCCGCCATCCATGTGCATGTTGTAATCTTTAAAGCTGACTCTGGAGTGAGGAGACAGGATCACACTCATTCTATTTTTGTACCACCATCACCTCCCCACCCACATCCCATGCTTTGGTCACACGATCACCTTTCCCGCTGCCTGCCTTTGCACATGCTGTTTCCTGGCTTGCAGTATCCCTCTTCCATTTCCTAACCCCAAGACCTAGAAAAAAGTATTAAGTCTTACATGTTCTTCAAGACTCAGTCCAAATGTTGTCTCCTTCAGTAGGTTTTGACTACCCCTAGACAAACTCCCTGCTTTTTTGTACCTTGGGCCATGTTGGGACAGAGTATCATTAGCAGTTATGCCACTGTTATAATCACCTGGTTATGCATCTGTTGCCCCAACCACCTGGGTTGGGGTATCTACTCGGCAATGACTATGTCCTATGCACCTTCCAATCCTAAATGCTTATTATTGTGCCTGCAACATAATAGGCGTTAAAAATGCTTGTGAAAGAAATCAACGCATAAATGCAGCAACTTCAGAAAACCAGTGTCAATAACTTGTTACCTATCTCAATTATCTACCGTATCTTGAACACTTGACTCCAAAAAAACATGTTTCTAAAAATCAAATATACACGTGAAAAAAAGTTGCTATATTGGAGAGTCTACAAAACAATAAGTGAGGAAAAGCATGGATTCTGGCCTTAGATAGACCTACACTCCAACCCAACTCTGCCACAGCCTACTTCTTACATCCTTTTGACTTCATCTCCTACTACTCTTTCCCTCATTTACTTGCCTCCAACCAAATCGCTGTTCCTCCTGGAAACCTACTGGGTTTTCGTTAAGATATAGTAAGACACTATACACAAAAGCATTTGGAAATATCCAAGTGTTACACAGATATTTGCTATCACGATTGCTAGTCCAAACAGTTAGTCTTTCCAATATGAAGTCGCCAACACTTAGGTTGGGTCTGTTCCCCGGGAAGCAGCACTTTCCTCTTCCATGGCAGTGAACTGCTCCCCTCTCCCTCTCTATTCATTGATCCAAACAAACAGGAGGTGCTGCCTTTTCCCAGGCAGAAGCGAGAGCCAGAGAAGGCAGGTCCTGAAGTATTGGGGACCTTGTAGTACCCGAGGCCAGCTCTACCTGCCACAGCTTCCCAATGTACACCAATATAGTCCTGGTTTTGAATTTGGTTTCTATCTCTTGGAACAAAGAGACTCCTGACTCATGCATGTCCTTAACCACAAAGTAAAGAGGAGCAAATTTCTCAAATTATTTCTTCATAAAAATCAAATGAATAGGTTTTTCAAGCTATTTTTTCAGGAGCGTAATACAAATATTTACCAGGCATTGTGCTTATCGACATTACGCCGCATTACATGAATCCCGAGAAAGAGGAACACTTCCATAGAAAAGTAGCAACATGGCAGAGCATGGTAGGGATCCAGGAAATCTGAATGTTAACTAACTTGATGTCTTTGGACAGGGACTTTGACCCTCTGGACCTCATTTCTTCATCCACAAGTTGCCAGGATCCACCTATGTGCTTAACCACCAGCGCACACATATTGTGTGTTCAGAACACAGCAGCACTCCCCTGATTTTCTAAGTCCAAAATTTAAATGTCTTTTAGTAAAGAAAAACTAAAGAACTTCATGTGATTTAAATGAAAGTTTGAATATCCAGAATACTTAAGAGATCATCTTGCAGGTTTTTAAAGCAAAGCCAGAGCCATCATTCAGTATATGATTAATGAACTGAAAATAGGAGATTACCAGGAAAGTTACCTTTTTATGAACTTATCTAGCTTGCTGGATAAAAACTGATAAAGAGAACTAAATTGATCCCCTGCTGAAGTACAACTAATTCTATAATCAATCACAGGCACATCACTCAATATGGCAACAAGTACTCACTGAGCAACAATTATACGCAGGACATTGTGACAGGTGCTGAGGGGAATGCAGGAAGGGATAAATGGGATTTATCATCTCACCTCCCTGCCTAAAACCCTCCAAGAGCATTGCACTTGGACTGAAATCCAAATTCACTACATGACTTTTGAGGCCTAACTCTGAAGACTCCCACCTTCCCAGCATCTTGGGCCACTCTCTCCCTCAACCTCCTTCCTCTGAAGTCCTATTTCAGATCCTGGTGCAGCCAAGCATTTTCTTGCTTCAGGAACTTTGAATATACTCCTACTTGATATTCCATCTGCCTGGAATGTTCTACTCCCACTCACGCCATGGCTGGCTGGCTCCTTCCTATTCTTGAGGTGAGACTTAAATGCAACTTGCTCCAAATAACACCCTCCCTCCTCCCGCCCCACCGTCACCACTGTTATTCTCCTCTTCCCAGGACTTCTCCCAAGTGCTACTTGTACTTGCCTGTCTCCTTTAGCTCTGCCTGGGTCTGGGGAGAGGACAAGGGTGTGGTGGTCTGTTTTATTTACTGCTCTATCTTCAGTCCCCAGCACAATACCAAGTATACCGAAGTCATGCTATGAAGAATTACTGATTTAATGAATGAATGAAAAAAGGAGATTCATATAACTACAATAGCTATAACGCAGGGTACTATACATTAAGTGTTTGCATGGTAGGATAAAAAGGAGAAGCAAGTGTTACAAACAAAAAGATGAAAGAAAAAAGTGCAAAGCATAGTCTTCTGCCAGATATATGAGAAGACACGGTGGGTGAGACCACATCATGTAGGCTCTTAAGGGCTAAGCAAGGGAATTTGTATTTATTCCATGAGCAACAGGGATTTGTTTAAAGTTTCTAATAAGGAGAGTAAATTGTTATCATGTGTTTTAGAAGAATCAGTCTGATGGCACCTGGATGGCTCAGTTGGTTGGGTGTCCCACTCTTCATTTCAGCTCAGGTCAGGTCATGATCTCATGGGTCACGGGACTGAGCCCCACATCAGACTTCACGTTCAGTCTGGAGCCTGTTTGACAGATTCTCTCCCTCTCCCCCTCCCTCAGCTCATTATTTCTCTTTCTCTAAGTAAAAAAAATAAATCTTTAAAAAAGAAGAAGAATCAGTCTGCTATCAGTACAAATGTATAAAAGGACAGAGACCAGAAGAGAGTCATACCAACAGGCCAGGCAAAATATCATAAAAGAATAAGAGTCAAAGGGAAAAGTGAGAATGCACAAAAGACCTTTTGCAATTGGTTGGAGAATCGGCAAGAGAATAAGGAGAAGCAGATTCTTCCAGGGCTACACTAAGGCTGAAAACTGGAGAATCTGGGAGAGGAAAGGTTTCGGGTTAGAGGCAGGAGATGGTGGTTTCAACACTGGCTACCATTTGAAGCCATAGAGAAGAACCATGTCACCTGCAGCCATGTTCTCCTTCTGCTATATAAGTCTCTCTTCTAAATTTCCTTTTTTTCTTTTTCTTTCTGCAATTGAATATGCCTTTAGTTTGTTGGCTCTTTATAAAAATAATTAAAAATGTACAAAATACAGATGTGCTTAAAAGAGAAAGTGAATCCCCTTCCAGGCACCTCATACACCACCTCCCCCACAATAGCCTCCATTCACAGCTTGGAATCCATCCCAGTAGACTTTCTGTGCATATATGGATTTGTTTTTAAAACAAACAAACAAACAAACATAATATTACATGCAGTTCTATAAGCTGCTCTCTCTTTTTTTTTTACTTTATGTATTGTGAACACTCTTCCTGGTTAATATATACAGATCCGACTCATCTTTATAAAAGGAGAATCTGGTATTTCATTGTGATGTGGTCTTTAATGTATTTAGTCAACCTCTTATTGATGAATATTTATGATATTTTCAATTGCAATTTTTATTTTTTAAAGATTTTTTCATTTATTTATTTAGAGAGAGAGAGAGCACAAGTTGGGGCAGAAGAGAGGGAGAAGCAGGCTCCCCGCTGAGCAGGGAGCCTGCCGCGGGGCTCGATCCCAGAACCCTGGGACCATGTCCTGAGCCAAAGGCAGCCGCTAAACAGAGTGAGCCACCCAGGCGCACCCATTTGTTACTATTATAAGCAATACCTCAGTGAACACCCTTGAATACATGTCTTCATATAGCTATTTGACTTATTTCTGCAAGCACATGACAGAAGTCTTAAATGGGTCCATCTTTCTGCAAAGCACTACAGGAGAGTCAGCAGAGCTAAGAAGGGCCTCAGAGACACAACCTCGGGCCCAGCAACTCAAGCCTTCCTTTATGAAAGGACAACAAGCAAACCATGAGGAATTTCTGGAGTGATTCACTTCAATGTCTGATAGGTCTTTCTGTACAAAAGACACAGCATTCGTTTACCCCAACCCTTCAGAGATAAACAGCTTCCTGTAAAATAAAGACAGAACTTGAAAGGAGGGCCTCTCACAGTTTTTCTGTTTCTTTTTTCTTTTTTTTTTTGGTGTTCTAATTTAGGCCCAACGCCATGACTAACACAGTCTGACGTTCCCGAACACTCCCAGCTACCTGCTCCTGGGTGCTCTCCCAGCATCTGGTTCACACCTCGACTTAGTACTTTTTGCACCACAGCATGACAACTGACTGACTTACCGCTTCCCAGTCTAGATTTCTGAGCTCCCTGGAACAGGAAACTCCCCTCACCCATGACTCCACCTCTGTGCCTAATGCAGGGAAGACTCTCCATCAGCATCGACTGTGTGAAAAAATGCTTGGACAAATGTGTAAGCGAGTGAAAGCAAGAGAGGCCACACAATAAAACTATTTGCAGTATTATTAGAAAGTTTTTGGGGAAAGAGAGAGCTGCTGTTGTTGTTTTCATGCCTGCCACAATCAAATTCTCACTCCGTCTCATCAAATTCAAGGAACTGGAGATCTGTATAAGGAGGCGATTGCTATGCCTTCCCCGGGATGCCCCATGGAGGGTCTGCCTCAGCCAGTCTGGGGAAAATCACAGCAGGGGATCCCGTGCACAGTGCCTGTGGCAGTCCCTCGCCTACTCCCTTGCAACTGCTGATGGTCAGGTACTGAAGCATCCAGTAAGTCTGTGATCAATACAATTTTTTAGCATTCACATGTGCACAGGGGCCACACATGACTCACAGGACGAAGGTCAGGAGAGTGAGCAGGATGGGTGAAGACTGAAACCACGCCCTAAGCGGTACCTGAGGAAGCTGGGCCTGCTTGGCCTGGAGGCTGGAGAGGGAGCCGGGGTGAGTATGGTCACTCCCCACATACACCACAGAGGCTACTCTGAGGGAAAGAAATCAGATCCACTAAGAACGCAGACTCTGGAATCAGATGGACTAGATGTGAGTTGAATCCCAGCTTTGACACTGATTATGCTTTGACCTTGGACAATCACTTAATCTCCCCTTGGCTTCAATCTTGCTCATCCGTAAAATGGGCATAATGATAGTTACCTTACAGAGTTCTTGGGAATGAAATAATATTATAAAATAAGATCTTAACACAAGGCTTCAATCTCTATCTTTTAATAAATGTGAATGTGACCAGTAGATTGGACAAGATTCAAAAATGTAATCAAAAAAAGCAAATTATTTCACACTTGCCACAGCCCCTAAAATCTGCTCTGTGATATAGTTGAAGTGCTACACTGGATAAAAATAAAAGCAGTCCTGCAACATTTTCTGATCATCTTGAAAAGCTTTATCACTCCAGCTCAATACCAGTCTTGATTGAGAAATGAGCAAGTGTGGCATAGCAAACACACATTTCCTTCTTCTCTCAAAGGTAGGGCCTTTCTCCCTTCCCCCACCAGCCACAGCCTGCCATGGACACGCCATCTGCCTTTGAGAATGAGTTGTGGTTGCCCTTGGCTTCCCTCCCCTCTTGCTTACCTACTTCCCTTCCAATAGCTGCTGCATATGCCCTGTTTAAAGTCCGTGTGGGAGGAACTGGGAGAGTTAAGAGTGATGAAAACTATTCCATGGATCGTATTTTCCTCTGATGGCTTCCTGGTCCCTGCACCTGGCAGATTTATAAAGCACACTCTCTCTCCCATGGGCACAGTCACAGGTTCTCCCTGCTGGGTGCCTCCACCGGACTTCCTTTGGCTGGCTGAGGATTCATCCCATAGCTTCTGCCCCTGGGGAAACATCCCGGCCTCTTCCAGTAGGGGTCCCCTCACCCTGGTGTGCTGCCCTCTTGGGCAGGAATCCTTTTAAATGACCCCTGGCCATTGGGCATACCATAAGATCTATATGTGGCTCCAGGACTTTGTAGCCATCTGACCCCGTAAGAGGCGAGTGCAGAGCAGCTCCCCCTCCACAGGCTGCTTGAGTTTTCACAGGTGAGAGGGTCTGGCTCCAGACAACCATATCGCTCAACTTCTGCCCCAGTGGCACCATTGATGACCTTCCTGCTGGACTTGAGGTGAGAGTGGGACATTCTCTACCACTCCCACTTGGTGGTAGGCAGCAGCTAAGAATCTCAGCACAACATTTTGAAGGAAATCCTCACAAAACCATCTTTTTATTGTTTTTTAAATTAACTCTTCTTGTGAGTGGGGGGTTTAATGGTCATCCAACAGATTTTGGTTATCCACTTTGGAATCCTGCATATGGCCCCAGCTGCATCCTGGTGACTCCGAATTATTGAACTTCATGTCCTACTACATTAATGACCATGAATGTTCTCTTATGCAGAAAATTAGATAGCCTAAAGGGCTCCACATTCAGTCTTTCTTAAGAGTTTTTTGAACTCCTACTACTCCTTTTTGAATGAACATTTATTTGCATTTACTTTTATGGAAAAGTTTAAAGAAAAAAATGGCCTATGATCTGATCCATCAATTCCAGTTGACAGTTTAGATGATAATTCTGTACACTTATTATTTTCTCTCCCTAGGAAGATCCCCTCACCTTGACTCCTAGATCTCAGCATGTTCAGTGATGTTGTTTCCAGCTCAACTATCACAGTGGCCTTGACTTACAGTGTCAATTATTTTGCAACAAATATTCACTTCCATGCACTGTCCCATGAATGGAGTAAACTCTCCACCCCACTGGCACTAGGCTTGGTCATATGATTTACTTTGGCAGTGGGAACCTAGCAGGCAATGATGCAAACAAAGGCCTTCAATGGGCTTGCACAGTCTGGCTTTGCTCTTCTGTACTCTAGTGAGCTAACACAAAAAGAGCCTCCCGGAGTAGCTATTGTGCTTTCAGCCTGGGCCTCACAGTGGACAAATACAGAGCGGACCTGAGCTCAACCTGCAACCCACAAGCCCAGAAGACTGACCCATGGCTTCCCAGCCACACCCAGCATACAGCTGCTGAGTCACAGTTGACTAGCAGAATTGAGCATCAGGATAAATGCTTGTGGTGAGGCATCACTCAGCATGTTTTATTTGTTTTATTTTATTTTATGGAGCATTTAAAGGGCAAGAGCTGATGGCTATGCTATCTAAAATGGTCCTTCCCCTATTAATCTTCAATTTTTTAATTATTCTTAGCTCTTAGAACTCTCTGGAATTCTTTTCTCTGTTTTCTTATTACTCTCTGTTTCTTCAGTAGACCTACCTTTCTGAAAGTTGGAGTCTTGCCATTGTTGTAGAGAGCATTACACTGCCTAGAACGGTAACTTTTCAAAAAATATTTATTGAGTTAATGACTGGATGACTGATTAGGCAATTTTCAAAAGCAAAAAAGTGGGGCACCTAGACGGCTCAGCCGTTAAGCAACTGCCTTCGGCTCAGGTCATGATCCCAGGGTCCTGGGATCGACCTCCACGTTGGGCTCCTTGCTCAGTGGAAGCCTGCTTCTCCCTCTCCAACTCCCCTTGCTTGTGTTCCCTTCTCTCGCTGTTTGTTGTGTCTCTCTGTCAAATAAATAAAATCTTTAAAAATAAAAAAAAAAGCCAAAAAGTACCAAGCAAAAAATTTAAGTTTCTCTTCTTGTGATCTCTCTCCCCAAAGGTAACCTTTCTAGCTTAATTCTTATGTATCCTTCCAGGAGAAGAGCAAAGTCTATGCACTCATATGGCACAAGGGAGAGAGGGTTTATAACTGAGAGAGAGAAAGAGAGAAAGAGGGAGATGTGCATCATTTTTGTAAGGTTTGAGGGCTGTTTTTATGCTAACAGGATCATATTATTGTTAAATAACAAAAATCTGAGTGAATTTTAAAGATCTAATTAGCTTTATTAATCGATTCATTAATCCGAGCGCAAGCCAGTCTAGCAAGTGGAGGAGAGTTCCAAAGGACTACAGAAAAGGAAAGGCTTTTATTTTATTTTTTTTTTTTTTTGTAGAAAAGGAAAGGCTTTTAAAGGTAGAAGAGGGTGTGGAAAAAAAGAAATTAGCAAAGAATCCATTGTTTTTGTCAAGGTCACCCTCCTAAGGGGGAACAGAAGGGAACTTTGAGTAAATTTCCTCATGCTGACCAGGAAATTTGCATGTTGACTTGTTAAAGGTTACATTTCTGGGGGACTGAAACTGCAGTCGGGGCAGGCATTGATTGGTTTACTGACTTGAGGCCTTCAAGTGACATCTTAACACTATTCCCTGGGCCCTTTATATTGTTGTTTTAACTTGAAGTGTATCTTGGAGGTCTTCCCATATCCGCGCCACGGTTCATTCACACTGATGGCACAGTGATACCTTACTTTATGATAGCCCACTGACCGAATTCAGCCACTCTCCTTTGATGGTCTTTTTTTTTCCCCAGTTCTGCTTGCTTCTGCCATTACAAGTGATGCTTCTCAGAATAACCTTGCATATTTCTCCTGAATGGACACATAACCCATCATATTCCTGACATTCTGAAATTCTGACCTGGAAAGAGGAACATCTCTGGCTGGGAATACCTAACTTTTATGCCCTACCCATCAAGAAGATTTTACACAGCTTAACTCTCTATAGCTTGGCTAACAAAACTCTATCCATTGTTTCTCATTTCTTGGCTATAACATTATTTTTAGAATTTGCGTTTCAGTCTTTTCACCTATTGGCAGCCCCTCCTCCCTGGCTGAGAACGACCACTCTGAAGCATCGGGTTCCATGGCAATTCCTTCAGCCCCAAGACTAGAAAGTTCGGTACTGTCATGTCTTCAAAGAGTGAGATGAACACAAACTAGGGCCAGTTACAATGATTTTAATCCCAATAACAGGAGAGTTTAATTGAAGTCTTAAATGACCGCAAAGCAAAACTAAGGAAAAAGAACAAGAATCAATTCTGCTGCTCTGAAACAAAGGCGAGGCAGGAGATTTCTGCTCAGGGCACATTTTCCTTTCAGCCCCAGTTACACAAGCCCAGGGTGCCAACTCAGCCACTCTACCAACAGGGTCTGCAGGGGTGGGGCGGTTGGGGGGAGAAACCGCAAGTCAACAAGTCCCTCCACCTTTGCTTTGCTCCTGGCAATAAGAATCTCATCTACCCACTCAGGCAGGGTACTCCTCATGCCTAAGGAAATACACATTGCTGCTACAAAATTGGAAACAAGGAAATAAAGAACTAAGTATTGAAAGGACTGCTGTAACACACAGGTAGCTTTCAAGAAAGCGATAAGGTGAAGACCAGCCTTTAGAGCCGACATGAAGATAAAATGAGTCCTTGGCACACAGGTGTTACATAGGTGATACCTGTTAGTATGCCTACTACTATTATTATTATTAAAATAAGCAAAGGGGCACTGCAAACTTTCAAGTAGCATAGCTGATCATGTTATTATTAACAGAAAGCAATTTTAGGAAAATCAAAGCTATGACTGTTGTTTTTTATAGTGGGTTAGCAGAGAGGTCAGAAAAGTCACCAAAATTTTTATGGGAAGGGACAGTAAGCATCATTTCATTCAAATACTTTTTTTTTTTTTTTCAGATGGGGGACCTATAGTCCAGATGTGACTTGCACATCCCCACCGGGTGGGAAATACGTGAGCTAGATGGTTATTCTTTCACTATTGTCAGGCCTTGGATTTATTTTGTCCCTCCTCAACGAGCCCAGGTGTGCCCAGGAAAGGGAAGGGGAGAGTCAGGAGGAAGATGAACAGTATAATTACACAGTGACACTTTGGCATAGACTTCAGAACCAAACACAAGAGATGTCCCACCCCAGCTCAGCCATTTAGTGACTGTTTGGACTTGCTCAAGTCATTTCACTTTCCCGAGACTTGGGTGTCTCATCTGTAGAGTAGGGAGATTAATATGTGTCCTGCAGAATGACATAGCCAGGAAAAGTACTTAGCACCATGTGTGGTACATAATAAGGGCTCAATAATCAGCAGGCATGAAGATCGTGCTGCTGCTGCTGCTGCTGCTGCTGGTGATGATGGAGAGGATGAAAGAGGCTGACAGAGAGGATGCTGAAGAGCACGATGGGAACTGCTCATGGGTCAATTCCCAGAAGGTGCTTTGCCTTAAAGCAGAATGATGAAATTTATGTAGAGAGACATGACAGGAGTTACCTCACAGAAGTTTCCTTGGGTCCTGGCAGCAGAGTCAATGGCTTAGAAATTGTTTGACCCAATGCATTTGGTAACGGGTGAGGAATAACTTGAGGGCCACTAAGATCTGGAGGTCGACAAAGAGCTGGGAGCTAGCTGAAACCACACGACCTCTCCACTGGGTTCAGAAGAAAGTAAGAAATGCAAGAGTGTGTATTAAAATACGGTACTTTAGTAATTAATAATACATTTGGTCATTTACTTCCTGGTGGTGAATATCTCACCATAATTATTCTTGTCAGTGAAATACGCACATTGCTGATGTACGATTCAAAGAACATGACACCCTTGTCCACATGCACCCTTACATACAAGGCCCAAGAACCAATACTGTGGATTTCCAGAAAGTCCTAGGAATTAATAAATACAAGCATCATTATTTTGCATCACTATAATCTGTGACAAATGCGTTACATTCTGAAAGGAAGAAAAGTAAAATAAATAAGCACCAAAGAGGCAAAGAGGCAGTTGACAGGACAGAGAGAGGTGATACGAAATACTTGTAACACAGTCACGTTCTGTGTTACACATAGCTAAAATATTAATTTCAGCCCCTTGGCTATGATACTGAAAATATTTTCCCCTCCAAGGTTAATGTCTAAGCAGTGCAATGCAAATTCCGTTCGAGAAAGTTTTGGACAAACTGGAGACTTTATCACATCTTGGGAAGTTTCTCAACCACAGCCCCATGACCAAATACCACAGTAAAGTGGCCACCAACTTCCCTGAAGATAATGACAGCATAAAATAGAAGGCTATTAGCCTTCCAGAATTGATCATATCCACGAAGAGAGAGAAAAAAAGCCACAATCACTCCAGACCACATGAAATGAGAACTGCACTCGCAAATTACCTTTTTGCAAATTTCACTCCTGTAACAATAAAATTCTCCATGACTTGGATCAACCTGAACACAGACACCATCCTTCCCCTGGCAATAGCGTAAGGAAACAGTAAAGTCAGGAGAGCTGATTAGTGATCAGGAAAGTCATTTTGTCACGGACGTTTTATCCTGGCTCTACGCATAACTCAGAACGAAGCTAACCATTAGGGGGAACTTTGATTCGATGTGTTCACTTAGAAGACCAAACAGCTGAGTTAGAAGCAGACACACAACACCAGCCCAGAGCTGGATGGGCTCTGGAGGTCAGGCAAGTCTACACGGGGAGTTTCAGAACTCAGATCCTGAAGAAGACCCACCCAACATCCTGTACAACTTGGGGCGTGTTCCTTACAGCCGTTGGTGTCACCCACAGCTAGCAAAAGATGAGACAGGAGACAGCAGTGTTCGTGTTTTGCTCTCAGAGACACTTGATTTCACCACCTGGCTCTGCCACTTAGTTACTATTTGTCTCTGAATGAGTCACCCGAGTGCTCTGAGGTTCAGTCTTTCCATTTCCAAGTTCAATATTACCAGCCCCATTGACAGTTAAAAAGATTAAATGGGGTAATATATACAAAACCTTCGGCATGGCTCTGGCACATAGGAAGATGGGTAAAATATCGTTTAATTTGCAGGGCTATTGCAAGAATTAAATAAGTTGTAATATATGAAAATCATTTAGTGCAGTGTCTACCCCATAGTAGATACTCAATAAATACTAGCTCGTTATTACTACGGACATAATAAGCCCTTGACGTGCCTTCTAGCTCTAAGCCTTCCATGATTATAAAACCTTTTCTTGTTACTTAAACTTCAACCTAGGTTTCCTGTCTCCCAGCCCAGAATGTTGGCTACTACCCTGCTTAGAAACTGAGTCAGAATACACAACCCCACATCAGAAGCCCCAGGGAGGAGCCGAGCGCCATCCATTCCACATGGCCTTCCACCTCAGCCTATGGCCCGCGGCTGACAGACAGCCCTGGTATCAGGCACCACGTCCTGTGGAAAAGGACTGACAGACACGCACATCCAGCTCTGGCATTCACCTCAGAAACCTGAGATGTACCTGAGGTCTGAGATGTTTTGAGGAAGAGTCAATTTGACTCTAAACTTGTGTCATCTCTGTGGTGGACATCTTCTCCTCACCAGTGTGTACAGCTCATGCCTAACTTGGCTAAGCTTACCGACTTGCCATTCGAGGTGAGGTAAATGCCATTCCTTGGACAGCTTCTCAGGCAAGTAGTTTATATTAATGAGGTATACCTAAAAAAATGCTCTGCATGTCTCAAAAACCAGTGATGTTTTTATACCAATTCTAGTCACATACAATTGCACCTGTAGAGGGGACACAGTGATAAATACAGTGGCGAATGCTTACTGAATGGTTAACTGTGTGCTGGAAACTTTAGTGTAAACATACTCCCACTCAATCCCTGTGGCAACTCCAGGGGCACCTGTTGAGGTTGACCAGGCTTCATGTGACACTCACAGTTTATCTCTTTTATTGGCCAACATATCAACAATTCTGGGGGGCGTGGGGTACTTCTCCCATGGTTGAGGGGACCCACCCAAGCAGACCTCAGAAAAGGAGGGGAGACCGACCTGTGCAATAAAAGACTATCATCTGGCAACGAGGCAAGAGCTTTTTCTAATAAAAGTAAGTCTCATTCCAAGTACAGCCTGACCTCCCCTCCCCCTTCCCGGACCTCCAAGTAACTTTCTCCCATGTCTGAAAGAGCACACTCCATTTCTCAGGGAAGCGCCTCAATCTGCTCACACTTCTACATGCTGATCTGAGACTGGTCAGGGTTGTTTTACATAAGGAGAGCAGCATTCTTTATTACTGTGGCCCCCATTTTAGAGATGAGAAAACTGAGGTAGTGGAGGTCACAAGGTCACACAGCTGGTAGGTGCCAGAAGGAATGCCTGAACCCAGGTGTAGTTGGCTCCAGAGCCCAAGCTCTTAATCGTTATGTATACACTTTGTAATCTAACAAATGGCAAGATGTGAATTCCAGCCAGGTGGTGAAAGTTATTCCTAAATTTAAATCACCAAACTGAAGTTCTAATTGGGTTTTTTTTTTCCCCCCACTGTTGACTAGGAAAAGGAAAAATACAAATACCATTGATGTATTTAACCACCATCAATTGCACACCAACTATCTACCCAGCACTCTGCTCCTATTAGGACCATAAACATTAACGAATTGAGTACCAGCTCCTGACTAGTTCACAGTTTGGAGGGGGGGAAATGGCTGTAAAAAAAAGGAGTTATGTAAAAGGGAATCAGTGTGTTCTCAGAAATATCGTCAGGGTAACTAGAACACAGAAGGACCTGGCCTAGCACACGGGCATGCCCATGAACACATGAGGAGAAGAAAGGCACAGTGCAATTCTTGCCAGAAAAGAAAGAACTCTAAGACACAGTCCTTTTAATTTACCAATCACTATGCATTAGCTAGAACATGCTCGGCTCTGACAACATGCTGGATGGTGCCCTGATTTACAAGGAAGGGCCAACTATGTGTTTCCCCCACAAATTAAGTGACTCCACGATAAAATGTTTTATGATGTTAGATTTGAGAGGTCTGATAGTTCTGTTAGCCTCACAGAATTGGTCTCAGAACAGTACAAACAGAAATAAAATAAAATATCGAGTCCCAGGTTATAGGAACGTTATTTTCATGGTTTATGTGAATCCGCCCAGGTAGGGCACAGTAAGTTACTAATCTTTTTGTTTTAATAAATGTGTTTACCGGCTAGGAGAATACAGCTTGATTCAATGTCTCATGGAGCACTCGATTTTGGTAAATTACAGTTAATAATGTTTCTCCAAGAGCTATGAGGACGTCTCAGGGTGAATCACAAAGAAAATACACCAAGTTGTATGGAAAGGTAGCAACAGGGGCCTCGTGTACCCCAGCAGTCCCTCGCCTTGAAGAGCTGCACTCACTCTTACTTATAGCCCCTTACACTTGAACATGTCTCCATCTAATCCTATACTCTTAACCTCTAGCCTTTGCTGCTTAGCAAAGGCTAGAGGTTAAGAGTATAGGATTAGATGGAAGGTAACCTGAATGCAAATTACAGAACCACTATCAATGTGCTGTGTTGTATTAAGCAAAGACTTTTAAAATGCTCTGAACCTCATTTTCCTCCTCCGTAAGAAAGGAATCATGATGCCCGCCTCACAGTGCCATTATAAGGCTTCGCTGTAAAAAGAGTAAGTATTCCCTGTTACTCACAATTTAATTCATTCAACAAATATTGATGAAAGGTCTGCTATCATAAGGCATCTACTAGGTGCAGGGAATACAGACCTAGCTCTTGCCCTTATGGAGTTTTCATTCTAGCAGGTAAGATGGTGATTGATTAATCACACAAATCAATATAAGATTATAACTGCGCTAAGCATTTTGAAGGGGACATTGATGGCACTAGGAGATTGGGGTTGGGGGAACCAGACCTGCCTGGGGAGGCCAGGGGTCAGGAAAAAAGGGACGTAGCTGGAGAGGAAGAGAGATCTGGACAACCGGTAGGTATTAACCAGCTGGGAAGGGGAGAAAAGCCTCTGAAGAGAAAGAATAGCCTGAGTAAGGGTCCTCTGGGGAAGGAGACAGTGAGGCAGAGCAGGACACAGAAAAGAAATGATAACACACGTAGATGCTTGAGGAGTGAGTGCCATGGTGAGCATAAGTGACGAGGCTGAGGGGGCAGCAGGGACCACACCCTTGCAGAAACTTGTAGACTGTTTCTAAGAGCAATGGAGAGCCTTTGAACTGGGCAGATCATATTTACTTTTGAAATATATCAATCTAGCTGTCTGGCATGTGGAGAATAAGGCAATGCAGAGGGAAGTTAAATGGATATTATGTTCCACCAAATAAGAACAAATGATCCTTCAGGCCACAGTTTGGCAATGAGATGAAAGAAAGTGGGAGAACGTGCTTAGTGTTATTAAAATAACTTATTATTATTATTAATTATTATTATTACAGACATTATATGCATTATCTCATTTAATCCTCATAAAATCTCAGTAGGGAAGGCCTCTAGTCTCATTAAGTAGAGAGAAAACAAGGTCTGGCAGACATCATGTGGTTTGCCCAGGGTCAAATGATTGGCCATAGACTTGACTTCAAAGGTCTTTGCACTATCCCCGATTGCCTGTGGACAGTCAGGCTACAAAAAAAAGACAGCAATGCCTGAAAAGATGGCATCAACTGAGTCAAAAAGGTAACACAAAAAAGGGTCGAACCCTGGCTTTTGTTTGAACAGAAGAATGTTTTCCTTTTTTTTTTTTTTTATATTTTAGAGCCTGGATAGCAAATCTTTACCACAAACAAATACAGTCATTTCAAAGTTACATAGCCACTTTGAGACTGAAGTTGTCAGGGTGCTCATGTACACAGATCAAAGAGTGTATTAAAAAAAGTGCACTCCTATCCACGGATAATTTGTCAAACTCCAAAAACGGAGAACTCCTACTGGCAAGTATTTTTACCACCCACTTCCCTAAAAGCATTTCACACAATGGTTTCTTACAATCATCATTGCAAATAAATGTATCCATTACTTAATTCTGTGTATATATTTAATCAACACATCTTGCGCTTGTATTTACCTAGTTAGATGCTAATCAGCTCTAAAATTATCAAAGAACCACATCTGGCCTGAAAAAATTCAAAACCACAGCAAATTCGAAATATGGAACCCCAGGAGGTCACCAGCGCATCTCAATTACACCCACAAGACCACCCTCCCTCCTTCTACCCTGAGGTTACAAACTGGACTGTCTACAGAGGCCCGTAGGGGTCAGCAAATGTATACAACAGTCTGGAGGAGGAAGGGCGGTTATAAACCAGGGAGCACACGCCCCACCTCAAGGGCACCTGGGTTTCACTGAGAAACACCTACACCCAACAGATTCTTGGACTCATCTGTAACTTTGGCCAAAGGCCGGAAGTAGCCCAGAGACACCTCAGAGTTTGCTATTAAATAGAGAGAGATCCCTAACTGTTTACAAATTATTAAGTTCAGTATCTTTTAAAATCTACTTCATAATGTAAAATATGAAGCTTTTTTTTTTAAAGTTTGCGTTCTTCAAGCAAACTGCCATTTTAAGAGGCTGTTCTATAAATACAGACTAGAAACGCAATCTTTAGAGGAATATTGTTCTTCATACACTAATTAAAAGGGACAAATACAGGTTATTTCCTTCCTCCCAGATGAAACGCAGCCTTTAATGCATCTCTCCAGGGTGGTTTCCTTTTACCACCCAGCAGATACAGGAAAATTGTATGTGGAACAAAGCAGCTCTGGTCTATGTTTAAATAAACTCTGCCCTATGGTGGGACAAGATGCAAAGGAATGAGTAATGCATTTACTTTCTGTACATTCTTAGAACAACCCTCCCACGCCAAAACTATTATTTATCTAAATTATGTAAAAATATCTTTTCTATTTGCAGTACATCTGTACATTCATTTTTTAAAAGATTTATTTATTTATTTATTTATTTGACAGAGAGAGAGAGAGAGAGAGCGAGACAATGAGAGAGGGAACACAAGCAGGGGGAGTGGGAGAGGGAGAAGTAGGCTTCCCACTGGGCAGGGAGCCCAACGCAGGGCTCGATCCCAGGACCCTGCCATCATGACCTGAACCAAAGGCAGAGGCTTAACGACCGAGCCACCCAGGCGCCCCCCCGTACATTCATTTTGATGGTATGTGATTATACAAAAGTGTTACAAGTGCCCAGATTCTAATTGTAACAACTGTAGTTTGCTTCAAAACTTTGCAGGTTCCCAGTGCTTGTCTTCTCCCTGACGTCAGTTTAAAAGTTGAAATAATTTTAGAATCTTTACGTCAAAGAAATGTTACCTCTCTCAAGCCAAATAAGAACAAATCAATGTCAGAAAGCAGTGATAACTAAAGTCACTCTTTTTTTTTTTTAAGATTTTATTTATTTATTTGACAGAGAGAGAGAGATCACAAGCAGGCAGAAAGGCAGGTGGAGAGAGAGGGGGAAGCAGGCTCCCCGCCGAGCAGAGAACCCGATGCGGGGCTCGATCCCAGGACCCCGAGACCATGATCCGAGCCGAAGGCAGAGGCTTTAACCCACTGAGCCACCCAGGCGCCCCAACTAAAGTCATTCTAAGTTCAACAAAAACAATTGATGCCAAAGTCACCTGAATTTTAAATAAGCTTAGTAGTCTTGCAGAGTAACAGAGTAATTGTGGGATCTATAGGTTTTAGTAAAGAATCTGCCAAAATATTTCTTGGTAAATCTATGAACGAGAAGGAAAAAAAATGTCAGGTAGATTAGGGTAAGATTAGGATGGTAACTTTATATCAGGTCAGCCCACCATATACAAAAAACTTCAATTCACAACTGATAAAAAGATGGGAATTTACAAGAATGAAAGCACCTCTCAGAGTGTGCCCCAAGGCTCTGTCTGCTTTGCTGGCTCCCCCTTTTTTGTGTCTCCTTTAAAAATCTGTTCATCAAAAACTAGGAAAAAGTCCTAGAAGTCCAATACTGCCTGTCAAATGTGTGAATGGTACAAGTTTAATACCATGAATAAAAATCGGGAGTTTCAACGCAATCCAAATAGACTACAGGGCCAATACCACAAATAAATGCTTGACATGGATGAACATGTATTTCTACATCTGAGTTCAAGATTAAATCCATCGCCAAATCACCACACTGAGAAATAATTTGACAATTATTCAGAAGGAACAAAGGGTTTTATACCTCAATTCCAAGTCCATCTCTGGCTACAAGGGGGAAGTAGTAGGAGGGAGAAGGAGGAACATGTGGTATAGTGTTTAAGTCCCCAGGCTCTGATGCTTGTGAGCTGTGTGCTCCCAGAACTTCACCCAAGTCCGTTTCCTTCTCTATAAAATGGCAATTGTAAATACCACCTAAAGGAATAATAACGACTAAATAACATATTGAACATACCTAATGAATTGATAATAACATCTAGCACTTACTTGAATCATTAACCACAGGCAATATCATATTCATCTGTCTTCTATTACAGTGTTTGGCACATAGCAGGTTTCTAATAAACTAAGGCCCTCATGAACTAGTTGGCCTTACAACATTATCTAGGAGAATTACTCACAAGCATGTAATTAAAACATCCCCACAGTTCCTGACTCTCGACTCGAGTCTGGTCTCTGCAGCAAGCCACAGAGACCCTTGCCCTTGTGAGGATCAGCTCTGCCACAAGTCATGTCTAGAGTTTATGAACCTTTCAAAGGCAGTCCCTTCCTTAGAATTTGTTTGCTCTACTCATGTCTCAAGAAGTGTTGTAAGTCTTTCTCAGTGGATGATCACACGTGCCTCTTGACCTTGAGATGACCTTGAGGTGACCTCATCATCTTGGGTCACTTGGAAGACTGAATTTAATATTGTGACAAAGACCACATTTTTTATCACATTGCTCCAAACAAAACCTCAAAAATATGTCAAAAATCTATATGTTTTGGGGTGATATTGTAATGGTAAATCAAAACTTAATTTTATCTGTGGGGTAAGAGATGTTATTATGGAATGCTACAGGCCACTCTGATTAGGAAAAGGGTTAACAGATTTAGAGAACATCTAGAAGAAGATAGCTGGGATTACAAAGACTCTAAACACCATGCCTTAGGATGAAGAGTTGGAAGACTACGAATATTCAGCTTGTGAAGATTGGTGGGGGGTAAAGAAAAGTTGAGAGAAAATAAAGGTACTCTCGAAATGTCTGAAAGGATTCCCTGTGGAATCATGGATAGATACAGGATATAAGTAGGACCAAGAAGCTCAGGATAAGTAACCTAAGAACAGTGAGATGACCAACAATGAACCCAAGCACATGAAGTTATAGAAAATTCTATATCATGGGGCACCTGGGTGACTCATTCAGTTAAGCATCTGGCTCTCAATTTCAGCTCAGGTCATGATGTCAGGGTCATGAGATCAAGCCCCACATCAGGCTCCACGCTCAGTGGGGAGTCTGCTTCTCTCCCTTTGCCCCTCCCCCACCCATGCTCTCTCCCTCTCTCTCTCAAATAAATAAATCTTTAAAAAAGAATTCTACATCATTAAAAATATCTAAGCAAAGGCCAAACTACCAGATGCTAAGACTGTTGTAGAAGGAATACCTCCCACCTACAATATAATTTTAGATCACAGGTTTCAAACTAACACCCCCACAGACAAATCAGACATGTTAAATTTGGCCTTCCATAGTATTTTCTTTCTAATGAGAGTTGTATAAACATTTTCAAATTTAAAATATATAACTAAAACTCCGTATTTTCGGCTTCCTTTGAAAATCAGAAGATAAGGCAATACTCATAGCCATACAATGACTATCGGTTGGAGACTGATTTTGATGGTGTTTATCATATTCTATGGCTGATGCCATTTGTTTTCATATCTGTTCATGACTCTTAAATTAAATGATCTGTGGAGTTTCTTCAAACATTATGATTATCTAATCCAAAAGGGAAGATCTCTGGGTTTTGAAGCAGAAGGTCCATATATGGTCCAACTTGACTGAGTTTGTGTCCTTGGACAAGGTGCTTGGGTTTTCTAGTCCTCATTGTTCTAAAAGATTAACAAGTGTGTTTTCTAACCATCTCACAGGGTTGGGGTTAAGAACGATGTGAAATCGGGGCACCTGGGTGGCTCATTCAGTTGAGCATCTGCCTTCAGCTCAGGTCATGATCTCAGGCTCCTAGGATTGAGTCCCATGTTTGGGAGTCTGCTTCTCCTTCTTCCTCTATGTACGCTCTCTCACCCTTACTCTCTCTCAAATAAATAAATAATCTTTATTTTTTTTTTTTTTTTTTTTTTTTTTTAAGATTTTTCATTTATTTATTTGACAGACGGAGAGAGATCACAAGTAGGCAGAGAGGCAGGCAGAGAGAGAGGGGGAAGCAGGCTCCCTGCTGGGCAGGGAGCCTGACGTGGGGCTCGATCCCAGGACCCTGAGATCATGACCTGAGCCGAAGGCAGAGGCCTTAACCCACTGAGCCACCCAGGTGCCCCAATAATCTTTAAAACAAAAAAGAATGATGTCAAATCATTTGTGCAACCAACACCACAACACGTGTAAATGTAAGATACTTTCACCAAACACGCAGATGGTTTCCTTATTCATTTCAGGAAGACAATAATATGGCTTCTGGTATTCTCTGAAAATAAAAACAGATGTGATAAATATGGGAAATACCTATATTGTGAAGGAACATAGACGAAATCATATAAGGCCTGAAGAAAACAATAAAAATCCAACAGTAAATTGTGTGTATGGATATGTATGGGTGTAACACCTTTATCCCTAAGTTGAACCAAGGTTACTAATATATTTTATATCTGCTTTATAACATTTTGCCTATTGGAGCTTAACAACTCCACTCTTTTTAAGTTAGACTAATATATATATGGAGAAAAGAAGGTAGAACACTGGCAATTTCCAGAAATTTCAAACAAACTTGACAAAGAGAAAATAACACCACTCCCGAATGACTCATCCTAATTGCGCATACATCACACACACTGGATCGTTACAAAACTCTCCATTTTCTTACATCTGATTAGATAGAGATAGGGATTGTCAAAGAATCATTGGAGTGAAGCTACTAGAAGAAGGAAGTGAGCTGCAGAGTTACAATGTAGCAGTTAGAGAGAAGGTGCTGGAATTCAGATCATGGAAATGGTTGCAAGAACAGGATGTAATTCAGCAGTTCTGGAACTGTGGTCCCCAGATTAGCAGCATCAGCATCACTCTGAAATTGTTAGAAATGTAAATTCTCCAACGCCACTCCAGATTTACTAAATCTAAGGGTGGGCCCAGAATGCTACAAATTTAAAAAGTCCTCCAGGTGATTCTGATTCATGCCAAAATTGGAGACCCAGAAACCTAGGATAGGTCCAGGGAAGTAGTCAGACTAGGTAAAGCAGAGAATAAGATCACTGAAGGAGGAGAATCTAATGAACTGACCAGGAATTGGGGGAAATTAACTGCACAGAAATGGCAATCATCAAGAATTATGACCACAGTTATATATTTTTTTTTATTTTACCACAGTTATATTTTAAGTAAAGAGAAAGAGCCAACCAGGAGGTAAAATCTTCAAGAATTTAGGAGGCATGACCTGGGGGTTTGTGGACTACCCACCATAACCACGGAGGGTAGCTGCTAATATAGTCAAGCGTTCGAATTTTAAATCAGACGGCACATAGGAGGGCCCAGTGCCCAGAAAGAACAAAACACTGAAAAAAACCCAAAGGTCAACAGGACCAGGGGGAGGGGGAGACAGGTGTGCATTAAGCTGGAGAAGTGGGGAAGGATTTGATTCTTACCCTAAGACAGAATGAAAAGAACAAAACAATTTTAAGGCAGCCAGAAGTGACAGGATCAGATTTGCCCTTCTTAAAGACCGAGGTAAACGGTCAAGTTGTACAGTTGTTTAGGAATGGTAAGACTCTGGTTGATGAGAGGTAGGGGGAAATACTGAGAAATGTCAGGGAGAAGCCTGGGTCTCTGGTTCGCATAACCGCAGGCAGTTTACCAAGTTAGATTAGTGGAGAGTAGCTTCAGTAAGCTAGGGAAAAATCCTAAGACTTCCAATCAGAATAACCTTATTATAACCTTTTAAGAAGGAAGACGATACAGGCTGTAATTCAGATCTAACTACCTTATGTTATGGCAGACTGTGAAGCCGGAGGGCTGAGGTTCAAATCCCGGCTCTCCCACTAAGTAGCTGTTAACTCTTGATCAAGTAGTTAACCATGACACCTTTAAAATGGAAATTATAAGACTTACTTTACAAGGGAGAATAAAAGATCCCGACCCTCCCAGGAAAAGAGTGATTATTCTGCATCCATCAGCACAAGGAACTGCTTTTAAACTCATACAAATTGAGCAAGCAAATCTAACAGCCAGCTAATCAAGGGAGAGTCTCTCTTGCCCAAAGTCAATCAATTCTAATAACTACACTTCCTCAGGCAAAGGGCAGCCAACTCCCAAAACCCTCTGCTTCTAGAAGTCAGGCCATCTCTGGACTCCACTTGCCATGCACCTTTCCCCTTGCGTCCTTCTGCTGCCCCTCATGAAGGCCACTGTCCTATTCCACACTACTTTGAACTTTGTTTGTATTTCCTTCTTCTTAAATATATGTGTAAAATATATCATACAGGTACAAATAAAAGTTTAGTGTTGCTTATTTTTGAGCAAAATGCAAAAAATGTTGTTATAAATAATACCATCCCACAAATAATGTAATTATTATTCAATGATTTGAGCCCAAGACTCGTCTCTAGGTTAGTGTTTATAGATGTAGCTCACTCGTTTTCTCTGCCATATTGTCCGCTGAATACATTTCCTACAACTTATTTATTCACCCTTCTAATGATGAGCATTTTGGTTATTTCCATTTTCTTACTATCATAAACAATGTTTTTATGAATATTCTGGTATGTGTCAACTGCAGCACATGTACAAGAGTATCTGGAAGACATCTACAGAGTAGCAGGATTGCTGAGTCATTGAGTACACCAATGTCTAACTTCACAAGAAAACACTAAATTTCTATATGATGGGCAATCCACATTCTCAAAGCAATGTGTTAATAGTTCTCTCCAATGCTTCATATTTTCAGATATCTTCATCTGTTCCAATCTAGCAAGTATAAACAATATTTCACCGATGACTCATTTTTCATTCCCCCAATAACTAATGAGATTTTGCAACTTTTCACACATTTCTTTATCATACGCTCTTCCTTTTCAGAGTAACTCCTTTTGAAGCCCTTTGACCATTTTTCCATTAGGTTGTCTTATTCTTGTTCTTTTGTAGTAGCTTTTTACATATTCTACTCACTACTTCATTGCTTACATGTATAAAAAAAAAAAACCTTTCTAGTTTGTTACTTATCTCTTCATTTTATGTATCTTTTGAAGAACAAAATATAAAGGATCTATAAAGTCAAATTTTTTATAATGTCTAATAAAACTGGTAAGGCTCTAATGAGACTGATGAGAAAAAGAGAAAAAGAGGGTTCTTTCTAGGATTATTTTTCTTTTGTAGTTTCCATAGCAAAGCTTCATTTGTCTGAAAATGTGTTTATTTTGTTATTATTAAAAGGGAAACAAGTCTAGCTTCACAGTTATTTCCTCTCAAATCTCCGAAGATACTCTTCCAGGTCTTCTGTCCTCCAATGCTGTCAGCGAACAGCATACTGTCAATTTTAATTGTGGGTCCTTTGTAGATGATCTGTCTTTGCTCTCTAGATGCTTCTAAGACCTTCTCTTTATGTTTTGTATGTTTATGTTTTGTTATGTTTTGCAATTTCACTACAACAAGTCTAGGTATGGATTCCTTCTTTTTATTTATCTTGCTTGGACTTCCTGTGCCTGTGGATTGATATCGTCCATCAGTTTTAGAAAATTCCCAGACATTATCTCTTCATATGTTGTGTCTCCTCCATTTTATTCCCTTTCCAGAGCTCTGATTAAACATATAACAAAGTTAATCTGTTGTTGCAAGCTAACATTTTAAATAACCGCCTTTATTTCTTTAAGGATTCATACCTCTTTATTTTATATTCCTTATGTGATCATTCCAGTAAGTAAAAATCTCAGGGGGTTAAGTCTGTTTTCTGTTGTTTTCTTTATGATATTCCTGACTAGTAATGGCTGGTTTTCTTACGTATTTTTATCATCTTTGATTGTGGGATCATTTTTTTTTTTTTTATCTTTACCTGTGGGATTCCTACAGTCTCCTATAGGGTATGCTTTCCTCCTATAGGCTCTGTGGTTGCTTTTGCTGGAAACCACGGGAAGCTACCAACCCAGGATCACTTGGTCCCATTCCAGGTCCTGATTTCATGCAGGAGTCAAGTTCAGTTTCTTTGCCTTCTGGTTTCCAAATGGCATACTCAAGGCTGATTGTTCCTCAGGTACACAGCTATGTGTGTATTTGCCTCAAAACAATTCTGGTCTTTCTCACTTGTTCCTTGCTCATTACTTCCTACCTGAGCTTCTGCTCAAGGTTTGTTTCTGTTTTCTCTGGGGGTGGTGAATGGATACTTGGAGGGTTAGAAATTTCCTTACTCCAAATCTAGTAGTGCCTTGACACCTAGGTTGAACCATGATCTAGGTATTTTAAAGCACATGGACCCTCTGAGATAGTCTGCCAAGTGAAAGCATAAGATAATTATTTTTAATTTCTTGTTGTAAGAGTTTAGTTGCTGTAATCAGAGTCATAAAAAACTGTTCGCTCTCCCTTACATGAAAGTTCTCTGATGACATGTTGGAAATGTCATCCGATTATGTCGCTCCTACCGAATCACTTCCTTCTCTGGATCTTAGGGGATTCACTGTCTACAGCATCCAGTTTAAGTCTTAATTATATACAATAGTTTATTACTCTCAGTCTGCTCTGAGTAAGTACATGCTTTCTCTAGGTTCTCCAAAGACAGAAAGCACTGTCTTTACTTGTTTTCTATTCTCTCAGAACCCCAAACACCAAAAGGTCCTTGACCAAAAAAAATAATTGTAATTTCAGTGTGTTAAAAAAAGTTCGTACAACTGAATTAAAAACAGAATTCTTGAAAACAAGCACAAGAGAGATAAAATTATAGATCTATCCATTTATTACAAGCAAAATCAAAGTGGAGAAATAGAAAAACCCAACACCCTTCTTAAAACTACAATTTAAGCTGTTCACAGCAAAACTTCCTGGAGGAAGTGGGAGGAGAAGTGCTATCACCGCTGCCTTAAGGGAAAATGAAACTCTTAATTTTGCATATAATAAACTGCATTTGTTCCTGAATGAGTCTCCCTCTCTATCACATTCTTGAAGGAGAGATGGGAACCAGAAATATATTTCCTCCTCCAGATTTCAAAACCAAAACAGACCTAATGATACAAGCACCGTCCCTTAGTGAATAAAATTACAAAGAATCTAGCTACTCAGGGCCAATTTGTAATCAGAGCACCAAGCCATACTGTACGAAAATGTCAATTCTGGTGCAGCCTTGATGAGCTAAGATTGAACGCATGGGCCAGTTTATCTTATCCCTACTGCCCCTCTTTTCAAGCTGGCTGGTCCAACTGGTGAACAAAAAGGATTTCAGTCTGAGGGATTTTGCATCTGAAAAAGAACCACTCCCACCCCAACTGATAGTGTTCTCCATCGCTATTTTATTTTCTTAACAGAAATAAATTCACAGAAAACATCTAATATAAATATTTTCTCAAAATCAAGCAGTCCTACTCTATACGGTTCTGCAACACTCTTCACCATGAGGTATAAAAATAAAGATCTTGCTAAGAGTTAAGAGATACTTTTGCCGTTGAAAATGTCATTCGATAAAAATATATTAATACATTTCAAGCATTTTGATACAGACCGCCTTCTCTCTCCCTCTGAACTGGTGGAGACAAGCACACCAAAAGCTTCACAAGGCAGGTTGAGAAGGGGAAAACTGGCTGGGATGAACTCTCCAGGCTGTCCATTTCATTCGGTTTCATTCAAAACAATGGATCTTAAAACTGACAAAAACTTACAACTCTGAGTACAAAGTAAAATTTCCTCCCTCCTTTGGCTGGTATGGATATTCCCAACTGACCATTTAAAACTATGAAGGATGAACACCCACCATTTGCATGGACATGGGTGGAACTGGAGGGGATTATGCTAAGTGAAATCAGTCAATCAGAGAAAAACAATTATCATTTGGTTTCATTCATATGTAGAACATATGGAGTAGTGCAGAGCACAATAGGGGAAGGGAGGGAAAACTGAATGAGGAAGGAATCAGAGAGGGAGACAAACTTTGAGAGCCTCTTGACTCTGGGAAACAAACTGAGGTTTGCAGACGGGGAGGTGGAGGGGGCATGGGATAACTGGGTGATGGACGTTAAGGAGCGCACGTGATGTGATGAGCACAACTGATGAATCACTGAACATTATATCAAAAACTAAAAAAAAAGAAGAAAAGAAAAGAAAAAAAAAAAAAAAAGGAAGCCAGCTTCTTTCACAAATGTCCCTGAGTTCTCTGCCCACCAGGAGGGAGCTGCCTCAGGTTCTTGCACTGTTTTCACACTAGCCAAACCAGTGAGTTCACTCTCTCATTCATTCATTTGTTCGAGGGTATTTTCCTTCACTGAACAATTGTTTACTGGTTACAGTTGCACCATGATTATAAGCAAGAGAGTTTCACTGAAAAATCCTGAACTCTATATATTTATATAAAGGAAAATAAATCTCTTTTCTTATAATTGAGAAACAGCCAGATAGCCTTCTTCAAACCTTCTACAGAACCGTAGCTGGGGCAGCTTCAATGGAACATTCTATTTCTGCCACATACGCACATGTTGGCCTTAAGTATCTCCTTTCCTAGGAAAACATGAGCTACTATAGTCTCTACTTCAAGCACCACTCGCCTCCTCGCTAGTTCTCCTTTGTGAACTCACAGTCCCTCCTCAGGGCCTGTGTACTCGCTCTCTCTTCTGCCGGGAAGGCTCTTTTAGCAGCTATCTCCTAGAAAGCATCTGGCCTAAGTCTCAATAACACACAATTGTTTATCATTCCCAACCTCTTGATTAAGTAAATGCTGTTTACAGAATTATCAAGGGCAGGAAACATTGTCTTTATTTATCTCCTACCCTTGCAGGATCCCAGAGACAAAAGATCCTCAACAAATCCTTGTTCCTAGTTTCATGGTATGAGGACAGTTCACACAGTAGTAAAAACTTGTTTTTTGAAAACATGCGCAAATTCAATTCAATTCAGTGGGGCCTTCCCTGGCCCCACTTCTCTCTCTCTCTCTCTTTACCTCTCTCTCTCTCTGTCACACACACACACACACACACACACACACACACACACAGAGGCAGGTTCACTCCAGAGTTTGGGCCCTTAGTCACTACACTTTACCACAGCTAAATAAATCCCAGCACATCCATATAATGGCACATTATAGAGCTCAGAAAAATAAGGAGGCAGCTCAATATAAACTTATGTTAACATTCCCCAAGGTGTGCCATTTAAATTTTAAAAACAAGGTATGTCGTATCCTATCGTTTACATGAAAGAGAAAAAATACGTGCGTGTTGTCCCCGTATTTGTTAGGGAAAATGCAGAACATTCTGGAAGCATGGTCGTACCAGGAAAGAGGGAACTGGGGACTCGAGAAAGGAAATGGAAGAATGCTTCCTTTTCGCCCATTTGTACTGCTTAGCCTTTTACCATTCATACATAGTTATTAAATTAAAACTTGCCATTTATTAAAAATTCTTCCCCCAGTCCCAGTACTCCTCAGAGTTTCCAGAAAGAGTTCTTTGCACACCCAGTATGGCAAAGCCAGACTCTCATAAGATCCTCATATTGTATCGCCCTCTGAGTTGAGAAGCGGTGGAGGGGCAGAGAGACACAGGTATAGAAAGGACATCCTGATTGGCATCAATGCTTCTTCCATCCTCCAGTATCTTAATCACACCCTCCATGCATCTGTAGAGGTCCACAGAGGGGCTGCAGGGCCCTCACCACCATCCCTGCCGATCCAAAGACCCTTTAAACCACAAACAACCACCACCAAACTCATGCATCACAAATCAACCGCCACTCAAATCTCCCAAAAAAATCTCCACGCGAAGAGAGTAAAAATCAAGGCCAAGTCAAAAGGCAGATGCTATGAGCAATCAATGATAACAACCTGCTATCACATTGAAGCTAAATAATGGCCCAGCGTCCAAAGTCAAAGATGCTTTTATTCAGAGGTGGGAGTGGACACTGGGAGCCTGGGTCTACCAATGGCTCCGGTCCAACCTGCCACGGTACCTTGGACCAGGGAAAATGCCTTTACCTCCCCAGGCCTCCCTTTCTTCACCTCTAAAAATCTATATTTGCCGATTAGGTAAGCATTTTTCAAATTGTGAGTTTCACACCCTTAGAGTCATGAAATCGATTTTGTGGGTCACAGCATAATTTTTTTTGAATTAACTAGAATAGAATGGACAACATCAGAGTATATCACCCATAGTAAAGGTAAATATTATTTTTTGAAATTTCTGTTTCACTTACATCTGTGAGTATGGTGTATTTGGGCGTGGATATGTGTATGGTCATAGAATAGAATAAAATAAGAAATATCAGAAAATAAACGTAGTAAAGTTGTTATTTTAAACCTCTGTGTCAGTTGTGTGTGGCTATGTACTAGACAAGCATGGTTTAAATATGTTTCCTGATGTCCATTACAGTCATTTGAAAGCCAGGACAAGAGAGATGTTCTCTAAGCTCCTTTCAAGCCGGGGATTTTCTAAGTCGATTGGAGACAGTATTCCCTAGTGAAGTTTGAAAATAAGAAAAGTTTGAGTTCAAAGCCTTCCTCTACACTGTCGGCGGTGAAGATCTGGTACCCATTAACCTTTCAACCCGCAGCTTCCTTAGCTCTCCAAAGATCCTACTTGGAGACTTGGGTGTCTGGGAATAGGGAAAAGGAAGGAGATCACTTTCCCTCGTGCCCGTTTCTCACTGCTGTTCCCCAATATGTTCCTGCTCAGACTAATGCTTTTTTTTCTTTACTATTCTAGTTGTATCCTGCCCCAACTTTTCGGCATATTTGTCATCTCTATGGTAATATCATGATTCTCGTACCCATTACTACAGCCAATGGGCTACTGGGCATAGAAATGAGAAAAAACATGGAAGGAACCTAGGACCACGTCGGTACATAGTAGGACCTCAAATCCATGGCAACCGTACCAGTGGAATAGAGGTTCTAGTAACAGGCGGTAGTGGTGGGGATGGCAGTATTTATCCTCAGTGCCTATCAAAGGCCTCCGCTAGGGTCAGACAACACGGACGAGATAATAGGTCTAAACAGCTAACATAGCTAAACTCAGAAAGTTTCACAGTTTAATAGAGGACCACAGAAAATTTCAAATTATCTGAAGCCCAAAGGAATTACTCTTTAATGGAGGGATTTTAGGAACCCAGACGAGGCAGGAAAGGGAGCAGTTCGTTCTAGAGGTAGGAGTACAAAGAAAGGGTCCTCTCCCTAGCACCCAGCCCTAGAAGACCACATCAGAAATAGCACCAATCATCTCTGACTGAGGATGGTTGAGAGGAAAGAGAATTCTTATCTGGGCCTTCTCTCCTTGAATAATCACAATTTTGTTACTTCGGTTGGTTTGAAAAGCATCTGGGGATGCAAGGAACGTGCTAAGTTGAGATACTTCTGCTGCCTTGTCAGCCCTGATTATAATATTTCCCAAAGATCATCCACAATATATCGCACCAATGATCTGTGTCTTACTGTCTCCATAATACTGACACCATGTGATAAAGATCTGTGTGCTAACAATGTCAGAGCGCAGGGCATACGCTTCTGTGCCCGAGGATGTATGTAGGCTGGTCCATTCGTCAGACACCAAAGCACCCCAGAGGGAGAGAGAAGGGTCCCAAGGGGACTATGCCCCATCTAAAAAAAAAAAAAAAAGTGTCAAGAAGAAAGGGGAGCCCTGATCTGAACCACTACTTTGCCAACAGTCCTCAGCCAGAGGCTTGGCAATGCACTTCCATATATCCTTAAATCTCCTTGAAATATCTCATTGAACATCCAAGGAAGATCCCTGTGAAGCCAAGTTTCCCTGTTTGAAGAGGAGACTGGGAATCCCAGAAGCCCCTGTGACCTTGCCCACACAGGACCCGCTAACATGCTCGCTCATGAGCTTCTCTGAAACATGGCGTTCGCCCTGGCAGCACACCACGTCGGTCCTACTTCCTTCCTTTCAGCATGGGCTTTATCTTGGAATTTTGCAAAGGCCAGACTGTGTCCATGAAGGAAGGCTTGCAAGCATGCCTTCAAAGCAAACAAGTAGCTTACCATAGATGTGTTACCCACTCTCGCCTATGCACCAAGACTCCTGGGCTTAGCAACTAGAAACCTTCAGCTCTCTCAGTGGCTCTGGCACTTATTTGCTGGATGACCTCGGAAAAGTCCCTTTCCTTCCCTGGGCCTCAGTCCTCCCTTCTCTCTGACAAGCTGGTAGAACTAGATTATCTCTAACTTTGGTTCTAACTCCGGAAGTCTGTTAATTTTTAAAACTTTTGGGCTGAGAAACAAAAGTATCTTTCCGAGCAACTAATTAAATGTACAGATAAAATCACATTAGCTTATAAATCAGAATGTCCTTTCTAATTACATCTTAAGCAACATCACAATGGAACTTGCCCAAAGCTACCAACGCAGTTAATCAACAACTACTGACAGCACTACCCTCCTCCTTCCATCTGCAGGACTGGTGCCTCTGGGGACACATGATACCTCCTGGTTTTCAATTCCAATGGTGGGATGCTTGTGTTTTAGAGTATAAGAACAAAGACCACTTTTTCTGGGCCACCAAGAATTACCTCAAAGTTTCAATTGGTCATTCAAAAGTATTTTGTGAGTTTTCTATACGTCATGCATTTTCCTGCCGCTGGGGAGACAACTTCAGTTAAGACCAGATTCCTGATCTCAAGAAGTTTATATATAGACTAAGTAGCATATAGAAAGAAGTAAATAGATATGCATACTACAGTTTAAGTAGAGGAACACATTATAAAGACTTCTAACCCAGCCCTTGAGGAGTCTAAGGAGATTTTCCCGAGGAAGCAATGTCTAAGCTGAGATTTACAAACAAGAAGTTAACCAAGCAAAAGCAGCTGGGAACTCCTTTTTTTTAAGATTTATTTATTTGAGAGAGATAAAGAGAAGGAACACGGGGAAGGGCAGAGGGAGACGGAAAAGCAGGCTCCCCTGAAGGAGGGAGCCCGACGTGGGGCTGGATCCCAGGACCCTGCGATCATGGCCCGAGCTGAAGGCAGCCTTAACCGACTGAACCACCCAGGTGCCCACAGCTAGTAACTCTTACCAACCAATGAAACTCTCACCAATTGCTGGAAAACCAAAAGCCAATTTTGGGAGGTGATGTAACAACCTAAAAATTATCCCCCCAAATTCAAAAGATCCCCACCTGGACTTGTTCTACTTAACGTTCTATGAAGTGAGTTTAATTAAAGTACAAATCAGAATATGTGACATATGCAACACCGTTTCTTAATGTGTAAGAAAGGAACAGGGACTCAAACCAATGCCGCAGTAAGAGTGTGGGGAAGTTTAAAAGGACAGATGTGGATTTCAAGTCTCACTGTTTCTTAGGATCTGGGTGACATGGTCCTTAACCTCTGACAAGTGGCTTAACCTCTGTGTTGTCAGTTTCAACCTCAGTTAAATGGAGCCTGAAACGGGACAAATGTTGAACAAATACTAGCTAATAGATGAGTCCTTACCACATGCCAGATGATGTGCTCAGCACTTCAGTCACTGACAAAGGTAAGTCCTGGCAGCATACACAGAAGGGGCCTCCTATTATTGTCATCAGTGTCCAGGTAAAGAGACGGAGGCTTGGGTAAGTTCAATAAGCAGACCCAGGTGACAACAGCTAGCAAGGTGAAGGTAAGCCTTGATTCCCCCCTCCCCCGCAGCTGTCTGCATTCAAAGCAGGAGTCTCAACCAACAATGTTTCTTTCTACCTACTTCTCCACCTCCAGCTATGCCAGAAAAGGAGCTTTTTACTGAGAAAATGGCAAAATCTTCCCAGTGTATTAAAGATGCAGACATTGTAAATGGAGTTATTCCTTGGTTTGTGTGCTATTCGAAGGGCAGTCATTATTTAAAACACATGTTATCAGACAATCGCTTATCAAAGCTACCTGAGGCTCAATTACCATCCTTGGATAAGAGGTCAGGGTTAAAAGCATCAGATTCAGAAAATAAATATGGATCTGAAAAGGGAAAGATGACAAAACAGTTTGCTGGACAAGAAGATGTCTGGCACCTTTGGCCACTTTTCAATGAAGTAGAAGGGAAAAGAGGTTGAGGTCACCGAGAAAACAATTTAAGTGGGCCAGAAAGAGACAGAGTGTGTGTGACTCCTTTTTACTTGCAGGAGACACCGACTTCCTCTGAGGGAGTCAAAAGTGTAATAATGAAGAGGAAAGCGGTTTTTCTTACAGCACCGCTACATCCACTAAATTGGGAGACGGAGCTTGACACTTTTGACACAGCAGCACATTGGCCTGGCTCACGGTGTCATTTTGTGTCAAGTATTAGCACAAATATGGTCACTGATGCACTGAGGAGCATTTGATGCTTCCTTAAATGGCTTCCAACTTGGCAAAGGGAAAAACCGAGTATCGCAAACATCAGTGTGATTGCTATACCTCTCGAAGAGCTTTCAAAGTTGCCTCTGGGTTGACCAGCTTGTTTCCTTACCTGTGGAACATTAGCAAGAGCTAAAGAACAAACGGCATGTACGACTTTCAGTGCGTTTGTTTGGCCAGAAGCAGAAAGGACTTGGAGTGCCCTTGAAGCTGTCTGAAAGGGGCCCATGACATCAGAATCCAGAAGCTATGATTGGAGTGAACGGTACTGTGCAGATGCAGATTGGGGGCATACATGAAAATGGGTTCTTTGCCCCCAGGGTTTGGATTCAGGAAGTCTCTAGTCAGGTCCGGAACTTGGGTTCTGACTGAGACGCTCATGTGACCTTGACAATCAGCCAGATGCAATCTGCACCGGTCTGATGGGGCCAAGGCTGGACTGAGATTCAAGCTCTCAGGGTGCTGGCCCCATTTCTGGCACCTACTGGGTGTGGGATCTCTGACAAGTCACTTCTTTGTTTTTTTTTTCAGCCACTTCTCCTTATTCTCCACTAATAAAGCGGGAGAGAGTCCTCAGGAAAGATCGCCAAGGATCTTTAGATCCATCGGTCTGGAATGGAATGTTGGGGTTAGGAACCACCATGGTGCAGAAGTAGGACCTGAGACTCGAGTCCCCAAACCTGGGTTCCAATTTCAGCACTGCTGCTTTCCGGCTGCTGGACCCCGGCCAACTGATATACTTTCTCTGGGATGAGAATATAGATTTATAATATTATAATGAATATATTTATAACAAGTCTTCTAATTCTTATAATTAATAGATCTATCATTTCTAAGTCTCCATTTCCTCAACTATAAAATCCTGATGATAAGAACAGTGCCTATAGCAGAGTTTTTGTGAGGAAATAGTTTGCAAAAACTATTTAAATAGGCAGCGTCTAGAGAGTGCCCAGGACGGTGCCCTGCTGAGTGCTCACTACCTGTTAGTCGTGGCTAGCCCTGACAAGGTCAGCCAGAAGAGCTTTCTGCTGTCCCCCGGAGCTACTGTGATTAATGAGGTTCGTGGAAAGGTAACCCTGGCTGAGAAATCGTTGGGCTTGTCCTTTTAGCAAGAGAAACTCACAAGAAATGAGCTTGCTTTGGAAAGAGTGGGCTACTGGAGGGAGGCAGGAAGCTACGCCTCTTAGGAGGAAATACAGGAACAAATGAGAAAAGGGCATTATACAGTCTATGCCATGTTTATCAAAGCGCGGTTCAGGGGTGACCTGCTGTAGGAGGGACTGAGGGGTCATTAAAGTAGCACCTTTCTGTCCCTGCTGGATCAGACTCCCAAGGGAGTGGGTCCAGTAATTGGTTTTTCTCAGAAGCTTGCAGGAGATTTCTTCCATAAACAGGGGCTAGAGAAACACTGGCAAATACAGTCAATGAAACAACCCTCCCCCCCAATTCTCCAGTCCTGTGTTTACCCAGAAAGGGAACAAAACAAAACAAAAACAGGGAAGGCAAATAAGCTCGTGGATCTGCACATTTACCAAGAATCTAAACTTCTTACAGTCTTGTCATCTCCAGTACAGCTGGGTTCCAAGCCGGTGTCCAATTTCTGCCTAATTCACGGCTCCCCAGAGAAATGAATGCTAGCAAAGGGCTACTTAAGGATGTGGATTGTGTCAACTTCCTTAGAATGGCAGTGTGGTTTGTAAAAATTAAATACAACAAGAGAATGCCTCCCCACTTCCTCTGCCCGCTCTCTTCTCCCACCCTTTCTTTCCTGCCATCCTGGTTCCCATTCCTTTCCCCGGTGCTTTCCGTTCTCAGGCTCTTTTCTTCAGATTTACTCTCTCTTTCTTCCTTCTTTCCACTCCTCTCCTATTTTTGCCCCCTCTACCCTATAGCTTTCTTTCTTTCGTCTTTCCCTCTCTTTTTGCCTCTGTGTGCGTGTGTGTCTCTCTCAGACTCCCCTCTTGTTCTGCCTCTGTCTGTGCCTCTCTCTCAAACACCATACCTCATTGACCATTCCTCCTCTTGATGCCCGGCTCCGGGCTCCCCTCTCAACAAGCCTCCAGCGGGCACACTTCCGGCTACGAAGCCTGTGCCCCATGGTAAACCAGCCCGGCGCCCTCCACAAGAGGCTCAGTCTACTTACAAGTTCTTGGAAATTTGCTGCCAGAGAGCCCCAGTGAGGAGGGTCCCTCTTGATACCGGGAAATGAAACCCTCCTGGGAAGATGCAACAGGATTACGGAGTAAAACAGCAAGGCCAAACAGCTCTAGTACCCAGAGCTTCCCCTGGACTGGAAGCCTTGGGGCCAAGCCTAGCTAGCAGCGGAGGGTTCTTCTGCATTTTGGAATGTCTATCACTTAATTTCCAAGATAGGAGCGGCTCCATTCACCTAGCGCAGGCAGTGGAGTGGTGGCGCCAAGGGGCTGTTGGGAAAGCTTCAGCATCTTCAATGTCTACCAATCTTCTCAAAGCCCATTAACCTCCTCAAAAGACAAAATCTAAGCAAAAATTGAGCATCCGCTTTGCACGTAGCCTCCAGACAACTCTCTCTCCCCCTACACCCCGCCCCAAGCTGCTTCTCCGTCTACCAACCCCAACCCATCTCCAGGTACCTCCTTTATAGACATACTAGAGCTTCTGCCATGAGCAGGGATAACTTTCCAGACCTACAGTCGGGCAAACTGAGGGACAGAGAGGTTCCACAGCAGGCTCGGGAACATGTTACTCTGGAGTGCCACCGCTCTCAGGACCCAGAATATTTTGCACACTCGACAACATCAAAGGATGGCGAGTTCAGAAGAAACTTTTTCAAAGCTGAGCGACAGCCTCTCCCAATTCGAATCTCCGTGGGCGGGTGCAGAACTTTGTCTCTCTCTAGCTTCTTTCGGGGCAGCTCTCAAACTCGACCTGTCCGCACACTCATCCCGGCACACCACCTACACACGCCCTTTCCACCCACCTGGAGCCCTCTCTCGGAGTCACGATAGAAGTGAAGGAGTCAGGTAAGGAATAAACTCAAGCCTGGCTCTCAATGCTCCCGCAACTCCTCCTCCCCTTAGTGGAGTAGAGAGGAACAAAATGCTGGGGTTTGGCTAGCTGCCCAGCCCAGGGAGCTGGAATACCCGCCACCAGGGACCGAAGAAGGCAGGGGCTCGCGTCCGAGAACCAGCCAAGTCCACGTCGCCCCGGCTGAATGGCCCCTCAGTTGCCTGCAAGTTGAAACCTCAGTCAGGCACACAATGAGGCCGCTGTTTTCCGACAGGAGGCATTTGGATGCCTCACACACTCAGCCCAAATCGGGCCTGAGAGCAGAGCGCATTTCCTTGCCCATGTTCAGATGCGCCCCTAGATGCGGTTCAGTTGCGGTTCCCTTCCCATGTGCCTGGCCACGGGAAGCCCGTGCAAGCCACCTGTTGGACTCTGTCCGGCCACCCTAGATCTTGCGCCCACAAACCCTCACGGAGGCGCGAGGCATTCAGTGTACCCAGTTCATCAGCAACAGAAACATTTCACTTGCGCCTCCTCCAATGGCCACCTTTCCAGCTCCCAATCTCACACACGTACACACTTCCTTAATATCCCAGCAGTCACTACTCTTTAATGAAGCGCGCTTGGCCTCCCCTAGGGGCCCGGGCTGCCCACGATCTCCGAGCGCGCCCAGGCGGCAGTGGATCTCCAAGCGCTTAGCTGGGTGTCTGCTTAATGCGCGGGCGGCAGAAAAGCCCCAAATGGCACACTGGTGGGGAACAGGGAGCTCTAGGGAGCCCCCTTTCTCCTATGGAAGCGGAAGGGGTCTCCTTCCCTGGTTCAGACGTGAGGGCAGTCGGGGAAGTCCCGAAGGCAAACGGATTGGGGGAACCAATGTTGGCGTTTCGCTGCCAAATCCCAGGATAGGTGCAAAGGGGCTCAACTTTCTCGTGCCTCCCTGCCATCCCCGCAAGCAACTAGCTGGCGGGAAAGGTTCGCCGCCACGAACGGGCTACTCACCCCTGGGTATGAACGCTGCCCCCGGAGGGGATCCCAGGAGACTGGCGCGCGTGGAATCCGTGAAACGCTTGGGTGTCTCGCTCGTCTCCCGGGCCACGAGGCTAAGGCTACGCGCTCCAAGCGGGGCAGCCGAGGGCAGTCGATCCCATGGGTGGCGAGTTGGCAGAGGGCGCGCCGCCCGGCTGGGGGCGCATCGTTCCCAGGGCTGGCGCAGGCTCCAGTGGGGAGAGGGGCTCCCGGAGAAGTTGACGGCGCTGGGGGTGGACTTCGGACTTCGCGCTCGCTTCGGCTCGAGCGGCCGGGCGCGTCCTCTGGGATAGACAAGGGATTCGCCGGTGGAATGGGGGCCGGCGTGGGCCGAGAGGCTGCAGGAAGCTTCCGCTGGCCGCCGCCTAGAAGGAGCACAGCGGCATCGCGCTGCCTGGAACCCCCGGCAGCGGCTGGAGCAGAGAGCGAGCGAGAGAGCCGGGCTGCCTCCTCCCGGCTGCCGGCGCCCCTTGCTCAGAGCCCGGCTCGCTCCAGCCCGCCGCGCCCCTCCTCCTGTCCGAGTCCTCCTCCCCTCCGCTGTTTCACCCTCTTGCAAGGCTCGCGGGGCTGGGCTTGGGCCAGAGGCTGAGCGGAAGGCGACCGCAGAGCCCGCAGCATGGAGGGCGATCTCGCCGGCTCGGGCTGGGGCTCGGGCTCGGGCTCCGGCTTGGGCTCCGGCAGCAGCGGCCGCCGCCTCCCGCGCGCCCACGTGCCGGAGCCCCGGTGTGCGCGCTCCGGCCGGCCGGGCTGGAGGGAGGGAGCTAGGGCGAGCCGCGGGTGGGGGTGGCGGGGAGAGCCTGCACACCCGCGCAGCCGAGGAGGTGAAGCCGAGAGGCTCCCTAGGGCGCAGGGATCCTCGTCTGCAGCTCCGGGAAGACTGGTGTGCAAGGCTCCCCCAGCTCCCCCCTCCCTTTGCGGAACGGAGAGAGCTTGAGCGAAACCCGGGGCGTGGGGGGTGGGGGGCGCTCCACTCCGCAGGATCAGCCGGGAGCTGGGAGCCGCGGCCGGAGACGGCTACGTGTCTCCACCAAAGGGACAGGTTCCAAGTATCCTTGAACCCCTTCACCTCTCCCGGGCGAAGAATGGGGTTCGGAAACACCGAGTGAGGGAATATGCGGGTTCCCAGCGAGAGCTTGTTCCGGCTTGCCCCGCCTTCCTCCCAGAGTAAGCACTTTTCCCGTTAACCAACAGACTCGAAGGGACTCCTCCTTCCAGGGAGAAAGGAGTTGTCTTGCAAAAGATGGGCCTGACAACCTCCAATCAAGTGACAAATAATTACTGAGCACTCACTTTGAGCAATGCCGGGCAGTGTCCTGAATCATAGGGTCCTCCCTGGTCGCAAGTTGTGTTCTCTGCTCTGCGCGCCTTTAGGCAGGCCCTCCTGGGCCTCCTGGTTGCAACCATAAAATGAGGCTCCTTCCTGGTAGGAGTAACGAAGACAAAACAAATCCATGTGAGAATTTTTAAATTAAAAGACACTTCAAAAGATGACTAATAAATAATTTGATATTAACAAGAAACATTACTCTTTTTAAAAAGTTACAGAATAGGAACTGAGATCTCTAGGGAAACAAAACCTAGCAAAATATACCTATTACTGGGTTCATGGGCAGTGACTTGGAGATCTTTGTCTCCAATCTTATCATTATTTTAAAGGAAGCATTGAAGCTCAGAAAAGACAAATGGCTTGTCCAAGGTCACACCTATCCAGTTTGGTTAGCCCTGGTCTTCTACTCCCAAACCTGTGCTTTCTCTGCCACATACCAGGACACAAATTATACTCAGCAGTATTGTGATGAGACATCAGCAAGGGGGAGACATCCCTTTCCTCTGGGGTTTCCAAAAAAAAAGGGGAAAGGGACTTCATGAAAGAGCTAAGACAAGCAAAATCCTAAGGAGTAGGCAGGATTCGGATATCTGGAAAAGTGAGATCAAGCACGGGGAGGGAGATCACAAAGACAGATGAAGGACATGTTACAAGAGCAGCAAACAAGTTTGGCAAAAGCAGAGAGCTTGCCTAGGTGATGGGGAGTCACTGAAGGGTTTTAAGCAGTAAAAGAAAATAGTGAAAGCTTCGTTTTAGGATGATCAATACATCTCTGTACAGAATGGATTAAAAGGGGAAGAGATGAGGGAGGGGGAGGACAAGGGGAGGGAAGAAAGGGAAGGAATTGCAGGCAGAGAAAACCATTAGGAGGAGGTCAAAGCAGCTATCCAGATGCAAGTGATGGAAGCCTGATGAAATGTGATGGCAGGTAAAGCTGAAATCAATGAAACTCTTCCCAACCCTGTTCTTTTAAGCCTGCCTTATAGAAAATACTCTGCTGTTGATTGCAGGGGACATTGTATGGAAAGGTACATGTGTTTGAGATATAACAGAAAATTGGGGGCCAACCCTCAGGGACTACAGTGGAGCTTTTCACAGTAACTGATCTGAAGCTAATCTGGTCCCTTGGTTTCAACATTCAATGCCTGGGAGCCGGACAGCAACAGCCTTTGGAGAAGAACGGGTTCAATTAGGATTTCTATCAATCAACCAAAACCAAAAACCAGAAAGGGAAGGGGAAATCCTGCTTCCTTTCATTCCTTGGAGGCTCTTGAAGTCACAAATGAATGGTTTCAGGGACTTTCTCAGGTTTTTCCAAAAGAAATAGTTTTTCCCTATGTAGCACTCTGTCTCCTTACAGGACCAGCACCAACAGCATCACAGGCCTGCTGGACTCAGAATCTGAGGCCCCTCCCTATACCAACTGAACCAGAATCTCTGTCTGAAGAAGATTCCTAGCTGATTCATGAGCACATTAAGTTAGAGACGAATATCTCTGTTCCCTCCTAAGCTAGTATTCAAATTTTGAGTGTGTAGCATAGCTTTTTTTTTTTTTAAAAGCCATGTATTACGCCATATCTACACACACACAACTTCCTTATAATTTAAATAAAAGTTTCATAAAACAACACATATCTTTAATCCGTGATTCACTTCAATATTTTCTATTCAGTTTATTTCATTAAAAAAAAAATGCTGGTCATGACCTACTGATTAATTCCATGACCACCTAATAGGCTGCAACTTGTGGTTTGAGAAATAATGAACCATGCTATTAATTATTTTATCTTGGGTTTTGTTTGTATGTGTGTGTATCTTACCACCTCTATTAGACTGTGAGTTCCTTGAGGGCAAGGTTCAGATATTTTTTTTTTATCATTGAAATATAGATCAGAGTTAATGGAGGGTTTTGTATGTAGTAGCAACTCAGTAACTATTCAATGAGTAAATCAATCCATGAATGCCCTAGTGGATGGAAGCCCAGGGATTGGAGGCAAGCTGGAGGAAGAAGAGAGTGAAGCTTGGAGTGTAGGAAAAGCCTAAGCCAGGAAAATATTTACCCAAAACTCCAGGTCTCTGAAGCATTATCAATGGACTATAAGCAGAAAAGGTTCTTTCTAAAACTGTGATGCATTCCAAATGCTCCAACCAGCCAGAATCTTATTTTCCAATAGAGTTCACCTTTATTGCTTCACAAAATTTCAAACTTTGGGGACTTAAGGAGGAAGGAAAGCAGCTGAATAGCTAACATAGATTCTTAGACAAGGAAACGAAACAGAGAAATGACAAGGACATGTCCACGCAAATCTGACATGAAACGAGGGAAGCTTCTCCTGCGTGGTCTTGTCATTCTGGGACCAGCGCCACTGACCAAAAGGAGCGAAGAGCTAGGACTAAATACTTGGTTGGAAGCAGATTTTTGTCTGACTGCACAGAGATGCTTGGCGATTAGATCTTTCCAAAACTCTAAATGGCTTCTTTTGGAAGCAATAATTTCCTTGCCACAGGAAAGAGACCACAAAGAATGAAGAAGTACTTATTGTTCACCAGCCAACAGAACGAGGGGGGAGTATTGATTCATATAAATATAAATAAAATCAACCTAAAGCGTGAACATTAGAGTTACAGTATCTCATACTCTAAAATCATCTCAAATGTCCACTAGTTCAACTCCTCAGTTTAAAAGAATCTGTGGAAATTATCATAGAGTCCCTCATCTTGAGATATATAAGAAAGCTATAGATCAAGGATTTCATCTCAGACTTTCAAACTCAGGCATATATATTTTACATAGGAATGCTACAGACGGCACAGTAGGAATCGCTCATTCATTGTGAAGATGATCAATGAGTTACTGGAAAAGGCTGGCAATGGATATATTTATTGAGTATCTACTATGGACTAAGCACTGTAGCAGGTATTTTGCAGGCTTTCATTTCATAAAATCCTCGTTTAAAAAACTCCATGAAGTAGGAGGCTTTAATCACCATTTTCCCAGTGATGAAAGGCAGTTTCAAAGAGGGTAAATAATTTGCCTAAGATTTTAAGGCTAGAAAGTTCCACGGGAGGTTTTGAACAAGGGTCTGTGTTACTCCTAAATCCATACTCCCTCCTCTCTTATGCTTTGCTTCTAGGCCACGGAAGATTTAGAGCAAAAACTGGCTGGAAGATGGAAGGACAGAATTCTGATTGGGGCAAAAGATTAAATAGCTTACTCGATAAGCACCCCTTGCGCTGAGATTCTGGGATGCTGTGAAGGGTTGTTCACGTTGAGGTGGAAATACTATTAAGTACTTTGAGTACCCCCCGCTGTGCAGAATCCACAAACTGACTCAGTGGTGGTCCATTACACTTGAAAGTTAATGCTGCTGTTGAAAGCTGCGTTGGCTGCAGCTCAAAAGGAAGTTTTTGCATCCGGAGAATTTCATTCCCAGTGTAAATTAGTGTTCTTTACTTTTTCAGAGTAACGGACACCAACCTAAGTTGTTTGAGGGGTAAGGCAAGAAACCGATTTTAAAGAATCAAGACACTCAAGACATACCTGGAAAGTAATGAGGCAAGACCTCTGGAAGGCACTGGAAGGTGGGAATGGAATCCTACTAGATCTCATATATTCTTTCCCTCTCCATCTTTGTATCTCTTTTTCATCTCATTGTCTTGCTATCCTTCTACTTCTTCCCTCTCTTGCTGCAAAAGAGCTCCCTGCTTCTCTGTTCCTGTAGAAAATAATATCTATCCCGTGCATTTCTTAACTTGTTGTCTCTGGGCCTCAAGTCTTTTTATCAGGAGAGGGTATCTCATTGGTCAAATGTCCACCTGTGAACCATCAGACGGAACCAGAAGGATATAGTCACAGTACCAGCAAAGCTGCTGGGAGCTGAGCCCTGTAACTTAGACATGAAGTGGGGAAGGAAAGTTGCTGTAAATCCCAGACAGAGCACAGAAATGTGGCTACTACACTCCTTAATGTGAGCAACTGAATGCTTTAGAAGTGGAGAATCTCAGTCTGCACACAGTACATTGTCTGTAGGAGATTGCTAGCGTGACATGAGGATTGGTGATGTTAACAGCTGATTTAAAGCCCTGAAATGCCACAGAGGCTATTTAAAGGTCCCTGCCCAGGAATCCAGGAACCTATACAGATGAACCAGAGTTAACAGGAACCAGTGATCATCCCAGGCACATTGATATGGATATTCATTCTGTTTCAATTCATTCCTATTCATCCTGGTTTGCTGGGGAGAACACTGAATCAGGACACAGAGAACCTGGATTCAAACCCAGGCTCTGCCCTCACCTGTCATACAACTTATCTCACCTCCCCAAAATTGGAGATTAATAAGCATGCCCCGCCTACCTCAGAAAGCTGTTTCAAGAAGCAAATGGGATATCTGTGAAGCTAGCACTATGCAAAATCTAAAGCACTGAGCAAATGTAAGAAATTATTAGTAATACAAGAAATAACAGGAAGCCAATGAGTTGTAAGACTTAGGTTACCTTTGCAGATATCTATTCCACCATGCTCTTTGGAGTAGAAAAAAAGTCATGCTGCAAGAAATGTAATGAATGTGAAGTGCGTTTATTCTATTTTTATGAGGCATGGTTGGGTGAAAATGATCAGTGCAGCTCAAAAGTGAAGGATTAAAAGTGTACGGTTTTTAAGAAATAACTAGGGCCTTCAGTACCAGTAGCAGGAATAGCAATACTAGGAATAACAATAGCAGCAAAACAGTAATAACAATAATAACACTATGGTCGCCATGTTCCAGACCTTGTGCTAAATGCTTTCCACCCATTCGCTCATTAAATTCATATAACCTTCCTCGGTGAGTTCCATTTCTGTCCCTGTTTTAAAGATGAGGAAACTGAAGCAGGACAAGTTCATAACTTACCCAAAGTCTCAAAAATGATAAGTGGTAGAGTCCAGATTAAAACTCCATCTACCTCATTCCAAAATTAAAGTGAGTAACCAATACGCTATTCTGCATTTTATATCCTTGGAAAAAAATATGAGATAAGTGCAAAGTTTTGGTGATGCAAAAACTATTGTAAAAAGAGAAGCCTCTAACAATCAAAATGATTCAGTCATAGACCCACATATATTTTGAATGTGTGTATTTTTCCATTGAATATGGATGGTCACTGAATGAAATTTAATGTAATGACTACACACCTATTAAAATGGATTTTTTTTTTAAGAGAGAAAGAGAGAGCATAAGCGGGGAGGAGCAGAGGGAGAAGGAGAGAGAGAATCCCAAGCAGGCTCCATGCTGATTGTGGAGCACAGCTTGGGGTTTGACCTCACAACCCTGAGATCCCCATCAACAGTCCAACAGCAGGGCACCTAACTGAGCCATCCAGGTGCCCCCAAAATGGAATTTTAAATGACAAACCAATTATCGGTGAAGATGGTAAGTAACAAGAATGCCCATTTATTGCTAATGGAAATGCAAAATGGTATAGCTACTTGGAAAACAGTTTGGCAGTTCCTTAAAAGCTAAACATAGTGTCATCATGCAATTGAGAAATTGCACTCCTAGGTAGTTACCCAATTAACTTGAAGATATATCCACACAAAAACCTGCAAGCATATGTTTATCACAGCTTTAGTCACCACTAAAAACCAGAAACAACCAAGATGTCCTTCAGTAGGGAAATGGATAAGCTAATACATCCATACGATATATACAATACAATGGTATTCATCAATCAAAAGGAATGAGCTATCGATTTATGGAAAGACACAGAAGAACCTTAAGTGCATACTGATAAGTGAAAGAAGATAGTTTGAAAGGGCTACATACTAGATGATTCCATTTATGTAACATTCTGGAGAAGGCAAAACTGCAGAGATGGTAAACAGACCAGTAGTTGCCAGGGGCTTTGGTGGGAGGAGAAGAATTGAAGAGGGAAGCACAGAGGATTTTCTTTAGGTTGATTAACTGTTGTGTAGGATACAATAATGGTAGATAAATGACACCGTGCATTGGTCAAAATCCATGGAACATTATAGCACAAAGAGTAAACCTTAATATATGCAAATCTAAAGAATCATTTAGGAGACCAGGTGATCCCAGGAGGGAATAGAAACTGTGACTAAAGACTCTTAACTGCATTACAAATGTGTGAAACCCTCTCACTGAAAGAAGTGGAGGAAGAAGGTGCTGACTTAAATAACTACAAATGAGAGGAGTCTGTAAGACTAAAAGCAAAAGGAACTGTACACAATCACTGTTCTAGAGCTGATAAAATTGTTTCTCATGCGGGTACATGTTCACAGTTATGAAGCCGCTCTACATGTCTACTGGAATTGAACAATTATGTACAAGAATGATAGTAGGAGTCTGGATTCTCCCTCCTGGAGTGGGAGGTTTCGGATAAGCCAAGAGAGAAGACATTCTAGTCTTCTTTGTGATAATGGATTGGATCCATGTGATAATGGATTGGAGATGGAGAGATCAGTATGAACTCACACAGATACAGATGAGATGCATACAGAAATTAGAGATATGTGGACATACCACATTAGTATACACACATACATTTTCTTGCTCTGTCATCTGAGAAGGCCCCAAAGCAATGACACCCAGTAACAATGAGTACGCCTAGAACCCAGATCCTAGTTTTCCAGTTAGAAAAAAACAAAAACAAAAAACAGAGCATCTGGGGCACCTGGTGGTTCAGATGGTTAAGCATCTGCCTTCAGCTCAGGTCATGATCCCAGGGTCCTGGGATCGAGTCCAGTGTCAGGCTCCCTGCTCAGTGGGGAGCCTGCTTCTCCCTCTGCCTCTCTGTCTCTCATAAATAAATAAATAAAATCTTTAAAAAACAAAACAAAACAAAACAGAGCATCTTAGAGAAATGGCTGATTCTAGAATTAGGGCAGGAAATACACAAAATGAGCCTGGAGCATCTTGTAGTGCCAGAAAGTAAGGAAGTGCTCAACACATGTGCGCGCACACACACACACACACACAGTATTGGGGGTATGTCAAATGGGGATATGTCAAATGGACAAAGGAGCCAACTAAAGGAGCTCCCCATGGCCAAGGATGGAACAATTGGAACAACAAATTAAATAAAGTAATATTAATTTATAACCCAAAGTCTAAAATAAATATTAATGTGTCTACACTGATATAAATAAATGATTGACCTAATAAATAAATAAGTAGAGACAAATCTCCCGTACAGAATTCCAAACATTTTTATGTACGTATTCTCCCCTCAAGGAGGTGAAGCATAACTCTTCATCCCTTCAGCGTGGTCAGGGCATTGTCACCTCTTTCCAAGAGCACAGTATGTAAAGAGGGATAAAGGAGGAACTTTATAATGGAGAAAGCTGAAAAACCCTGACTCAGTCAAGTGATCAAGGTTAAGATCAGCAGTGATGTCATGTTGAGAGTATGTACTCTTGATATGATGTGATGAGAACAGCATTTTACATCTGTGATCTTCCTCCCAAGGACCCATAACCCGTCTAATCATGAGGAAAACATCGAACAAATGCCATTTGAGGGATATTCTACAAAATACCTGAGCAGTGCACCGAAAACTGTCAAAAATGATCAAAAACAGAAAGTGTGAGAAGCTCACAGCCAAGATGCATCTAAGGAAACATGACAAGTAAATGCAATGTGGTATCTTAATGAAATCTTGGAACAGAAAAAGGACATTAGATTAAAAACTAAGATGTCTGAATGAAACAGACTTTAGTTAACCATAATGTATTATTGTTTCATTAATTGTAACATATCTACCATACTAATTTAAGATGCTAATAGTAGAGGGAAGTAGCTATGATGTATATGGGTATATGGGAACTCTCTTACTAGTTTGGTAATTTTTGTATAAATCTAAAACCATTATAAAGCAAAAATCTTTTAAAAAAAATAAACAAACAAAACCCAGGTAAAAACTGTAAAGCCCCAGGAGATAGGCTAGCTATCTAAAAGAATACTAATTATTTTCTCAAATAGTAAAATATTTATTTTTTTATGATTTATTTATTTATTTATTTGAGAGAGAGTAGGGGGAGGAGCAGAGGGAGGGAGAGAACCCCAAGCAGATTCCCCGCCAAGCGAGAGCCCGGCCATGGGGGCTCCATCCCAGGACCCTGAGATCATGACCTGAGCCGAGATCAAGAGTCGGACACCCAACCAACTGAGCCACCCAGGCGCCCCTCCAATAATAAAACATTTAAAGCAGAAAAGAAATCCATAACAAAACAAAAATGAAAACAAAACTTAACTAATTTGGACTCACCAATAAGAAAAATATAACAGTTAATTTTCCAGACAGGTCAATGTCCCATTCAAAATCATTAGAAGCCTCATGCTATTGTCAAAAACAATCTTCTTTCTCATTTTTCTGCTTGCTGGATCTGTTCTGTTCATATTTAATGGCTATTTAGACATCTCCAAAATAATATTGATCTGTGTCTTAAAGTGGAATTGATTATTCAGTGTGCCACTATTAAAATGTCCCTTCATTGCATAGGCATTTGCGTGAGTGCACATTAATGTTATTTTGTCAACAGCATGTATTCAGTGGCTATTAGATTCGATCTCTACTAAGCAGATAAAATCAAACTTCACGAGGAGAGTTTGATTTAGGTTTAGAAACCAATAACAAAATGCAAGTGTCGATGGAGAAGACTGTATGCCCGTTTATTTATGGGACAGAAACAGAAGGAATGGGGGTATCCATTAAAAAAATGACTGTTTTCAATCATCTGGGGATTCTTTCATAAAGAAAAATGTGTGTATGGTAACTGTGGCCATTTGAACTGAGTAAAACAATTAGGAGGTGATTCAAATACTCATTTCCATCCATTTTCCTCATCTATTCATTGGCTTGTTGGAGGAGAGAGCAGCGAAATGAAGATTGCCAGCCAGTTCCAAATTGCTAAAAGAAAGGATTCTGCATTCCATTATTCACTGGCTATGGTGAACCAGGCAAAATGGAACTATTCTTTTGGACTTCAAAAGCTGTATAATTTTTTCACCAATGCTTTCTCTGTACAGTATTTTCTTTGGAAACCATGTTTTATGTGAGTTCTTTTTGGGATTGTTGTTGTTTTGAGTCACACAAATATTACCTCAATGCAAGATATTTGTTCTCCCAGAAAATGTTTCCAAAATGAAAATTTGAGACCCAGCATACCAATGGAACCAAATATTTACTTTAGTGCTCTAGAATCTCATGAGATTAAATTACCTATTGAAGAGATGGATTTTGTGAATTTAGCAAACCTAATTGTGACAAAATATTGAAGTGCAATCTCATTCCAGCAATTCCATTCCTAGCTGTACACCCCAAAACTGGTATTCGAACAAATATATGTACAGGAATGTTCACAGCAGCACTATTCTCAATAGCCAGAAGGTGGGATGAGCTCAGATGTTTGTCAGTTGATGAGTGGATAAACAAAATCTGGTATATCTATACAAGAGAATATTATTCAGCCATAAAAGGAGGGATACATGCTACAGCATGGATGAACCTTGAAAACATAACACTAAATGAAAGAAGTCAGACACAAAAGGTCATATATTTTATTATTCCATTTATATGAAAGGTCCAGAACAGACAAATTCAAGGAGACACAAAGCAGATAGTGGTTTCAAAAAAAAAAAACAACCAAAAAAAAACCCACACACACACACAAAAAAGATAGTGGTTTCAAGGGACAAGAGCAAGTGGGAAATGCGATGTGATTTCTTCCAGTGGGAGGATAAAAATGTTCTAGAACCATATAGCGGTGGTGGTCGCAAAACACTGTGAATGAACTCAGTCACCAAAATGCGTATTTTAAAACGGTTAAAATGGTGAATCGTATGTTATGTGAATTTTATGTCAATAAAAAAGTTAGGGACACCTGGGTGGCTCAGTCAGTTGAGCAAGTGATTCTTGGTTTGAGCTCAGGTCATGATCTCAGAGTCCTGAGATCGAGCCCCGTGTCAGGCTCTGAGCTCTGCATGGAGTCCACTCGACATTCTTTCCTCCTCTTTTCCCTCCCCCTCTACTCCCCCCATTTGTATAAATAAATACATAAATAAACTTGGGGCACCTGGGTGGCTCAGTGGGTTAAGCCTCTGCCTTCGGCTCAGGTCATGATCTCAGGGTCCTGGGATCGAGTCCCGCGTCGGTCTCTCTGCTCAGCAGGGAGCCTGCTTCCCGCCCCCTCTCTCTGCCTGCCTCTCTGCCTACTTGTGGTCACTGTCAAATAAATAAATAAAATCTTTATAAAAAAATACATAAAACAAACAAATAAATAAAATCTTTGAAAGAAATCTCCATGTATATGTGCATGTCATGAGGACACAGACTGTGGAGCACCTGCGCCCTGAACCACGAGCCTCATGTAATTGTACCTACAGAGAGCATGCACGTGGAAAGTAGCGGGAATTAGAAAAGTGTAGACACCGTACAGGCAAAAGAACACCAAGAAAAAGAGCTGATTTTTTCCCCCCAGTACAATCAACTCCCTAATGATACTCTGCCACTCAGCTGTTCTTTGCTACTGAAAACATCAAAAGTAGAAATCAAAAAGCAACCCCCATCAGGCGGAGGAGCAGATGGAATTGAGATGGTCTGACGGTCCAAGAAGAGGCTGTGGTGGGTACACGGACCAGTATGGCCTCTGAGAAGTGTATCCAGAATATCCAGTATGGTCTGCGAAGCCAATGGCGGATCCAGCCAGACTGCAGATGGAGTTGCTTAGCAGACCCATCAGATATCAGATCTTGACTGGAGGGACATTAGACAGGTGGAGAGGATGGAGGGACAGCTGATCAGTGAAGAGGCATAAACTTGAGAAAGGTCCAAGATATAAACAGGAAATCATGAAGGAAGTCAAGTCAAAGTAGCATTTGCCAACTGCATCGGGTGTCAAGTTTCTTTTTTGGGTGTGGTAGGACTTCTCTTCTTACCTCTCAAGGCACTAGCATTTCATGAGTCAGAGCAATGGACCGATGAGGTGAACCAAGTGATAGTTCAGAGTTACAAGACAAATACTGATCATAAAAGCAACTTCCATTTGCATAGTGCTGACTCTAGGCTGGGCCTGAGGGAAGAGCATCACAAGGATTGTCTCATTTAAGGCTCACAATTACCTGCAAGGCAGGTATTGTCCCCATTCAATGGGGACTTGAAACTGATGCTTGGAGTGGTCAGGAAATTCTCTCAAGTTCTCACACGTAGCTAGTGGCCAAGCTGGTGTTTGAAAGCCAGGACACCGGCTCTTTTAGTCACAGAGCTATCTTCCATGGCTGCCCTCCTCACAGAAAGCATTCAGGGTAAAGCTAGGGGGTCCTGCACCTATAATAATCAGACTCAAGAAATTTGCAAAGGGATTTTGAAAGACCCGCAGCTGATGAGTGAAGACAGCACAAAAACCAGGATGTGAGGACGTGTGAAGCAGGAGAGAGATACCCAAAATAAACTTAAACATGCTTCGTTGCAATCATCCAGTTACACAACTGTCACCTCTACTCAAAGGAGAGTACCTAGAAGGCAGGAACCCTGAGTTTTTCACCACAGTGATGAGCACAGCATCTAGTATACAGTAAGCCTTTAATAAACATTTTTGAATAAATAAAATGGTAGTGCTGGTATAGTTACTGATGGGAATAATAATACTGGTACTTTTGACTAAGCATTTAAGCTTAGAAATGTGCACTTAGAAATGTGCACTATGTCTCATGTCCACCTCCTAGCACGTGAGAAACACACTGTTACCACGTATTGCAGACAAAAAAACTGAGGCACAAATAATTTCGCCAAATTCAACCATTTAGTAAAAAGTGAGCTGGGTTTCAAACCCTAATTTCTATGACTCCAAATCCAGATGTTTTCACCACTTTATTTTCTATAGTAGATTACCCATCCTTTTAGTGAGGAGGGAGTGGATTATTATTGGATTATGTACTTTTCGGGAAAAAAAAATGAAAATTGTAATCGAACATTAGGCTCAAAAAAAAGAATGCCAAATGATACGTGTGCTTTGATTACGAATGTGTGAAAACACACATACATACAAACAAACCAGTAGGAAGCCTGGAGGTTAAAAGAGTTGTAGTAAGAGTGGTGAGACCAAGGATAATATTTTTTTAACATTTTGCTTAATTTTGTTGTAATGTTATTTTAAGAATAACTAAGACTTGAAAAACTCCAAGTGTAGGAAAACAAGTTATAATGTGCCTGCAAACGGATTGCTTTAGGCAGAATCATTGCTTGAGCCCTGGGTTGGTGATCCAGGATAATTACGTCACATCTCCGGTACCACATTCTCCTCAAGATACCGCAGAACTCTGTGAAACAGGAATTTTGAGTCTTCCTGAATCCTCCAGTTATGACTAAAATTTTGAAAATCTGATCTACTATTCTCCTTAGTGGAACATTCAAAAATATCACTTGCAGTAAATGTAACTTCAAACCAGTTTCTTCTTTAATATAATCTGTGAAATATTCTCCATATCCATGTATATGAAGGTTTATTACTCCTGAAAACGTCAACTCAGCCATCAGTCGTTCATCCTGGGGCCAGTTATCTTGTTAAAAGTCAGGTCAGTATATGGCACTTCCCGCCTCAAAAACCTTCTCGCACTTCCCATTAAATAGAGAATAGTCAGAACTCCAAGTCCTTATCTCTAGTCCCTCCTCGCATCCTCTATAGACTATATGCTCTATTCACAATTTGCCATTTACATTCATGATTTCATGCCTTTCTTGTAATAGAGACTTGGTCTCAAATGCCTTCTCTCACTTGTCAAGTTTTTACTCATTCCTCAAGACTCAAGATGATTGTCTCTGCTAAACCTTTAATAATACCCCGCACCGCACACTCTGGTATAAATGACTCCCAGTGTTGCAATCCCAATGCATGATATATTTATATATATTGCTATAGCTTAATACTTATCAAATATATTAGTTGGGCATTTTACATGTATTATTAGCTCATTTACAATAACAACTGTAGGAGCTAAGTACTTAGCACCACTTCAGAAAAAAAGGCAAGAGAGGCTCAGGACGACGAGGCCTGTCTCCCAAGAGCACAGTGGATCAACATCAGAGACGACCTTCAAACTCGGGTGTGCCTGAGCCAGAAACCTGTGCTTTTAACCACTACATTAAAGACAAACCTTTTTCCTCCAAATTTCCAGTTGTCTGCCTGAGAAATTAATCGGAGGCAAGTGGTTTGGATGGCAGAAACATATGCATTTGATGTATATGTCAAGAGCTCAACTCCAGTGTCAGGCTAAGCCTGAGGCAAAAGGAAAAATCAGTAATCTTGATCCTGTTTTTATTTAAAATTTGGTATTTTCCACCGTGGATTTGCTTGCATTTATTTTGACTTTTAAAATATTACATAAAATATTTTTTCTCTTGAATACTGACTTTGGGGCATCCTTGTAAACTTTACACCCACGATGAGTGTCTAACTTCTATCACTCTGGTCCTGGCCTGCGTCAGCACAGTGTCTGAGCACACAGAGGCCACCCAAAAACTAGCTCGGATATATGATTTATGTGTCCGTCTTTTCCACAAGACCTAAAACTCCTGGAAGACAGTGACTATAAGTGATTCCTTTTTGGACTCTTGCTAGCTCCCACCCTATATCCTTTCCTGGTTAGAGCCTCAAATAGTTTTTTTCTGAATGACACATGTTGTTGCCTCTTACTTTTGACCATGGTCAGAGTCCTATTTCACAGTGATTAGAAGGAAATCTAATGGGGCGCCTGGGTGGCTCAGTTGGTTAAGCGACTGTCTTCAGCTCAGGTCATGATCCCAGAGTCCTGAGATCGAGTCCTGCATCAGGCTCCCAGCTCCACAGGGAGTCTGCTTCTCCTTCTGACCTTCTTCCCTCTGGTGCTTTCTCTCATTCTCTCTCCCAAATGGATAAATAAAATCTTTAAAAAAAAAAAAAAAAGGAAATCTAACGAAAAACTTGAAATCTGACTATAGTTTTAATTTTCTACCAGCTTCCAAGTCAAATGATCCATGACCCAAAATGCCAAAGTAAGAATTAAAGGTCAACTTTATTTCCTATAAATCCTTCCCCAAAGTTTTTCTTCACTGAAAAGTCTTGAAGAACTATTTTTAGTTTCTCTCAGGGACACCTTAGAGCACCATAACTAATCTAATCTTGCAAACATAACAAGGGGACTCCTGCTGTTAATGAGTCATGATACTTTGTATGACTGGAAAATATAGGCCAAGGAGTTGTTTCCAAGGTTTGAAAGACAATTCGTTACCTATAATTAGTTTTCTTCTACAGTCTTTGTGTTGGTAAAGCCATTGAGCAAAGGAAGACGTTCTGCAGCGTAATGTAGTTGTTAAATCAAACAACCTTGGTTTACATTCTGGCTCCGTCACGAACTATGCGGCATTAACAAGCAGGAGAATCTCCTCAAACCACGTCTGAATAATGGAGATCATAGCAGAACCTCCTATCAATGGATTGTCACAGGTTTGAAGCGAGAAAATGCCATGTCTAGCATGCAGTAATTGCTCAGTAAATATTAACAAGTTTTCCATTTAATACAGGTATATTGAGAAATACTCTATGTCAGGTGCTGGGTTAGGCATTAGAGATGCAGCTGAAAACAAGCACACATTCAGTGGTTGTTAAAGTCAGCTGTATTCACTGAGCATCTACTGTGTAAGTTACTCTCCTAGACATTGTAGGAGAACAGAGAGGGAAAAGACAAAATCCCGGCCTTCGAAACAGAAATCTAGAGATGGGATTCATTTAATTTTTTTTAAGATTTTATTTATTTATTTGACAGAGAGAGAGAGACCACAAGTAGGCAGAGAGGTAGGCAGAGAGAGAGGGGGAAGCAGGCTCTCCGCTGAGCAGAGAGCCCGATGCGGGGCTCAATCCCAGCACCCTGAGATCATGATCTGAACCAAAGGCAGAGGCGTTAACCCACTAAGCCACCCAAGCGCCCCTGGGATTCATTTAAAATGAAAAAGGAAAGGCTACTAGTAATTAAAGTACAGAAAACAATAAATAAATGCGAGTTTGTTAAAGATGCACCAAACTATAGAATGTTATTGCCAATTCAGTGTAAGAAGGCCTGGAGGGAAAATTTTGCATCTTTGCTCAATTATGTGAAACAAATAGTTTACTCCGGGAAAATGTAGGGAAAATTACATTAGACTGAGAGAAGATGTAGATTTTGGCCACAATCTGTACTAGTAATGATAGCTTGTCAAAGTTATTTCACCTTTCACTTTTAAAACAGGGTTGTTCAGGAGATGAGGGGAAATCATCTTTGTTAGTTTGTCACTAAGGTCCTGGGAAGCAAATGCATGACAGAATGAGAAGCACAAGAAGAAATTTACAGAAGGGAATTCCTGTGAAGGTGCTATGGGATGAACGGTGCTCTTCTCAAATTCATATCTTGAAGTCCTAATCCCAGTACCCCAGAACATGAGTGAATTTGGATATAGGTTCTTTTATTTTTAATTGATTGATTGATTGATTGATTGATTTAAGAGGGAGAGTGCAAGAAAGAGAGCACGCAAGCAGGTGGAGAGGGAGGAGGAAGGGGGGAGGCAGAGGGAGGGGGAGAAACAGTTTCCCCGGTGAGCAGGGATCCTGAAGCAGGGCTCAATCCCAGAACCCTCTCGATCCTAGGATCCGGGAATCATGACTCAAGCTCCTGGATATCGGCTCTTTAAAGAGATAATTAAGGTCATTAGGGTGCGCCCTAATCCAAGCTGACTGTTGCCCTTATAAGAGGACAGTAGGACTCAAACACACTCACAGAAAGAAGACCATATTTGAACACAGCGACAAGGCTGCTATCTACAAGCCAAGGAGAGACACTTGAGGTGAAACCAATCCTGCCAATATCTTGATTTTAGACTTGTAGCATCTAGAACTGTGGAAGAACAAACCTCCGTTGTATAATCCACCCAGTCTGTAATACTTTGTTAAGGCAGTCCTGCAAATTAATATAGAAGGATAAAGCAGAAAGAGAACACGAGTGATCAAGAAGAGCCTTCAGGCCCCAGTGCAAGTTGGACATCTGTAAAAGGGAAGACAGAAGAAAGTCCACTTGGGGAGAAAAGAGCCTAATCCTTCAGTGCAGTTCTGAGAAAGTCTCAGGCAGGCCTGGGCTGAGCTCAGAGCACAGACTGCCTGTTAGAGAAGGTGCCCCATTGGGCAGGAATGGTCTGGCTCTAAGGCTGTGTGCAGATCCCAAAAGCCATGCAGCTGGAAGCTGTCAGTTTATTATACTCCTCACAGGAGGTTCTCCCCTGAAAGGGGATCTGGGTGGCATGCCTCCATAGCAGCCACAGTGAACAGATTTTGAAAATGATAAAGGAAGTTATTATAATGGCTATTATTATTCCTTTGATACTGTTGCTGCTGCTATTACCATTGAATTTGTTCTTTCCCTAAATGAAGGACAAGAAATCCAAGGTCTCTGCTGGGTTAGACTCCAGTAGACTCCAGAACCTCAGTCCCTACAAGGGTTCTAGAACATAGCTCCCTGCTATATCAAGATATAATGTGAGGTGTCTTCTCCATACAAAATGATTCCATAACTGACCCATCACCTTGCCTAATATGTCACTGTTAGAAATGTATGGGTGTGGTTTAAAATGTGTGTATCTAGTAATCTCTAATCCAGATCCATTAACACCAAGTCTGTGCTCTTAATACTTGTACTGTACTGAAAAAATTCTCCATGGGAGGAAGAGGGAAAAGGTAGATGAAGGGGAGCATATATACTCATTATTTTTATAATGCTTAGCAAAGTTGATGGTCAGTAAAAGTCAGCAAAGTCTTCTTGGCTGGTAAAAAATATACAGAGTATAAAATGAGGAAAACCACTAGGGTCCATAAATTTTGAAAGACTAAGAAACATTAATGTAGTACAACCCAGATCTGAAATTTTAATTCCTCCTACAAGCTTGAAATTAGGTCCCTGGTCAGCTGCCTTCCTTTGAGGCCCTCCAGTTTCAGAGAATTTATTATTCTTTTATCAGTGTCATGTTTCTTAACTGAAAAGGTGGTCTGTTTAGTTAAATATGTTCTTATTAATAGAAATTTTAAATATAACCTATATATAGTCAACTAATTTTCAAATAAATTAAACAAAATATGCTTCCCACAAAACTTTATAATGTACAATTACATTTTTGTCCTATGATTCAATAGCCCCTTAGGAAGATTTTGTTGCTCCCAAAGTTTCCATTAAGAGAAAAACTACAAAGAGAAATTCAGAAGGAATTAACATTTACTGGGAATCAACTTTGTACAAGGAACTGGACAGGATACTCCCTATATATCAGCTCACTGACATCTCAGAGTAACCCAATAAAATAGGCACCCCAATTTTATACATAATAAAAATGAATCTCAGGGATATAAATGATGGACTCAGAACTTTATAGCTAGAGAGGCATAGAGCCAAGAGATTTTAACAAAGTTGAATCTGATTTTTATTGGTTAAGAAATGTGTTTGGCTGATAGTAATACAGGCAGTGGCTTTAAAAAGGTGTTTTTTTGTTTTGTTTGTTTTGTTTTGTTTTTAAGAGTAGCAGTTTACTCTCATTGGAAAAAAAAAAAGTGTAGAGGTAAGCTACATGGTGCTGGTATAGCAGCTCCATGAATCCCCATGGACCCAGGATCTTTCTATCTTTCTGTTTAGCCATCCATGGCACTGCTTTTATCTTCAAGGACACAGATGGATTCAAGAGTTCTGGCCATCACCTCCAAATTCCAGGGAGAAAAAAAAGGAGAACAGCAAGGTACGAAAAGGATAAATCTCCCAGGTGAGTCAGTTCCTTTTAAGGTATCTTCTCAGAAGCTCTACTTAAAAATTTCCACTTGATTTGTCTACCTCCAGCTACAAAGGAGTCTGGGCATTTCACTTCCAGAATCTAACAGGAAGAAGAAAGGAAGAATAGATATTATGTAGTCTGTCCTAGATGCACAACCCATGCTATTTCCATTTTGCCAAGCTGCTAAAGGATGAAGAAGTAGGATGGACTAAAATAATGATTTTCAACTAGTGAGCATGCCTCCCTCTCCAGTTAAGAATTGTATTCTTAGTGAAGGTTTGTTGCTTATAGGAGTAAATTGTAATCTTTAGGAGCTTTGGTAGAGAGATAAAAGATAACTGATCAGATATTTGAGCTGAAATTTTAGTGTCCTTGATGTATGAAAAAGTAACCTAAAACTTAAATTCCTTGAATAATCTCCAAATCTTTTAATTGACTAGGTAGCCAAGGAGGTTTTGAGAAAGTGCCTAGAAAAATAATTGAGACTAGAATCATTTCATCTTATAAATTAAAATATTTAAATATCTTCTCCCATTCCCTGTGTTGTCTTTTTGTTTTGTTGACTGTTTCCTTTGCTGTGCAGAAGCTTTTTATCTTGATGAAGTCCTAGAAGTTCATTTTTGCTTTTGTTTCCCTTGCCTTTGGAAATGTGTTTGCAAATGACACTACAGATAAAGGGCTGGTATCCAAGATCTATAAAGAACTTCTCAAACTCAACACCCAAAAACCAAATAATCAAGTCAAAAAATGGACAGAAGACATGAACAGACACTTTTCCAAAGAAGACATACAAATGGCTAACAGACACATGAAAAAATGTTCATCATCATTAGCCATCAGGGAGATTCAAATCAAAACCACATTGAGATAACACCTTACACCAGTTAGAATGGCAAAAATTGACAAGACAAGAAACAACAAATGTTGGAGAGGATGTGGAGAAGGGGAACCCTCTTACACTGCTGGTGGAAATGCAAGCTGGTACAGCCACTTTGGAAAACAGTGTGGAGGTTCCTCAAAAAGTTAAAAATAGAGCTATTCTATGACCCAGAAATTGTACTACTGGATATTTACCCCAAAGATACAGATGTAGTGAAAAGAAGGGCCATATGAACCCCAATGTTCATAGCAGCAATGTCCACAATAGCCAAACTGTGGAAGGAGCTGAGATGCCCTTCAACAGACGAATGGATAAAGAAGATATAGTCCATATATACAATGGAATATTACTCAGCCATCAGAAAGGATAAATACCCAATATTTGCATCAACATGGATGGAACTGGAGGAGATTATGCTAAGTGAACTAAGTCAAACAGAGAAAGACAACTACATGGTTTCACTTATTTGTGGAACATAAGGAATACCATGGAGGACGTTAAGAGAAAGAAGGGGAAAATGAACCATGAAAGACTATGGACTCTAGGAATCAAACTGAGGGTTTTGGTGGGTGGGAATTGGTGAGCCCAGTGGTGAGTATTAAGGAGAGCATAGACTGTATGGAACAATGGGTGTTATACGCAAATAATGAATCATGGAACACTACATCAAAAACCAATGATGTACCGTATGGTGACTAACACAACATAATAAACAATAATAATAATAATTTACAAAATTCAGCTTTGGCTGAATTCCAAAGCTGAAATAAATAAATAAATAATATATTTAAATAATCTTACCTATAACCTAAAATTTCTCCTTAAGAACAGGAGAGTAAGTTTATTTATTAGCTTTAAAATCAAATAAACCAGGTTAGTTATATAAATGCGTGTGTGTGTGTGTGTGTGTGTGTGTGTGTGTACATGCATTTGGTACTAAAAGGAATTAGACACCCAAATTTATAAAACCATATCAAAGAGTTTTATAAATATCATAATTTTATGTTATATGTCCGTGTACTCTAAATGCAAAGATATGCTCTTGTTAGGATCATAGAAGCAATGCATGTGAGAGCTGGAGGAGGCTAGAGATGATCTTGATTACTTAATTTGAGTATTAGGCTTCTACTGCTTATAGCTCTCCTTTTCTGGTACACTGTTGTCATATGTGTGGCCACTCAGCACCATTTAAAGCCTTTCTTTGCTTGTGGGCTTTCCCACATTATGAGTCCTGCCTTCCCAAGGTAGAAGCTAGAACCATTTTTTTTCCAGACTTCCTAGCAAGTAGGACACAGTCATTTCATCCAGGCTTCCTCAGTCAGTCATGCTCCCTTGGGTCTTCTGTCCAGAAGGGAATGATGTGTGGGCATAGGCATGTGGAATCTACTTTCTGGTGAGCATGAAGGATAAACAAGTACTGAAGGCAGAGACAGTGGCTCATGGGTAGCACTGTACACATTACATGTGATGCTAGATTTCATATCTGTTTCCAGCAACTTTGGCAGCAAAACAGTCTCTACTAGGATACACAGAGTAATTTGGGCATTTTTCCTCAGAAGTATAGTCTCCAAGCCTGGGTTTCTGCCCTCCATAAAGATTCTATCTTTTGACAAATCTTTTTGCCAAAATGAGTTAGCACCAGAGTTCTGTTATTCTCAAAGAAACATCATGGAAGATAAACATTATTTTATAGATGGAAAGTTGAGACTTGTAGAGATTATGGTTTATAACATCTGATGATTTGATAGTTAACTGGGTAAAATCAGCATAAATTAAGGAATTATAACCAACATGCATCAGTAGGGGTTGAGAGAATATATGTGGTGACGAATCCTGGGGTTGCTGTTAAGGGGGCTAGAGCATTAAGTTGGATAAGGAGGAGTTTCTGTCATAGAAATCCTCTCCCACGACAGAGGATTGAATATTCTGGCAAAGACCCAAGGAGACAGTGATAACACAGAGCTGGGTTGGCTCTTAGAAGTTTGGCCTAAACTAAGTAATGTAGAAATGCCAGAACTATCATGGCAGATGATCAAAAGAGAGATCAAAAGGCTGAAAAAAAAAATGTGTGCATGCCTAGAGTACACTTAGTATATAAGGCTAAAAACCAATAGCCAACTGTGTTCTGCGTGAGGCGGTAGAGAAGGCGGAGGATATCATGTTGTCTAATGCACTTGGGAATACTGGTGAGTTGAGAAGCTCACGGGTGACTGTCCTTTTCTAGACCGGAATTAACAGGAAATTATTTTACAAAGTGTACTCCCTAATAGCACTGAGGATGATAGTAAATACAAGTGGTAGTGCTTGACTATCAGAATCAAGGCACAATTACTATATTGCGATTACAGTCATAGTGACAGCCAAGGTGGTCTGACCTGCAGAGAGCTACAGAAACAGTCAAAAGAACACAGCATCCCTAGGAACAAGGTAAGTGGGCAGCCAACAGTGGCAGTGCTTAAACCACAGGTCAACAGACTAAGACCTCCAGGTCAAATCCAGCCTACCACCTGTTTGTATAGTTCATGAGCTGAGAATGTTTTTCACACCTTTTAATGGCTGAAAAAATCCAAAGACTATTTCTTGACATGTGAAAATTGTATGATTCAAATTCAATATCCATAAACAAAGTTTTATTGGAGCACAGCCCTGCTTATTCATTTATATATTATCTATGGCCCCTTTTGTCCTACAATGGAAGATCTTACTAGTTGTGATAGTCACCTTATTGCCCATAAAGCCTAAAATATTTGCTACCTAGCAAATATTTTATAATAAATAGTATAAGTTTATAGAATAAGTTTACCAACTCTGGGCTTATAATATACAATAAAAAGAATATCAAAAAGACTGAGGCCCACTGTCCAAATAAAAACTAATGTTCCTTTCCTAGTTTTTCAGATCCAAACTAGTTTTGAGAAAAGAATTAATTATTGAATAGTGCCAGGTCCCTGGGAGGAAGGACAGAACAATACTTTAGCAAGTGTATATAGTCCTTTTCCTCCAAAGATCTATTGTTATTTAATCCAGTATACAAGAAAATAGGCATACTCAGATATTTCAAGAATTGTCAGACACAGGATCTGGGTTGGCACTGATATCTGGGGAATTTAAGTGTCATTATACCCCCTCCTTTTTGAGTGGAAGCATATTGGGAGAACCAGATAACAGAGTATTGGCCCAGATCTGGTTACCAATAAATGTACTTGGTCCATGGACCCAACCAGTGGGTATGTCTTAAGTCTGTGACTGTATAATTAGCATAGGCATACTTGGTAGCTGAGAGAGCCCCCATATTGGTTCCTTGTCCTGTCATGGTAAGAAAGGCCAAGGTAAGAAAACTTCTGGAACTGGCTAAAACAATAAATCAAAAATTGGATCAAAGAGGTGGGGCAGGTGGGGTCCCACAGCAAAGATGCCAAATTTAAAATCTGAAGTATGTAGAGATGATGCACTCATTATTTTTCCTACTTAATTCATAAGTTCAAGTTCGGCCCCTATAAAAACTATGTGGATCCTAGAGAACCAAAGTGGACTACCACATACCCAAGAAAGCATTAGTCCTATTGTACCTGCTGTGCCAGAAGTGGAAACCTTGATGGAAGAGATTAAGACAGACCCAAGTATATGTTATGTAGCCAGTGGTCTGGTGAGTGAATTCTTTTCCATCCCTATCAGGAAGGAAGATCAGGGGAAGTTCACATTTGGGTAAAATGACAACAGTATACATTTATAGTCTTGCCTCAGAGTCACATTAACTCTTTTGCCCACTGTTGCATCTCAACTATTTAGACATTCTGCAGAATATGACACTGGTCATACACCATGTGGTTATACACCACATAGATGACGTCTACTAACTAGTTCAGATAAGCAAGAAGTAAGTAAGTCTATTTGGGGACTTGATAGAACACATACCAGGCAGAGGATAGAAAATTAAACCCTACGAAGATATGGGATCCCACCACATCAGTGAAGGTTTTAGGGGCCCCGTGGAATGGGACTTTCCAGGATATCCCTTCAAAGGAAGGAACAAATTCTTTCTTCTTATACCTTCTACTCCTAAGGAGGGAGCACAGGTTCTGGAAGCAGTAGTTTCTAAACCTGTCATATTAGTTAGGATTCACTCAGGAAAATGTGATATAGGGAATTAGCTATTGACATGTTTTGGCTACTAAGGGCTAAAGAGAATTTGGGCGAATATAGGAATCACGATACAGAAGCAGCTACTACTTAGCTAGAGCTGAGGCAAGTACTCAAGGATTTAGAAAAGGGCCACCTAAGACTGGGATGCTGATCTCACCGGAGAGAGTGTAACTATGACCCATTGGATGGCAGAGAAATTCACCTCTGAGATGCTGCAATCTAAGACTGACTAAGGAGAAAACTGCCTCCTGGGCTACCAAGAAAGCATTCTGGGAAGCTGCCAGTAGGAGGTACTGTTGAATTCCCTGGGAAATCAGCTGGAGCCTGTGGAATTCACTAGAAGTTTCCTGTAAGATTTAGCTGAAACTCACTGGGAGCAAGCTCTACTAGGTGTCCCACATACCAATTCGGCCACCTAGAAGCTACTAACAAGGAAATACACCAGAACCAGAAAAAGAAGCCCCTTTGTCGTGTAGTGACCCCCCAGGCACTTTACTGGCAAAGTTTAACATCGTGCTCGCTGGCAAAGGAGACATGTCTGCAACATCCAACTCCAGTACTAGAAACGGCAATGATAGATTTGGAGCTGACAGGCAATAAACCGGTATGAGCCATAGTCCATCCCTTTGAAGATTCAGCTCCTCTATGCATTGTCCTATAGACATTTGAATTTAGGTACAATGAACCAAATATGTTCTACCTTATAAGATACAGCAATCCTCTGTACAAATGAAGAAGTTCTCACTCTTTTCCTCAAGAAAAATAGACACAAAATCTTTGTATCCATGTCAGACTATATTAATGACTCCTCAAATTTGGAGTCCTGATGAATATTCTGTTAACTGTAAATTTACCTCAAAAAGTTATATAAACATCAGTAATAGGGAAAAAAAGAAGAAAAATGATTTGCATATACAAATATAACAAGCAAAGAGAAAACAGTCCTTGTTTCTGTAAGGGGTCACAGAGGCTAGAATTGATGTTTGTGACTTCCTCTTCCACTGCTCATTCCATATTTTCCTGGCCCTCAGTCAGAACCTAAGCTAGTCAGTTTTCACCTGGTGGAGTGAACAAACCTTTATTTCTAAGGGTTTGAATCCTAAATGGGTAAGGACTTTAAAGATACTTGTGTCTCATGTGAGTGCCACCAAAGGGCATCCACTGCAGAGAAGACTCTTAATAACTCCCCAACAAGGCATAGACATGGATTTTGGGAGAGGAGACGATGCAACAAGAGTCATTACTCCCATTATTCTTGCTATCTGGTCATGACTTACTTACACCTTCTACACCTGTCTGAGGCCTCTCATTTATCATTCCACTTGATAGGTTGATTCTATGCATACCCAACCTATGGCAAAGTTTGTCAGACACACCCAGTTGATGACAAGAAGCTCAGGTCACATGGTCACCTGATGTACCAATCATTAAGCATATAGTCTCCACCGAGGACCAGCAACAAACAAGAAGCTCTTTCTCAAAATGATAATCGTGATCAGAAAAAGAGGGCAGAGGTTTGCTTCAACATTATAGATATCTATTCTGTGATCTATTGATGTTTGTCAGAGATGCTATACAGCATTCCCAGTGGCCACAGATAATTCAAGTATAATTGAATCAGTAGGATCGTAAGGCCCAAGTGATAAAGCAGCGTGTAACGCAGCCTAGAATTGCTGCCGAGGCTTTTATTTTTGCTCTGTTCCCCATTTGAGATTGGCAACTGTACAAGGTGACTTTGTAGATAGGTTGAAGTAGCATACTCAGATGTGGTATATATTGACTCCCAAATCCAAAACAGTCTACCAAGCATTGTGCCTCTTTTAATGGTGTGTGGTACAGGATTGAGCAAACTGTATTTTATCTTGGCAGATATATCTTGACATATGCCAAGTGAATGAATCCCAAAAAAACTTCATTGAAGTGGTGGGGCCCTGAAATTTTATGGGCTTTATTTCCCACCCTCTCATTCATATATATTTTTAAAGGCATCAAATTACTTGCTACTTCCTGCTTATTAGATAAAAATAGCATAATATAACCAATGTAGTAGACCAGTGTGGTATTTTGTAGAGGTCAAAATATCAAGATCATTGCAGACTGTATTATGGCAGAGAGCAGACTGATGTAACCCTGCGGGAAGATGTAAAGATATACTGTTGGCTCTGCAGAGAGAAACATACTACTCTTGGTGGTCCTGGAAAATTAGTATGGAGAAAACGTCCTAACCCAGGTCAACAGTTGCATACCAAATGCAAGGGCCATGTCATTCTGTCCTAGTAAAAACACTATATCTGAGGTGGCAGTTGCAATTGGAATCAAAAACTGATTAAATTTATGATAGTCCATGGTCCTTCTCTAAGATCTCTGTTATCAGAGCTAGAGGTTTCTTTAGTTATATGGATCAAGCAATATGCTAGCAAGTTGTCCATAAATTTTGTTACTGGGACAACACAATCAGTTAAATACTTCCAAAGGGCTTTGTAGGCCAAGGCATTCTAATTACCAGTATGTCCCTGCTGCTCTTTATGGTTGCAAGGTGCGGCCAGCTTGTATTTAAACGTGTTGCCACTTGGCCTCTACTACTCCATGATACCATCATCCTCACTGAAATCAAGGAATATCTTGGGTGTCATACACACTAGCTAAGAGCTAGAGGGGCAAGAAGCAAGGAAAGCACAGCAGAACTAGACAAAAAAGAAAACAAACAAACAAAACCAAAACACCTTCCAGCACCCTCTGGCAAAGCTTTACTACATGTGAACTAGCAAAAGAAAAATATTTACAAAATATACCTCTAATATCACAAGCAGGGTGATGAAAAGTAGATTTGGAGCTGATATGCAATAAAATGACAGCTGTCACATTTAAGAATGTTGCTTTGAACAATTTATCAACTAAATGGAAAGCTGCCTCCATTAGGTTGGCTCAGAGCAATAAGGGTCTCTACAGCAGGTCCATGACATCATGCAAACAGCCCTGACTTGTGGGTCATATATGCTACCAATCTTTAGGTTTTAAAGATATTTAAGTGGGAAAATATTGTATAGTGTTATGATACACTTCAAAGAAGAATCACATCATCAACACTACGGGGTTGTTGAGAAAGGCCATATCATTTGAAGCAGAAAGCTATTCACTATTAAAAAAGCTTCTCTTGGCATGCAACTAGATGCTGGTAAAGACAGAGAACCTAATCATGGAACATTAAATGACCATGCAGACAGAACTGCCCATCATGAGCTAGATCCTTTCAGACCTACCAAGTCATAAGTTTAGAGAGGTCCTGAAACAATCCACCATGAAGTAGAAATTTTTAGCTATTATTTCTTCAAATAAGTTTTCTGTCACTTTGCCTTCCTCTTCTTCTGGGTGCAACTTCTGGGCATCCCTTCCCTCCCAACCTGGGGAAAAAGACAGATATGTAGGTCTAGGAACCCCAGAGAGTTCCAAATAAGAGGAACCCCAAAATACCCACACAAAGACACATTATATTTAAAATCTCAGAAGTTAGAGATAAGGAAAGAATCATAAAAGCATCAAAAGAAAAGCAACATGTTCTATACCAGGGAGCTACCATAAGATTATTAGCAGACTTTTCAGTAGAAACTTTGCAGGCCAGATGAAAATGGTACCATATATTTGAGGTGATTAAAGAAAAAAAAAAAAACAAAAAAAACTTCCAACCAAGAATACTCTATCTGGCAAAGTTAATATTCAGAATTGAAGGAGAGATAAAGAGTTCCTAAGATAAGCAAGACCAGATAGCAAGAATAATGGCAGTACTGACTCCTGTTGCATTGTCTCCTCTCCCTCCCCGCCTTCATCACCACTAAACTGGCCTTTCAAGAAATGTTGAAGGGACTTCTTTAAGATGAAAAGAAAGGGTACATATTAGCAACAAGAAACCATATGAAAGAATAAATCTCACTTGAAAAGGAAATATATAGTAAAGATTGTGGAGAAATCATTTATAAAGTTAGTATGAAAGTTAAAACACTAACAATAAAAACAACTGTGATTACAATAATTAGGTAAGGGAATACAGAAGATAAGAAGACATGCAGTGTGATATCAAAAACATAAAACCTGAAGGATAGAGTGAAAATGAGCTTTAGAATGCAAACATAAGTTGTTATCAACTTTAACTGTTACAGATATAAGTTGTTATATGTAGCCTCATAATAACTAAAAAGCAAAAAAAAATAAAAAATATTATAAATACACAAAAGGTAAAGAGAAAAGTAAGCATACCACTAAAGAAAGTCCTCAAACCACAAAGAAAGAGAAAGAGAAGAAGGCACAGAGAGGAACTACAACCAAAGCCAGGAAACAATTAACAAAATGGCAATAAATACATACCTATACCTATCAATAATTACTTTAAATGTAAAGAAACTAAATTCTCCAAACAAAAGACATAGAGTAGCTGAATGGATAAAACAAAACAAAATTTAAAAAACAACAACAACTCATTTATGTATTGTCTACAAGAGATTCATTTTAGATGTAAGGACACACACACTGAAAAAGAAGGAATGAAAAAAAGATATTCCATTCAAACTGAAAACAAAAGAAAGCTTGAGTAGCTATCCCCATACCAGACAAAATATACTTTAAAACAAAAATTGTCATAAAAGACCAAGAAGGGCATTACATAATGATTAAGAGTTTAATTGAACAAGAGGATATAATATTTGTAAATATATACACACATAACATAGAAGCCTCTAAATATATAAAGCAAATTTAACAAGCCTAAAGGGAGAAATAGATAGCAATACAGTAATAGTGCAGGACTCTAATATCTCACTTACATCAATGGATAGATCATTCAGACAGAAAATCAGTAAGGAAACATCAGCCTTAAATGACACATTAGACCACATAGACTTAACAAATATATATCAAACATTCCATCCAAAAGCAGGAGATTAACATTCCTCTCAAGTGTATATGAAACACTCTCCAGAATAGATCATATGTTAGCCCACAAAACAACTCTTAATAAAATTAGCAAGAATGAAATTGTTTTGTGTGTGTGTGGTTTTTTTTTTAAGATTTACTTATTTGAGAGAGAAAGACAGCATGAGTGGGGGGAGAGGCAGAGGAAGAGGGAGAGAGAAAATCCTCACACAGAATCCCCTCCCCAAACGGAGCATGGAACACAGGGTTTGATGCCAGGCAGGATCCTGAGATCAGGACCTGAGCTGAAATCAAGAGTTGGCAACTTAACAAACTGAGTCACCCAGGTGCCCCAACAGGAATGAAATAGTATAAAGCATCATTCCCAACTCCAGTGATATGAAACTAGAAATAAATTACACAAAGGAAACTAGAAAATTCACAAATATGTGGAGATTGTACACCATGCTACTGAACAACCAATGAATAGAAGAAGAAATTGAAAGAGAAATGAAGAATATGTGGAGACAAACAAAAATGGAACTATAACATACTGAAATTTATGGAATGTAGCAAAAGCAGTTCTGAGAGAGAAATTCATGGTGACACAGGCCCACACCAAGAAATGGGAAAAGGCTCAAATAAACAACCCGAACTTAAATCTCAGGAACTGGAGAAAGAAGAACAAGCAAAGTCCAAAGTTAGCAGAAGGAAGGAAATAACAAAGATCAGAGCAGAAATAAATGAAAGAGAGACTAAAAACAATAGAAAACATCAATGAAGCTAGAAGTTTTTGTTTTGTTTTGTTTTGTTTTTAAATAAACAAAATTGAGAAACCTCAACTAGACTCATCAAGAAAAAAAGGGATATGGCTTAAATAAATAAAATCAGATCTGAAAGATGAGATGTTACAACGGGATGAGATGTTACAACTGGTACCACGGAAATACCAAGGATCATAAGAGATGACTATGGACAATTATTTGCCAACAAACTGAACATCCTAGAAGAAATAGATAAATTCCTAAAAATATGCAACCTACTAACACCAAATCATGAAGAAATAGAAATCTGAACAGACTGGTTACTAGTAATTAGATTGAATCAGCAGTCAACACTACCCATTGGACAAAAGTCCAGATGCAGATAGCTTCATTGGTGAATTCTAGTGCACATTCAAAGAATTAATACCAATCCTCAAACTCTTCCAAAAAACAGAAGAGGAGGGAACTCTTCTCAACTCATTGTATGAGGCTAGCATCACCCTGATATCCAATGAAACAAGGATGCCACAAGAAAAGATTATCATAGGCCAATGCCCCTGATGAACATAGAAGCAAAACTCTCAACAAAATATTAGCAAACCAAATTCAACAACACATTAAAAGGATCATACACCAAGATCAAGTGGGACTTATTCTAGGGATGCAAGGATGGTTCAACATCTGCAAATCAATCAATGTGATACACCACATCAACAAAATGAAGGGTAAAAATCATATGACCATCTTAATAGATGTAGAAAAAGCACGGCAAAATTCAACATCCATTTAACAGTGAGATAAAAACTCTCAAAAGGAGGCACCTGGGTGGTTCAGTCAGTTAAGTATCTCCCTTGAGCTCAGGTCATGATCCCAGGCTCCTCAGATTGAGCCCCACGTCCAACTCCCTGCTCAGCAGGAGGTCTGCTTCTCCCTCTTCCTCTACCACTCCCCCTGTTCATTTTCTCTTTCTCTCTCTCTCAGATAAATAAAATCTTTAAGAAAAAAAACTCTCAAAAGATCATGTGTAGGGGCACCTGGGTGGCTCAGTGGGTTAAAGCCTCTGCCTTCAGCTCAGGTCATGATCTCAGGGTCCCTGCATCAGGCTCTCTGCTCAGCAGGGAGCCTACTTCCCCTCTCTCTCTGCCTGCCTCTCTGCCTACTTGTGATCTCTCTCTCTGTCAAATAAATAAATAAAATCTTTAAAAAAAAAAAAAAGGTCACGTGTAGAGGAAACATACCTAAGTGAAATAAAGGCCATCTATGATGAGCTCACTGGTAACATCATGTTCATGCTTTAAGATCAGGAACAAGACAAGGATGCACACTCTCACCAATTTTGTTCAACATCATATTAGAAGTCCTAGCCAGAGCAATTCAGCAAGAAAAAGAAACAAAATCATGTGAACTAGAAAGAAGCAAAACTATCAATTTTTGCAGATGACATGATATTATGTATAGAAAACCCTAAGAAAAACTGTTAGAATTAATGAATGAATTCAGTAAAGTTGCAGAATACAAAACCAATACACAAAATCTGTTGTGTTTTTATATATTAATAAATGAACTATTAGAGAAATTAAGAAAACAAGTCCTATTGGGTCACCTGGGTGGCTCAGTCAGTTAAGCATCTGCCTTTCGCTCAGGTCATGATCCCAGGATTCTGGGATCAAGTCCCACGTCAGGCTCCTTGCTCAGCAGGGAGCCTGCTTCTCCCTCTACCTCTGCCTGCTGCTCCCCCTGCTTGCGCTCTCTCTCTGTCTCTCTGACAAATAAATAAAGTTAAAAAAAAAAAAAAAAGAAAACAAGTCCTATTTATAATTGCATCGAAAAGAATAAAATATCTGGAAATAAGTTTAACCAAGGAAAGATCTGCATGTTGAAAACTCTAAGACATTAGGAAAAGAAATTGAAGACAATACAAATATATGGAAAAATATTCCACACTCATGGATTGGAAGAATTAACATTGTTAAAATGTCCATACTACCCAATCTACAGACTCAATGCAATTTCTGAAAAATGCCAATGGCATTCTTCACATATATAGAACAATCAATCCTAAAATTTGTACAGAACCACAAAAAACCTTGAATAGCCAAAGCAATCTTGAGAAAGAAAAACAAAGCTGGAGGCATCACACTCCCTGATTTCAAACTCTATTACAAAACTATAGTAACCAAAATAGTATGGTATTGGCATAAAAACACATGGACACGTTGATCAATGAAATTGAATAGAGAGTCTAGAAATAAACCTACACATATTGTCAATTAATTTACAACAAAGGAACAAAGAATATACAATGGGGAAAGGACAGTGTCTTCAATAAATGGTTTTGGAAAAACTAGACAGGCACATGAGAATGAGATCTTATGCCACACACAAAAATGAATTAAAAATGGATTAAAGACTTAAATATAGGACCTGAAACCATGAAATTCCTAAAAGAAAACATAGGCAGTAAGATCCTTGACAAGTTTTGGTGATGACTTTTTGAATCTGACTCCCAAAACAAAAGCAAAAATAAACAAGTGAAACCACATCAAACTAAAAAGTCTAGAAATAGGCAGAAGACATGAACGGACACTTCTCCAAAGAAGACATATGAATGGCTAACAGGCGCATGAAAAATTCTTCAACATCACTAGCTATCAAGGAGATACAAATCAAAACCACAAAGAGATACACCTTACATACATTAGAATTAGAATGTATGTAATACACACATACACTAGAATGAAAATACATACAGTTAGAATGACAAAAATTAACAGGACAGGAAACAACAAATGTTGGTAAAGATGTGGAGAAAGGGGAACCCTTTTGCGTTGTTGTTGGGAATGCAAGCTGGTACAGCCACTCTGGAAAACTGCATGGAGGTTCCTCAAGATGTTAAAAATAGAGCTATCCTACGACCCAGCAATTGCACTACTAGGTATTTATCACAAAGATACAGATGTAGCAAAAAGAAGGGACACATATACCCCAATGTTCATAGCAGCAATGTCCACAATAGCCAACTGTGAAAGGAGCCGAGATGCCCTTCAAAAGAAGAATGGATAAAGAAGATGTGGTTCATATATACAATGGACTATTAATCAGCCATTGGAAAGGATGAATACCTACCATTTGCACTGACATGGATGGAACTGGAGGGGATTATGCTAAGTGAAATAAGTTGAGCAGAGAAAGGCAATTATCATATGGTTTCACTCCTATGTGGAACATAAGGAGTAGTGCAGAGGACCACAGAGGAAAGGAGGAAAAACTGAATGGGAAGAAATCAGAGAGGGAGACAAACCATGAGAGACTCTGACCCTGGGAAACAAACTGAGGGTTACAGAAGGGAGGGGGGTGAGGGGATGGGGTAACCGGGTGATGGGTATTAAGGAGGGCACGTGTTGTGATGAGCACTGGGTATTATATGTAACTTATGAATCATTGAACACTATATCAAAAACTAACGATGTGCTATATGTTGGCTAACTGAACATGATAAAAAAATAAAAATAAAAAAAATAAGAAGCTTCTACAAAGCAAAGGAAACCACCAACGAAATGACAAAGACAACCTACTAAATGGGAGAAAATAACGGCAAATAATGTGTCTTATAAGAGGGTAATATCTAAATTACATAAAAAACTCATACAACTCAACATCAAAAAACCAAACAATCCAATTAAAAATGGGCAGAAGATCTGAATAGATATTTTTCCAAAGATAATATACAGATGGCCAACATGTACATTAAAAGGTGCTCAACATCATTAATCATTAGGGAAATGCTAATGAAAACCACAATGAGATATCATTTCACATCTGTTGGAATGATTGTTATCAAAAAGACAAGAAATAACAAGTATGGGCAAGGATGTGGGGAGAAGGAAACCCTTGTGCAATGTTCGTGGTAATGTATACTAGTGCAACCACTGTGGAAAGCTGTATGGCAGTTCCATAAAAAATTAAAAATAGAACTACCACACAATCCAGCAATTCCACTTCCAGGTATTTATCCAAAGAAAATGAAAATATTGCCTCAAAAAGATATATGTAACCCCACGTTCACTGCAGCATTATTTACCATAGCCAAGATATGGAAACAACCTAAATGTGCACTGATGGATAAATGGCTAAAGAAATTATTAATATATATCACGTTTTATATATAAATGTATATAATAAGTATGTATATATAAATATATATTATATATAATATATGCGTGACATATATGATATATATTAATTATTGCATCTATTAATATTATTTTATATATATTATTCAGCTACGAAAAATGAATGAAATCTTGCCATTTGCAACAACATGGATGGACTTCAAGGGCATAATGCTAAGCGAAATAAGTCAGTCAGAGAAGGAATGATACCATGTGATGTCTTTTATATGTGGACTCTAAAAATAAAACAAATAAAACCGAACTCATAAATACGTAAAACAGATTAATGGTTGCCAGAAGCAGGGGGTGGGGAGTGAGAGAAATGAGTGAAAGTGTTATTAAACATTGAAGAAAAACTTTCACTAGAATAAAGAGCAAGGAGATGAATAGGAAAAAAAAACAATAATTGGCTATTTATGTTCAACTCTAGTAGAACTCAGGGAAATACAACACATAATAAAATTGAGAATGCACATACCCTATTTTATTGCAATTCTTTTTTAGGTATATACTATTAGAGAGGCTCTTGCACATGTGAACAAATAGATACATACAAAGAATCTCAGCAAAATTGTAACTGGGAAAATTGGAAAAACCCAAATTCCCATTAAAATAGGGAAATACATGAGTAAATTGTGGTATTTTTTTTTAGTTTGAATTTTATTTTTTATTTTTTATTTTTTTAGTTATTTATATTTATTTTCTCTTCAAATTTTTATTTAAATTCCAGTTAGTTAACATACAGTGCACCATTGGTTTTAGTAGAATTCAGTGATACATCAATTACATACAGTGCTATGTATGTAGCACCAGTGCTAATCATATGAGGTGCCCTCCTGGATACCCATCACCCATCTAGCCCATCCCCCCCACCTCCCTCCATCAACCCTCAGTTTGTTCTCTATCTTAAAGAGTCTCTTATGGTTTGCTTCCCTCTCTCTTTTTCCTCCCCCCTATATGTTCATCTATTTTGTTTCTTAAATTCCACATATGAGTGAAATCATATGGTATTTGTCTTTCTCTGACTGACTTCGCTTAGCATAATACCCTCTAGCTAAATTGTGGTATATTTTAGGGGCACCTGGGTGGCCCAGTTGGTTAAGCATTTGCCTTCAGCTCAGGTCATGACTCTAGGGTTCTGGGATCAAGTCCCACATCCAGCTCAGGGAGTCTGCTTCTCCGTCTCTCTCTACCCACCCCCTTGCTTGTGTTCTCTCTCTCTCTCTCTCTC